>CM050163.1:286108521-286708521 GCA_027410445.1 Discoglossus pictus
TATAGGTGTGAATATATAGGCCAGTGTGTAAGTAATGTTCCATGTTACCTGCACCCAATTGGTTTTGTGGCCTGTTTTGCCTCAAGAAATGTGTAGGCATGTGTTTGTAGTTTTAAATTAGACACACCTTTAAAAAAAAGGGGCTTTGTCTTTATCTGCATACAATTAATGGTTAAATAACACAGTTTAATTGCAGAAAATAACCATTTATCCCACTCTATTAGGCCATGTTCTCACTAGAGAATTCAGGGCCTATTGACCCTATTTTATATCCCAGTTTTAACAATTTCCAAGTTCCCATAATAAATGTCTATTTTTGCTATCTAATATGTTTACCTTTACAACAAGATAAGTGTTAAAGTTATAATTTGTCAATGAGATCTCATGGCTAACAAACTACCATCCTTTCACACATTTTACCAATATCGTTTTGTTTCTGTCCTATAACTAGGGATCACAGAATAATGCCTGTGTACTAAAATTTCATCAAACGATTCAGATCTTTTATAGGAAATTAATATTTTTCACCGATCTGCTAAAATAGTACTTGATAAAACTACAGTCCAAGTTCTGTATTTATAGCACAGCATATGCAGAATGAAACCACGTGATACTAGGGATCCTCTGCAAATTCAATTGATTTAAATTGTACAGTGAATTTAAGCTGCTCAGGAATTTCCAGAAGATAAACCGATTGCTTGTGCATCTCTGCACATTGAGTAAATAAACTGCTCACTGTTAGAATCCCATATATGTCTCCCTTGTTCTACTGACTTCAGGACCATGGAGAGCAGCAGAGCCCTGTATTGTATCAAGACATACAGACATCACCCTCTATAGCCTGGTATGTGCTTATCTGCAATTTCGCTTAATATATAATTACTTTTTGATGTGTTCATTAAGATTACTTCATCATATGTGTATATATGTGTGTGTATGTTTGCATATATATCTATCTATATATGTATATGTATATATATATATATATATATATATATATATATATACACACCCTGCTTAAGCTGTTGATGCGTTCCTCAAAGATCGAGTACTAAGCGAAACAGCGTTAAATAGGGTCAATTTAATATAGGGTAAATATGAAAACACGCGACCAAGAATATAAAAGTTTTATTTAAATTTTAAATTACTGTATTTTTATATTAACTTGGAAAATACAGTATACACAACACCTACGCATACTGTGCGTACACAGAGATACAAACTTTATTTTTGTATGTATATACATTTATATAGGACCTTACATCCTATCTGACGGCCTTTACCAACAGCGTTATAATGAATCAGCGCGTTAATCGGGGAATGATGCGCAAGTGTTGATTTTATCAAATCACCATGGAAAATGGCAGCTATAAACTGTGTCTACCTCTATATAAATATCAATATATATATATAATGTTTTATCTTAATGAATAAAAAAGGTGGTATGTATATGAAGAGAGATAAATCTAAATTAAAATGACTATATTACACTGAACAAGGTCTTTATTATTTTGCTAAAGCGGTTTTGTTCCTTTGGCCCTCATATATATAATGTGTGCGCCCCTTGTGCTAATGTGTGCCTTGGAATCTGCCCCTTGTCCTATCGGACGCTGTGCCAGTCAGTCCCTATTAATCTGTGTCAGGACAGAAGGATATTAATTGATGGATAAGCATGGGCTGGGCTGGAATTCAGACACACAGACACGGTCTGCACATGAATGGAAACACTGTGTGTGTGTTGGGGGAAGGTCCTTAATCTGAGATAGGACTAAAACTGTGTATTTACATGTATGTGGCAGAATTCCACAGAGGTGGGTGGTAACAGAGGATATGTGAGAGAGGCTTCTGCATATAATTACAGAACAGACTATTATATCTTGTGCCTAGAGTTGTTTATATCATCCATCTATTTATGTCCAAGCCGTTGCGAAGCTTAGTTCATTTTGGCCTTTATCTCAATGTGTTTTTAGCCATCCAAATTAGATTGCGAGCTTTATTTGGTGTTTGCTCAATGCACTTAAAAATCTGTGAACAGCACCACTTAAATAGTTTTTATAATTTAGTAATATTATATAATACTATTCATATTAAATAATAAAAATGAATAAAACTGATAACAATGCAAATTGTATAAAAAGCAAAAAGATCACTTTTGGATTTTATTTCAATACAATTGTTTTAGCAAACCAAATTGTATTTAAAACATATAAAAGGGATTTTATATATATATATATATATATATATATATATATATATATATATATATATATATATATATATATTTATTTTTTTTAAACTCACAGAATAATTAAAAACATATTTATAGAAAAAATGGGAATTAGAGAGAAGGTTCCTCAATGTTAAATATATGTATTTTTTTTTCTCGATCTTTAAGATAAGACAAAGATTTTTAATAAAAAAAAGTATAAATGGGAAAAGAAAAAAAAATTGAAAAAAGCATTTTCATGTATAAATTTATACAAATATATATATATATATATATTTTTTTAAGTTATGGTTTTTATGAGCATCTTAATAGCTTATCATTTGATGAATGGTAGAAGGATTTGAAAGTCAATTGTTTAAAAAGGGGAATCCACCAACTTATTTATTAATAGCTGCTTGAAGCCAAATCCACAATCTGAAAGGAGTAGCTTTAACATTGAGGCCTTATTAGTATGCAATAGATTAAATCACAATGTGAAGGCAATAATTCAAGTTTTACACAGCAAGTAGCTTTTAATAGTTTTTTTATAAATATGTTTTAATAACATTGTAAATATATATGTAAAGTTCCAACATATAAAAGAGTAACATTAGTAAAAGAAAACAAAGAACAACAAATAAAATCTAGTTAAAAGGCGAATGAGGGCTCTGACCTGCCTGGTGATAACACTACAATAATTTACTAATATGACAATACAGACCGTCCCTGGGTTATGGTCGAGTTCTGTTCCTGAGAACGTCTTTAAAACGGATTTGTATGTAACTCGGATCCCTGATAAATAATAATAATAACAATACTATAATGACCCATATGTGGTAATAATAATACAGTGTAATAATAATAAAACCCCTGTACTGTATTAATAAGGTAAAGAAACTATTGTGCTACTTCTTTTAATTCAAACAAACAGAACATAAAAACAAATTCCTATAAAAAACATTGGGAGCCCGTTCTTAAGTATGTAACATGTGTAAGTTGGGATGTCTGTAACCTGGGGACTACCTCTCTCTCTCTCTCTCTCTCTCTCTCTCTCTCTCTCTCTCTTTCTCTCTCTCTCTCTCTCTCTCTCTCTCTCTCTCTCTCTCTCTCTCTCTATATATATATATATATATATATATATATATATATATATATATATAGTTAACCCAAGAGAGGTGCATACTTTTGGGCCCAAAATATAAACATAAAACTTAAGCCCTGGAATATGCATGTAAATCATATATTCACTATCAAATGTTAAGAGGTACATGGTGCATATTTTTCATGCTGCGCAATATTATGTATAAAAAGGTTTGGTGCATCAAAATAGTACAATTAACCATTTGTGTGAGTTTTAGTATCTTGCATTAATGTAGTTGTTGTGTTGAGTATGTATTTTATTAGCATATTGGTAGAGGGCATTTTATACCTCAAATATCATACAATATGTGTTTAGTAAGTTAATTAAATCATATCCTTACGGGTACTAATCATTGACTGCAATAAGCACTATGGCGCAAGAAACATTGTATTAATGCAGT
Organism: Discoglossus pictus; assembly: GCA_027410445.1. Lineage (NCBI taxonomy): Eukaryota > Metazoa > Chordata > Amphibia > Anura > Alytidae > Discoglossus > Discoglossus pictus. The sequence continues at coordinate 286,112,269 of CM050163.1, forward strand.
ATTTTCCATTAAAGGAAAATTGACATTAATCTTTTTTGCATGTTCTAGATTATACTGCACACCAGTGAAAATGTTAAGCTTGCCTAATTTCAATTAATATCCTTTAATCAAAATTGGTAGCTTTGCTTTGCTACGCTGCTGTGAAAGAGGACTATATTTTGCAGAACGCATTGCCATGGGCGTAGGAACTGGGGGGGACGATTTTTTTGATGTGTGTATGTATGTGTAGATAAGCTGTTTTTGTATACAATGATCTGTATCCCCCTCAGAATAGTTTTGGCTCCTACACCCATGCGCATTGCTGCTTTTACAAAAATACCTGTCTAAATACACGTGTTATATCCTAGTGAAACCACCTCAGACACACGCAGGGTTAAAGTTCCAGGCACAGTGACAGACAAGGCAAAAAATACATTTAATTTTGCTTCCTGTTAAAAAATCTTCCTAAACATACAGAAATATAAAAGCCTACTTTAATGTTACATATTAAAACCATACAGTTGCTGCAATACATTCAAGGGATAATGCATTTAAAATAATCTTTTTATTGGATTTATTTATTGGATATGTGTATTTTTTTTACATATAGTAAATACGTTGGAAGTTGTAAGGGGAAGTAGTCCAATTCTGCATTTACAATTTTGAAGTCTATTGATTAATGTTGGTGCATGAAATCCAACTTGTTTATTATTTTAATATGACTGGAAAACTTTAAACTATTGCAAATATAAATAGTTGATACTGGGGTTGACAAGCAGCCAGCCAGTATAGTAAAGGGCCAGCCAAACTTTTTTTTAGGAGCCAGCAATTCAATTTCTAGAAGCTGTGGCAAACTGGCTCCTGGGTAGGCACTGAGCAGGTGGAATGACAGCAGTGGGATGCGTACACAGGGAGTGTCCTCATTGGTTACTCAAAGCTATCATTACCCCTTCAGCACTCCCTCCACTAACACAATGGTAGAAGTGCAGGGAGATGCTGATGTACTGCATGAGGAATTAGTGACATACTAGCACTACTATCTAATAATAGAGAGAGAGGGGAAGAGAAAGTGGGAGAAAACAGAGACAGAATAGAGAGGAGTGAGAGGGAGCCAGAGGATTGTAATGATAGGAGTAGAGAGAATGAGAAATAGGAAAGGAGATAGACACAAAGAAAGGGAGAGGAATAGAACTACAATGGATAAAGATAGGGACACGAATAGGGAAAATAATCATAAATCAAGAAATATGGCAAAAGAGATGAGAGCAGATAATGATTATAGAGAAATAAATATGGTTGAGAGGACTGAGAAAGAGAGAGATTAGATAAACACCCCTAGATTCACTAAGCTCCACAAGAGCTGAAAAATTCTCCTCTTTAGACTGCAATAATTATTTTCTAATAGGTAAAATTGCTGTTATAACCACAGCGAAGAGCTGTTAAGCTTAGCGAATTTAGGGGTAGTTGTAGATGTTAGAAATTATTATTGTAGAAAAGGGGCACATTTTATATTTTATATCTAATGTACAAATATTATCAGCAGATTGTGCTTTTACTTTCACAATAATATCTTGTACTGTTTTCAACTTCTATACAATTTCATTAGTGTCTAGTCATTGCCTGTGTATTAATGTTTTTAAATAAAAATTTAAATTTTACTGTTAGACTTGGTAAAGGAAGAACACATATCTTGGAAATATCATCTATTAAAATATACTTTCAGACCATTCAAGAAAGATATTATATACTGCAATACATCATTCATTTCCTATATTATTTGTGGCTCATAAATATTTTCCAGAAGTAAAATAGTATCTCTATGAAGCTACTGCACACGTGGATCTTAAAAAGTCTGCCTGACAATTAGAAAAATATATATATATATATATACATATATATATATAGATATATATATATATATATATATATATATATGTTTGTGATATATACACATTATATGTGTCGGTACTTGTATCTGCAAATATTAGAATATTATATTACGTAGACACATGTGTGTTTATGTAGTTTGGTTTGTATGTATATATATATATATATATATATATATATATGTTTGTGATATATACACATTATATGTGTCGGTACTTGTATCTGCAAATATTAGAATATTATATTACGTAGACACATGTGTGTTTATGTAGTTTGTTTTGTATGTATATATATATATATATATATATATATATATATATATATATATATGTAGAGAGTATTTGTACTAAAGGCAAACAAAAATATTTATAACTATCCGTTTGTGTTATGTATTTTTATATGTTATATGTATGTATGTTTGATAAATATATAATGCGTGTAAATGTGAGAATGGTCATGATTAGAAGCATTTTATGATGCAGTGTTTATATGTGTACATAGATTATGCTTCAGTCTTTGACTTGCCTTCCCTGTCTCAGGCAGCATGTGCATAGCTGGTGACTGCAGTTTCATGGTGGAATGACCTCTAGCCTCTGTCTGGGTTACCCTACTCAGAATGGGGTCTTTTCATTGAAGTTGCCCTCAGCTCAGCATTATTTCCAAAAACCTCTTTGAATTCCAGACTTTCCCAGATTCCAAAAAGAGGGACACAGAGAGAAGGACTGTCCTCTTATGGTGTTCCTGCTAAGGTCTTATCAGCTTGAAGGAGATATTCCCATAATGGGCCAGATTGGCCATGCCTCTTCTTCTGAACTAATGCATAAGTGGAGGGGGAAGGAAAGTATGTTAATGTATAGGGTGTGGGGGAAGGGGGGCGGAGTGATAATTTCCTAGGGTCATTCTGGTTTCCTAAATGAAACAACATTCAGGGAATACCATCCTCTCTTCTCTCATCCGTCCAAGAATGGAACCTACACTGCAAGTTTACCATCAACTTCTAAAGATGATTTTATAAGGTATTTCCACTACAAATTTAATATTATGCTTTTTCTACCTTTATAACACCTATTATATATTGTTATGTTATAATATTTGTTAGAAAAGTATATTATTAATGACCTTCTATGGATGCCACAAACACTTCTTTGAGGGAATTCTTTTCTTCAATAATTATTTGTAATTTATTTGTATTTTTAAAAAGTTATTTCATAATATCAAGCCACCACATTATATTTGTCACTGAGATTAATATATTTAAATACAAAATTATTAAATCATTTGTGCTGTAATTTACTTTGTTGAATGACTGTTGAAATGTATGTAATTGACCAGTTAAAAAAAAAGATTAAAATGTTTCTGAGTTTATAGTATATACAGTACATGTATCTCACTGCGTATATTTGTACTGATTAATTAATTGTATTTATTTAATTCATTCTTTGATTAGAAAATGTTTCCTTTACAAGAGTGCATACGTTTTGCACTTGCAGAACCTGGTTTATGAGCCGTCTGGATATAAAGTAGTGAAAAAGGAAGATTCTGTAATTTGGAATAGTGTTGTTCTTAAAGAGGTTAATTAATTAATTCATCCATTCATTCATTAACTAACTAATTAATAATAGATCTATTCCTGTTCCTAAAAATCAGTTCGACTGATTGTGTTCAATCTTTGTTTGTGCTGTCTCTAAATAGCAGTCTTTTATGTGAATCAAACAGTTTGTGAAATGTTGATATTTGTTGTGATTTCTGAACAAATAGATTGGTAAAGTTATGAGAGACAGAGGGCGAGAAAGAGAGTAAGAACAGTGATTGAAAGAAGTGGAGAAGAGGAAACAGGGAGAGGAGGGGAAGATAAACAGAAAAAGAGGAAAATAAAATTGAAGGAAAATAAGGGGAAATAACAGAGAGTTAAAGAAAAAGAAACAGGGGTAGAATGAGGTCAAGTAGGAGAACTTAATAGCTTGAGAACAGGGCCATATCCTGAGCCTTGCACCTAGTACAACATATAACAAACGTATCTGTCTTTGTGACAACCACGGCACCTGTATAGATGACCAAAACTTGCATTTGCTGTAAAACTGTTTTATCAAACTTTGGTGGGTTTGGATAATTCTGCTTACAGCAGGGTCTATCAGGGTAAGCAAGGTCAGATTCATGTGTGAGAGCGACTAGATTTGTGTTTGTATAGTCATTTCTAGGCAGTACATGAGAGCAGAGAGATGGAATAGATAGTATGATGCCATGTATTGGTACAGTATGTAGTGGAGTATAGCCATACTTGTACTAAATGTCAGGAAATTCATGGTTATGCACTCAGATCTAACAAATCACATGTATATGTCCTGTGCTTTTGCAATTTAGTCTTGATAAATAAACTATATGGTTTGAAAGCTTGAAATGCATATATGGTAGTCCAAATAAAATTGCACATGCTGACTTCCTATTCTCATACACTATGGACAGAGTTTATCATGGTTTTCTTCTAACCTGCCCTCCTTTGGAGGAGTGCTGCTCTTTTTATCTAAAATATTTCTGTCACTGCAATCCTCCCAAGGTTCTTCGTATACTGGAAATACCCTTCTTACTTTCTACAGCTCCTCTCAGGTTATTTTCTTCAAAAATTTGGAATATTGGAAATTAAGAGGTTTCTAGCTAGTGATGTAAGAGCTTCTGACTTCTTATGAAGCCCACTCACTAAAATATAGATTTCTCCAACTTGAAAAAGTGGCTCCATCAAATATTACTGCAATTGGAGGTATATTTATCAGTCGCATTTGGAGAAATACTTTCAAAACAGGCTTTCCTTCTGTATGATTACTAGTAGTAAACCTTTCTATTTAGTGAATATAGATATTTGAATCCAGTAGAGTTGGTAGTAGTTAATCTTATAGTGTAAGAGCTCCCTTCTATTTGAAGAAAGATATACTAAACAGCAGCAAAGAGATTGGTGAAGTCTAACCACACTACTGGGAAAGTTAGTATCTCCCTTTGAATAGGAGATTGCGTAAAACCAGTGTAGAAAAGAAGGGCAAGGTTGAAATAATAGGCTAACCTTTTATTCAATAAGGTGAGAAGTCATGGAGAGGTCACACCTATAAGAAGCTAGCCCCATAACATATGGACTAAAGAGGTTCTCCAAAACCTTCCACCTTAGTAAATTACGTTTGTGCACATAGCAAATGGAATGACTTTATGGGACAAAAAATGCCATTGCATTGTAGGATTTTGTGTTGTCTTGCCTCCAGCCAACTTCAAATTCTGAGTCAGTTTCTGTCTTTGGTTACCTAGCTGTATGAGTATTCCTAATTTCATAAAGCTAGACAACCGAACGTACAAACTGGTTCTGTCTTCATCAGGAGTCAGTATAACGGACATCATACACAGGAGCCCTACATCACCAACTGGAACTCAGCAAGGTGCCAACATGGAGATATGGAGACTATCAAAGGAGTGCTGGTGTGTGTATATATATATATATATATATATATATATATATATACTAGCGAATTGCCCGTCAAAAAATGACGGCAATGAAATTGTAAGTGAGCTAATGCTGTTTGGTGTATAATAATCAAATAAATAATACATTAATAAATTAATATACTTTACCTATTTTCAAGTAATATATGCAGGAAGCATTGTGTTGAAGAGCTGGCAATCTGTTTTGATGTTGCTGCAGCATTAGTGCTGTGGAGCTGCTGTGTAAGCGTGGTGAATGTGTGCAGTGTAATAGTGTGCGTGCGCGAGTCAAAACCGTTAGCGTAGCTGTGTACTTCTGCATTGTATAAGTTATTGTTCTAAAATGGCGGCTAATGTGTGGTATGCGCCTGTGGTGGAATATCTGTAGCTGTTTTGTGGTGTTTTGAGTGTTTCTGGTGGCGTTTTGCGTGTTTAGAGTCCTGTAGCCTCGTTTTCGTTTTGTTCGGCGCCCATTTTTTCTCTTGCTTAGGTGATTTTCGGGTGTTTAAACTCCGAAATCACGGTGTAACTTTACTTGCAGAGGTCCAGGGTGCTTTTTATATGTTTGTTGTGTGTATTTATTGTGATTGTAATGTTTTTGGGGTCGAGCGGGTTGCGTCCTTGTTTTCGAATATTGTATGTGTTTTTCGACAATTCCGTAAAACACATACAATATTCGAAAACAAGCGTTAGCAACGCCTCGCATGCTCACAACTATATACAGTATGTGATTTATAATATATATATATATATATATATATATATATATATATATATATATATATATATATATATATTATAAAACGTGCGCTTTTAAATGCTTGAAAAAATACAAAAACAGTTGTGTTCCATGTCCATTTAAGAAGAGATTTAAAATAGTTTTGATTATAAATGAGAAATTCTGTGATTTTGAAAAATAAAAAACAAATTGAGGGTTTTGAAAACGGTTGCTCTTCTTGTACTCATTTTTATTATTATTACCATTATTATGATATCTTATCTTTAGAGCGCTAGCAGATTCTGTAGTGCTAGGAGTAAAATAAATACATGGAAAGACATTTACATATATGAGAAGGTAATTAACAGCCTCATTAAATTGGAGCTATGTGTTAATATGTAGCCCGTAACGGTCATCTTAGGGCTATTTGTGTACTAAGATGCCTCGTAATGTTGCTCGCAGTGGGCTTTGCGCATTAACATGCAGAACGGTCTGGAATAGGCTATGTGGAGAGCAACGTTGAACTTTGCACATGTAAATCCCTTTATCTGTCATGCCTGTAACCGCTAATTGTTTAATTCAGCTATTAAAGTGCAACTTGGTCACTCGCGAACAAGCACGTAACACGCAAATGGAGCCCACCAGCAAGGGGGTAAAGTACAATACGTAGCACTTGTAAATAAAATCACTCTACTGTACATTTATTATAAGGGAAAGTGATGTTAGGTCTTAGAATTAATAGCACAACATTCTCAAGCTCACAAATCGGCCCAGAAAAATACTTTATTTCATGATTATTTTTTGTGTTATATCGATCCCTGCAATCAATGTGTAACGACTTATACTGTAACTCGCATGTAATAGAATATCATATTTACTGCTTTATTAATGTTGCATTATTTCTGGCCTGTTGGACCAATCGCAAACTGGATTTGAAGCACGTAGGACTTGGAAATCTACCCTCCCCTTTTTCAATGACGTAACGCTAATAATCTCTTTTTCCATTGGCTCCATCTGAACCAGTAACTACAATATTAATTAATTGTTTGCATTCGCACACGTAAGTCCAACGGCCACGAACTGGTTTACGAGATAGCGCCTCTCGCTCGTAGGACTTTTTGATTTAATATCAATGTAAGTAGGCCAAATTTGAAGCACGCAGCCCTTACGTGCTAGACGTTGGAGTTACTTTCTTCAAATTTAATATGGCTATAAATCAAGGAAGCAAATTTGTACATACACAGTTTCATGAGATGAGGTCCCTGCTATCAGGAGAGCTTACAATCTAAGAGGTGATAAGGTATGGGTCTGGTGGATGGATAAATGATGAGGGAGAGGTATGCAAGTTTCTACACAAAAAGAGGCTTCTACATTAAGAGTTTCTTTAAAAATGCATTTATGATCATGGCTTACAGAGCGCTGATTTTGTTACTTTGTTAAATAATAACAAACTACAGTGGCTCTTTATAACAATATGGCCCAGACATAGGTCAAATAGGAAGTCATAGCAGATGGATAGTTTTCTCAGCATATGCCAAATTTAGATTATACGTGTGCCAAGAATTAGGCCCCAAATTAATTAGCTGTAAATGTCGACATTCCTCCTGCTGGAGGAATAGCAGCATTATCAGAGTGAGCAAAATAAACCAAAATACATCTCCGCCTGTAACAATGCTTAGCACATTATATTTGCACAATGTCATGTATAAAGCAGCCCAGAAAAAACGTATAAAGAAAAATGGCATTAAAATGACCCTACATCCATAGATAATGGGGTCAGTAACGTAAAACCTTCTAGAACATTTCTAAAACAAAAGAAAATACATATTAACAGTACCTGGCAAAACAAGGAAATAACACATATATTTTAGGATTTGGAACATTAACCTACTTTTCACAAAAAAAAAGATATATTGAATTAAGAGAAAGCAAAGGAAGGTGGCATGTCTTTCTCCCCAAGAACAATTCTCCTCCCATCAGACATGTCTGAAGCATCCTGTTTAATCTCACTGACAGAGAAAGTGGCATTCATTTTCTTGGGTTCATTATACCTAAATTTAGTCTCCTGGCAATGCCTTACATCTGTAACAAATCAGCTTTTGTTTAAACACCACCGACAGGTGATTGTCTTTTATTTCTGTGAGTTATATACAGAAAAATGCCCACTAGTGCTGTATACAAGACAGAGTGTATATTAGATAGACTAGACTATAATGTCTCTGTATTATACATAGAGCAGCGTGTGTATCTGTATTATACACAGAGCAGCGTGTGTATCTGTATTATACACAGAGCAGCGTGTGTATCTGTATTATACACAGAGCAGCGTGTGTATCTGTATTATACACAGAGCAGTGTGTGTGTATCTGTATTATACATAGAGCAGTGTGTGTATATCTGTATTTGTAACGGAGTTGGAATCATAAGTCCAATATCTCCGCTGGTATACCGTTAAATATCCATATAGAAGCACTGCAGTCTCACAAGCCCCAACCTCCCAGATTGGACGACACTCAATTGGGAGTCAAAGAATACTGTCTTTATTTTGTTATGCAGAAATATATATACACATCTCTTTCCACAGGCAATACACATCCCCCATATTTGGCCACACAATACTCATAGAGAGACAATAGGTGTGGTCACACCCCCCGGAGGTTACCTGGCTACTTTGATACAATCAGACATTGATCAGATTATACTTCTCTTTGTTCTTATGTCTCATAATGAAAACACTTTATACAATAGACTTCCTTATCTTATGAGGAGTCTCTGTAATAGGATTATCTATTAGCCTAGTAGCTGTAATATTCTGAACCAATATATTCTGTAGAACATAAAACAACATATCTACAGTATAGCAATGTGATCATATTTTAACCATAAGAATTAAATAACCATAAAACAGGGTAAAACAGTGATGGGTTCCGTTACACACCTCCCCCGTAACCATAAGCCGACATACACGGTCTGATCCCAACGGATCGGCCTGGGGATGTCCGGACAAAACGATTTGTTGGTCACTTCTATAGTTTGACAACCCATCAGCATTACTGCAATTCACATTTCCTCACATTTCAAGAACAAAACAAACGCACACTTCATACAGCATTCACAGCAATAAACATTTCAAGGAGAGGGAAAATAAATTTTACAAACTGGTTTCAGACAATTAAATAATGAGGCAGAAAAGCCTCAGCCTTCCAAATGAAATGAAGTCCTTTAGCAAAACCGTCCCAAGTTGCAGAGTACATTCCTCCTGCAGCTCGTGGTCGGGCCCCTATTGTACAGGACCCACTGTTCTTCCCCTGTACACCCACCCAAAAAGTCCAGGATCCCATCCCAACAGTCCAGGATCCCAGGATCCAAAAGGTGGACCACAATCTCTGTCCCATAGAAACCCCTTTCCACCCAGCCAGTCCCCACAGCTGGGCTGGGATTTCTAACACAGTCTCTGGGCCTATGTGACCACAAGGGGGTAATTCAGTACCCCTCTTAGAAAACACATTATTGTTGGGAGGCCAATAATATAACCACTGTAGGAAAGTACATACCGGTCTATGCTTGGCTCCAGCATCCATGATGCAATCCTGACCTGGATTCTCCCTTCTCTCTGGCTTCTGGGCATCTGTACCTTTGGACAGCTGCTCCTGGTTTCCTTCCTCAGGGTCTGTATCTGTTGCAGCCTGGAGAGCTACGCTGCTTAAAGCCAGGCTCTGCATGCAATCCTCCTGTACTTCATCCATTGCCTTTGGTTGAGCAACTGCGCTCTGGCTATCTGACGCAGGCTGGGGAATCTCGCAATTCCCACCCAGCCTGTTCTTTAGAGCCCTCAGTTGACCCTCTTCCTCTACCTCTATTGCTTTTTGCTTAGCAACCTTATCCCAGTCTTCCATGTTTAACTGGGTCTTTGGATTGGTGTCTGTTCCAGTGGGCGCCTGGACACTGGTTAACCAGGGCATCTTCCCACTTGGTACACTCTCCACTGTGGTCCACACTGCACCCACAGCTCCTTTGACAAGGCTGGCACGCTTGCTGCCACTGGCTGGTGACTAGGCCCTGACACAGTCGCTGCCTCTTCTAGGGGAAAACATTCTCCATCCCCAGGAGTTGGTAAAGTGCCATCATTTACCCCTTCACACTCCTCCTTTACCTCATTCACAAGTAGATCCCAGTGATCCTCCTCCTGATCCTCTGTTTAGTCATCCTCAGAGAGCTCCTCTAGCCATCTCTGATATACTTCTGCTTCCTCTGCCTCTGCGTCTGCAGCTGCTTGTACTTGGTTAACCTCGTGGAGGGTGCCCAAAGATTCTTCATTAGACCGGGTCCCGAAGAAAGGTTGTCGAGGCTCACTCTGGTAGCAGTGTACTGCTGCCGGGTTTGCAGGGAAATTAGTTGGAGTTAGCTGGGGAGGGGAATTTGTACTTACCCCCTCCTCCGGTTGTCCCAGTGAGGGTAGTTGGGGATCTGGACAGGCTGTCCAGCATCCCGGTAGGTCAGGCACAGAGACCACAGTCCCATCTGCTCCGTCTGGGAGATTGGTGTCTCCCCTTTTTAGGGTAAGCTGTCGCTGGGGGGAGAGGGAGACACCTTCAGCTCCCTGGGGTACACATTGCCGCTGGGGAGGAAGGACAGCACCTTCTGCTCCCTGGGGTAAACACTGCCACTGGGGAGGAAGGACGGCACCTTCTGCTCCCTGGGATACACACTGCCGCTGGGGAGGAAGGACGACACCTTCGGCTCCCTGTAGGGCCAGTAGAGAGACCTTGGTCCCATCTCTACCTGCCATCTGGAGGTCATCCCAGGACCAGTCAATGAGGTCTGGTTCTGCTTGTCGGGTAGGTTGGGGCTGCACGAAGCTGAGCAGGTGTTGGTAGTCCTGCTCCAGCTCCCACTCTCTTGTTACCAGGTGGGTCATGTCTTTGCTCACCTCGCCTTCGTCAACCCAGACATACATGCCCATCCGGTAGTCGTAGATGTCCCAAAACCTAGACCCCTCCGTGCTGCCAAGATCAATGTCGTCCTCCAAGGCATCCCATAATAAACCCGGGCCATCATAATCATTCCCCTCCGGTAAGTCGTGTTCAGCCATCCAGGGGTTAAGTCGAACGGTATTCCACCAGAGGGCCTGGTATGCGTTGTCTAGCCAGATCTCTCGCCATACCAGGGTCTCTAGTCTTGTCACCCACTCATCCAGGGGCTGCTCTCCCAATAGATACATCCGCATCGCCACACGCTTCTGTAGCCGCTGCTCATCACTGGGGAGACTCTCACCTCGCCGCCATTGGGCATCTTCCAGGGCATCATACCAGAGTTCCTTTCTGTCTACATCCCTGTAGTCCACAGCCGCCTCCTCCTCCTCATCATGCAACGCTGTCCGAAAACTAGCCGGTTCCATCCTGCTGTAGCCAGGGGCGCTGTACGGATACTAGCGTTGCCCTCAATTTGTAACTCCACGGAATGGTGTCTCCTGTAGCTGTCCTTCTGACCGTGGGAACAATTCCGCCACTTGCCACCAAATGTAACGAAGTTGGAATCATAAGTCCAATATCTCCGCTGGTATACTGTTAAATATCCATATAGAAGCACTGCAGTCTCACAAGCCCCAACCTCCCAGATTGGACGACACTCAATTGGGAGTCAAAGAATACTGTCTTTATTTTGTTATGCAGAAATATATATACACATCTCTTTCCACAGGCAATACACATCCCCCATATTTGGCCACACAATACACATAGAGAGACAATAGGTGTGGTCACACCCCCCGGAGGTTACCTGGCTACTTTGATACAATCAGACATTGATCAGATTATACTTCTCTTTGTTCTTATGTCTCATAATGAAAACACTTTATACAATAGACTTCCTTATCTTATGAGGAGTCTCTGTAATAGGATTATCTATTAGCCTAGTAGCTGTAATATTCTGAGCCAATATATTCTGTAGAACATAAAACAACGTATCTACAGTATAGCAATATGATCATATTTTAACCATAAGAATTAAATAACCATAAGACAGGGTAAAACAGTGATGGGTTCCGTTACAGTATTATACATAGAGCAGTGTGTGTATCTGTATTATACATAGAGTAGTGTGTGTGTGTGTATCTGTATTATACATAGAGCAGTGTGTGTGTGTGTATCTGTATTATACATAGAGCAGCGTGTGTGTGTATCTGTATTATACATAGAGCAGCGTGTGTGTGTATCTGTATTATACATAGAGCAGCGTGTGTGTGTGTGTATCTGTATTATACATAGAGCAGCGTGTGTGTGTGTGTATCTGTATTATACATAGAGCAGCGTGTGTATCTGTATTATACATAGAGCAGCATGTGTATCTGTATCTGTATATATATATATATATATATATATATATATATATAGCAGTGTGTGTGTGTCTGTATTATACATAGAACAGTGTGTGTATCTGTATTATACACAGAGGAGTGTGTCTTATACATAGAACAGTCTGTGTGTCTGCATAATACATAGAGCAGACCCACTTCCACTTCCAGACTTCCAAACCTGCCACCATCTGATTGAGAAAAAGCGGCCTGAATCCACATCCTTGAACACCTTGTGCCAAAGTGCCACAAAACTTTTGCTTCCTTCCAAAGCAGAACCTTAACCGATTCACCTTCTGCCTCACTTTGTCTGCCCTCACTGTGTTCCTGGCACTCCTCCGCACCCGTTTCCTGATCATTCCTGACCAGATGATGAACACCCCTTTGAACCTGTCCCTCCGATAAGTCCCTCTTTATGTACTTCAGCATCTTTTTTAAAATCGGGACTTTGCCCAAGTTACTACCACAGGCGTATCAAGATGGATGAAGGAGGACTCCACCGACAGGTGTGAGCCTCCATCAACCCAGCCACTTGCGACCATAGCAAGCCTCAGACACCGATCCATCGTACTTGCAGCTCCTAACCTGGTACACCCAGCTGTAGATCCTTCCTTGCACCTGCGGCGAAGCTGTGAGCCCAATGCACGTACGAGTGCCCAATGATCCACAGCCGTCTCCTACCACCTGCCAACCACAATGACAGAGTTCCTGTCCATTGCATCCGACTCTCGATAGTCGTTGGGTCGCACGTAAGTCAAGTAGCGTCTGGAATCCCATCTCCAATCCGTTTAATTGTCTCTGCTGGTAGACCAAACTGTGCCGCCTCAGTTGCTGTCCCTATCCGAAACAAATGGGTGTCAAAGTGCACCTGGCTAAACCCCACACGCTGTACTCCCAGCTTCAGCACTCTCAAAACTGCAAGCGTGAGTGCAGTGCTGTCCTCATGAACCCACATTGAAACCTTTACCCTTGTGCTCACCAGTGGGTACTTTCCCAAACACTCGAAGGTGCAGCAGTCCATACCCTCTCCCTTTCAGAGTTTTCTCCTTTCCTCTTCCTCCTTGGTTTGTTGTGAACCTTCGCAACCCCAACTTTACATTGTCACCTTGTAGACGTACATCCGCCATTTGTTTGCCACCTGAACCTTGTTTCCGTAACAAAATCAATTCATAGATCCAGAATGCTTTAAAAGGCTATCGTCAAAGCAGTCTTAAAAGCAAGGATTCGTAGGCCGTGTCACACACCGCCGACTCCCCAGCGTCTTTGCATCTTAGCAGGTACCACAACAAGATACTTTCCAACCTTTCCTTCTCTGTTACGGGTCAATCCCACAAGTCGTCTGGTAATGCATATAAGACCATGCCTGATCCTATCAGCATTTTATACACCTGTTTATTGAGAGGTATGTTACCATAATCGTTCCAACCACTGATACCACGGTATCCAGCGGGAAGCTCAGCTCGCTACCTGCTCCTCTGACTGTTGTCAGTAACCCTTCCGGGAAACAGTTTGTACTTCCATTCGAACTGGGGCCAAACCCTGTTTACCCAAGCCTGTAGGCTGTTCCGGTGGCTGCTTCTACACCAAGCGAGTGGGTCACAGTTCCCATGCGGAGTACCCCCAAACACTGTTTGCAGTCTCCAACCTCGTGGAATCACACACAGAGAACCAATCTTACATTGGTTAAAGAGAGTCGCTACCAAGTCCACGATTTGGAGCACAATTGCCGTACTTTCTGAAGGGGGAGCAACCAGTTTACCTGTTACACTGTAACTCCCTCCCTTCGCCCATCTGCTCGGTCTTGGATCATTGTGGCCCACTTGTCCCAAGCTCCGCTTGGACCGCCAATCAGCCACCTGAGGTAGGTCTAAATGATCAGTTCACCCACCAGCCTCTCGTAGGGGAAAGGGATGGCATCACAGAACCACAAGGTTTTCCACCGGACACGCCTTCTTTCATGTTAATGGTATGCAGATTACGCGTTCCGTTCCAAGGAAGTCCTCACACCAACAAAGGGGAACCACTCACCATTTCTTCGCCCATACCAAGCGACGCACCACCATCACCAGTGTGTGTCGTGGTCTTAAATGTTTGCGCCTGGTCTGTGAAAGAGGAGAGGGCTGTACCTTACGGTGGATCGTCGATTTCTAACGGGCCTCAAAGTCTTTGGCCGCGTAGAAGCACCCGCCTGATCCCTGGCTGCAGCATCGCGTCCGATCTCCCGGCAGCCAGCTCCGCGCTGTCAGCTCGCCGTTTCTTCAAGAGAGAGGAAGAAGGTGTTTTACCCCTCTGTGACAGCTAAGGCTGTAGGAGTCTGGTCATAACTCCCACTTTAATCTTACCTCTGGCCTTAGGGTGTGCTGCACGTCTATGTTGCGTATTCTCTAAAATTTGCTGGCTCAGCGGTGTGGTGCACGGCAAAGGCTGGGTTGCCATGCCTCCGCCCGCTGCACCTCCAAGTACAGCCGCGACTTTATGAGAAGCTCTAATTGGATTCCTCCCGAATCAGTGCCCAGTCCCACCGTCTGCCTGCACTCATTAGCCTGGATTACAGCACCGGTGGAATGCTGCGTAGTTGCTCTTACAAAGGCACATGGTGCTCAAGGGTCACCCTGGCTAACAGCCACTGCAGGCTGTGCCAGGAGTATCCCCTTGGAGGCAGCCATGCCCCCTAATAGCTCTGGGTTCCCCAAGCTGTTCTGCAGCTGCTGAATCCCCTGGAACAGCACCCTGGATCTCCCCAACTACAGCAATTTCTCCAATTCTACTGCCTCCCTGGAGCTCATCTTCCCTTGTATAACTTCACAACCCAGAACACCCACGTAGGTTCGAGTGAACCCCCTACAATCGCACCTACAAACATCTAAGTGCACATACACACCAGCCACCCTGCTACTGTACACTAATGCTTATGATCGCTCACCCCTGTGCACCAAACAGCAGCTCCTCAGCTCTGCGCCCACGCACCCCTTACACACACACACACTGTGACTTATCCCCAAACGCTGTATTCAGCTTCTCAGCAGCAGCAGCACCACTCTGCGTCCTGTTCAACCAGCTGGCTATGGCGGAGTGCTATAAAATGGTGCCTGTGCGCCATTCTCCTCCTTTCTCCGCCCCTCGGCCAGCCACGTGACCTGGCCCTCCAATTAGGTAGCTCCCCGGCTCACCTGAGTCAATATGCACTCTGAGCAAGCCCCAGGCAGCCTGGGACCGTCTCCATGCATTCAAAGAGCAGCGTGTGTATCTGTATTATACATAGAGCAGCGTGTGTATCTGTATTATACATAGAGCAGTGTGTATCTGTATTATACACAGAGCAGCGTGTGTATCTGTATTATACATAGAGCAGTGTGTGTATCTGTATTATACGTAGAGCAGCGTGTGTATCTGTATTATACATAGAGCAGTGTGTGTATCTGTATTATACATAGAGCAGTGTGTGTATCTGTATTATACATAGAGCAGTGTGTGTATCTGTATTATACATAGAGCAGCGTGTGTATCTGTATTATACATAGAGCAGCGTGTGTATCTGTATTATACACAGAGCAGCGTGTGTATCTGTATTATACATAGAGCAGTGTGTGTATCTGTATTATACATAGAGCAGTGTGTGTATCTGTATTATACATAGAGCAGCGTGTGTATCTGTATTATACACAGAGCAGCGTGTGTATCTGTATTATACACAGAGCAGTGTGTATCTGTATTATACATAGAGCAGCGTGTGTATCTGTATTATACATAGAGCAGTGTGTGTATCTGTATTATACATAGAGCAGCGTGTGTATCTGTATTATACATAGAGCAGCGTGTGTATCTGTATTATACATAGAGCAGCGTGTGTATCTGTATTATACATAGAGCAGTGTGTGTATCTGTATTATACGTAGAGCAGCTTGTGTATCTGTATTATACATAGAGCAGTGTGTGTATCTGTATTATACATAGAGCAGCGTGTGTATCTGTATTATACACAGAGCAGCGTGTGTATCTGTATTATACACAGAGCAGTGTGTGTATCTGTATTATACGTAGAGCAGCTTGTGTATCTGTATTATACATAGAGCAGCGTGTGTATCTGTATTATACACAGAGCAGCGTGTGTATCTGTATTATACATAGAGCAGCGTGTGTATCTGTATTATACATAGAGCAGCGTGTGTATCTGTATTATACATAGAGCAGCGTGTGTATCTGTATTATACACAGAGCAGTGTGTGTATCTGTATTATACATAGAGCAGCGTGTGTATCTGTATTATACATAGAGCAGTGTGTGTATCTGTATTATACACAGAGCAGTGTGTGTGTATCTGTATTATACACAGAGCAGCGTGTGTATCTGTATTATACACAGAGCAGTGTGTGTATCTGTATTATACACAGAGCAGTGTGTGTATCTGTATTATACACAGAGCAGTGTGTGTATCTGTATTATACACAGAGCAGTGTGTGTATCTGTATTATATACAGAGCAGTGTGTGTATCTGTATTATACATAGAGCAGTGTGTATCTGTATTATACATAGAGCAGTGTGTATCTGTATTATACACAGAGCAGTGTGTGTATCTGTATTATACATAGAGCAGCGTGTGTATCTGTATTATACATAGAGCAGCGTGTGTATCTGTATTATACGTAGAGCAGCGTGTGTATCTGTATTATACACAGAGCAGTGTGTGTACCTGTATTATACATAGAGCAGCGTGTGTATCTGTATTATACATAGAGCAGTGTGTGTATCTGTATTATACACAGAGCAGTGTGTGTGTATCTGTATTATACATAGAGCAGCGTGTGTATCTGTATTATACATAGAGCAGCGTGTGTATCTGTATTATACACAGAGCAGTGTGTGTATCTGTATTATACATAGAGCAGCGTGTGTATCTGTATTATACATAGAGCAGCGTGTGTATCTGTATTATATATAGAGCAGTGTGTGTATCTGTATTATACATAGAGCAGTGTGTGTATCTGTATTATACGTAGAGCAGTGTGTGTATCTGTATTATACATAGAGCAGCGTGTGTATCTGTATTATACACAGAGCAGTGTGTGTATCTGTATTATACACAGAGCAGTGTGTGTATCTGTATTATACGTAGAGCAGCGTGTGTATCTGTATTATACATAGAGCAGCGTGTGTATCTGTATTATACATAGAGCAGCGTGTGTATCTGTATTATACACAGAGCAGTGTGTGTATCTGTATTATACATAGAGCAGCGTGTGTATCTGTATTATACATAGAGCAGTGTGTGTATCTGTATTATACACAGAGCAGTGTGTGTGTATCTGTATTATACATAGAGCAGCGTGTGTATCTGTATTATACATAGAGCAGCGTGTGTATCTGTATTATACACAGAGCAGTGTGTGTATCTGTATTATACATAGAGCAGCGTGTGTATCTGTATTATACATAGAGCAGCGTGTGTATCTGTATTATATATAGAGCAGTGTGTGTATCTGTATTATACATAGAGCAGTGTGTGTATCTGTATTATACGTAGAGCAGTGTGTGTATCTGTATTATACATAGAGCAGCGTGTGTATCTGTATTATACACAGAGCAGTGTGTGTATCTGTATTATACACAGAGCAGTGTGTGTATCTGTATTATACGTAGAGCAGCGTGTGTATCTGTATTATACATAGAGCAGCGTGTGTATCTGTATTATATATAGAGCAGTGTGTGTATCTGTATTATACATAGAGCAGTGTGTGTATCTGTATTATACGTAGAGCAGTGTGTGTATCTGTATTATACATAGAGCAGCGTGTGTATCTGTATTATACATAGAGCAGCGTGTGTATCTGTATTATACATAGAGCAGCGTGTGTATCTGTATTATACACAGAGCAGCGTGTGTATCTGTATTATACATAGAGCAGCGTGTGTATCTGTATTATACACAGAGCAGCGTGTGTATCTGTATTATACATAGAGCAGCGTGTGTATCTGTATTATACATAGAGCAGCGTGTGTATCTGTATTATACATAGAGCAGCGTGTGTATCTGTATTATACATAGAGCAGTGTGTGTATCTGTATTATACATAGAGCAGCGTGTGTATCTGTATTATACATAGAGCAGCGTGTGTATCTGTATTATACATAGAGCAGCGTGTGTATCTGTATTATACATAGAGCAGCATGTGTATCTGTATTATACATAGAGCAGTGTGTGTATCTGTATTATACATAGAGCAGTGTGTGTATCTGTATTATACATAGAGCAGCGTGTGTATCTGTATTATACACAGAGCAGTGTGTGTACCTGTATTATACATAGAGCAGCGTGTGTATCTGTATTATACATAGAGCAGCGTGTGTATCTGTATTATACATAGAGCAGCGTGTGTATCTGTATTATACATAGAGCAGCGTGTGTATCTGTATTATACATAGAGCAGCGTGTGTATCTGTATTATACATAGAGCAGCGTGTGTATCTGTATTATACATAGAGCAGCGTGTGTATCTGTATTATACATAGAGCAGCGTGTGTATCTGTATTATACACAGAGCAGTGTGTGTGTATCTGTATTATACATAGAGCAGCGTGTGTATCTGTATTATACATAGAGCAGCGTGTGTATCTGTATTATACGTAGAGCAGTGTGTGTATCTGTATTATACATAGAGCAGCGTGTGTATCTGTATTATACATAGAGCAGTGTGTGTATCTGTATTATACATAGAGCAGTGTGTGTATCTGTATTATACATAGAGCAGTGTGTGTATCTGTATTATACATAGAGCAGCGTGTGTATCTGTATTATACATAGAGCAGTGTGTGTATCTGTATTATACACAGAGCAGTGTGTGTATCTGTATTATACATAGAGCAGCGTGTGTATCTGTATTATACATAGAGCAGTGTGTGTATCTGTATTATACATAGAGCAGTGTGTGTATCTGTATTATACATAGAACAGTGTGTGTATCTGTATTATACACAGAGCAGCGTGTGTATCTGTATTATACACAGAGCAGCGTGTGTATCTGTATTATACATAGAGCAGCGTGTGTATCTGTATTATACACAGAGCAGTGTGTGTATCTGTATTATACATAGAGCAGTGTGTGTATCTGTATTATACATAGAGCAGCGTGTGTATCTGTATTATACATAGAGCAGCGTGTGTATCTGTATTATACATAGAGCAGCGTGTGTATCTGTATTATACACAGAGCAGTGTGTGTATCTGTATTATACATAGAGCAGTGTGTGTATCTGTATTATACATAGAGCAGTGTGTGTATCTGTATTATACACAGAGCAGTGTGTGTATCTGTATTATACACAGAGCAGCGTGTGTATCTGTATTATACATAGAGCAGCGTGTGTATCTGTATTATACATAGAGCAGCGTGTGTATCTGTATTATACACAGAGCAGCGTGTGTATCTGTATTATACACAGAGCAGTGTGTGTGTATCTGTATTATACACAGAGCAGCGTGTGTATCTGTATTATACACAGAGCAGTGTGTGTATCTGTATTATACACAGAGCAGCGTGTGTATCTGTATTATACACAGAGCAGTGTGTGTGTATCTGTATTATACACAGAGCAGCGTGTGTATCTGTATTATACACAGAGCAGTGTGTGTATCTGTATTATACATAGAGCAGTGTGTGTATCTGTATTATACATAGAGCAGTGTGTGTATCTGTATTATACACAGAGCAGCGTGTGTATCTGTATTATACATAGAGCAGCGTGTGTATCTGTATTATACATAGAGCAGCGTGTGTATCTGTATTATACATAGAGCAGCGTGTGTATCTGTATTATACATAGAGCAGCATGTGTATCTGTATTATACATAGAGCAGTGTGTGTATCTGTATTATACATAGAGCAGTGTGTGTATCTGTATTATACATAGAGCAGCGTGTGTATCTGTATTATACACAGAGCAGTGTGTGTACCTGTATTATACATAGAGCAGCGTGTGTATCTGTATTATACATAGAGCAGCGTGTGTATCTGTATTATACATAGAGCAGCGTGTGTATCTGTATTATACATAGAGCAGCGTGTGTATCTGTATTATACATAGAGCAGCGTGTGTATCTGTATTATACATAGAGCAGTGTGTGTATCTGTATTATACATAGAGCAGCGTGTGTATCTGTATTATACATAGAGCAGCGTGTGTATCTGTATTATACATAGAGCAGCGTGTGTATCTGTATTATACATAGAGCAGCGTGTGTATCTGTATTATACACAGAGCAGTGTGTGTGTATCTGTATTATACATAGAGCAGCGTGTGTATCTGTATTATACATAGAGCAGCGTGTGTATCTGTATTATACGTAGAGCAGTGTGTGTATCTGTATTATACATAGAGCAGCGTGTGTATCTGTATTATACATAGAGCAGTGTGTGTATCTGTATTATACATAGAGCAGTGTGTGTATCTGTATTATACATAGAGCAGTGTGTGTATCTGTATTATACATAGAGCAGCGTGTGTATCTGTATTATACATAGAGCAGTGTGTGTATCTGTATTATACACAGAGCAGTGTGTGTGTATCTGTATTATACATAGAGCAGCGTGTGTATCTGTATTATACACAGAGCAGCGTGTGTATCTGTATTATACACAGAGCAGTGTGTGTGTATCTGTATTATACACAGAGCAGCGTGTGTATCTGTATTATACACAGAGCAGTGTGTGTATCTGTATTATACACAGAGCAGCGTGTGTATCTGTATTATACACAGAGCAGTGTGTGTGTATCTGTATTATACACAGAGCAGCGTGTGTATCTGTATTATACACAGAGCAGTGTGTGTATCTGTATTATACACAGAGCAGTGTGTGTATCTGTATTATACACAGAGCAGTGTGTGTGTATCTGTATTATACACAGAGCAGCGTGTGTATCTGTATTATACACAGAGCAGTGTGTGTATCTGTATTATACACAGAGCAGCGTGTGTATCTGTATTATACGTAGAGCAGTGTGTGTATCTGTATTATACATAGAGCAGTGTGTGTATCTGTATTATACGTAGAGCAGTGTGTGTATCTGTATTATACATAGAGCTGTGTGTGTATCTGTATTATACATAGAGCAGCGTGTGTATCTGTATTATACATAGAGCAGCGTGTGTATCTGTATTATACATAGAGCAGCGTGTGTATCTGTATTATACGTAGAGCAGCGTGTGTATCTGTATTATACATAGAGCTGTGTGTGTATCTGTATTATACATAGAGCAGCGTGTGTATCTGTATTATACATAGAGCAGCGTGTGTATCTGTATTATACATAGAGCAGCGTGTGTATCTGTATTATACGTAGAGCAGTGTGTGTATCTGTATTATACACAGAGCAGTGTGTGTGTATCTGTATTATACATAGAGCAGCGTGTGTATCTGTATTATACATAGAGCAGCGTGTGTATCTGTATTATACATAGAGCAGCGTGTGTATCTGTATTATACACAGAGCAGTGTGTGTGTATCTGTATTATACACAGAGCAGTGTGTGTGTATCTGTATTATACACAGAGCAGCATGTGTATCTGTATTATACACAGAGCAGTGTGTGTATCTGTATTATACACAGAGCAGCGTGTGTATCTGTATTATACACAGAGCAGCGTGTGTATCTGTATTATACACAGAGCAGTGTGTGTATCTGTATTATACACAGAGCAGTGTGTGTATCTGTATTATACATAGAGCAGCGTGTGTATCTGTATTATACACAGAGCAGTGTGTGTATCTGTATTATACATAGAGCAGCGTGTGTATCTGTATTATACATAGAGCAGTGTGTGTATCTGTATTATACACAGAGCAGTGTGTGTATCTGTATTATACATAGAGCAGTGTGTGTATCTGTATTATACATAGAGCAGTGTGTGTGTATCTGTATTATATATAGAGCAGCGTGTGTGTATCTGTATTATACATAGAGCAGCGTGTGTATCTGTATTATACATAGAGCAGCGTGTGTATCTGTATTATACATAGAGCAGTGTGTGTATCTGTATTATACACAGAGCAGTGTGTGTATCTGTATTATACATAGAGCAGTGTGTGTATCTGTATTATACATAGAACAGTGTGTGTATCTGTATTATACATAGAGCAGCGTGTGTATCTGTATTATACACAGAGCAGCGTGTGTATCTGTATTATACGTAGAGCAGCGTGTGTATCTGTATTATACGTAGAGCAGTGTGTGTATCTGTATTATACATAGAGCAGTGTGTGTATCTGTATTATACATAGAGCAGTGTGTGTATCTGTATTATACACAGAGCAGCGTGTGTATCTGTATTATACACAGAGCAGCGTGTGTATCTGTATTATACACAGAGCAGCGTGTGTATCTGTATTATACATAGAGCAGCGTGTGTATCTGTATTATACACAGAGCAGTGTGTGTGTATCTGTATTATACACAGAGCAGCGTGTGTATCTGTATTATACACAGAGCAGTGTGTGTATCTGTATTATACACAGAGCAGTGTGTGTATCTGTATTATACACAGAGCAGTGTGTGTGTATCTGTATTATACACAGAGCAGCGTGTGTATCTGTATTATACACAGAGCAGTGTGTGTATCTGTATTATACACAGAGCAGCGTGTGTATCTGTATTATACACAGAGCAGTGTGTGTATCTGTATTATACACAGAGCAGTGTGTGTATCTGTATTATACATAGAGCGGCGTGTGTATCTGTATTATACATAGAGCAGTGTGTGTATCTGTATTATACATAGAGCAGTGTGTGTATCTGTATTATACGTAGAGCAGTGTGTGTATCTGTATTATACATAGAGCAGCGTGTGTATCTGTATTATACATAGAGCAGCGTGTGTATCTGTATTATACATAGAGCAGCGTGTGTATCTGTATTATACATAGAGCAGCGTGTGTATCTGTATTATACATAGAGCAGCGTGTGTATCTGTATTATACATAGAGCAGCGTGTGTATCTGTATTATACATAGAGCAGCGTGTGTATCTGTATTATACATAGAGCAGTGTGTGTATCTGTATTATACGTAGAGCAGCGTGTGTATCTGTATTATATATAGAGCAGCGTGTGTATCTGTATTATACATAGAGCAGCGTGTGTATCTGTATTATACATAGAGCAGCGTGTGTATCTGTATTATATATAGAGCAGCGTGTGTATCTGTATTATACATAGAACAGCGTGTGTATCTGTATTATACATAGAACAGCGTGTGTATCTGTATTATACATAGAGCAGCGTGTGTATCTGTATTATACATAGAGCAGCGTGTGTATCTGTATTATACATAGAGCAGCGTGTGTATCTGTATTATACATAGAGCAGTGTGTGTATCTGTATTATACATAGAGCAGTGTGTGTATCTGTATTATACGTAGAGCAGTGTGTATCTGTATTATACACAGAGCAGCGTGTGTATCTGTATTATACGTAGAGCAGCTTGTGTATCTGTATTATACATAGAGCAGCGTGTGTATCTGTATTATACACAGAGCAGCGTGTGTATCTGTATTATACATAGAGCAGCGTGTGTATCTGTATTATACATAGAGCAGCGTGTGTATCTGTATTATACATAGAGCAGCATGTGTATCTGTATTATACATAGAGCAGCATGTGTATCTGTATTATACATAGAGCAGTGTGTGTATCTGTATTATACACAGAGCAGCGTGTGTATCTGTATCATGTTATCTTTGAGGCACTCTTCTACATCTCATTTCCTTTCATTTATGAAGAGACTATGAAACCAATAGGTTTAGTACATTTCCTCTCACTGTTGGGTCTACGTGCAACACTAGTGAAAAACTAGGAGGTATAGGTATATAGGTTTAATTTCTGTAGGGACAGTTAGGTGGCATGAATCTCTCCATTTCCACTCAAGGAATGTTGACCTGTCTGGAGGTGAGAAGAAGAAGGACACATAATTAGGAGAGGAGGATAAAGAAAGTTGAATGTTTAAATATACAGATAAAGAACAAAGAGGATAAGAGGAAACAGATAAGTGTTATAGTAGTTAAGAAATATACAACAAAGGTAGAATTTAAAAATAACAGAAACATAAATAGAGTTATATATAGAGTATGGAAGAGGAAATTGGACAAAGCAAGGTAGAGGGAAGGAAGAGATTGAGATCTTCAGGAAAAGGTAAGATAGAAAGGAAACAAAATAGAAAAAAGAAGGAAGAAGAGAAAAATAGAGAAATAAATAAAATCATGAAAGAAAAATATGAAAACAGGTAAAAAAGAGGAAGAAATCAATAAGCAAAAAACAAAGAATAAAAAATGACACAGAGAACAAGAGAGAGAAATATAAAAAAGAATGAATAACGTAAATGAATGAAAGCTAAAAAGGATATGTTAAGGTACCTTAAGATTTAAATGTGTATCTATGTAAATTAAATAAACATAAGTAAAAATAGGGAGAAAATAGTGGGGAAAGAAATAAAATGGAAGAGAATGAGTTTGGGAGAACAAGAATATGAGCGATTGAGAGGATGAGAAGGGGAGAGTAAGACTGGAGCCTGTGGCTCGTGTGGGATTGAATCCCCCTGTGCATGTGTCTGTTCCCGTCACATTTTCTCACCAGAAGGGGTGTCAAAGGGACTCTGAGGAAGAGGAGGGGGCGTTATCTATATGCAGGGCGCACTGGTGCAGAAAGGATCCCAGGGTGGGAACGCTCGTATCCCCCTAATTCCTCCTGACAGTTACTGGCTGGCGGCCCACCGCCTAACCTTCTCTGCAGAGCAGAGCATTAAAAGGTGTGTAATCCCCCTGCTTTTGTCAAAAAAATATACATCACGGCAGCGGGGAAAGGTCAGGGGGGAAATCACAGTGCAGGAGAAAGGAATGGTGTAGCCTGTGTATTGAGCAGCAGGCAGCGCCACCAGTACCATGTCTTGAATAACGCTTTGAAAATATATAATTTTATTCATCTTGCATTTTTTCCATTTCGTTTATGACCTAAAACACCCATTACACCTTGGATTCAAACTCATGAGCTGCACAGGCTTGAAGGGAAGTGGCGTCACCACTAGACCGCACCTCCACTCTAGTAAAGATGTACACGTTATGATAGAAAGGGCCTATCATGGCCTAAGTCACTCACTCATACATTTATATAGAAAACTGCTAGCGAGAAATGCCATATTGTATATCTTAACTATTTTATCATATGCAATATATCCTATAAGAGGTACACTTTAAGAAATGCTGCATACATAAAACAAAAATTGCTCTAATACAACCATTTTTATAGTTGTGTTAACCCATTGCTGGGAGAATTATATCTATTCTCCTATATTTCCTCAGTTATATAAAACATTGCTCCCAACCCCTTCAGGTCTAGATTACTTAGGGAGACAGGTGACTGCAAGGGTTTGTATTCTTTGCAGATGCTAGGTTTTCTTTATGTACTAAAGATTTACAGTGACATTTACAAATACTTTAGTGATGCCATATTGCTATTGTCACAGCTTCTCTTATCATTAGATTCTTGTGTTGAATGTAATTTTCATGATAAAACTTGCCAAATATTGCCATGTATTATCACATATATAGTTGTGAGCATGCAAATTGTTGCTAACGCTTGCGGGTTCGCATCGCAAGCCCGCGGCCCTTGCAAAGCGAGGGCCGCAGTTGCTGGCAAGGAGCGCCAAAGGCGCTCCTTTCCAGCAACTGCGGCCCTCTCAAAAAAGTATTAGACACGTTAGACCAATTACGACCTTGCAAAAACACAATAAATACACACAACACATACATAAAAAGCTTACCTACAGCAAGAGGGAGCATCCAGGACCTCAACAAATAAAGTTACACCTCAATTTAACTCAAAATAAAAGAGTTTAGACACTAAAAAATTCTCTAAGCGAGAGAAAAAATGGCCTACGAACAAAACGAAACCGAGGCTACAGGACTCTAAACACGCAAAACATCACAAGAAACTCGCAAAACACCACAAGAAATGCGCAAAACACCACAAAACAGCTACGGATATTCCGCCACAGACGCATACCACACATTAGCCGCCATTTTAGAACAATAACTTATACAATGCGGAAGTACACAGCTACCCTAACGGATTTGTCTTCGCACGCACAGTATTACACTGCACACATTCAGCACGCTTACACAGCACTAATGCTGCAGCAACATCAAAACAGATTGCCAGCTCTTCAACACAATGCTTCCTGCATATATTACTTTAAAATAGGTAAAGTATATTAATTTATTAATGTATTATTTATTTGATTATTATACACCAAACAGCATTAGCTCACTTACAATTTCATTGCCGTCATTTTTTGACGGGCAATACTCTAGTTACATATAATTGTGGGTATAGGGGCTTTGCCAAGCAAAAGAGAGCCAAGCTTTTAGGCTGTGCTAGTTCTTCACTCTAGCTTACATTGATTAAAGGTTCCTAAACTATAAACAAATATACAGCTTATATTTATGATTATAGCTTAGTATATGACATTAAACACTGAAACAAAGGCTTGCATTGTTATAGGTTCAGTACTGAAAACAACCTCAGCTACCTGCTCATCACTCCTTTAGTAGATTGGGTCCAGGAAAGGAGCAAGTGAGGAAAAAATATGCACAGTACATAACCTTCTGTATTTATTACATTCAATGTATTGCATATGCACAGTACTGCTGAATATAATTACTAGGAGAAATGTTGGATCAGAAAACATTATACCGTATTGGTCTGAATATAAGTTGCGCCTTTTTTCAGATTTTTGAGTCTGCGACCGTAAAAAAAAATCACTGCCGATTTTGCGAGCTTGCGAGTTACGTGTGCGGCTTCTATTCGCAAACGTAAAATTACTGCCGACTTGCGCGATTGCGAGTTAAGGGTGCTGATTTTCGTGCTTTAGACTGCGGTATTGAATAGCGATTTATGGTTTTAGTGATTCTAACATCCTGTAAAGCCTGTTACCTGCAAAAGAAGCTACAATGCTAATTAGAAAGCCTGTTTCTTGCAATAGCTGATCACTTGGAAAGAGTCTTTTTCTCTCCAATTTTAAGGATGCGGCTTATATTTGAGTACTATCTTTTTTCTATTTTTTACCCTTGAATTTTACAGGTGCGGCTTATATTCGGACCAATACGGTATTTCATTTAAGCAAATATACCTAAAAATATAAACATGTCCATAGAAATGCATGCATATTACACTTACATGTTTAGTAGATGTCATATTGGTGCTGCAATGGGATCACTGCCATTCTGACATGTCATTAGTCAATTCTATACGAACACATTTATGTTATTATATAATCCACACACCAACTTGTCTTGTTGGAAACATTTATAAATTCAGAGAATTCAGGCCTTGTCAAAATGTAGCTACTTTCATTAACATATTTACACAGATATTGTTATATTAAGGCAAATTCATTAAGGAAAATATATATCGGGGGAAAAAAACTGAGATTTACGTAAATGCTATTTTGATTAAATTTCACTTGCTTTTTGCAATTTTTGCTAATCTAAAATAATATATTTCAACATAGTTGCAGGTGCTATAAAATATGAAATAGTGCACATATCTTTAGTGTAATATTCCCCTTGTGGTTTATGTTTAACATGCATTTGTTTTATATAAAGAAAAAATGTGTGTGGTATTTATCGCACATCAAATACATTGTAATGTATATCTTTAAAAATATGACACATAAGGCAACAGAAGAATAATTGTGAATAGCAGTGTATGATGCTCATACACCTACAGTATATAGATATACACAGGTGTGGAAATGTCCCAGAAGCACACCTCCTAAATATTTGTATAATGTATTTCAATGAAGGTCTTTTTTTCTAGACTCCCAGGAGCAGCCTATCTGGATCCTAGCAAAATATTCCTAAATATTCTGGAATTTTCTAAGATTTATTCCTGCCCACATATATATATAGCCATGCAGTGTTTCTTGTTTTCCTGTTGAATTTCTAATCTAGCCACATTCAGTCTAGTCTAAGGGGATATTGGTGCAATATATTGACATCCATTTTATGATGCAAATTTCCTATTTCAGTCCCATTCCATGAACCAAAAACTGCGTTGATAAATATGTACTTGGTTATCAAAATGTGCTATTAAGCACTAAGAGGGTAAGAGGGGCCTGTTAAATTTCCTATTTGCAGGTAAAAATCCCTTTTGTTACGCCAGATACTAAATGTTTAGGCCATATGATGTGTTTTGGAAAAATGACCCTTTAAAAAAAAAAAAGAATTGTGGAAAAAAAAATCTAGCAGGGAAACTGCAGGGCTTCGCTAAGATACCAGGAGCCATGCGGGATCCTGAATACAACCGGCACTGAGTAATGAGGTGTATTTTTAAGGATCTCTCAAAGGGGGTTTGCAGAATGAATAGGAAGAGGTAGGGAGGGGAGACTGTTAACTGTGCTCTCTGCAGCTTCAATGGGACGCTCTGAACAGCTGTGAAAAGGGTCTCAGAGTTTTTCTCACGCCCGAAAGACATCTCACCCCGCTGAGGTCAGCCCGGCTCACATCGCTAATATATACACAGTCTGTGTCCATATCAATGCCAGTCAGGGGCTTCGTTTTATGCATATACATTGAAAGACAACTGACACTAATTTCTTCTAGGCCACTATTCGTTTATGGGAAATCTCGTCATACAAAAGATTTGTGTGTGTGTGTGTAACTTTAGAAATAATATCTGGAACACATTAAATTTGATTTCTACAATTTAAAAAAAAATATATCCACTTAAATTAATGCTCATATTAAAAAAAAAAATAAAATAATATTTTTATATTTTTAAGCTTATAATTTTTCTTTTGTTGATTTTAGTAGGTAATACCTTTTTATATACAAACTGAAAATATATATTTTTTCCAAACATCATTTTTCTCGCTCTAAGGCCTTGGATAATATTGATGTGGATAGATTTATCAACACAAAATATCTTCACTGAGATCGGTTGATAAATGTATAACAGACCAAATATAGTCTAGGCCTCAGATCGGCCTGTTCCATGTGAGGTTTTTTAGTGCTTTATTATCAGAGTGTAATAACGTCATGGTTTGTTCTGCAGTCCATTGGACAAGATGACTTAGTTAATTAACTCCCAGTGTAACCTGTATACCTCCAGCAGGTTCTCATTATCCACCCCTAGTAATTATGACTACATTGGTTTATTTGTACTGTAAAGTTGTGTGCTTTACAATCTGCAGAGTCCTTTTCCTCCTGGTAACATTCTGCTCCCATTGTCTTTCCTCCTTCTTATGAAAATAGAGGAGGAACTCAATTAGCACATGAAGGAAGAGTAGGGGGAGACATCATTGTCAGGGCCTCTATTCTGTTGAGGGCAAAATAAACTCTCTGTTAAAAACATCCTTTAGCATGTTCCCCAATTGTCCCCAGTTTGGGTGGCCTCCATATTAAAAATGTAGATGTTCTGAAATTATCACTTAAGGTACACAAATTAATATTTATTTTTATTGGTTCAGTACATAATTCCCAAAATAATGTATTTTTTGTTCAATCAGAAAAATAAAAAAAACAAAAATAGGAGAAACATATTTAATTGTATTTAATCACAGCTTTGTATGTATATAAAAGCAGATGTTGACATCTTCTTGAAGACATTGGTGTAGATGTACTAAAGATTGAAGTTTGGTGTACTCCTTGGAGGACCTACCCATTCGTTTGTTATCCCATGAAGCATTTGTAGTAATAAACCCTATTAACCATTTAGTAAATATATTCTGTTATGTTCTGTGTATCCATTTCCTTATGATATCTTTTTACCAGTTGGTCCTGCACCGTTTTGAGCCCACACAAGGGTGCGTCTCCCAGCTAACCCCCTATAGTATGGGCCAATATTAAACATTTAGGTGAGGACAAGGTCAAATCTTGAAGTTAGCTTGAATATCACAAATCACACAGGAAGGCAACACAGGATATGTTCAAAGGACAGACAAATGGACAGAGAACATTACAAGATAACTATTGTCAATTTTGTTCTAAATGGTCTTTTAAATAACTAAACTTGATAACAGGCAGATGCTATTTTTTTAATATATGATTTTTTTTTATTATTGGGTTGTTTTTTCTCTTCCGTGTTGATTTTGCCATGTACTTTCTCAGCATGATGTGTCCATGTAAACTAATTAGCTCTCCAGTCCATTGTGCGTTCAATGTCTCCTCCCACATCAAACAACTGATCAGCAGAAAACAAATTAGTAGACTACACTGCAACACAATTGCATAGAAAACTGTACTTTTTATATACTAAATATATTTTTAACAAGTTTTTTAGCTTTAGTTCTATATATGATTACAGTGGTCTTTTAACACGCATATTCATAGGGCAGAATACATTAACGTGTTCACAGGATGTGAACATAGCTGGATTCATAAAATAGAATACACTAACTTGTATATGTAAAGGACAGAGTACACTGACACATGTTCATAGAATAGAGTACACTGACACATACATATTCACAAGTCACTAGCACTCATTTATTCAGAGAATAGAACTGATACTTTTATACTTCGTGCACACAGATATGTATATCTCCAAGACATGGCATGTATTCTCAGGACATAATATACACATGCATGATGTTTTTTCTAGCTGCCTTAGTACCTGGACATGCCTAGAGCTGTATGTATATATGTAGGTACTCTAATCTGTGCCCACCATTGAATGCGTTGTATCACACTCTCTGGGACCCTCCCACCCTTCGCATTGCACACTCTCTTTCAGGCACACACTCTATCACATGCGCTCCTAAATAAACCTTGCATGCAGTAAGAGGAG
The DNA here is from genome assembly GCA_027410445.1 of Discoglossus pictus. NCBI lineage: Eukaryota > Metazoa > Chordata > Amphibia > Anura > Alytidae > Discoglossus > Discoglossus pictus. The sequence continues at coordinate 286,143,494 of CM050163.1, forward strand.
AGGAATTTGTATTCAATATTTTGCAAGTCCAATGCTACAGGACAATAAGGCTGGCAGCTTCCCCCTCCGCTCTAGCCATCCTCTCCAGCTTCTCTCCCTGTGACAGTTATACAAACATGAGTCTCATTCTCTGTTTGGAGAGGGGGCGCACAATACATGTCTATTATATAATGAGGGAGAGAGAAAAGGTTGGGACGGAGCCACTTTGTCCACCCAACACACACAGGACTCTGGTATTGTGTCTGCTCAATCCAACTATTAATGGCATTATTGTGTCTGAGGTCCTATTCATACCTCTCCCTACTCCCCCATCCCCCTTTCTCTTCCCTCCACTGCCTCTCCTAACCCCCCTCTCCCCCTTCGCTGGGCTCCTTGTGGCTCAGCCGGAGTGAGTGGATAAATTAATATGAATTTGAAAAGGGTCTTGTTTTTCAGTGACATGTCTTTGCCACTTTCTCACGATGAGGAGTTGGTGGGGGATGTGATGGAGGGTGTTGAGGGGCGCTGCACGTTTCCTATAAACGCCTGTCACAGATAAATCCTTGGCCTGGTGCTGTTATTATTAGACACAGACATTTGGCCTAGATGGAATTTGGAGCCTATAGAATAGTTTTCATAATGTCCAAACGCATAATGAGGTATTCACTTCACTTTACTGGATTAGAGAAAATAAATAAACACATTAAAATTAGGAGCTATGTGGAGCAATGAGAGGATTCGTATGTATAGCTATAGAAGGGTTTATAGGAGATCTGTTTGGAAGTTTATACGGTGCAATGACGAGCGTTTTATAGAGAAATATGATGTGTTATAGCAGATAATCTTTAACAGTCCATTTGGTATTAAAGGCAATGAATGCGAGAAGAAACAATGGTACTGTGTATGAAGACATGGTGCTCTGCCACTACTCCACCTTCTATATAGTGCTGAGCATGGTGCTTATAATAAATGACAAAGTCTATACTAAATGATGATGAAAGTAACAAGTATGGGAACAACATGACTAGTAGAAAGGATCTCTGTAGTTTAGGAAAAACTTCAAAGTATGTAACAAACTAACAATATTAGCAGTCATGTAAGCCATTAGCAGGAAAGGATTTCAGAGAACATCTTCATTTTAGCAGACTTTAAGATTGTATAGAGGCTGTCATGAAAGCAATCCATCCTGTTCAAGGCATGATGGGACAGACTATAAGAGTCTTGCTTTGTGACTACTACAATGAGATGGCCTAAATAGTGATATGGAATCTGTGTGCTGAATTTCATTAATTGCCTTGGAAATAAATGTGCAGATATATTCAAATGTACCTCTAGATTCATCTACCCAAAAATGTATGGTGCTGTTGAGTGGGGTTTATGTTGATCAGGGGAGATTATTATGACTAAAATGGGAATGTGAGGGGTATTTGAATGGTCTAGCAGCAGGCAAATTAAATCTAGTCCTATTTATAAAGCACAATTATGATATTATCGGGTACTGTTAATGGATTCTATTAATAAATATATATAGGCCGATCTAATTTTGTACTACTGCAATTAGTTTAAATGTTTTTAGATTGAAATACTGCTTTCTTGCACACTTTTATTATGCTATTTTGACAGGATCCTTTTACTTGTGAAGTTTTTCTAGTAATACCCAGTGTGACTGAACAGTAGCCGTGTGTTCTTTAATTAATGTCCTGCATATATTTATGTTAATGTTTTATTTTTTTCTTACTTATAGGAAAATATACATGTCTACAAAGGACACTGTTCCTAAGAAAATTTAATCCATTGGAGAAGGGGAGCATTACAGACATGTCCACAGAGATAACCAAGATGATTTTCAAAGATTTTATTACAGTTTAATTGAATGTCAAAAATACTGAAGAATAACTAAAATTTATCCCGATGAACCTCTGCTCTATTAATCTGGCCTGATCCTTATGATGTCAAGATGGATGCAGCCAGTAAGATCCAAATGTTGACAAGGTAAAGCCAATTAGGTGGTCATACAACATGGATGCTGTTTGGTCTTGGACAAAGAAAGAAAGGAAGAACAAGATACATATTCACAAATGTAACCTCTGCACTAGTGGTTATTGTGGAGTTCATGGTCACACAAATGGACAGTGTTATTTCACCTCTTCTAGTAGAGCCAACTTGATCATGAAATATCTACCACATTGGATATTCTAAATGAAATAAGAAACTGCTCTCCACTAGGAAGACTCATCTCCTATTTTTCAAACAGGTAAGAGAAGCCAAAATTAACTATGGGCTAAAAAACTGGGACATACTATAGACAAGTATACTAACGTATATGTTGCATTGTGATAAAAAGCATACACTATTTAACAAAGAATATCTAAAATATGAGAGCACTTAAAAAATCTATTCCATTTACACTAAAAGAACATTTTGAGGAAAAGGGGGAGATGGGTTGTATGATACAGTACTAGATTTTCATTGCATGTGCGCTTTGAAAGTGGAAAACATGTCATCATCATTTCAAGTGACTATTTTCTAATGTTACCATAGTCCACTAAACATGGCAGCAACTTGAGCCATGTGTCAAAATTTGATACGTGTATTTCTGATAAGGTGATACTACATGTGACACACTAAACTTCCATGTAGTTTTATGCTGATTTGAATAGAGTACATTTTTACTGCAGAAACATTCATCGATTTTTCTAGAACTATCACTAATGGTAGTGACATGTTTAAAGTTTTAGACTTTGCTCATTCCTGTTTGTCCTCGAGGACCGGAAGATAAGGTCTCAAGAACTAGCACTGGACCTAGGCCCGGTTGTTGAGAAGACACAGTAATTATTCCAATTAAATGAAAACATTATCTATAAATAACTGTAGATAATTGCTGCTGGATGTTGCTATTTTTAGACAGAAAATACTTTTAAAAATCTTCCTACCTGATCAGGTTTCCTATCTCAGGCCATTAACTCTCACAGTGGGGCGATTAGCAGAAAGTGCATGCCCAGTTGACTAAATCAGCATAATCAATGAGGATTATAACTGCTAAAGCACTTGTCATTATCCTGATTCAACCAACTGTGCATGCTCTTCCCACTAATCACCTCCCATTATAAGTCCTTTTAAGAGTGATGCTATTTTGTTGTATTAAACATTTGGTAAATTTCAAGCATCCTCTATTATTTTTTTCTTGATTTTCAACATTTTCATTGATGCTGTACAGTATATTTTTCGAGGAGATTAATCTCTCTCCCACTGTTTTCTCACATCGCACATTTTATAAAGATTTTCTGCAGTCTATTAATCGTTATCTCTAAAACACCTTTTAGGGTTTTATGTACTTTATTATGTTTGGCATATTTCAGAACTTGCAATAGAATTGTATGCTCTTTCAAGTTACTTATTATTCAAGATTTAGTTGTAAAATTCAAAATCTTAGTCGTAGTATTGTTCATAGTGCTATATAGATTGCCCACCTAATTGATGTAATTCTTGCTACAAGGCGTAGGCTTTAACACAGCACCAGGACTGAGTAAAGATGTTGAGGCCTATAATGTATTAAACTGCAACATCTGAGGTATTTCTTGCCTTTTCAAGAAAGTCACGGGGAGAAAGCCCATTATTAAATCTATTAAATCCTAAAAAGAGAACATTTCTGTTATTACCAATGGAAATGGCAGCTTCAATCACGTTTATTTATTATACATTTATTTCATGGTGCCATCTGCTTTAAAATGGCCGACTTTCAAAATGGAGCATGGCATGTGAGCGAAGCTTTTCTCTCTTTCCCACGCTGCTTCTGCGCTTTTTATGCAAATAGACACTAATTAGATTTGAATATGGTAATTAGAGCTCCCTGAAGGCTTATGTGACAATATTAACCCATTCGTTCCAAATGCCAGTGCTACAATAACCATGAAAACTAATATGAAAATTATTATTAATAAAATTAAATATACATAAAAAAATTCTCAGCCTAAAAGTATATTAGCTTTAGAAGGATAGTAATACTGTGCACTAATGACCACAAGTCATAAGAGTGAGGTGAGCAAGACAGCTAGAAGACCAAACAATACTAATTAAGCTCTCCAAGTGCTTACTTTTTTAATGTAGTCATTATAAATATGATTCTTTTCTACCCTTTTCACCATGGGGTGTAGTTTCTCTTTTATTTTACATGAACATTTTTTTCACAAAGACTTTCAAAACATTATTCCATTCTGCCAGTAAATCTATTAAATGTACTCTGAAGTCACCATATGTTATTTACACCATCAGATAACGTATAGAAGCATATGGAAAACCTGTTTGTCTTTTTAAAATTGCTGCTAAATTAATTTCTTTATGCGTGTTGGAAGTTAGTGGTTTTAGGCTGCCTCTAACTTGCCTTTGCATTGTCAGAACGCAAAATGAGTTGCATCATCTAATGGAACCAATTAGGATCAGATGTGCGGGTTGTGGAACGAGCGGTTACATTTCCAATATTGTCTCTATATTGTTATTTTACACCCATTACAAATGTAGAGACTATAAGCCACATTAAATCCCAACCCTGTAAGTGCAAGGTGAGACCTGCAATGGCTTTGGGGTTGAAATTTGGCCGAGTTACGGTGCTATTAATTTAGAAGGGGCTGCGAGTTACGAGCTGGAGACACAAACCCGTAACTCATTCGTCAAACGTTGTATTTAAGGCCCTGCGCAGGATCAATTAGTAAAACCTGTAGTTACGGGTTTAGAAGGAGCCAATGGTAAAAGAGATCATCATCATTATGTCACTGAAAAAGGGGAGGTTAGATTTCAAAGTCCTACTGGTTACAATTACGAGTTACAATCGGACCCACATTGCAAAATAATGCAATATTAATAAAGCAATGAGTATGATATTCTATCACATGCGAGTTACAGTATATGTATAAACACATTTATTGCCGCGATTGATATAACACGGAAGTCAAACATGAAATAAAGTATTTTTGGGGCCAATTTGCGGGCTTGAGAATGTTGTGCTATTAATTCTAAGACCTAACATCACTTTCCCTTTCAATAAATGTACAGTTGCGTGGTGATATTTGCATTTAGAGTGCTACGTATTGGACATTACCCCCCTTTCGGGTCTTCTCCAGCCCTCTTGGGCTTTGGGCTACATTTGCGGGTTACGGGTTTGCTCGCGAGTGACTCTGTTGCAATTTAATAGCATGATTAGAATTGTAGCGAATATGGGCTAGACAAAAAAAAGGATTTACCGCCGCAATGTTCAAAGTTCCTCATCCGTAGGCTTTTTTCTGTTTTTCTCGCACCGAACACGCATGCCGTCTGCGGGTAGCGTTAAGAGGCCAATTTAATAGGCTCAAGTCTTGCGAGCTATGTTACGTGCTATGATTTTACACATAGAGGGAATTTAACGGGGCTGTAAGTCAAATGGTTAAATATTTGAGGTACCAAGATAGGGACACCTGCATTCTTGAAAAATGGTGCACTGGCTGAGTTCTAGAGATGAAGAGATGTAATATGTGTGCACTTCTCTATGCACATATCTCTTTTGGAGGGACACACAGTGTTTTAAAGGACTTTAATTCTGAAAAAAATAATTAAGCAGGAAAAAGTCATACAGATAGTTTTTAATAACAAAAATAATAAAATGTTGATGCCTCTGCAGGACTTTGAGGATATACATGGTACAAACGTTGTGTGTAGGAGGGGGTTTATATTTCTGGGGAGCTGTGTTTGCATTTAATGATGCAAGGTATCTATGTATGGGCCAGTGAGGTAGGAAGAGGTATGGCATCAAATTCAATCTTATCCTTTTATCAAGTAAAGACTCTGGACTTCTGCTTGCTCCATTAATAGCTACAAACACCCCCTCCCCATCATCCAGCTCTCAGGGAGTGACATAACACACACAAAATAGATTCCTATAATTTTCGATTTTTCCAAAATGTTTTATGTCCATGGCTTATACAGCTGCCAACATTTGTGCATAATTGACAAACAAGTACATTTTTGTTGAACTACAGTGGACCTTTAAGAGAATATCCCTCTGTCCCTCTAAGTCACAAAAATATCTCTCATTTAGAAGGAAAGATTCACATTTAAAAGACAAGTGAACAGTCATGTTTTCTTGCTAATTGGCAAAATGTATTAAAGACTTAGAAAATAAAAACAGTATTTAATTTGTAGCTCTTATTCAGTTTTGCTTTACTGGAGGGGATATCTGGGGTTTAAAGAGGCATTTGAATCCCAACAATAGCATTTGTTCCCAGTAGAAGCACCCTCCCGTTAGGTTTCAGTCCGCTATTAAAATTGTAACAATCCAAAATGAAAGCCTTCAGATATAAGCAGTACCAAAAATGTATATTTTCTCTATACATGTCTTTATGCTTATGGCTTACATAGCTATTAATGTTGTAGGTTTCCTGACTTGTATATAATCCACCCATAGCTTTGCTTAAAGCTGTGTAATACAGCAGGCATATGCTTAAAGGAATTCATGTTTAAAAGGGTATTGGATTACAAGAGCGAAGCCCAGAATGCAGTGGAATAACTGTATTTCTTGGAATTCTGAGCAGGAAACAAGTTTTATTTTCATACCTTACAAACACAATATTCTTCCAACGATAGAGTTGCCCTTTAGCAACAAATCCATATTTCTAGGCACAGATATGTGTCTGGTTCCTCCTGTGGCTCTCTTGCATATACAGCAGTTACAACCATTGATTATACAGCAATCGGACGTGACACTAAATGATAGTGCACCCTTTTCAAAATTGTAAGTGTCACTATTTGTTCACTGGAGATATTTCAAGGTGTGTGTATGTATATGTGTATATATATATATATATATATATATATATATATATATATATATATATATATATATATACTGCAGAATAAACACGCTCCTGACGTCTGCTTCTACTGGACTTGGAGAAACCAGTGGAATAAAATTGGGTGTGGATAAGGATAGAATAGAGGAATTTTTCATTTAGAGAAGGACAATTGGGAGGTATGGCTATTTAAATTAATTCTAAAAAACAGTCAGCACAGAAAGTCTCTAAATATCTCCTTGACAAAGAGGGATTGGGTGCCACTTGCAAATACTGTAACTTTCCAAAGTCCAAACCTCTCCCCATTGCAGATGCAAATTTACTTGCCATTCTACACATTATCTGTACAACAGTGCCCCCCTGCCCTGTGCGGTTGTGCACCTCTCCTTCTTTCAAGATAGTTTTTTCACTTGTTTACTTTTTCTTGCATATTTTTTCTAATGTTAATATACACATGGGTGAGGGGTATTTACAGGTGTCTTTTTTTCTTTAGTTTTTCCAAATGATATGTCAATACATCTAGATAGCAAAGACTTAGAGAAGATACAATTAATATTAATATTGTTTCATAAATAGTACAAATCTATTCTAAGTTACTCCATTAAGAATGAAAGTACTGTTCGAAAACTAAACTGTCTTCTAACGTATTTACTGGCTAGCACCTTGTTTTTAAAAAATATATTTTCTGTAGGATAAAATAATATGTAGGTTGAATTTACCCTGTTTTGCACTAGTAGCTCCTGTAAACATCATCATCGCCCTTTCTGTTTCCATATGACACCCCTTTGAATTTCCAGCTTGTGATATAAAGTGGCAGTCCACCCCCCTCAGGGGCAGCAACAGATTTATACTCAACAGATCCAAGGACCCTTCAATGCCCCCAGCCTGTGAATGACCTAGAAACTATCAAAGCCTCAGTAATGCACAGCACTGAATTGTGTGCCAAAACCACACACACACTATATATATATATATATATATATATATATATATATATATATATATATATATATACTCACATATTATTATTATTATTATTAATAATTCTTATTTGTATTGCGCCAACATATTCCATAGTGCTGTACAGGGTATAAGAACAAGGGAAATACAAAATTAACTACCGGTAATTCAGAAATTGAAAGGCCCTTTTTTGAACTTAGAATCTTTGCAGAAAGTGTTTTTTTTCCAAAGCACCCTACAAGACTGGAAACTCACTACTTACAATCTAAAGGTGTGTGTATATATATATATATATATATATATATATATATATATATATATATATATAAACAGGATATGTATATATATCAGTACAGATATACAGATTCAGCATGTCGGAGAGGTAATATGAGTGTAAAGTAATATCATTAGTCATCTCATCTTAATTTTTTTTTTGCGTCACCCACACATTTTTTTTAAAAGTAAACCCATTTTTTATTACATATAAGAATACATTTCTTTTTACATGGAACTTACATTTTTGGAATAAATAATTTTGTTTGACGTATCTTGTTTTTGGAATATGTGCAATTCTATTTATTTTATTGCCATGGGGTAGTTCACGTGCATTGCCATGTTTAAAAAGCTATTTACTTCTGGTCAGGATGAGAGCACTTTAGAACAGTGATTCTGACCTCTATCTCTCACAATGTTCCAAATATGGCATCATTTTAAACTACAGGTAATTACAAGTAATGTATCCACTTAATATAACTCATTTTTTTAGAGGAATGTTACGCTGAAATTTTATAGGTCAATCAATGTTTTAGATCCATCCATCAACCTTTGGTGTTACCAGTGTAATGCCTTTTCATAATTAGCCTAATTACTTCCTGATATTTGCATGTTTTCATTCTTCCAAGTGTCGGGTAGCTTTGGACTAAAAACAATGCAGACAGACTCCCAGATCGCATATGCTCAGAATCGTTTAATACTGTCACTGTAGGATTTGTGAGTATATAATAAAGGATAAGCATTACAAACTTCAGAGTAGGTTTACTGCATTTTCATAACATTCAGTTGATAAAGTACTTGCTATTCTTTGTAGCTTTATATTATAATACAACATTTGCTGTGTCAGTTCATGACATAAAGGAAGATGTCATAACACTGATACTGAGTCTGGATTCACACCTGTCAGGATAGATAGCAGTTCTGCCCTGTCTACACCTAGAATGACTTGAAGATTCCAGGTTCAAATGTAATATGTCATTGCATATAGGTCTGTTCAGTGCAATGACAGAGAATGTATCTGTGCAATGATATCTTTGATTTAACCTGAAATCTTATTATAGCATCTCCTTAGCCTGTGCATGTGGTACTCTCTCATCTCTGTGACTAGCACACTGACTGGTCATGGAAGCAGCCCAGGAATACACATTAATGTAGCCACAACCTGCCCAGCACCACATAGGTCATAATAATAGCAAATCTGTCCCAAGAGGCCATGATAATGTCAGGTTGGCAATACAATACTTTGAGATGTTAATTGGAAATCCTTGTGGTGAGTCCCAATATGCATTATTGACAAGTTACAGGACGCCATGGAGCAATGGGATGAGTTATACTGTAGAGTTATAAAGAACAATAGGGGAGTTATATGGAGGAGGTTAGTGAAGCATTATCAGGGCTATACATAGAGAAAGCACTGTGATGGCTTATAAGGTGTAGAAGGAGAATATTTATAGGAATGTTTATATGGAAGATTATAGGTTTGTTATATGGCGCAAGAGGTTGAATTAAGGATGGTTACATTGGGTCAAACAAATTAGTCTTCTTATCAAACATAAGTATAATTTTGTTTTTTGTTTTCTTATGTTCTTATGAAGATTTTCTTCATATGGAATCAGTAAGAATGAAACCAATTTGCCACCAGTTTTAAAATGTCTTCAGTATTAGGCAAAGGGATTTTTTTTATTACTGGGAAGAAGCAGGAGGTGAAAATGGCTTCAGATATGGATTGGTTCTATGTAGCAGTCATGGTCACTGTTCACTGCTGGCCCATTTTATACTGAATTATTCAAACCCAATAAATCCAGCCATGTAATTGTTTTACTTCTGCTTTTCCCTGGTCCATAAATAATATTTTTCGGACTTGCTTTTTCATTACCTCAGGAACGCAGAAAATATGGCCATTCAGTTGACAGGCTCTGGCTAGACGTCCATCTGTGCTGTGTGGCTGCAGAGCAGACTCATGGGGTGGGCAGTGGGGTCGGAGGTCATGATCACTTTTGTTTGGGGAATAACTAATAAGTTAAGTTGCTTTTGCACGGTTGAATGGGACCCAGTGCATACTGGGTAAATAATATGCTCATGCTGCTTTTCTGAGGCAAACTTTAATACTATTACAGGGGCTTTGAACCTTTGGGCCGTGAAGGAGTAAATAACTAACTTCAGCACTTTCCCATAATTTTACTAAAATTAAGAACAGAGATACATACATTAATACACTGGATTGCAATTTCTTTGTTTTGAACGACCACTTACAAATTTAATTTTTCTCCACTAGGCTATTTTATAGTATATCCTGTGTAATTATAAATCTAAAATATAATGCACTGACACTTCTCCACTGCTCATTTATGCATATGCATATTCAATTTTTGTTAAATGTAATCTCATAATTGTTTTGTCATCCATGTGGCTTCATGGACAACTACTAGTAGAGCTTGTGGACCACTGATTACACCAGGGATGGGCAATTTATTTAACTTGTAAGCAGCCCTGAGCTCTTAAAGGGCCTCACAGTGTTTTAAACCTTTATATTTTACCAAAAGCAAAATGGTAACATCACTGTAGGAAAGGAAATGAATGGTAATATGTATAGATAATGAGGAGGAGTATTTAAAAGCGCAATTGGGTATTGTTTGCCAGTGTAAAAGACAGTTTCTATATAATGTTAAGGAGAGGCATGCTCCCACTCAAGAGTACAGCCTGGGGGCCACTAGGGGCCCTTGGGCCAACTGTTACACACCACTGGTTCAACACAATGATTCACACAGGCATAAATACAATGTTGAACATATCACATATAACTGCTCCGGACACACTAATAAACACAACTGCACTGTTTAAAACATATATATCAGATATACTAATAAATTCACACAAACACTGTACACACTGACATAGGCACCCAGAAATGCTTATACACAGACACACTTACATAGACACACACATATGTATAATCACATTGATTCTGCTCTCTGCATTCACAAATATCGCTCATCACATATATAGTTGTCATAATTGCGGAGTTGCCAAAAGTTGTTGGTAACACAATGTTAAAATTGAGGCCAAAGGCGCTCATTGTGCTGGTGGAGATGAACGCTCAGCCCGATGACCCGTGTGACTTAGGCAATGAGCACCGAAGGCACTCATTTCGCTGGTGGAGAAGAGCGCCACAGGTGCTCATCCAGATGACCAACGGAACTTAGGCAATGGGCGAGGTACGGACGCAAAATTACGGCCCGTACTACTTAGTACCCGAAGCACGGAGATGGACTTGAAAAACATGCAAAAATACACGAATATGATTCAAATTAACGTACACACTCACACACAGCACAGGGGGAGCCAGGGAGCCTGTGAGTGTGGTTGTAAGGCATATTTTGAGGCATATTTAGCCTTTTTTCCCAATCGAAAATCACTGAAGCGAGGAAAAGAAATGGCTGCCGAAAAAAATTAAACAAAATGAAAACGAGGACAAAGGACGTAAAACCGAAGGCGTTCAGCGCAGGGTTCATGATGAGCCTTGCATTGTGTGGCAAAAGGGATTTCCCAGACTTACATATTTATTGCCGTCATTTTTTTGACAGGCAAGTCACTAGTATTATATCATTTACTCTACATATACACTATAATATTATATTTCGATCATTAAAATTAATTTTCCAATTATCATAATACAGTATTTACTGCTTTGTCAGAAGTGAGATATCTATCTATAGATTTGGTACAATTACACAAGGCTTGCATATCCTACATCTTTCAGCTGATCAACCCAAGTGAATAAAGCCCTTAATTTGATCTCACATCACTAATTAGAGAGCTTGCAGCACACTGTGTTTTGTGCTAGGCTTGAGGTGATAAAAAAAGACTCTGAACATGGCACTATACACTAAATGTTTGTGTATACATGAGGGTATAAATGCAGTTTTGTGTATTTAAGTATATGTGCATTAGCATATCTGTACATATAGTATATGTGTAATAGTGTGTCAGCATTCTTGTATCAATGTGTGTATTCGTATCTTTATATGTATATGATGTTGTTTGTATTTCACTGTATGTTTGAGTGACCGAGTTGTGTTTATGGATAAGTATGTGTCATCTCCGTATATGTTAGAGTATTTTTATATATGAAGAGTTTCTGAGAATCTATGCATTTGAGCATATGTGTATATATAAGCATTAACATATGTTTGGATGCCTTTCATTGTGGATCAGTGAGTGTATATGAGTGCCTGTGGTGTTTATGAAGGTTGTGGTTGTATACAGGAACATTTGTGTGTATGATGTTTGGGCTTGTATGAGTTTATTTCCAAGAGTTTTTTTCACACTTTTTCTGTATATCAATATGTTTGTATATCCGTAAGTACATTTCTATATATTTATATCCCATACTACCTATATGTGTGCACAGTTTGTATCAATGCCAACATTTTGAGTATATGAGATGCTGTGTGTCAGGATCTGTGCAGGATCTCCCTGCATTTGTATGAGAGTATGAGCATGTCTGTTTATGTGCCAGCACCATTAATATATGGCTGGCCTAAAGGGATAAGATCTGATTATATATTCTGTTTGTCACCCTCTTATGTCATTATGTCAGTATGCACTAGGCACTGTCCTATATTATATCACTATCACCAGCTTCTCTAATCTCACTATGTATTGTGTCTCCAACAGGGAAAAACTATACGGCACATGGGTTATGGATTATTCAGCAACATCACACAAGATCTACAGCTTTACGGTGGTATGATGATCTATAACGGGGGTTACATGGAGTTATAGGGGCAGTTAAATGGTGGAGGTAAAGGATTAAAGGGATATTGAGAGCAATAGTAAGAGTTATAGGAATATATGATATGGAACAACATGAGTTATAGGGAGACGTATATAGACTATGGAATTAGTTATATATATGGAGTAATGGTAGGTGTTATATGGAAGGGCTCAGTGGAGAAATAAGATAAATTATAAAGATCTATTATATTGGCTATAAGAGCAGTTATAGAATTGGTAACATGAATTTTGGAGGAGTTCAAGAAGAGGTTATTTTAGAAGTAGATAGTGAAATAGAAGTTATAGAGAGTGTTTTATAGTGTAAGAAAGTATATAAAGATATAGTACAAGATATTCACAGGACCCTAAGGATGTGACTCCTCCATGGGCCGCCTGACTTTTGTCTGTGGTGCTAATCCATCCTGGACCTCCCACCACGTGAGCGATCATCCGTACTACAACCCACTGAAAGCAGCCGCAGCTTACAAGTGATTTTAGGATTTGAAGGGGTCTGAGCTGGGGATAAATCTCCAGTCCCTCTCTCCACAAGGATTAAAAGGTTTTACTCTCCTGTTAACTCTTTCTCTGCCTAAGCCCCGAGAAGACCTAACTCCTTCAAAGCCAGAAGAGGTCATTGTATAGGGGTTAATGGCAGCAGGCAGGGTCAGGCAAACAAGGAACTACATAGATTTGTATTGGGAGACTATAAATGAAAGCAAAAAAAAAAAAAGGATGGCCATAGCTTTATAAAGTATGATACAGAGTTTTAGTACAACATATGCAGCACAGTGGCAAGAATCATGTAGACCTAGCAGTAGATCCCTAATTAGTGACAACTGTATATAGGAGTGACAGACTGTAAGTTGGCATCAACCTGTGCAGAGATCCACATGAGGTTTCAGAAGAGCAGCAACTGCATTGGCTGTGGAGCTCTTAGTACAGTGGGAGAGAAGAGGGGCCAACACATATGTTGTGCAACTTGTAAAAAAGGTCCGGACATACAGTGCTAATAGGGTGGTCAATTTTGTTAATATGACTACTGAAAAAGGAAGTATTTAACTATATTTAAATGGTCCGCTCTAATCAATGGCCAATCAGTCTTCACTGGACCCTTGATGTGAAGTGTTCCTCAGTGGCAGATAAGCTGTTCATTAATATTGTAAATCACTTTGTTGAAAGGATAACTTGTGGTGGTCATTAGTCCTAATCTTAAGAAAATACATTGCTGTGATTACCGTAGTCTCAAAGGCTAAAAGATACATTGTGATGATTAGTTTCAATAGTGAAAGGATATCTCATGATGATTAGTCCCAATGGTGACAGGATACCTAGTGGTGATTATTCCCAATGGTGAAAGGATACTCATAGTGATTAGTCCTAATTGTGACTAATCACCCTGTGGTGATTAGTCACATTGGTGCAATGGAAAGTGATAGCTGATCAGTATCCACATGGCAGTGTCAAAATAAAGAGGAGGGGAGTAACTGGCGTTATTATCAATATAGTCTTTAGGGAAAGCGCTATGGACACCGGATTCCAAGCTCAAAGACAGGGCCCTCCATTCATTGCAATGTGTGAATCTTGAACTTGTTATTGCCTGTAACTTAACTTATGTATAGCGCTACAGAATATGTTGGCGCGTTACAAATAAACAATAATAATAATAAAACAATATAATATGCCCCCCAAAAATTTAATCAATCTCTGCTTATATCGCAATCTTGAAAAACTCATGTATTTTGTGAGTTTTATAGCACAATGGCATTTCAACCTAATATTAATCTTTGTTACTCCTACTAAACCATGCTAGGCATTTGATTTTGTTTCTATATTTATTTTTGGAGATTCTACCATCATTTTAGAACAGAAGCCACATGCACCAGAAACCCCCATTGATATTAAAATTAAAGTTTACATTGGTATTACATTTTTATTCTATATATAGATAATTATAGAAACATTAACATTTCTTATGCACTTTATTTAATAGGTATCATTGCAGTTATATTTGGAGAGCTTTTTCTGTTTTGTTTTAATATTTTGCCTTTCCAGCAGGTGGATTGCAATGGAGGGCACCATTTTGTTCTATGCCACACAGCAGGGATTTCATTAATGAATGTTAGGACATAAGAAAGGTAACACAAGCCACACAACTAAGTACTTGTTCTTGAAAGCAACATCCATTAAACACTGTGAAGTGGCCATAAACTCACCAGTAGTTAGAACATAAAGACTCCAATTAACCAGCTAATTATCTGCAGGGAAGCATCTGGTGTAATGACAGGGCACACTTTGTAAAGAGGTAGGACAGTGATTGTAAAATTGTCAGTGCTTCTGCAGTCCAGGAACATCCTCACACCATTAAGACATCTAATTGGCCAAAATGATTTAACTGTACTAAAAGCAAAGACTTTGCATTTTCTCAAAAAATGAATTAAAATTTTGGTTCTTGCTTCATTGGGCTTACAAATAAAGATTACAGCATGCTTGAGAGGTGTCCAATTTGCCTGTAATACCATACATTTTCCAGATATAAACCTTTACATACCCCCTGTCATTAGCACACTGTTTATCCAAGAGCAACTGATCCCTTAATACATGTCTCTGTTATTAGTACAATATAATCCTAGGAGGGACTGAGCCATTAGTACACCATTAGTAAACTTTGGTGTTAGAAGAGACTGAACCCTTAAATATGTTACTGCTATTAGTACTTTCTGGTCTAGGAGTGAGACTTTAGATGTGTCACTGTATTAAGTACATTTTGTCCTAGGAGGGACTGAGCCTTTAAATGTGCCACTGCCATTAATACACTTTGGTATCAGGAAAGATTTGGGCTCTTTTTTGGCAAGTGTGAGAAAAGACAGAGCAGATGGGACTACTTTTTTGGGTTTGTATCACCCATCAAAATCTTTTTTTTTCTTTTTCCCCACACATAACCCTTATGGAGAAATCGTAATTCCAATATACTTGTGCTAGCTTAAACCTGGGCTTTATTGGGCTAGTTAGAAATCGTATGTACCCCTGAGTACATCCACTACAAACTATACTTCTCTGCCTTTTTGTGCATAGTACCGATAATAAGGGACCCCAGTAAGTGAATAGAGGTGTCTTTTAGGGAGCAGTCGCAATGCCCTACACTCAGTTATCTATTGTATAAGGCCAGACTACAACAAAAGCAATGAAAGCAGTAAAGGAGATTATTAAGCAACATATACTAAGTATGTTCTATCAATACACACACAAATATATATATATATATATATATATATATATTACACACATTTGTTAATGTTGTTTAGTGATGTCCAACTCTCCATGACTCCAATGGACCTCAGCATGCTGGGCACATCTTGTGTCTGGTTGTAATTATCCATTAGGTTTTCTTGGCAAAGATACTGGAGTGGGTTGCCAGTTTCTTCTCCAGTGGACCACAATTTGTCTGACCTCCACATGGTATAGCTCATAACTTCATTGATGTACACAAACCCCTTCACCACAGCAAGGTAGCGATCCAGAAGGTGATACATACATATATATATATATATCATATATAAATACATGTAAATATATATTTTATGTAAATAAAAAACATTGTTCATTTTTCTTTTTTTACATATGTTCAAATGTATGTATAATAATGTAAAAATAAAACAATAAATTATTATTTTTATTTATGATCCAGATTTATTGTCTCTTTCTTTATATGGAAAAACTAAAGATACTATTTGTTATATATTAAAATCAGTGGTTCTTATTTGTATACCCTCCTTTCTTTCTTGGTATTTCTGTATATCTCTTGTATATATATATATGTGTGTGTGTGTATGTGAGTATATATATATATATATATATATATATATATATATATATATATATATATATATAGACTATCCCTTGGTTTTCTCTCGGTTTCATATACGTTTGACCTGTCTCTCTGCATTTACTCTTTCTCAGTCCTCTTTCTTAGCCTGTCTCTTTGCATTTATCTCTCTTGACCTGTTTCTATGTACGTTCTCTGTCTAGGATTCTCTCTGTACTTCTCACTATCTCTGATCTCTTTCTCGTTGTATTTCTCTATGTCTCTCCAGCCTGTCCCAAAGTAAGTCTCACTTCTTTGTATATGTCTCTTCCTGGCACTTCCTATCTTTGGCTGTCTCTCTCTATATTTTGTTTTATCTGTCTTTTATTTGTATTGCCCTTTCTGTCTTGCTGTCTCAAAATGCTACCATGTCTCAAAATATATCTCCAAGACTCCCTCACACTCCATGACCCTCATTCAATTGCAATTTGGCCAGTTGAATAGGGCTCTAAATAAGCACATAACATATTTTTGTTAAAGAAGTTTTTAGTTAGTAAGCATCTATCCAAAAGCAAGGTTTATACTGACTAAAAACTTCTTTAAAAAAAATATGCTATGTACTTATTTAGAGCCCTATTCAATTGGCCAAATCGCAATTGAATGAGGGCCCATGTATGCCCCATCCTCTCTCCCTCAATCAGCATGTCTGTCTCTCTTCTTGTCTCAGAATGTCTCTTTGTATACTTTTCAGAATATTTCTTCCAATCTCCCCACCTCTCCCTCATTATGTCACCATGTCTTTCTTAATCTTTGTACCTTCTTCTACAAGAGTACCACAGTCTAGCTCTCTTCAGCATGTCCATAACCCCTACCTCATTTCTATTTCTATTTGCCACTCTCTTTCTCATATCCCTTTCAATCGCGCTCTCCCTCAGCATGCCTCTTCTAACCTGTCTCTCTTTCCCACCTTAGCATGTCACTTTATGCTTCCAGCAGCATATTTCTCCTGGTTTCTCTCCCTGCTACACTTTATCTGTATTTTTTTCTTTGCATATTTTCAGTTTCTCTTTGCTCCAGCTCATCTCACTTCTTGCCTCAGGTTGTCTCTCTCTCT
Organism: Discoglossus pictus; assembly: GCA_027410445.1. Lineage (NCBI taxonomy): Eukaryota > Metazoa > Chordata > Amphibia > Anura > Alytidae > Discoglossus > Discoglossus pictus. Next base: position 286,161,216 of record CM050163.1, read on the forward strand.
CGCTTCCTCTTATTCCCTTATCTTAGGTCTCCCAGTGTGATGTTGCTTCTCTCTCTCCCCATACACCCTCTCCTCTATGCATGTATTCCTACCCTCTGTGGTTCCCTTTCTCTGCTCTAATCTCTCCCCCGCCTCCCTCATTTGCAGATGCCTCTTGCTGTGCACCTGCCCTCCCTCTCCTCCACCCCCAACCCTCCATGAGCCTGAGAACAGTCAGGGCACTCCGCTCCCAGCACCTCTCAGGCTCATCCAAAAGAGGGACCATCCCCAAGGACATCAAGCACAGATGACATGTGGATCATGCAGAATAATATAATAATATATACTGAATATGACATGGGACAGCAAATGGGAAGCACACAGTCACACATATTTTTATTTTTAATTAACCTTCATTTGTAATGCGCCAACATATTCCGTAGCGCCACAGAGGGGTAAGCACAAATCAAAATCCTTTTTAAAAGAATGGAGGCCCTGTTTTTGAGCTTAGAATCAATCATACAAAGTGTTTTCCCTAAAGCACCTAACATGATTGAAAGCAAACTTATATTATATATCTCATCTACATTTTGTGTACACACATATCAAGAAACCTCTATAATATGTGTTATACGTCTGCACAAATGTCAACCCTTATCTCCCCTAAGACTGCAATAGTCAGCACAATATGGAAACAAATGGCGCATCTGAGATCAGTGCTATTTAGACTAAATAGTAATTCATAATTATTGTATGTGAATTTATTGCTCATTTAATTTTTTTTTAATTTATTCTTTATTTTATTCTATTTATTCTGGTCTAGGTTGATTATGAGGAACGCTGACATAGTCCTTGAGAGACCACTGGATTCCAAGGAACCCACATATATGGAACAAAAATGTGATCCATCAAAGTGACATCAATGCTCTGGTTCTAGTGTAGGCCTGTATCAATACATGCTTAATACTAAATCAGTAGCACCAACACAATGTTTCATTTTTTTAAAACTGAGCGCAGACCTCATTATATAATAAAATTACATATTTTATTATTATTATCCTTTATTTCTAACATATTCTGCAGCACCATAAAGGGGTTAGGTACAAGGCAAAAACAAAATTAACACATTGCAATATAATCATGAAAGTGAAAAAAACAAAATAAAAAATTCTGGGGGGCTGACAAGGGAAAATCAGTATTTAGAGTAGAGACATAACATGGTATACATATCTAGATTATGTTATATAAATTCAGTTCTTTCAGTGCAATCATATACAGTAATATGAAAGTCACAAGCATTCTGCACATCATCCGTTAAAAAATAGAAGTCCTGGTTAAAAAAAAAAAAAAAAATTGTATAATTTATTGAAATCCAAAGGAACCAGGCGAGTTATCGTGGTAAATAGTCGCAGAGTATAGTTTACAAGTACGGGTTTAGGGTGACACCTAGTGGCTTTTTATATACCTGCATGGGAATCCCTGGCCAGTAAAACAGACAATTCAGTTATGCATATTCTGATGTTACATGCAGGATGGTAATATATTATATTATTATTGTTATTATTAATATTATTATGCGGGAAACAAAAGGAGAGCACACAGCTAGGTTTAGATAGGTTTAGCCCCAGCAAAGAGAATCCATTGTATACAGTATATCCGTGTATAATTGTTTTTTAAAGTGCATATCTATAAATAAAAAACAGAACCCAAAAAAATTACAAACACCCTGATTTTAATTTGATGGTGTTTCCTCTCTCTTACCATATTTTCCTATGACTCACATAATTTTTATTTAGAAGCTATTTGTTAACATATATGTAGTATAAATACATAGGGCCTCATTCTATTATCGGCCGTAGGTGCTGCGGGGCCGCAAGAACCGGCCGCAAGCTATTCGGCTATTCTATTCCCCTCCGGCCGGGATTCCGGCAGGCTTGCGGCCGGCGCCTTGCTATCTCTTGCGGCCTACGCGCCGGAGGAAAGCCTTTGATCTAAAACGGCCGCAAGAGTTTCGGCCGCAAGAAAATCCCGGTTGCTATTCTATTGCTCCGGGAACCCTCTCTGCAAGGCTAAAACCGAGCCGCTGCTTACTTGCAGGAAAAAGGTCCCGCTAGCACCAATTAAGCACAAAATATAGCCCAAATAAAGCCATCCTGCACTCTGAGGAGACTATAAAGTGATTGTAGGTGTTAGCAAAAATAGCACAACATTCCCCTATACTCAAATCCGTAAAACAAATTTTTTATTATATATGTCAAATATCCATGGAAAAAGTCCAGAGTGCTTGGAGCACCTCAGATACGCCCACGCTGCGGCCGGAAAATAAACAGTTAATGTAAACTCGGGTTTGGGCAGATGTGCAAGCTTGAGAGGGGGTTACTATTAATCCTCATGTCCCCCAATATGATCCCTAGCATTTACAGAGCTGTACAGTGCAGTCTTCAATTTATTTTTGACTTTAAAGATTTCTGAGCTTACGGCCGGTAGCAAGATATACGGCCGCCCGTAAGAGGAGATCCTTGCGGGGCCGTATAATAGAATTGCGAGGTAACAGAACCCCCGCAAGGAATCGCAGCCTTACGGCCGATTTACGGCCGATAATAGAATGAGGCCCATATTGTTTACCTATATAAAACACTTTAAAAATAAAATAATATACATAATAATGGCAAATTTTGGGAGGTTTATGAATTAATACAGTTTGCACCACTTATTACTCAACTTTGGTAAAATATATTGTTGTTGTTTATTACAAATATTGTTTCAATAATACCTTTGATTAAGGATTTTCTTTGGCTTATAGGAGCACTGTGGTCAAACATTTAAAATGGTCCCATTTGAAGAACAACACTGGAAAATAGGCAACATGTTTTCAGAATGTAAAATATACAACACAGGTTGTATTTATTTATTTATTTTGCTTTCTAACATTTTGCCCATAATTATCAAAAACCCTTATAGCAAAAACATAATTGCAGTGATACTTTAAAGTTCTAATATAATGGTCATAAAATTAATAAGGTGCATATAAGAAGTGTTTAACTACCACATTATATTTCTTCTAAGGCTATAAACACACACACATATATATATATATATATATATATATATATATATATATACAGTGGATATAAAAAGTCTACACACCCCTGTTAAAATTTCAGGTTTCTGTGCTGTAAAAAAATGAGACAAAGATAAATCATTTCAGAACTTTTTCCACCTTTAATGTGACCTATAAACTGTACAACTCAATTGAAAAACAAACTGAAATCTTTTAGGTAAAGGGAAGAAAAAATAAAAAATAAAATAATGTGGTTGCATAAGTCTGCACACCCTCTTATAACTGGGGATGTAGCTGTGTTCAGAATTAAGCAATCACATCCCAAATTGTGTTAAATAGGAGTCAGCATACACCTGCCATCATTTAAAGTGCCTCTGATTAACCCCAAATAAAGTTCAGCTGCTCTAGTTGGTCTTTCTGGAAATTTTCTTAGGCGCATCCCACAGCAAAAGCCATGGTCCACAGAGAGCTTCCAAAGCATCAGAGGGATCTCATTGTTAAAAGGTATCATTCAGGAGAAGGGTACAAAAGAATTTCCAAGGCATTAGATATACCATTGAACACAGTGAAGACAGTCATCATCAAGTGGAGAAAATATGGCACAACAGTGACATTACCAAGAACTGGAGCTCCCTCCAAAATTGATGAAAAGACGTGAAGAAAACTGGTCTGGGAGGCTACCAAGAGGCGTAAAGCAACATTAAAGGAGCTGCAGGAATATCTGGCTGTGTGGTACATGTGACAACAATCTCCTGTATTCTTCATATGCCTGGGCTATGGGGTAGAGTGGCAAGACGAAAGCCTTTTCTTACGAAGAAAAAAATCCAAGCCAGGCTACATTTTGCAAAAACACATCTGAAGTCTCCCAAAAGCATGTGGGAAAAGGTGTTATGGTCTGATGAAACCAAGGTTGAACTTTTTGGCCATAATTCCAAAAGATATGTTTGGCGCAAAAACAACACTGCACATCACCAAAAGAACACCATACCCACAGTGAAGCATGGTGGTGGCAGCATCATGCTTTGGGGCTGTTTTTCTTCAGCTGGAACTGGGGCCTTAGTTAAGATAGAGGGAATTATGAACAGTTTCATATACCAGTCAATATTGGCACAAAACCTTCAGGCTTCTGCTAGAAAGCTGAACACGAAGAGGAACTTCATCTTTCAGCATGACAACGACCCAAAGCATACATCCAAATCAACAAAGGAATGACTTCACCAGAAAAAGATTAACGTTTTGGAATGGCCCAGCCAGAGCCCAGACCTGAATCCGATTGAAAATCTGTGGGGTGATCTGAAGAGAGCTGTGCACAGAAGATGCCCTCGCAATCTGATTTGGAGTGTTTTTGCAAAGAAGAGTGGGCAAATCTTGCCAAGTCAAAATGTGCCATGCTGATAGACTCATACCCAAAAAGACTGAGTGCTGTAATTAAATCAAAAGGTGCTTCAACAAAGTATTAGTTTAAGGGTGTGCATACTTATGCAACCATATTATTTTATTTTTATATTTTTTCTTCCATCTACCTAAAAGATTTCAATTGAGTTGTACAGTTTATAGGTCACATTAAAGGTGGAAAAAGTTCTGAAATGAATTATCTTTCTCTAATTTTTTATAGCACAGAAACCTGACATTTTAACAGGGGTGTGTAGACTTTTTATATCCACTGTATATATATATATATATATATATATATATATATATATATATATATATATATATATATATATGTATGTGTGTGTGTGTGTGATTGTGTATATATATATATATATATATATATATATATATATATATATATATATATATATATGTATATACACATACACACATATATATATATATATATATACTTGTATATATATACATCATAGCTCCTTGCAATCATCAAATAATATTAGAAAAAGTATTTAAGTAGCCTTTTGAGCAAAACGTTTGGAAACCACTAACTTTTAGGTACTGTTTAGGTACTAAAGATAAGAATAAACAACTCTCCAATTTGGCGTGATTACAAAGGTTGGCCCCTTGTAAGAAAACTGACATGGGGAGGGGAATTTACAAAGCATCTCAAATGCATCTCATTGTATCTCCTCCTCGCCTATGGGGAAAAACAGCCCTTCTCACCTTATCTGAGCACTTATCACATCATCTCAGGTAAGAAAGTCCTTAGAAAACTCCCCCACTCCCCACTGAAATTATCTGGTTTTCCCATCACCTTTAGGATGGACCTCCACCCATCTTATGGCGTAGCCAAAATCAGCGAATAGCGACTGAGGAGTGTGCAGAGATAAATCTATACTGAAGAGTAGACGGTATATGAGGAGTGGACTATATGTTAGAGTAGATAGTGTGTGATGACTATCATTGACTGAGAAGGCAGTGACTAATAAGGTTGGAAGAGAGGCCAGTGATCAGCATGGAGTGACTGCCACGTGAATCTACATCAGATCTACAGTATGTTGGTACTGCTTTGGTAACACTTACCCCAGACCAGGCATTCCCCTTCTAAATAGCACTGACAAGAATAAGATCACATAACTTACAGAGAATCTTACACTAAAAAGTATCAAATATTAGGATAAGTCCCACCTAAAATTACATTTCTGATTTATTATATATTAACTATCGATATAAAAATTATGGAACTTGTCTAGTTTGGCAGTTACTCCTCTGTGCTAGTGGAGAGCAGAAGCTGAAATTTTAAAATGTTTTTTTCTCTCACTATCTCACTTATTGAGCTCTATGAGCTGATTGGGTCAAAAAATCAAAAGGTAGTTCAAGAGGCAATCAAACTGCAACTGGGATCTAAACTGTGACATTTACATTCATGTTAGTGTTTTCCTGAGCTCACAACACTTAATATATAGAGGTCTTGCAGCAGTAAAAGGCAAGTAAGGGGTCCTTTACACTTATATTTAAACATCTATAATTGCTACGTATTATTATTAATATTACTCTTTATTTATAAAGCTCCTGGATTTTCTGCAGAGCTATTTACAAATCAGAATAAAGTACAGTGGGTACAATTAGCAAATTGCAAAGGTATAGACGCATTTTAAGGTAAGTAGAAGTACAGATGTGATACAATATAAATACGAGACAAATAGGTCAGCTTGGTGAAACAGAGTTGGAGCATAAGGATTGAGGGCCCTACTCTGAAGAGCTTACAATCTAGAAAGTAAGCATGGGGTGTGAGACAATAGGGTGATTGATTCAAGGTGGCAGTGATTAAGGCAGTAGACTTATGGAAGTGATGGTGGCTCTGTGAGATAATGTAGGTTGTGTGTGAGCAGTTTGGTAGCCTATGAAGATTGTGCATATTAAGGCTGAAGCTGATACGCTTCTTTTAAACAGATGCATTTTTAGTTCTCGAGGTTTTGAGAAAGGAGGATAGTCTGACGAAGCGAGGCAAGGAGTTCCATAGAGTATGGGCATCACAATATTTATTTATTTTGTTAGTGACTGTATGTGAGGAATGAAAGAGAAGGCAAGGTACAGTAGAACCCCAAGACAATGGGCCTGGGAGGTGGGCGTGATGATGGCATTGCAGTCAGTGAGGAGTGGAAGATGTAGAAGAGGGTGAAAAGATTAGGATTGTTGATTTTGAGATGACTGACAGACATCCATGAGGATATGCTTGAGAGGCAGCTGGCAACATGCTGGAAGAAAAAGAGATAGATCTGGTGCCGAGCGGTAGACTTGAATGTCCTCTACATATACATGATACTGAAAATGAAATATTTTATTAGGGTGCCAAGGGAGGATATATAGATGGAGAATAGGTGCCAGAAAAGGAGAAAGAAAAAGAGACTAAATGTCCAATTTTCTAGATTGGATGTAAACCACGAAAGAGCTGAGTCATGGATGCCAAGGGAATGGAGAAGAAGAGGATGGTCAACTCTATAAGAGAAACTTACATTTACATGAAAATTACCATTTAGCTTACACTATAATTTCTTGGCCAATTGCAGGACAATACTTGCAATTAAAAAAAATAATATAAAAAATATATATTTATAACAAAAAGTAAATGTACTCAATAAGCATTGTATATTTCCATTGAGGAGATTTCCAAGGCTTCTGTTTATTGCTGCTTACATTCCAATCTATCTGGCTACATACACCATATGGTTTGGAGAACAAGTGCTGATGTCATAAACTGCAATATCCCATCCTGCTTTACAGGAAGCTATATTATTTAAAGTTATCTAAACCTACACTATAGTTTTATGCTGGAAATGATGATGTCACAAGTTATTTTTTGTTGGTAGTAGGATGAGCTATCTGAAAGCCATGCTGATATAAAGGAGCCAAATAGATATCAAACAATGCTTATATAGTACTTATGGCCACAATGCTATGGTTGGGGGGGAGCTTTTTTTCCCTACCCTACACATTTATGTTAATCTTTTCACTTGCGATATTAAGTCTGCAAAAGATTCACTCGTATATTACTCCAAACCAAGTTTTACTGATGAGAAACGCCTGTAGAAATCAATAGAAAATGAGAACGTCATGCTTATTATAGAGTGAGAACAGGTGCCGTAACTGTGGCAAGAAACCATTATATTTAAATATGTAAATATATTATTTATTTATTTATATTTAGTTAAATTATATATATGTGACAATTGTATTTATAGATTTAATATATATAAATATAATATTGTGTTTATTTTACTTTTCTTTTTTTTACTTGTTTTAGACATTAAAATGTGAACACATAAATGTACTATTTATTTACTGTACTGCTATACAGTGGAGGCTTCTATTGCTGTTTTACCCACCATAAATTAAATGATTGTTGTGGTAAACTACCTCCACAGCCCCCGCTGATGATAGGCAGTAACCTTGAAACAGCTGTACGTGGTTGGGATTCCTAGCATGTGAATAATCCATCTGGAACTTTGCTCAAAGCTGTGTAATACAGCAGGCATAAGCTTCAAGGAAGCCATGTTTAAAATGGTAATGATTTAAAAAAGAGAAACCTTTGTGGGCGCATTTGCATGTCCCTGTCAAGGTTCCCATAATGCAGTGTAATAACTGTATTTCTCGGAATTCTTAGCATGAAACACGTTTTTTTAACTTGTTTTAGACATTCTAATGTGAACATAAATGTACTATATATATGTATATATATATATATATATATATATATATATATATATATATACATATATACAGTCAGGTCCATAAATATTGGGACATCGACACAATTATAATCTTTTTGGCTCTATACACCACCACAATGCCCACGCCATGACACTACCAACACCATGCTTCACTGATGAGGTGGTATGCTTTGGGTCATGAGCAGTTCCTTTCCGTCTCCATACTCTTCTCTTCCCATCACCCTGGTACAAGTTGATCTTAGTCTCATCTGTCCATAGGATGTTGTTCCAGAAATGTGAAGGCTTTTTTAGGTGTTGTTTGGAAAACTCTAATCTGGCCTTCCTGTTTTTGAGGCTCACCAATGGTTTACATCTTGTGGTGAACCCTCTGTATTTACTCTGGTGAAGTCTTCTCTTGATTGTTGACTTTGACACACATACACCTACCTCCTGGAGAGTGTTCTTGATCTGGCCAACTGTTGTGAAGGGTGTTTTCTTCACCAGGGAAATAATTCTTTGGTCACCCACCACAGTTGTTTTCCGTGGTCTTCCGGGTCTTTTGGTGTTGCTGAGCTCACTGGTGCGTTCTTTCTTTTTAAGGATGTTCTAAACAGTTGATTTGGCCACACCTAATGTTTTTGCTTTCTCTCTGATGGGTTTGTTTTGTTTTTTCAGCCTAATGATGGCTTGCTTCACTGATAGTGACAGCTCTTTGGATCTCATATTGAGAGTTAACAGCAACAAATGCACACTTGAAATGAACACTGGAGCTTGTATCTGCTCTTTGTAAATGGGATAATGAGGGAATAACACACACCTGGCCATGGAACAGCTGAGCAGCCAATGGTCCCATTACTTTTGGTCCCTTAAAAAGTGGGAGGCACATATACAAACTGTTGTAATTCCTACACCGTTCACCTGATTTGGATGTAAATACCCTCAAATTAAAGCTGAAAGTCTGCAGGTAAAGCACATCTTGTTGGTTTCATTTCAAATCCATTGTGGTGGTGTATAGAGTTAAAAAAATTAGAATTGTGTTGATGTCCCAATATTTATGGACCTGGCTGTATATATATACAGTAGACTCTCAACGCCAACCAGAAAAAAAATTGAATACTGTGCTTTAAATAAAAAAAATATTTTACAGGGCTCAACAAATGCCAGGAGCCAGGTTATCAAAATGCACAAAATGCTTACAGGCACCTAGATTTTATCCACTGTACGTCTCTGCAATTCAATGTTACCTGGAAGCAGACAGGCATGAGTGACTGAGCCAGTGCAGTGTTGGCGTTACATTCCCCGGGTTCAGCACCGCACCCTTCAGCCAAAGTACCTGTGAGTAAGTGAGGAGTGAAAGCTGCTGCTGCTAGAACAGCCCTCACTGACAAATAAACTTAGAAGAGCATCCCATGTGCAGCTAATATAGGCCTCTTTTAATAGTAACTCTCAAGCAACCAGAAACTACATTTATCCAGCATCTACCAATCCCTATGAGTGCCGGATAACTGAGAGTCTACTGTATATATCAGTGCATTAGAGCATTTGTTCCTAGTCCATGTGGTTTATTGATATGTACTAACCTCTTGAGTAATTGGTTGTGTGTTACATTGCTTTTAAACATAGTATAAACTGCGATATAGGTGATTAGCATGGAGGTATGTGTTTCTAAGAAATAATAAACATTGTTTAAATGTAGTTACAGAATTATGGATTGGCAATGCAAGTTACATAAAATATGTGCTACATATATATATATATATATATATATATATATATATATATATATATATATATATATATGTTATTTTCTTTTTGTGTTCCACATTTACAGCATTGAACAGACAATAAACTAAATCATTTTGGCAGTGCACTCTCACAACTACATCTTTGCATATTATATGTCAAAAATGTGTACTCCACATACATTATCCACATACAGAAAAGGGTATATTCCATTATTACCTTCTAAAATATGGTACATTCCACCACCTCCTATTTCTAGACCAGTAAGATAAAATGGGACATGTGGTTAGCCCGCATCAATCATGCCTGATACATCACATTATCTGCGGACAACACCCTTAAGTTGTAATCTCTACGCAAAGGTCAAGTTGTTGATCAGCCTTGGCCTTGGCCTTGTGGACTGCTGGAGTACATTTTGTTTAGACTTAAGAGTTGTTGATGGCTTCTAGGAAGCTTGCTAAATCTGGGACATGCAAAAGTTAGCCAAATATCACAAGTGCTACAAAAGTGAGGAATGCTATATATATATATATATATATATATATATATATATATATATACATACTAAATGATGTATGTATGGACATTTGTATTTCTCCACAACACTCCCCCCTATGACAATGAAAATTGTCAATAAAGGAAAAATACAAATATGACATGGTACAATCTTAATATACATTTCACACATACAACTAAAAAACATATATATATAAAAAAAAAAACATAATAGGAAGTAGAGGCATGATCTTCAGACTGGCTCCTAAAGAGACTCAAGGCCCCTAAAGGACCCAGTACAGATGAGTTTCTTACAACATGAAGATATTAAATCTCACAGAGTCCTTTGCACCTTTTACCTTAATACCTTCCCAACAAAAACATTGCAAAAGAAAACACAACAATACAAATTAAAAAGCAATTATAATAGTCCGATATGATCCGTGGAACATTTTAAAAGTCTCTCAATAAGTCCTTAGCACAAAGATAAAAATATGGTAGAACTACTTAATATAAGGAGATAATCCTCAATATCCAAATATAGAAAATAAAGATTTTAGTCGGAATTTATCAGATAGTATAATATATATAGATATAATTAATTCTAAAAAATATGATGTATTAATAGAGGAAAATTGATGATGAGTGTAAACAATAGTTTTTTTACAAAGAAGAGAGACCGAAAAAGACACCCATACTAGTCATCAAAAAGTATCTCCAAAATTTGGCACAAACAAATCTAATTTAGAGTCAGACCAAATAGTTAAAATATAACTTTTATTATATGACATAAAATATAATAAAACATATTTAAAATCTAATACCCAATAAAATATGCCATTGTAATGGATGAAAAATCTGCAGATAGTTAAATATTACACAGATATAATATTGCACATAGATAATATCTAATACAGACAATTAGGCTGCTAGTGTAATTAATCTCGTAATAAATATAATACAATAGCAATAGTATCATTCATATACAATAACAATGGATTCAATATAGATCTATACGTCTGACATATAAAGTGCTGGCTAACCAAAAGTGTAATAATAGAAAACACCTATTATAAATATGCAAACCAAATACTAATATCCCTACAGAAATGCAGCAGTACTGAAGCCCATCACAAGCTCCTGGGGGAATAATCTACACTTCCATACCTATAAACCAAACTAACTTATATGTGACGAATGGAGATCTGCCACTTAACCCCTAGTTACATAAAAAAATAATAAAAATCTGAGACGTGAGTACACTATCCTCCTAACCACAGTGCAAAACAAAACAAAAAATAACTATTACTCTAAAATGAATAATGAGTGAAATAGAGTTAGAATGTCAGATGTATCTAACTTCACATAATACCCTATTTAGATAACAAAAATCCATCAAACAGCCACAGTATTATATTGCATCTAATGTGCAGTCCCGTATAAAATATATAATAGTAGTATTGTAATAAAATTAATGACATGCCCTAATTAGAGAGTATGCAAGAGAGTAGGGGTGTTAATAATATAAAGTTTAGTATGTATTCACTGGATTCGCACCGCTATCCTCCTCGCATAATCTCTATGGCTTCTGACGTCATTAAATAGCGACGGCAAAAAGGTCACCTGACTTGATGCGCACGTTTCACATCAACACGCTTCTTCTGAAGAAGGTCACCTGACTTGACGCTTACGTTTCGCGTCAACACGATTCTTCTGAAGTCAGAATTATTATTTTTTCTTTTTTGTTTTGATCTGTGGGTAGGAGGATAGTGTACTCCAGTACTGATGCATTTATGTAGGGTTCCAGTACTGCTGCATTTGTGTAGGGATATTAGTATTTGGTTTACATATTTATAATAGCTGTTTTCTATTATCTGCATATTTTTCATCCATTACAACGGCATATTTTATTGGGTATTAGTCATATAATAAAAGTCATATTTTAACTACGGTAATTGGTCTGACTCTAAATCAGACTTTTTGTGGCAAATTTTGGAGATACTTTTTGATGACTAGTATGGGTCTTTCTCTATCTCTCTTCATAAACAATCCTTAGCACAAAGGTCACAGTCCAAATGTTAAAAGACTGTTGAAAGAGAGCTTTACAATCAGTGATTATAAAACACAAAAAGGAAGAAAAATCAAGTCCTGATGAAAAAACAATAAGTCCATAAAAAAACAATAAGTCCAAAAAATAAATACAGATATAATAAGTGAAAACCTGTTTGACCAAGTCCTTGTAATAATGAAAGAGTTCAATGGGGTGGATGAAAACATCCACATATGCTGATAAATGTTAAAATGATATAGTCCAGATTGTAGTGCAATAGATATAAAAGTCCCGGTATCACTAATATAGTTGTCGTACTGCGAGTTGTCGTCCCGTTGCAGGGCTCGCATAGTGAACCCCTCGACTACAGCCCTCTAGAAGCGAGGGACGCAGGTGTGTCCTGCAGGAAAGCAGTTGCGGGGGGGGGGGGGGAGGCCCGCTGGACTTAGCATCAATGAGCACCGCAGGCACTCATCGTAAGGCTCGCAGGACTTAGCTGCAATGAGCGCTGAAAAAAATTAGCGCTGAGAAAATAAATGGTTGCCGAAAAACGTAACAGGATGAAAACGAGGCCGAAGGCAGTAAAAAAGAGCCCGAAGCCAGTAACACTTAACCCAAGCCAGTAACAATTAACCCAAGGCGGTAACACTTAACTCAAGGCAGTAACACTTAACACAAGGCAGTAACACTTAACCAAAGTCAGTAAAACTCAATGAGGGGCCCCTAAACTACACAGGGGGAGAGGCTCGCAATGAGCGCCAAAGGCGCTCATTGTGAGGCTCGCGATAAATGCTGATGGTGCTCAGAGGGGCTATTTTCTCGAATTGTCTGGCAGACAGTATTGCCAGGGCTTAAAATTTTATTGCCATCATTTTTTGACTGGCAAGTCGCTAGTGTAAAATAAAAAAACAATAATTAATGACAAAATGGCCTCACTTAATTTTCACAAAACACCACCCAACTAATTATCACTAATTAGACCATAGGACCAATGTCCCTTTATACTCATTGTCTTATTCACATTAGGCATTTAGTGTATATATGCAAATCAATAACCAATACATTTCACACTGATATTAATAACAATCCAGAGTTTATGCATGATAACTTTTTCTTTCCCTAGTTGCTCTCCCTTATCAGATGTTAGTACGTACTAGATCCTAGCAAGTTGATAGAACAAGGTGCAGAAGTATTAGGAGCCAAAGGACAGTAAAAAGAATGACAGGTATAGGAAAGAGTAGAAAAAGTAAAAATTATACAACAATGAAAACATATGTTCAGACAAAACATCATACAGCCCTAGTCTTACACATCACACTTAGCCAGGCCCCTCTTTGTCCATCAGATAAACGATAAACAGGTGGATCATTTGCTTCTGGATGGTGAGATTCGCTGTTCAAAGCAATAGGCCATCATGTGCAGGTATTCAGGCACAAGATAAGGAGTATGAAGCTTTCTCACAGATATTTACATCTTTTCTTTTTGCCAGCAGATACATGCATGAGAGTATTTTCTTGTCAATGAATGAGAGTTTGGCCTTTCCCTTTTTCTTGGGTGCAGACAAGAGTACTGTCTGGGCTTTGTCTTTAGTCAGCAAATTCTGTATCTGTTTCTTTATTTGTTATTATATGTTGTCATCAGTATAGGTACTTGGTAGAGACTTCCTCTCATCCTATATCAGGGCAAGCTTGTCTTTTCTCTTTGTTATTCTCTATGTCTTTTCTTCTTCTTTACAGGCACACACTCACTGTCATCTTCTTCTGGGGTAGGCAAGTGTGACAACAATAAAAGCAAAAATCCAAACACACAAGATCTGTCGTACAAGAAACTTCCATACATCTTTCAACCAGACATCCTCTTATCATATACACCTACCCTAAAATTTTCCCTAACTGTAAATTACATTTAACATATGCATAACTCTGTAATGAACAAGGGGTGGTATTAAGTCAAAATGTTAATCATGCAAAAGCTAATAAACATATAAAATACATGTAAAATACATAAGCAATCTTTATTTTGGACTCCTGCTAAAGCAGCAAAAATTATCATTAGAACAGTTTCAATACTACTAAATTTTGTCTCTATAAGTGATAAGACAATTCTTAATTTATCCCGTAACAGGTTGTATATTTTAAACAAAATTGATAATTTTATTACTGTAAATATATATTTACTAATAAAGCTCTAAAATCCTTTCTTAACTCATAATGTAATCCACCTCTTATCTTATGTTCCTTTCTTAGAGGCCTAGAAATACCCTCATTTGCACCATGGCCAATATCTGAGCTGAGGATGGGCCTGGAGGAATAGATGTCACAGTATTTATCCAACATGGAAAAACAAAACATAGTACATGACACACAAAATGAAAAGAGAATTTGTATGATAAGGTTCTTTAATGTCTTTATCATACATTGATTTCTAGTGATATGGGTACTCTCCAATATCCACCTGTGCAGTAACCAGGAGATAGGGATTGTGCACAAACCCCATTTATTCCGACAGAGAGAAATGTCGACATGAGGGTAGCTTCAATGAGCAGAAAAATTACAACTAAAAATAACCTGGCCTGTTAATTGTTATCTCAAAACCTTAATAATTATCATGTCTTTGAAACAGGTACCTGTGCTCCTGAATATTACTCTAAATGTACTGTACTTCACCCCTTCTATAATTCTACATGGGATCATAAACCATTTTAACCTAATGATTATTAGATAATCAATATTTCACTTTGAATACAAAGACTGGTTAATATTCAAACCTTCCTTCTTTTCCTGTTATTATAACACCTGATCATTTTATTAGATTGGTACAAAAATTATTAAATCTACCTTGCAATGTCTATAACAGTGGTTCTCAACCTGTGGATTGCGACCCCTTCGGGGGTCGAATGAAGATTTGCCAGGGGTCGCCTAAAACCATCAGAAAGGTGTTTTTATTATCTATTCTAATATGTAATTTTACTGCTAGGGGTCACCACAACTTGTGGACATTTTGTTAAAGGGTCACGGCATTAGAAAGTTTGAGAACCGCTGGTCTATATGAATTATACATCTTATTTGTCATAACTTTTTCACATCATGCATTACAGTTCAAGTGAGTGTTCAAAAATGTCATAAACCCTTAAAAATCATCATAATTGTACATTAAAAAAAATAAATAACTTCCTTAAAAATAATATTACAAGTTGCTCTTGTCCCTTTAAACAGAAACAAGACTGCTTTACTTATACTAAAAGTTATCTCAGCATGACCTTGGGACTGAGACAGAAGCTTCTTCAAAACACAGAACTTTGGCCAGTATCCAGTATACTGTTTTAATATTTGAATTGAAAATAATGATAGTATGTTGCTTCAATGAACTTAACACAACTTACACATTATATAATCTTTTAAACTGTTTTAACTGTAATAAATCCTAAATAATCGGAAAATTCTCTTTCTTTTTCTTTAACACAGTTATTTAACAATTATTATATTTACTTGTAACTGAATTTCTCAAATATCAACCTTACAAAAATATTTATCATAAGTAGGAACCATATCTAAATAAAACCTTTATTAACAATTATCCAAAATGGCTGACAGCATATACAGTGCATTGCAAAAGTATTCACCCCCCTTGACTTTTTACCTATTTTGTTACATTATAGCCTTAAGTTCAATGTTTTGTTAAACTGAATCTCATGTGATGGATCAGAACACAATAGTCTAAGTTGTTGAAGTGAAATGAGGAAAATATATACATAAAACTATTTTTTAGAAATAGAAAACAGAAAATTGGCATGTGCATATGTATTCACCCCCTTTGTTATGAAGCCCCTAAAAAGCTCTGGTGCAACCAATTACC
Source organism: Discoglossus pictus (assembly GCA_027410445.1). NCBI lineage: Eukaryota > Metazoa > Chordata > Amphibia > Anura > Alytidae > Discoglossus > Discoglossus pictus. The sequence goes on from CM050163.1 coordinate 286,177,504, forward strand.
TTCAGAAGTCAAATAATTAGTGAAATGATGTCCACCCTTTGTTATGAAGCCCATAAAAAGCTCTGGTGCAACCAATTACCTTCAGAAGTAACATAATTAGTGAAATGATGTCCACCTGTGTGCAATCTAAGTGTCACATGATCTGTCATTACATGTACACACCTTTTTTGAAAGGCCCCAGAGGCTGCAACACCTAAGCAAGAGGCACCACTAACCAAGACCAAGGAACTCTCCAAACAAGTAAGGGACAATTTTGTTGAGAAGTACAAGTCAGGGTTAGGTTATAAAAAAATATCCAAATCTTTGATGATCCCCAGGAGCAGCATCCAATCTATCATAACCAAATTGAAAGAACATGGCACAACAGCAAATCTGCCAAGAGTCGGACGCCCACCAAAACTCACGGACCGGGCAAGGAGGGCATTAATCAGAGAGGCAGCACAGAGACCTAAGGTAACCCCCCGGAGGAGCTGCAGAGTTCCACATCAGAGACTGGAGTATCTGTACATAGGACAACAATAAGCCGTACGCTCCATAGAGTTGGGCTTTATGGCAGAGTGGCCAAAAGAAAGCTATTACTTTAAGCAAAAAACAAAATGGCACGTTGTGAGTTTGCGAAAAGGCATGTGGCAGACCTCAAAATGTATGGATGAAGGTGCTCTGGTCTGATGAGTATAAAGTCGGCCATCGAAGAAAATGCTATGTCTGGCACAAAACTGGTCAGAGTTGAGGGAAAGATGCATGGTGCTAAATACAAGGATATTCTTGAGCAAAACCTGTACCACTCTGTGCGTGATTTGAGGCTAGGATGGAGGTTGACCTTCCAGCAGGACAATGACCCCAAACACACTGCTAAAGCAACACTTGAGTGGTTTAAGGGGAAACATGTAAATTTGTTGGAATGGCCTAGTCAAAGCCCAGACCTCAATCCAAAAGAAAATCTCTGGTCAGACTTAAGGATTGCTGTTCACAAATACAAACCATCCAACTTAAAGGAGGTGGAGAAGTTGTGCAAGGAAGAATGGGCAAAAATCCCAGTGGTAAGATGTGGAAAGCTCATAGAGACTTATCCAAAGTGACTTGGAGCTATCATTGCCGCAAAAGGTGGCTCTTCAAAGTATTGACTTTAGGGGGGTGAATGGTTATACACATTGACTTTTTCTGTTATTTTGTCCTATTTGTTGTTTGCTTCACAAAAATAAAAAAAATAAAAAAATGTTTTTCAAAGTTGTGAGCATATTCTGTAAATTAAATAATGCAAATCCTCAAACAATCCTTGTTAATTCCAGGTTGTGAAGCAACAAAACACGAAAAATGCGTGTGAATACTTTTGCAAGGCACTGTAAACACAAATATTAATCCGAAAGTCGAGCAAAACAAACAGGGAGAGAGAGACAAATAACACAAGAACAGCATAATTCACAAGGAACATTTCCCCATCAGATAACACCACTCTCATGCCACTTTCCACTCCATGTTCACTCACTCAACCCCAATACTTGATCATACAGAAAGAAAACATCCACACACAGGGAAATATGCTGATAAACAACATGAACATGGGATCCAGACAAGACAGATAACACAGAACATATAACTAGATAATTGTGAGCTCACGGAATACTTTATATGCACATAGATCTCCTCAAATCACCCTTGTAGGAATCAAGACAAAAACAACCAAATTTAGCATATCATATATATATATATATATATATATATATATATATATATATATATATACACACCAATAACTAATCCTAAACATAATTGGACCAAAAGTCATGTAAAACAAAATATTATATGGCCACCGAACCTGGAAAATATATATATGACATGAAATAAATTTCTCAAATTACATATGACAATTTATGGGGATAAATACACAATATTTTCTATAATCAAGTATAATTTCACTGAAATAACCGTTTCACTTACTCATTAAATCCTTTATCTTATTAACATTTCCATAAAAATCATTATAAACCTTGCAGCAATGGTAGAGCTAATGCTGATGGGACCACAAAAGTGTGGGACACTCTTGTTAGTAGCAGTAAACACAGTAAATAAGGAAAACTTCTTATTAGGTGGGCAGGGTAGGCAATTACTCTGTGCAGGGGCGATCTAATACATAAGTAACTCGTTATAATACATTCTTTCATCTTTACAGGGACAGCTTTCGCTGCCCGCTCTATACCATTAAGGATACAAGTGGGGCAAAGATGCTATACTTACAAAAATATAATTCAATCATAAAAATACATATATATTCATAAAAAAATAAATGTAACACAATAAAATCTTTAACTCTAAAAACTTGATATCCTCAGAATTTCCACAACAACTTTTTCACCAGATGGATTTAAAATGAAGGAGCAACCTTTCACCATACTTGGTGGAGCTGCCCAAAGGTTCAGCAATTGTGGACGGCAGTGGGTGACTTAGTGGATAGTATATTTGGACACCATATTGAAATTACCCCAGAATCTAGTCTACTGGGGATTCCGGTGGCCTCTCTTTCTGCCCCCCACAACAGACTCCTACAATTTATCTTTTTAGCGACGAAATCACATATTGCCAGGAACTGGAAGAAAAAGACACTTGAGATAGGGGCAGTTCGAGCTAAGATTCACTACTTAGCGGTTAATGAAAGGATTTCCCACTCAGTGGCGGATTCAATCCCTAAGTATTTAGAAATATGGGGTCCCTGGATAGGATACACTGATATTAGAATCCCTCTACTCCAATGAAGGGGGAGGAGGAGGGAAGGGCACCCTCACCTTGTTGACAGAATACAGGGGGGGCTGGGGGCCGGAGAGGAGATACCGGGAGAGGAACTGCACCGATATGGAAGAAGACAGACAGGTAAGCTAGGTTGGATCAATGACAAGATCGAGATAGAGAAATGTTTTCCAAAGAGGAAGGCTTAACATAGATGTGTCAGATAGAATGTTTTAGTTTAATTGGTTAGGTTAACATTTGTAAAAGTTTGTAAGCAACTCTTCCTGAAGATATAAGAAAAGATAACGGGGGGGAATAGAATGGAAGGAAGGTACTGAAAGACTAACAAACGCAAATAATCATATTATATCCCTCTAGAGGTAAATGAGTCAGCCAATGGATACAATTTTGGCTTTTTTATAATATCTTTATGATCCTCTAAGTCACAGGTTAATAACGGAAAGTATTAGGAGATAACAACTTAACAACCAAAGAATAGTATAAGTAACGGATAAGTTTAGGGATACATGTTTACATAACCAAGAAGGGTCCATTATAATTCTATACATTGGTTCATCGATAATAGCACGGAGGTAAATACGGAAAAAAGGTGGAGGCAGGATACAAGGATGAGATTTCACAATTGATGTTGGGGTATTGTTTTATTACGCTCAATATTGTACAACTGTTTGCACTTTGTATTCCTGCAATAAAAAATTAGTTAAAAAAAAAAATGAAGGAGCAAACAAAAACACATACATAGCAGAACACAAAGTTTACAAAACTAATGCTAATGCCATCCTCACCCTAATTAAGTAACTTATACATGAAATACAACCTTCAAATGCTGAAACTAGCATTTATTCTACTATAAAATACTATACTTATCTCTTTGATGTTTACAAATGGACCTACCAAAAATCTAACTTTAGCACTAATGCCTGTTTCTCGTTTCCATAAATTAATCTTTGTAATTAATTTAAAAAACAATCTTTTATGATCTCACATTGGACCAATTCAACTACACAATGTCCTTCTTAATCACTTGCAAAATCTTGTCTAAGGAGCAAACTTCACACAAAGGATTTACCTGTTCTTTTCAAGCCCCGTTTCTACCTGTATTTAGCACCATCCATCTTTCCCTCAACTCTGACCAGTTTCCCAGTCCCGGTTGTTGAAAAACATCCCCACAGCATGATGCTGCCACACCATGTTTCACTGTGGGGATAGTGCTCTTTGGGTGATGTGATGAGTTGGTTTTGCAGCAGATATAGCGTTTTCTTTGATGGCCGAAAAGTTCAATTTTAGTCTCATCAGACCAGAGAACCTTCCTCCATACATTTTGGGAGTCTCCCACATGCCTTTTCGCAAACTCAAAACGTGCCATTTTGTTTTTTGCTGAAAGTAATGACTTTCTTCTGGAAGCTCTGCCATAAAGCCCAACTCTATGGAGTACACAGCTTATTGTCGTCCTATATACAGATACTCCAGTCTCTGCTGTGGAACTCTGCAGCTCCTCCAGGGTTACCTTAGGTCTCTGGGCTGTCTCTCTGATTAATGCCCTCCTTGCCCGGTCCGTGAGTTTTGGTGGGCGGCCGAATCATGGCAGGTTTGCTGTTGTGATATGTTCTTTCTATTTGGTTATGATAGATTTGCAGGTGCTCCTGGGGATCATCAAAGATTTGGATATATTTTTATAACCTAACCCTAACTTGTACTTCTCAACAACATTGTCCCTTACTTGTTTGGAGAGTTCCTTGGTCTTGGTTAGTGGTGCCTCTTGCTTAGGTGTTGCAGCCTCTGGGGCATTTAAAAAAAGGTGTGTATATGTAATGACAGATCATGGGACATGTAGCGGAACCCATCACTGTTTTACCCTGTTTTATGATTATTATGGTTAAAATATGATCCTACAATATGTATGCTGGTTTATGCTCTGCAGAATATTAGCCAGACTTTTGCAGACCTAGGCTAATAGATAATCCTATTACAGAGATTCAAGAGATAAGAAAGTTGTAAAGGATCCTTGCATTTTCCAAAGTGTTTTCATTCTCAGATAAGAACAAAGAAGTGTAATTGAATCAATGTCTGATTGTATCAAAGTTGCCAGGGAGGTGTGACCCCTCTATTGTTCTCTTTATGTGTATTGTGTCGCCAAATATGGGCATGTGTATTGCCTGTGGGAAGAGATGGGTATAAGTATTTCTGCAATAACAAAATAAAGTCAGTATTCATTTGACTCCCAAATTGTGTGTCGTCCAATATGGGAGGTCGGGAATGGTGAAACTGTAGTGCCTCGTAGGTATTTTATCGTATACCAGCGGAGATTTTGGACTGCGTGTCCCAGCTCCGTTACATTTGTTGGCAAGTGGTGGAATTGTTCCCACGGTCAGAAGGACAGCTACAGGAGACACCATTCCGTGGAGTACAAATTGAGGGCAACGCTAGTATCCGTACAGCGCCCCTGGCTACAGCAGGATGGAACCGGCTATTTTTCGGACAGCGTTCCATCATAAGGAGGAGGAGGCGGCCGCAGACTACAGGGAAACAGACAGAAAGGAACTCTGGTATGATGCCCTGGAAGATGCCCAATGGCGGCGAGGTGAGAGTCTCCCCAGTGATGAGCAGCGGGTACAGAAGCGTGTGGCGATGCGGATGTATCTATTGGGAGAGCAGCCCCTGGATGAGTGGGTGACAAGACTAGAGAACCTGGTATGGCGAGAGCTCTGGCTAGACAACGCATACCAGGCCCTCTGGTGGCATACCGTTCGACTTACCCCCTGGACGGCTGAACACGACTTACCGGAGGGGGATGATTATGATGGCCCGGGTTTATTATGGGATGCCTTGGAGGACGATATTGATCTTGGCAGCATGGAGGGGTCTAGGTTTTGGGACATCTACGACTACCGGATGGGCATGTATGTCTGGGATGACGAAGGCGAGGTGAGCAAAGACATGACCCACCTGGTAACGAGAGAGTGGGAGCTGGAGCAGGACTACCAACACCTGCTCAGCCTTGTGCAGCCCCAACCTACTCGACAAGCAGAACCAGACTTCATTGACTGGTCCTGGGATGACCTCCAGATGGCAGGTAGAGATGGGACCGAGGTCTCTCTACCGGCCCTACAGAGGGCAGAAGGTGTCGTCCTTCCCCCCCAGCGGCAGTGTGAACCCCAGGGGGCAGAAGGTGTCGTCCTTCCCCCCCAGCAGCAGTGTGAACCCCAGGGGGCAGAAGGTGTCGTCCTCCCCTCCCAGCGGCAGTGTGAACCCCAGGGGGCAGAAGGTGTCGTCCTTCCCCCCCAGCGGCAGTGTGAACCCCAGGGGGCAGAAGGTGTCGTCTTACCCCCCCAGCGGCAGTGTGTACCCCAGGGAGCCGAAGGTGTCGTCCTTCCTCCCCAGCGGCAGTGTGTTCCCCAGGGAGCTGAAGGAGTCGTCCTTCCCCCCCAGCGGCAGTGTGTACCCCAGGGAGCTGAAGGTGTCGTCCTTCCTCCCCAGCGGCAGTGTGTACCCCAGGGAGCAGAAGGTGCCGTCCTTTCTCCCCAGCGGCAGTGTGTACCCCAGGGGGCCGAAGGTGTCGTCCTTCCCCCCCAGCGGCAGTGTGTACCCCAGGGGGCAGAAGGTGTCGTCCTTCCCCCCCAGCGGCAGTGTGTACCCCAGGGAGCAGAAGGTGTCGGCCTTCCCCCCCAGCGGCAGTGTGTACCCCAGGGAGCTGAAGGTGTCGTCCTTTCTCCCCAGCGGCAGTGTGTACCCCAGGGAGCTGAAGGTGTCGGCCTTCCCCCCCAGCGGCAGTGTGTACCCCAGGGAGCTGAAGGTGTCGTCCTTCCTCCCCAGCGACAGTGTGTACCCCAGGGAGCTGAAGGTGTCGGCCTTCTCCCACAGCGGCAGTGTGTACCCCAGGGAGCAGAAGGGGCCGTCCTTCCTCCCCAGCAGCAGTGTGAACCCCAGGGGGCAGAAGGTGTCGTCCTTTCCCCCCAGCGGCAGTGTGAACCCCAGGGGGCAGAAGGTGTCGTCCTTCCCCCTCAGCGGCAGTGTGAATCCCAGGGGGCAGAAGGTGTCGTCCTTCCCCCCCAGCGGCAGTGTGTACCCCAGGGAGCAGAAGGTGTCGACCTTCCTCCACAGCGGCAGTGGGTACCCCAGGGGGCCAAAGGTGTCGTCCTTGCCCCCCAGCGGCAGTGTGAAACACAGGGGGCAGAAGGTGTCGTCCTTCCCCCCCAGCGACAGTTTACCCTAACCAGGGGAGACACCAATCTCCCAGACGGCGCAGATGGGACCGTGGTCTCTGCGCCCACAGCTTGTCCAGATCCCCAACTACTGTTACTGGGACAACCGGAGGAGGGGGTAAGTACAAATTCCCCTCCCCAGCTAACTTCTAATGTGGCCCCAGGGTTAACAGAGGAAATGTTAACCCCCACTGACCCCCACGTTTCCCTGGCTACTGAGCCGGAATATGTCCCAAGTACCCCAGCAGAAGAGCTGACAGTGGGGCAGAGTGCAGTCGGCCTCTGCCCTCCCTTTGTCCCTTGTACAGAGCAGGAGGTCCTGCAGGTTATACCAGCAGAAGAGCTGGCATCAGGGCAGAGTGCCGCTGGCCTCTGCCCCTCAAGTCCCCTCAGCGTGTTGCACCATCACCCCAGCAAAATATCCAGGTGCCTGGTTAGACTTCCCCCCAAAGGGGAGATGTGTGACGAAGTGCCCTTCGCCACTTTGGCTTGGAGAGGACTGTTTGCCAGCCTCCTGCCCTGCGACTATGGCCCTGGTACATATTGCCCTTTGGAACCAGTGTTCGGCCATACCAGAGTGTATGTCACTCATTCTGGCCCTTTACATACAGGGGGTCATTCTGTACTTGCCCTGTGGGAGCGGTGATACCCCAGATAGCTATGCCATGGAGCCCATTCATAAAATGAAAGACTATGGGAAAGACTTTAGCTACATGGCAATTGAACTGTGTGAAGAGGATCTGAGCGCTATTCGGGAGTTTTGTGCGCTCAGATCCCAGCTATCTGGGGATATGGGAAATGTGAGTAAATGTGAGTTGCAGTAATGCTGATGGGTTGTCAAACTAGAGAATTGACCAACAAATACTTTTGTCCGGACATCCCCAGGCCGATCCGTCGGGATCAGACTGTGTATGCCGGCTTATGGTCACGGGGGAGGTGTGTAGCGGAACCCATCACTGTTTTACCCTGTTTTATGATTATTATGGTTAAAATATGATCCTACAATATGTATGCTGGTTAATGCTCTGCAGAATATTAGCCAGACTTTTGCAGACCTAGGCTAATAGATAATCCTATTACAGAGATTCAAGAGATAAGAAAGTTGTAAAGGATCCTTGCATTTTCCAAAGTGTTTTCATTCTCAGATAAGAACAAAGAAGTGTAATTGAATCAATGTCTGATTGTATCAAAGTTGCCAGGGAGGTGTGACCCACCTATTGTTCTCTTTATGTATATTGTGTCGCCAAATATGGGCATGTGTATTGCCTGTGGGAAGAGATGGGTATAAGTATTTCTGCAATAACAAAATAAAGTCAGTATTCATTTGACTCCCAAATTGTGTGTCGTCCAATATGGGAGGTCGGGAATGGTGAAACTGTAGTGCCTCGTGGGTATTTTATCGTATACCAGCGGAGATTTTGGACTGCGTGTCCCAGCTCCGTTACAGGACACTTATATTGCACACAGATGGACATCATGTCACTTCTCACTTCACACATGTGACTTCTGAAGGTAATTGGTTGCACCAGAGCTTTTTTGGGGCTTCATAACAAAGGGGGTGAATACATATGCACATGCCAATTTTCTGTTTTCTATTTCTAAAAAATAGTTTTATGAATATATTTTTCTCATTTCACTTCAACAACTTAGACTATTGTGTTGTGATCCATCACATAAGATTCAGTTTAACAAAACATTGAACTTAAGGCTGTAATGTAACAAAATAGGTAAAAAGTCAAGGGGGGTGAATACTTTTGCAAGGCACTGTATATGCTGTCAGCCATTTTGGATAATTGTTAATAAAGGTTTTATTTAGATCTGGTTCCTATTTATGATAAATATTTTTGTAAGGTTGATATTTAAATACTTTTGTGTTAAAGAATATTATGGATGAGCTATCAATAGGCATTTTTAAGCAGAACACCACCAATTATGCTGTCCAATTGAATGCTCTCTTTTTCTATTGCACTGAATGGCATTTAGCAACATTTGCTTCTTGATAAATACTGCTCTGCCAACAGCTCCCACCTGATTGAGTTACCTAGTAAAGGGCAAGTAATTTAAGCATTTTGTGGATTGAACCAAAGTTGTATTGTTCTGTTTGACTATAAATTTTCCAACTATCCCAATAAAGACACACTCTTCTAGGGAATATAAGTAAGGTGTTATCTCTGTTATTTAGAGGTTTAACCTCTGTTTGTTATTTTTAACCACATGATACCTATTTTGCACCCTGATGGCCTTGGAGCAGAAGCTGGTCACAGAGAAGCCCATCCAGTCCACTGTCCAAGGGAGGATTCCTGTAGCCAAGGCTTGATAAGTCATATAAATCCCTGTCTCTCATCTACATTTCAAGAAATGTTTCAAAGGCAAGTTTTGAACAGTGATGTACAAAAGGTGTCATAGTAACAAAGTACTGGCAAGCACAACATGTTCTACAAGCATATGGTCCTTGGCAGAGAATGCTTAGACTGAGTAGGCAATGTCTTTATTTTCTTGTTCTTTTAAATTCACTTCAGTATTTTATCTGTGTCTAATTTAATTTATCCCTAGCCCATGACTGGTCTCCATTTACACATTCACCTTTGGCACCTTAATAAACTCTTGGATTGCAGTATCAAATATACTCCAAAGACACTCAAATTTTTCAGCAGCATATCTATACATCTGTTTTCGAGCATGTCATAAACAGCTCATCGAACATCTCCTCCTATCAATACTCCAAAACCCAAAGCCTGTGGCATTCTGGACTGTTATTCCTTAAGTACAAACATTAATCAAATCCTCCAGTCTTTATCTAAGAAACATCTCCAGAATGTTATACTTTCTCAAGCAAAACAAAATGCAACTTCATACAGTCATCATATCATGCCTAAAAACTAGACACTGTCTTTCTCTACTGTACAGTATCATGAATGCTTACCATAAAATAATTTACCTTACTTCAATTATCTACTTTACTTCAAGCTCCTAATCTACAGCATCTCTGTCTGTCAACCACTAGTTCTTCAGAGCCTCCAAAATAATGTGTAAATTCCTGACCTTACCATACAAACATTTGCTCTGCATCTCTCCCTCACTCATGATACCTCCTGTTCATCGAGCTGCACCTATTCGGTGGAATCCTTGCCTTATTGTGTGCCAATATCTCTCTATATCTCTATAGCTGCAGAAAATGGCTAACCCCTAAAAAAAATCATAAAATAAACATATCCCCAACACTTTTAAAGGGGCACTATGGAGGTAAACAAGTCATGTCCCTTTAAAAATATTATTATTATTATCTTTATTTGCAACGCGCCATATTCTGTAGCGCTGAACAAGGGTTAAGTACAAGGTAAAACAAAATTGACTCATTGCAAGAGTGGAGAGCCCTGTCTTTTAGTTTAGAATCTAGTGTGCGCTAAAGCACCTTACAAGACTGAAAACTTGCAGAGATACAATCTAAAAGGTTTGGGTGTGAGAAGGGTGAAAGATGTGTTGTGCATATTAAGGCAGCAGGTGATAGGCTTCTTTGAACAGATGAGTTTTTAATGAGGTTTTGAAGCATGAGGATAGTCTAGTGGAGCGAGGTAAGGCATTCCAAAGAATAGGGGCAGCACAAGAAAAGCCCTAAAGGGAGTGAGAGTAGGTGAAAAAAGAGTAGGAGAGAAGAAGGTCGTTAGCAGAACGAAGAGGGCGTGTGGGGGATTATTTTGAGATGAGAGCAGAGATATAAGGAGGTGCACTGTTGTTAAGGGCTTTGTAAGTTAGGGTCATGATTTTACATTTTATTATGGAGGTTATGGGAAGCCAGAGGAGTGATTGAAAGAGAGGTGCTGCAGAGTAGATGATTCTAGCGGAGGTGTTCATTATGGATTGGAGTGGAGACAGACGGGTGATGGGGAGGCTGGCAAAGAGCGAGTTGCAGTGGTCAAGATGGGATATGATGAGAGAATATATTAGAAAAACATCTCCAAAATCCGTCACTACTTTTCACAAGACACAACTAATGTCTTGTGAAAAGTAGTGACGGATTTTGGAGATGTTTTTTAGATGGAAGAGACAAGATTTAGTCAATGATTGTACATGAGGATTGAAAGAGAGGGCAGGGTCCAATAAAACCCCAAGACAGCAGGCTTGTGAGGTGGGGGTAATGATGGCATTGTCGACAGTAAGAGATATCTGATGAATGGAAACAGTACGTGGGAAGATTAGGAACTCAGTCTTTGACAGGTTTAGTTGACGGGCAGACATCCAGGAGGAAATGCTTGAGAGGAAGTTGGAAACTTGTGCTAGAAGAGAAGGGGAAAGATTAGGTGCAGAGAGGTAGATTTGGGTGTTGTCTGCGTAGAAGTGATACTGAAACACAAAGGATTTTATTAGGGTGTCAAGTGAGGATGTGTAGATGGAGAAGAGGAGGGGGGCCTAGGACAGAACCTTGGGGTATGCCAACAGACAGAAGGCGAGATGAAGAAGTGGTGTCAGAAAAGGAGACACTAAATGTTCGGTCATGTAGGTAAGATGAGAACCAAGAGAGAGCAGTGTCACAGATGCCAACGGAGTGAAGAATTTGGATAAGTACGGGGTGGTCAACTGTATCGAAGGTAGCTGAGAGCTACAGAAGAATTAGAATAGAGAAGTGACCCATTGACTTGGCGCTGAGCAGGTTGTTAGTGACTTTAGTGAGAGCGATCTCTGTGGAGTGTTGGGGCCGGAAGCCGGATTGGAAGGTGTCAAGAGAATTGGAGGAAATAAATTGGGTAAGGCGATTATAGGCGAGCTGCTCAAGCAGTTTTGAAGTCAGGGGAAGTAGAGAGATAGGACGATAGTTAGAAATAGAAACTGAATCAGATGAGGGTTTCTTAATAATGGGTGTAATTATGGCATATTTTAAAGTGTAAGGAAACTTGCCAGTGTTTATGGAAAGGATGAAAATATGTGCGAGAGCTGGGATGAGTGTAGTAGAGAGGGGATCGGCTGTGATGGAATAGAATACAGACAGGAGGTTGAAAGTAGACTGGAGACTTCATCCTCTGTTACAAGATCAAAATAGTACATAGTGGACGCTGAATTGGGGAACAGTGAAAGCTGGGTGTTGTCAGTTAGTGGAGAAGAGGAAGTGCGTGAGTCACGGTGAGTGGAGAATTAATTGCAAATGTTTTCAATTTTATTCTTAAAATGGCTGGTACAGTCTTCAGCCGTAAACGTAGGGAGAGGAGGGAGGTGGAGTGTTGAATGTTGTGAACACACATTTTGGGTTGGAGGACAGAGATGTTATTAATGAAGTGAAAAAATGTTGTTTGGCAAGGTTGAGTGCAGAGGAGTAGGAGCGCAAAATAAACTTGTAATGGAGAAAGTCTGCTGAAGTGCGAGATTTCCTCCATAGCCGTTCATCTCTGTAGGAGTACAAATAATGAATTATGAAATAACATTTAGCCTAACTATATAGTGTAATTAATTATTACTACATATTTTTAATTTCCCACGGTTCACCTCTACTGAGTTGCCATGTTGGCCTCTCTATCTACTCCCATCTCTCACAGTGAGTGGCTTCCTATTAGTCCATTTGGTGCTGGCTTAAAGCTCATAACACATATTCACATGCAATGGACACAACCTGGTGACTTGACCACTCTCCATCGTGCATGTATCTCGTTCTCTTGTCTCCCAGATTCTCTAGATTGTCATGACCTCAATTCCTTTTTAGTTTGTGTAATGTCTTGACTTGTTCTCCCATCTTTTTACTATCCACATTTTAATTTATCCTTTTATATAACTTGTATCAGTAAAGAGTAATAATAATTCTTCAAAACATTCTAAGGTTTGTCAGGGAAAATTCTTGAAATTTTAGGACAGGTGACAAAGAGAAAGAAAATGGTTCATCCCACTTAGAACAGTCAAGCTTTGGAAACAGCTAACCAGAGAGGTTATGATGGCAGATTGAAGAGGCAACTTTAAAAATGGAGTTTCTAATTAACACAGAGGAGATAAAAAACATTGAACTTGATTAACTTATGTGTGTTCATTCTCAATTACTATGTAACTGTCACATACTTCAGATCTACCACTTTCTCTATCTCGAAAAGATCAAAAACACTGGGCTCTCCGAAAATGTTTCATTTCAAAATGTATATATATATATATAGAGAGAGAGTTTACCTGCTACACCAATTATTTTTCAAAAAAAGTAATAAAAGTAAAACAGCAAATGTCCCAGTTATCAGGGGAAATGAATAATGTACATATAAATAAATATAATTACATCCCTGCTTAAAAGGCACCATGATATTCAACTTCTCTCAGTGATGGTCAGATAACCAATACTCAAGGGTTTAACATTTTGATCAAGTCAATGGCATGACCTGTGTAGATGCTGTATAAATAAAAGGTTCCAGCACCACTATGCAACTTAAACAGTCAGTACAGCCAGATATAGGTTCTCCTTAATGGTTGATAATATAGTGTATATTATAAGCTCTGGATGGAACTATTAGTTTGTTGCATCTATTAACATACCATGTATTTACCCAGAGTGCCGGATGGAATGGATTGCCAGTACAAAGAACATGACATAAACAGTTTCATATATAAAAGTTAACAATTTTAATTAAAGTATTATACAGAATTAACAACAATAAAAAAATCCATGCAACATAAGTAATCACAGCCTCTCCCCCAGAATCCTGCGTGCACAATGGATGTCCTTGGACAGGATGGCCGTTCTTTTGGCATACATAGCGCACAGGCTGCTTTCTTGAAATAGTGCAACAAGGAAATTCTCACTAGCCTCCTGCAGAGCCCCAATAGCTGCACTCTGGAAGCGCAAGTCAGCTTTGATGCCTTGGGCTATTTCCTTTACCAGTCTCTGAAAAGACAGCCTGGGGATCACAAATTGTATCAACCTCTGATATCGACGGATCTCACGGAGGGCAAGAGTTTCTGGCCTGTAACCTTGGGGCTTCTTCACACCATCTTGGATGGTGGAACTCTTCCTTGCTACATTTCCGTCAAGCTGTTGATGCACCACTTCTCCTCCAGTGAACTTATGAGCAGTTTGCTTGATACGTGGCATTGTCTATTATCTCTTATAACAAGGAGTCCAATAAATGAGGATCACAACACTACAAGAGTCAATGTGCGGGTGACTGGACTAGCTCAGCTGGGTCAGTCTCCATAGAATACTCAGGAAAGCTACAGTGACCTCACAAGGTTCCATATTCCACACCAACTGCAAAATATTTTTAAAGCACCCCTACAACATTTTCATATTTGAGCGCTTTATGTTAGCAACATGGCCAAATGTCATTAACAAAGTATATTATGGAGACTACATTTCGGTTCCTTATAATTATTTTTGAGAATACTGAAGTTTTGTTTGTTTTTTGCTGCTTAACTGTGTTTTGATAACTCTAATCACACATTACACCAAAACAATGTACTAACCCTATTAAAATTATCTATTTCTGATATATATGTATGTCACACTGTTCCCGCTAACAGAAGCCAGGTTCCTGTTAGCGCTTTTTCTTTAATGAGACGAAATCATTCTTGATAAATCTGGTCCACAGCACTTTAGCATAGTCTGTCATAATATCAACATTGGTTAAATTAGCTATAATTTGGTGTTTACATTGGTTTTTATCTGGTGCAATGTGAACAAGATTCGAGTGTACCTTTTGTATCTTGGTTTAGACACTTTAACTCATTATAGTTCCCTAAAAGAAACACAATCTTGTACAAGCTATATAACAAAATATAAAAAAAAAAATGTGCCAGTAAGTCAGTGAGTAAAAGGGTAAGAAATAACACAGTCACATACATTTCACACTTTGCCTTTAAAAAAACATATATTTTACCAAACTGAAAAATAAACCACTAGAATATGAAATCATCAATCTGCAAATACTTTACATGTTGCCAATCTTTGAAATTCTATACACTGCCTTGAAATTGTGTCAAATTCCTCATTTTATTCTAACTTCATAAAAATATGTTTGTCTTGCACTGTATAGAATAACACAGCACAATCTATATGGGGTGTATATGCAAGGTGCTAATCAACAAGTATTCTACACTTTGCCCAGTCATACTGTTGATTATGGTTTTAGAAATTCAATACATTACACAGATATCCATTATAACTCCTGACTTAATATTTTCCTGACTTAAGTGTGAAAGGTGAGGGGATTTGTTAGATAATTTGATCTAATTGAATTTGACACCAACCCCATGCCCCCACAAATGCTTAGAAGTAGGCAGCTACTATGAATAAATGGTAACAGCACTCTAACACATAAGTTGAACTGAGGCATCAACAGTATTATATTTTCTAATTAAATTATTGCTTTTTCCTTATACAGTAAAATGTGATCTTCTTGACCTCATCTCAAGCTTAACGGAAGATACAAGCAGGAACCTTCCCAATAAACAGAAGATACAAGCAGGAACCTTCCCAATAAACAGAAGATACAAACAGGAACCTTCCCAATAAACAGAAGATACAAGCAGGAACCTTCCCAATAAACAGAAGATACAAGCAGGAACCTTCCCAATAAACAGAAGATACAAGCAGGAACATTCCCAATAAACAGAAGATACAAGCAGGAACCTTCCCAATAAACAGAAGATACAAGCAGGAACATTCCCAATAAACAGAAGATACAAGCAGGAACCTTCCCAATAAACAGAAGATACAAACAGGAACAATCCCAATAAACAGAAGATACAAGCAGGAACCTTCCCAATAAACAGAAGATACAAACAGGAACATTCCCAATAAACAGAAGATACAAGCAGGAACATTCCCAATAAACAGAAGATACAAGCAGGAACCTTCCCAATAAACAGAAGATACAAGCAGGAACCTTCCCAATAAACAGAAGATACAAGCAAGAACCTTCCCAATAAACAGAAGATACAAGCAGGAACATTCCCAATAAACAGAAGATACAAACAGGAACATTCCCAATAAACAGAAGATACAAGCAGGAACCTTCCCAATAAACAGAAGATACAAGCAGGAACATTCCCAATAAACAGAAGATACAAGCAGGAACATTCCCAATAAACAGACGATACAAGCAGGAACATTCCCAATAAACAGACGATACAAGCAGGAACCTTCCCAATAAACAGAAGATACAAGCAGGAACCTTCCCAGTATTGGAGAACTGTGGAAGGTCATTGGCACTGAGTGAGTCAGTGAATATCTGTCAAAGAGCGCCTATACATTCATGCTGTGTACTAAGCATATGCTCAAATCAATATTTTTTTCTGTAATGTGACAATAAAAAAGTTATCAAGTTATTCCTTGCCTTTGTTCTATTTATTTATGTTTTTGCTTTAATAATAATCATACAATAGTGCAATAAAGAAGTCGGTGAGAGACCCTTTTTAAAGGTAAATGACTCTCTCCTACCCATCCTAAAACCTACGCCACTTTCTTTTCTCCCCCAAGTCTAGGAGAAATATATAATTTCTGTCCTACTGTATATGTGTTTATAGAGAGTTCAGAAGTGTGAATGCAACATTTGTGTGTATATTAAAAGGCTACATATGAGTCTATTTTCTAGTACATGGGTATACATAAAGAAAGGCATGTGTCTGTTCAACAGTATATGTGTGTGCATCAAGAGGCCAGGGGTATTTTGATTCTGCGATATATGTGGATATAAGAGACACTCAGAAGCCATGAAGGCAAATACGATGCTTCCCAATGTAAAATTATCAAAATAATTGTATTCATCATAATATTATAATAAAATATAATATTATCCCCTTAACTGATATATTCATTTGCTTTATTCTATATTAAATTAAGTTGTATTTGTGTTAAGGAATTTGTTGTAGCAAAATCATAAACACAAACCCCATTTTACTCCAAAACCCAGTCATGATACCAAAACACAGAGGCCTCTGATTATTTTCTTATTATCAGATTTTATTTTACAAATGTGGGTCAGCAACAGAGAAGCAATCAAAATGTCTGCTTCTGACTGACTGACTGACTGAACACAAATATAAACAAAACACAGCTTTTATAGTAATTCATAAAAAGAATGGCATAGTCCATTATCACCCCTCCAACAACAGCCAATAAACAATTATTTTCATTATGAAATGTACAGATCACACGCGGAAAGCTTGGACTGCGTATATCGTTCCATTATTGCAGAATACAAAACAGGCCAGCCTTTGAATTTAGATATCTATTGCCTTGACTTAGGGCATATTGTTTAGGCTAAATAATTGTTGACTGTCTCCTGTTAAAACTTGCTAAATCAGGGACATGACGATTTAACTGTTTCAGATCTTATGTCCTACAAAGGAAAAATACTGGTTCAAAGCTTACATCTTAGCCAAATATCAGAAATGATACAAAAGTGATAAATGCTATATATATACACATAAAAACTTAAGAATATTTGTATTTCTCTACAACAAATTCCAGACCTGGACAGTATTTTTTGCTCAGGATAACAGATTCTTAATTGCACCTTGAACTTCTAAAATATACTAAAACATGTAAATAAGCCATGTTTTTTATTCTGTGTATGAAGACAGGCTAAAGACAGCAGGAATATCCCCTGCAGGATCCATTGGCACTCAGTACAGCATAACCTTAACAGGGTAACCCACTAAAATAAAGAGGCAGACAACAATATGGGGAAAAACACGGGCCACAGCTTTATTGACTAACACCTTTTTACATTACATAATGGAAGAGGGAGGAGCCTGGCCAGCGGAAGTAACTTCCTGCCCCGGGACCCGCGTCCATGGGGCCCACTTATTCGTCACTGTACCACGCCCCTGAGGTAGGGGGCACAACCCCTTTTGTTACCTACTGAGCCGGGCAACTCCCCCATCCGCTACCGAGTAAGCTAAGGGACCTCTCACGGGCTGAAACCCCACCTAACAAAGCTCTGGCCCGCTTGATCCCCTCCCTAAATTCAAGCATCATTAACTTGAGCCCAATTTCAGTTAAATGAACACCATCAGGCCCGAACCAATCATCCTCTGATTTTTCCTCAAACTCTGCATAGCGCAGAGCCAGGAATCCCAACCTCCGGACAAAAGTAGTCACCAACTTATTTACCTTAACCCGTGCCCTATCAAGGCGGATGGGATCCCTGGCAGAGTGCCAAACCCTTCTCCTAATGATCTCCGACCAAATAATAACCACCCCCGGAAATCTGTCCCTCCAGCTAACCATATCCCTCCTAATGTCCCTGACCAACCGCTTCATAGGAACCACACCTAAATCATTGCCCCCTGCGTTTACTTATATAATTGCTGGGTTACCACCACACTGAGACAAATGATCAATCAGCCCATTCACTTCTGCTCACCGCATGCCACGTCTACCCTCCCAGTGCACTTCCATAACGTCATCAGGAATGCCCAGTTGCGGGCCTTCCCGGCGAAACTGCTGCAAACCTCTGAACCCAATAAATATAGGAGTGACCAACAACCCAGAGCACCTGCAACAGATATAAAACTCTTAGTATGCATAGAATGCATCTGATAGCATCTGGATTCCCACCTCCCAATTCTCCTCACCACTCCCTCAGGAAGCCCCAAGCATGCAGCCGTTTGCACAGAAAAAGGCCAGAGAAAAGGCAGTACGGAAAAGCAGGGTTTCAAAGGGAGAGCTACACACATCACCCAGCGTAGAACTGATCCAAAGTAACAGAGCAAACGTGATGGGGCACCTTGTCCCACACTACTTCACCTTTAAACATACCACAAATCACGCGCTTCACCAGGAACACCTTTGTCCGGTCTGCCATCCCAGCCAACTTAAACATGAAGGCTAATGCCTCACCTGCCGCCCTTGAGCAGCCCTCGCTCTTACTGCGGAGTAAGTACCATAGCAAGATGCCTGTCATCTTGTCCTCCGAACCCGTACCACCTGCCAGCTCCACCAAGTCTTGACACTTTTTCCTGACCTTTTTGTAAGCCGTCCACGTGGCTGGAGCTAGGTACTGCCGTACCAGCACTACTATTTCTGCGCTCCAAGCTCCCAAAGTTCCGGCGGAACACTGTAGCCCTCCTGTTCCGAATGTGGCGCCAGGCGCCTGGAGCGCCCCCACTGAAAACGAGGACATGCCTAGCCCTAACCCATGTGTTTAACCAAAGACAAACCAAGACCAGTTGCCTAATTAGCCGCACCACTGGGGTCGATTTTCCTGTATTCCTATTAATGGCATGCATTACTGACATATTGTCAGAGAAAAAAGGACGACTTTCTGGTCCCTTAGCCTACTGCCCCAAACGTGCAGTGCGACCATTATAGTGAACATCTCTAGGAATGCCAAGTTCCTTGTCAACCCGGCTTCCACCCAATCAGCACTCACGCACCAGCTGCCATTGAAATACGCCCCGAAACCGCAGCCCCCTGATGCATCTGTATAGAGCTGTAAATTGTCGTTAGACAACTCCCTCCATTGAATGAGTGTCTTTCCGTGAAACCCGCTTAGAAATGCCAGCCAGCCGAACATCCTCCCTCATTACCGCCGACACCATGACGACAAGGTGTGGTTGCTTTATGCCTGACGTCGCCATGGCCATCCGCCGGCCAAATACCCTGCCCATGGGCATAATACGGCATGCAAAGTTCAGTTTTCCCAGTATGGACTGCAGCCTCCGCATCGTAACCCTCCTAGCTTGCACCAGAGCTAGCAAATCCGCCTGGACGTCTGCCACCTTATCATTTGGCAGGCTACATTCCATTTTCTCTGAGTCAATCTGAATGCCGAGAAATGTTAGCGTCATGACCGGGCCCTCTGTTTTCTCATGAACCAATGGAACGCCAAACGTGAGCCAATGGAACGCCGCCATAGCTTGAAACGTTCTAAGCAGTAACTGGCAGGTGTCATGACCCGCCGGACCCACAAACAAGAAATCTTCCAGGTAATGCATCATACTTTTAAACCCAGATCTCTCACACGTGACCCACTGCAAAAACGTGCTAAACGCCTCGAAGAATGCGCAAGATATGGAGCACCCCATTGGTAAGCAGAGGTCCACATAATACCCATTCTCAAAGTAAAAACCTAGCAAGTAGTGGCTATCCGGATGGACCTGAAGAAGGCGAAAAGCTGACTCGATGTCAGCCTTTGCCATCCACGCCCCGCTACCGGCCTGTCTGACGATTTCTGTAGCCGCGTCAATGGAGGCATATGACACAGACGACAGATCCCTCTCTATCCCATCATTAAGCGAAGCGCCGCAAGGGTAGGAAAGGTGGTGTATGAGCCGGAACTTCCCCGGCTCCTTCTTTGGCACCACCCCCAGGGGAGAGATCCTAATGTGAGGCCATGGGGGTGACCCAAATGGGCCTGCCACCCTACCAAACCTATTTCCTTGCCTACCTTCTTCCTAACCACCCACGGGTAATCCCCCACATATTTAAGGTTCGGTGGATGACCGCCGGCGAAACCCGTGTTACATGGGATCGCAAAGCCATCCCGGAACCCAACCCTCAGCAGCTGCTTCCACCATGCCATACCGCCGTAGGTACGATAAGCACTTCTAATCTCCTCCAAATAGACGAAGAGGGAGGAGCACTGGTGAGGGAATTTTTCCCCTAAGACACACGCCATTATAGTAAAAGCCTGAAGCCAGTTGTCAAATGTGAGCAGAATCCTGAAAAATCGACGCCTATCGCTTATATCCCCACGAATAGAGGAATCAGCAGGGTCAACAAAACACGACAGTGGGAGTAGGGAAAATATTTAGACAAACTCCCAACGCCATCCGATACCCTAACCGTTTCTGGAGACATTGCAACCCTGTCAGCGGGACTATCACCTGTAACCTGATTAACCTTTGGCCACCAACCCTGCGAACCAATGTGCAAAGTCCTTGTCAGAGAGCGTTACCTTGTGCTCACCTAGCACGCCCTTAAGACTTGCTAGTAATGTGTCCTGACCCCCCAACCTTGTGTCGGTGTAAGATGTGTTTAACTGCTGGCCAAACGCCATCTCACCTGCGTCACAGGGGGCCGCCATCAACGGCTGAGCTTGACTGGATCCCTGTGTAGGCAGCAGTTTCGAGCTCGGTCTCCTTGCCTCACGCTCAGAACCGGAACATGCACAACTGCAAGTGCACAACCTTCGGCTACGGGATCTGGACCGAACCCTAAATCTCCTAGGAAGGCAAAAAGAACTGTCACTAGCCAGTCTGTGCCTGCATGCGACTGGCCATGGGAGGCGGTCATTATCCTGAGAGGAGTCGCTCTCATCAACCACGCCCCGGGGGCCCCCGGGACCTCCAAAATTCAGTCTGTCTAAGGGTGGGCTGTCAACTGGTGAGACTAATGTCCGTGCCTGTCTATGAGCCATGTCAACTACGGGTTCAACCACCCTTGGGCAAGGCGCAGCGTGTGGGACCATGTGCACTTTTTGCCTTTTATCAGGCACCTTAAAAGAGAGCGGACTGTACCTGG
This sequence comes from Discoglossus pictus, assembly GCA_027410445.1. Classification (NCBI taxonomy): domain Eukaryota; kingdom Metazoa; phylum Chordata; class Amphibia; order Anura; family Alytidae; genus Discoglossus; species Discoglossus pictus. The sequence continues at coordinate 286,198,879 of CM050163.1, forward strand.
AAGTGGCTTTCCTGGTCCTTATTGGGCGTGCCACCCTTGGTACTTGGACCGCAACCGCTGGGCTCACCACTTCGCCGTCCTTGAACATCTCTTGCTCTATCTCCATGCGCCTTTTACGAAGCGCAGCTGCACTCACGGCTGGTCCACTCCTGCCTTGCTGCTGGCCCTTTAAGACAGTAGCATTAGTACCAGCCAAGGACTCATCCACAAACACAAAATCCCTCGGTGGGACCGCTGGGCTCTTTTTATCACACCTATTTTTATTGTGACCCTTCCCGCCCCTATTGCGAGACTGCGCCCCTATTGGGATAGTCTAATAGAACGAGTCAGGGAGTTCCAGAGAATAGGGGCAGTGCGAGAAAAGTTATGAAGGCAGGAGTGAGAGGAGGTGATAAAAGAGGAGGGGGGAAGAAGGTCGTTAGCAGAACAAAGAGGGCGGGTGGGGGAGTATTTTGAGATGAGAGCGGAGATATAAGGGGGTGTATTGTTGTTGAGGGCTTTGTAAGTTATGGTCAGTAGAGTGATTGACAGAGAGGTGCTGCAGATACTAAGCGTTGAGTATGGTAGATGATCCTAGCGGAGGTGTTCATTATGGATTGGAGTGGAGACAGACGGGTGATTGGAGGCCGGCAAGGATCGAGTTGCAGTAGTCGAGGTGGGATATGATGAGAGAATGTATTCAAATTTTAGTTGTGTCTTGTGTAAGGTTGTGACAGATTTGTGTTTTTTTTTAGATGGAAAAACAATATTTATTTAATGATTGTATATGAGGAATGAGGCAGAGGGCAGGGTCCAATAACTCCAATACAGCCGGCTTGTGAGGTGGGGGTAATGATGGCATTGTTGACAATAAAAGATAGCTGAGGAATTGAAACAGTAGGTTGGAAGATCAGGAGCTCAGTCGTTGACAAGTTGAGTTTGAGTTGATATGCAGACATCCAGGAGGATATGCTTGAGAGGCAGTTGAAATCTTATGATAGAAGAGAGGGGGGAAGATCAGGGGCAGAGAGGTAGGTTTGGGTCTTCTGCGTAGAGTTCATACTGAAACCCAAAGGATTTTATTAGAGTACCAAAATAGGATGTGTAGAAGCAGCAGAGGAGGGGGCCTAGGACAGAACCTTGGGGTATGCCAAAAGACAGATGGAGATGTGTATAAGTGGTGTCAGAGAAGGAGACACTAAATGTTTGGTCATTTAGGTAAGATGAGAACCAAGAGAGAGCAGTGTCACAGATGCTAAGAGAGTGGAGAATGTGGATTAGTAAAGGATGGTCAACTGTATCAAAAGCAGCAGAAAGATCCAGAAGAATTAGAAAAAAGAAGTGACCCATTGACTTGGCGATGAGCAGGTCGTTAGTGACTTTAATGAGATCGGACTCTGTGAGAGAAGCTGGATTGGAAGGTGTTAAGAAGAGATTTGGAGGAAATAAATTGGGTAAAGTGATTGTAGACGAGCTGCTCAAGGAGTTTTGAGGCCAGGGGAAGTAGAGAGCGATAGTTAGAAACAGAAGCTGGATCAGATGAGGGTTTCTTAATAAGGGGTGTAATTTTGGCATGTTTTAAAGTGTTAGGAAACGTGCCAGTGTTTATGGATAGGTTGAAAAGATGTTTGAGATCCGGGATGAGTGTAGTAGAGAGGGGATCAGCTGTGATGGAATAGGATCCAGAGAACAGGTAGTAAGATGGGAGGTTCAAAATAGACAGGAGATTTCATCCTATGTTACAGAATCAAATTAGTGCATAGTGGCTATTGGATTGGGGAATGGTGAAGGCCGGCTGTTGTCAGTTAGTGGAGAGGAGTGAGTGTGTGAGTAATGATGAGCGGAGAATTCATTGCAAATGTTTTAAATTCTATACTTAATATAGCTGGCAAAGTCTTCAGCTGTGAGACAGGTAGGGGTGGGAGGTGGTGGGTGGAGGAGAGTGTTGAATGTGGTGAAAAAACATTTGGGGTTGGAGGACAGAGATGTTATTAATGAAGTGAAATAGTGCTGTTTGGAAAGGTTGAGTGCAGAGGAGTAGGAGCGCAAAAAAAGCTTGTAATGGAGAAAGTCTGCTGAAGTGTGCGAGATTTCGTCCATAGCCGTTCAGAGTTAAGGCTATGGAGGAAATAACATTTAGCCTAATTGACTAGTGTAATTAATTATTACTACATCTTTTTAATTTCCCACTGTTCACCTCTACAAAGTTGCCATGCTGGCAGTAGCGTAGCTAGGGAGTGGTGCCAAGGGCGGACCTCACCGGGTGGCACATCCTTGGGGATGGCAAAAAAGCCCTCAATTGCCACCCCCCTGGAATCACTATCTCCCCTCTCCTGTTTCCCTCCTCCTGCCTCCCTCCACCTGCCCCTCCCCCTGACTCCCTCCTCCTTGACAGCCTATGCTGCCAGTTCGGTGGAGGAGAGGAGGAGACGCTGGTGGGAGGAGTCAACAATGGGAGGAGTTTCTGAACCTTGCAGGCACACAGGCAAAGGAAGTGGGTGGGGGGAGAGATAGAGAAAGGGGGAGAGAGAGGGGGAGAGAAAGAAAGAGAGGAGCAAAGAGAGGGAGGGAAAGAAAGAGGGAGAGAGAGGGAAGGGGAGAGAGGAGATGGGCAGAGAAAGAGAGAGGGAGACAAAGAGGGGAAAGAGAGAGATGTAGAGGGGGAGAGAGAAAAAGAGGGATAGACAGGTAGAGGGAGACAAAGAGAGGAGGAGAGATAGAAAAAGAGATGGATATACAGGGAGATGAGAGGGAGATAGAGAAGGGGAGAGAGAAGGAGAGGGGCGGAGAGAAAAAGAGGGGGGAGAGAGAGGGTCAGAGAGAGAACAAAGAGGGAGAGAGAGAAAGGGAGAGAGACAGAAAGAGGGAGAGAAAGAGGGGTGAGAGCTAGTGAGGGAGACAAAGAGTGAGAAGAGAGACAACAAGAGGGAGAGAGAAAGAAAGAAAGAGGGTAGAGAGGAGGAAATAGGGAGAGAGCGTGGGGAATGGGAGAAAGAGAGAAGAGAGAAGAGAGAGAGACAGAAAGAGGAGGAGAAAGAGAGAGACAAAGAGAGAGGAGGGAGAGACAGAAAGAAAGGGGGGAGAGAGAAGAGATTGGTGTGAGAGAGAAAACTAGAGAGACAGAAAGAGGAGGAGAGAGGAAAGGGAGGGAGACTAAGATGGGAAAAGAGACAAAAAGAGGGAGAAGAGAGAGAGATAGAGAGAGGGAAAGAGAGGAGGGGAGAGAAAAAGGATAGAAAGAGATTGGAGAGAAAAAGAAAGAGGGGGTAGAGAAAAAAGAGAGAGGGGGAAGAGAGGAGGGAGAAAGGAAGAGAGGAGATGGGGAGAGAAAGAGAGGGGGATGAAGAGGAGATAGAGAGAGAGAAAAAGACAAAAAGACAGAGGGAGACAAAGAGATGAGGGAACGAACGAAAGAAAGAGGGAGAAAAAGAGAAGGGGAGAGACAGAAAGAGGGAGATACAAGAAAGGGGGAAAAGAGGAGGTAGAGAGATGGAGAGAGAAAAAGAGGGGGAAGGAGAGAGAGAGAGTGAGAAAGAGGGGGAGAAAGGGTGAGAGAGAGAACAAGGCGGAGAGAGAAAGAGACAGAAAGAATGAGAGAGAGTGAAAGAGGGGGAGAGGAAGAAAGGGGGGGTAGAGAGAAAAAGGGAGAGGGGAAGAGTGAGAGGGGAGACAGAAAGAGGAAGAAAAAGAGAGGGGAGGGAGAAAGATGGGGAGAGGGAGAGAGAAAGGAGAGAGAGAAAGCGAGGGGAGTAAAAGTGGATGTGAGACAGAGAAAGAGAGAGGAGGGATTGAGAGAAAAGAGAGAGAGGGAGACAGAGAAAGAGGAGGAGAGAGAATGGAAGAGAGAGATAAAGAGAGGGGGAGAGAGAAAGAGATGGGGGAGACAGAGAGATAGAGAGTGAGACAAAGAGTGGGAAGAGAGAAAAGAAGAGAGAAAAAAAGAGGGAGAAGAGAAAGAAAGAGGGGGAGAGAGGAAGAAAGAGGGCAGAGGGAGAGTGAATTGGGAGAGAAAGAGGAGGATATGGAGAGGGAGACAAAGAGAGAAATAGAGAGAGAAGAGAGGGAGAGGGGAAGAGAACAAAGAGAGGAGCAAAGAGAGGGAGGGAAAGAAAGAGGGAGAGAGAGAGTAAAAGGGAGAGAGGAGATGGGCAGAGAAAAAGAGAGGGAGACAAAGAGGGGAAAGAGAGAGATGTAGAGGGGGGGAGAGAAAAAGAGGGATAGACAGGTAGAGGGAGACAAAGAGATGAGGAGAGATAAAAAAAAGAGATGGCTATACAGAAAGAGGAGGAAGAGAGAGAGAGGAGGGGATAGAGAAGGAGGGGGCAGAGAGAAAAAGAGGGGGGAGGGAGAGGGTGAGAGAGAGAACAAGGAGGGAGAGAGAGACAGAAAGAGGGAGAGAAAGAGGGGCGAGAGCTAGTGAGGGAGACCAAGATTGAGAAAAGAGACAGCAAGAGAGAGAGAGAGAAAGAAAGAAATGGGAGAAAGAGAGGGGAGAGAGAGACAAAAAGAGGAGGAGAAAGAGGGAGACAAAGAGAGGGGGAGAGAGAGACAGAAAGAAAGGGGGAGAGAGAAGAGATTGGTGTGAGAGAGAAAACGAGAGATACAGAAAGAGGGAGAGAGAGGAAAGGGAGGGAGGCAATGATGGGTCAAAGAGACAGAAAGAGGGAGAAGGATAGAGAGAGTGAAAGACAGGAGGAGAGAGAAAAGAAGGAGAAGAAGGAGACAAAGAGAGGGGAGAGAGAGAACGAGAGGGGATAGAGAGTAAAGAGAAAAAGAGTGGGTGTGAGAGAGAGACAGAAAGAGGGAGAAAAAGAGAGGGGAGGGAGACAAAGAGTGGGAAGAGAGAAAGATGGGGAGAGGGAGAGAGAAAGGGAGAGGGGAGAGAAAAGTGGATGTGAGACAGAGACAGAGAGAGAGGAAGAATAGAGAGAAAAGAGGGAGATAGAGAAAGAGAGGGGAGACAGAGAGATAGAGAGTGAGACAAAGAGTGAGAAGAGAGAAAGAAAGAGGGATAATAGAAAGAGGGCAGAGGGAGAGTGAGTAGGGAGAGAAAGAGGAGGATATAAAGAGGGAGACAAAGAGAAGGGAGAGAGAAAAAGAGAGGGGGTAGAGGGAAAAGGGAGAGAGAAAGAGGAGAAAGTAAGAGAGACAAGGAGAAGCGATAGAGAGAAATAGTGGATGTGAAAAAGGGAGAGAGAGAAAGAGAGAGAGGGAATATAGATAAATAAATATAGTGAAAAAGGGAGACAGAGGAAGAGAGAGAGAAAGAGGAGGGGTGAGAGAAAGGAAGAGGGAGACAAAGAGGTTGGGAGAGAGGGAGAGAGAGAGAAAGAGAGGGAGACAAGGAGTGGGAAGAGAGACAGAAAGATGGAGAAGAGAGAAACAAAAAGAGAGGGAGAGAGAAAGAGGGTAGAAGAAAAGTGAGTGGGGGAGAAAGGGGAGAGAGATAGAAAGGGAGAGGAAGAGATGGGAGAGAGAAATTGAGAGAGAGAGAGAGAGAGAGAGAGAGGGAGAGAGACAGAGGTGGAGAGAAAGAGAGAGAGGGGGAGAGAGACAAAGAGAGGGAGAGAAAGAGAGAAAGAGTTGGTGAGACAGAGAGACATGGAGAAAGAGGTAGAGAAAGAAAGAGAGGGTGACAAAGAGACAAAGAGTGGGGAGAGAGAAAGAGGGAGAAGAGAGAAACAAAAAGAGAGGGAGAGAGAAAGAGGGTAGAAGGAGAGTGAGTGGGGGAGAAAGGGGAGAGAGATAGAAAGGGAGAGAAAGAGATGGGAGAGAGAAATAGAGAGAGGGGGGAGGGAGAGAGACAGAGGTGGAGACAAAGAGAGAGAGGGGGAGAGAGGGAGAGAACAAGAGAGGGTAGAGAGAGAGAAAGAGTGGGTGAGACAGCGAGACATGGAGAAAGGGAGAGAAAGAAAGAGAGGATGACAAAGAGACGGGAGGGGGAGCGAGAAAGAGGGAGAGAGAGATTGAGACGGAGACAAAGAGTGGGAAGAGACAGAAAGAAGGAGAGGGAGAGAGAAAGAGGGGGAGATAGAGAGAAAAGGAGAGAGAGGGAGAGAAAGAAAGAGAGGGGGAGCAAGAGAAAAGGGAAGAAAGAGAGGGAGATGGAGGCAAATATAGGAGAGAGAGATGGGGAAGAGAGTGAGAGTTAGAGGAGTAGAGAGAGGGGGAGAGATGGGGAGAGTGGGTGAAACAGAGAAATAGGTAGAGAGAGAGATGGAGTGGAGAAAAAGGAGAGAGGAAGACAATTAGAGGGGGAGAGAGAAAGAAGGGAGAGGGAGAGAAAGAGGAAGGGAGGGAATGAGAGAGAGGAGGGAGATAGTTGGAGAGAGAGACAGAGGGAGGGGAGGAGTGAGAGAGGGGAGAAAGAGAGAGGAAGAGAGAAAGAAAGAAAGAAAGAAAGAAAGAAAGGAGGAGACAGGGATGGAGAGAGGGAGATGGGGAGAGTGGGGTAGATAGACAGAGGAAGAAGGACACCGAAGAGGGGAGAGAGAAAGAGAGAGCGGGGAGAAGGAGAGAGAAAGAGGGAGAGAGAGGGGGAGACTGAGAAAGAGGTAAAGAGAGGGAGCGAGAAAAGAAAGGGGGAGTGACAAGGAGAGTGTGAGAAGGTGATTATATATATATATATATATATATATATATCTCAGGGACAGCCCCGGGCGGCAAGAGCTCTAGCTACGCCACTGCATGCTGGCCTCTCTACCTCACCTCATCTCTCAGAAAGATTGGATTCCGATTAGTCCATTTGGTGCTGGCTTAAAGCTCATAACACATATTCGCATGCAATGGATACAACCTGGTGACTTGACCACTGTCCATCGTGCATGTATCTCGCCCTCTTGTCTCCCAGATTCTCTAGATTGTCATGACCTAATTTCCTTTCAGTTTGTGTAATGTCTTATTGACTTGTTCTCCCATCTTTTTACTGTCCACATTTTACTTTACCCTTTTATATACCCTGTATCAGTAAAGAGTATTAATAATTCTTTAAAACATTTTAAGGTTTGTCAAGGAAAATTCTCATCCCAAGAAGTTGGCAATAGAAAACCTCTTGAATTCATAGAAAAGGAGGCACAAAGAAAATGGTTCATCCCACTGAGAATAGCCAGGTTTTGGAACCAGCTAACCAGAGTGGTTACGATGGCAGATTAAAGAGTCAACTTTAAAAATACGTTTCTAATTAAAACTGACCTACAGGATTATGTCAGTTAAGAAAGTAAAGGTAGGATTGATTCAGAGGGTAATTGGATTGCCAGTTTTAAAAGTTAGGAAATTATTTATTTGCCCTTGTATAAGCCAATCACATTCCACTGAATCAAAACACATAAAACACAGATCAGAGGAGATAAAAAAAATATTGAATTTCATTCTCAATTACTATGCAATTGTAACGGACCTCAGAACTACCACTTCCTCTATCCCTAAAAGAGGTAAAACACTAGCATTTGCCAGTATATCCCTGGACTCTCCTGAGTCCGAAAAGGTATATTTTCCATTTTGGGGTACTGTCACTTTAAGAAATGGACAGTCCAGAATGACAGCAGCTACCCCCTATCAGCACATGCATGGTTAGATGAACCAAAATTAGCCTTTAGTAGGACTGCCGTTAAAGTGGAAACACCGGCATCTGCTACTCCCAGGGTGAGACAGACATTTTTAATTGGCCTAAGAACTAGACGGATACATTATTATTATTATTATTATTATTATCTTTATTTACATCACACTGTACAGGGGTTTAGTACATGGCAAAAAACAAACTTAACACCTTATAAAGAATGGGGAGACCTGTTTTTGAGCTTATAATCAAATGTACATAGTGCTTGTTTCCAAGACACGAACACACAATTGAAAACTCGCAAACTTACAATCTAAGGGTTTAGGTGTGATACAAAAGGGTGACAAATACAAAATGGCAACGTGAATTTGTGTAGTCAATTGGAGGGGTCTGTGTGTTGTACTGTAGAGTGTTGGTGGGAGTGTTATTAAGCTGTGGAGTCTGCAGTTGTAATTATAAAGGCTGAAGGTGATGTGATTTTTTAAATAGGTGTGTTTTTAGTAATTTTTTAAAGGTTTTGAGGCAGGAAGTTAATCTAATGGAGCGAGGCAAGGAGTTCCAAATAGTAGGGGCAGCACGAGAAAAAACTTGAAGACGGGAGTGAGAGGAGGTGATGAGAGATACTGTGTTTCTGTTTTATTATATTTCTGTGCTTAATTTATTCATACACATGGGATCAGAGAGTGGTCAGCACACGGGCACTACCTATGTGTAATAAAGGTCAAGTCCAGGACTGACCCATGACCCCTAAAGATGTCCCCATCATGGGTTACACCAAACAGTACACCCTGATCTATCCTTTCTCCCATTTCACCCATCCCAGCTAAGCACCAGACTCCCCAGCTACTTCTAGTAGAAGGGCTTCCAGAAATGTGACTGCCATCAGCATAATGAAGTGTGCCAGGACCAGGCTGGCTAACGCACCCAAAAGAATATATATATATATATATATATATATATATATATATATATATAGAGAGAGAGAGAGAGAGAGAGAGAGAGAGAGGGAGAGAGAGAGAAAGAAAGAGAGAGAGAGAGAGTTTACCTGCTGCACCAATTATCTTTAAAAAAAGTAATAAAAGTAAAACAACAAATGTCCCAGTTATGGTGAAGATTAAATAAATATAATTACATCCCTGCTTAAAAGTCATCATTATATTCAACTTTTCTCAGTGATGGTCAGATATCCAATACTCAAGTGTTTAACATGTTGATCAAGTCAATGGCGTGACCTGTGTAGATGCTGTATAAATGGAAGGTTCCAGCACCACTATGCAACTTAAACAGTCAGCACAGCTGGAGATTTGGATTATCCTCAATGGTTGATAATATAGTGGAAAAGGATAATCAAGAACATGCACTCCTGTATATTATAAGCTCTGGATGGAGCTATTAGTTTGTGGCATCTACTATCATACTATGTATTTACCCGAGTGCCGGATGGAATGGATTGCCAGTACAAAGAACATGACATAAACAGTTTCATATATAAAAGTTAACAATTTTAATTAAAGTATTATACAGAATTAACAACAATAAAAAATCCATGCAACATAAGTAATCACAGCCTCTCCCCCAGAATCCTGCGTGCACAATGGATGTCCTTGGACAGGATGGCCGTTCTTTTGGCATACATAGCGCACAGGCTGCTTTCTTGAAATAGTGCAACAAGGAAATTCTCACTAGCCTCCTGCAGAGCCCCAATAGCTGCACTCTGGAAGCGCAAGTCAGCTTTGATGCCTTGGGCTATTTCCTTTACCAGTCTCTGAAAAGACAGCCTGGGGATCACAAATTGTATCAACCTCTGATATCGACGGATCTCACGGAGGGCAAGAGTTTCTGGCCTGTAACCTTGGGGCTTCTTCACACCATCTTGGATGGTGGAACTCTTCCTTGCTACATTTCTGTCAAGCTGTTGATGCACCACTTCTCCTCCAGTGAACTTATGAGCAGTTTGCTTGATACGTGGCATTGTCTATTATCTCTTAAGAAAAGGAGTCCAATAAATGAGGATCACAACACCACAAGAGTCAATGTGCGGGTGACTGGACTAGCTCAGCTGGGTCAGTCTCCTTAGAATACTCAGGAAAGCTACAGTGACCTCACAAGGTTCCATATTCCACACCAACTGCAAAATATTTTTAAAGCACCCCTACAACATTTTGATATTTGAGCACTATATGTTATCAACATGGTTAAATGTCATTAACAAAGTTTATTATGGAGACTACATTTCGGTTCCTTATAATTATTTTTGAGAATTCTGAAGTTCTTTTTTTTTTTGCTGTTTAACTGAGTTTTCATAACTCCAATCACACATTACACCAAAACAATGTACTAAAGTAGCCCCTAACCCTATTAAAAAGATCTTTTTCCAATATATATGTATGTCACACTGTTCCCGCTAACAGAAGCCAGGTTCCTGTTAGCTCTTTATTTTTTTTTAATTTTTTTAAAAAAAAAATTTGTTACATAACAAAAAAAGAAACAAAAAAAAAAGACAGACACAACATTCATTCGAACCCAGGAAGCCATGAGATAATTTAGTCAGATTAGACTAAAAGATATACACGGCAGAGAGGACAAGAAATAGCATAAAGTTGAGAAGAAAGGAGGAAGGTTGTTAAGCATTAGTACCCTCTATCTATATTTGTCCCAAGTGTCCCATTTAAATATAACTCTTTTGCGTTCAAAATTGTTATCCTTATTCATTAACTCTCTATTATAATTTATATTATTTACCACTTCTATCCAAGAGGGTATTGTATTTTGATTCCAATGTTTCACTATTAGGGACTTAATTATTAATAGTATATGGGAAATCAACAGTTTATCGAGTGGCATGAAGTTATCTAGTTCTAGGTGAAAGAGCAAAATTGCTGGATTGCAAGGAAGTTCTTTGCCTAAAACTGTTAGCTCTTTCTTTAATGACACCAAACAATTCTTGATAAATCTGGTCCACAGCACTTTAGCATAGTCTGTCATAATATCAACATTGGTTAAATTAGTTATAATTTGGTGTTTACATTGGTTTTTATCTGGTGCAATGTGAACAAGATTCGAGTGTACCTTTTGTATATTGGTTTAGACACTTTAACTCATTGTAGTTCCCTAAAAGAAACACAATCTTGTACATGCTATATAACAAAATATTAAAAAAAATTGTGCCAGTAAGTGAGTGAGTAAAAGGGTAAGAAATAACAGTCACATACATTTCACACTTTGCTTCTGCAATCTATGTGAACAGACTTAAAAAAAACATATATTTTACCAAACTGAAAAATAAACCAGTAGAATATAAAATCATCAAGCAGCAAATACTTTACATGTTGCCAATCTTTGAAATTCTATACACTGCCTTGAAATTGTGTCAAATTCCTCATTTTATTCTAACTTCATAAAAATATGTTTGTCTTGCACTGTATAGAATTACACAGCACAATCTATATGGGGTGTATATGCAAGGTGCTAATCAACAAGTATTCTACATTTTGCCCAGACAAATATTTCATACTGTTGATTATGGTTTTAGGAATTCAATACATTATGCAGATATCCATTATAACTCCTGACTTAATATTTTCCTAAAACGACAGCATCTAGAAGAAGTGTTTTCCGTTTGCAAAGGACCACAGAAGTCACAACATGTGCTCTTTGCCAACAGTTAGGGGGTGAAAATCATGTGGAAATTTGTTTACATTTTTTAAATTGATCAAGAATTGAATTTGATATTGTCATTTTAATTTAGCCCTTGAAGTTCCCCCACAATAATCTGCATAAATAATACAGCTGGAGTCTGTAACTGTTATACATTCTATTATAGATTTACACTGCATTTGAGAGCAGAGTGTGGTGGTGCAGTGGTAAGTAATCTGTTAAACTAATGCACTCAGTTATTTATATCTATATTTAATTTATTTTTTTTAAGACCAATGGTTTACTATTGAAATCATTTTGTGAAACCACTACACCAACACCCTTTGCTTTAAAAATAAATTATAAAAATTAAACTAAATAGTGATCCATAAGAGGTTGACACTTGTACTGCTTGAATAAATGGATTAACTTCAACTGCAAAATGGAAATAATAATATACATATAATTCTCTTACTACAATATACTGTACTTATTTGCCCCAATTTGTATAAGCATATACTAATGTTGACCATTATTGCAATGGAATCCATCCTTTGGACCAGTGTTTAGCAAACTAATTCATCCAAAATTCCTATTTTGACCCCAAATTTATTATAGACCCCAGTAAAAGAAAATCACCCAAAGGCACAAATCACAAATCCTAAGAATCCCTAAGTCGTACCTAGACCTCAAACTCCATCCAAGAACCTTCTGGCCATCCAACATTTTGCCACACAAAAAGCACCCCAGTAATTGTTTCAACAAAGATAAGATGTTTCCATAGAATATTGTTTGGGAAACAATGCTATGGAAATTACTTGTTTAATCTCTTATTTCAAAAAAGGAACAAGGAATATGAAGTTACAATTGTCTGGTCCAAATTTTTCTTTTTACTGAGTGTGCTCAGGGCATGTTTCAAAGTTGAGGAAGGTAGATAAGAACGACAACAGCAGAAAGAAAAGAGCAATAACCTGAAGAGCTAACAATCTGTTTGTATTTTGCGTCTGCATAGAATATACATTGTGAGTGTTGGTGCCCTGCTTATAAAGTGTAATGAATGTTTGAAGTGTGCATTCTAAAGAGGCTGCGTGCGCGAGGTAAAGCCGTTGGTTTATTGTGTAAAGCGGCATTGTATAGTTGTAATGTTATTAATGTGGTAAGCGTCTCGTGAGCATTTTCCGGCTTTTGTAATAGTGTATTTTGTAGGTCGTAGAGTGATGTGTAAATTCCTACATGATTTGCAGTGTTTTGCGTGGTCCAGGTTCGTGTAGCCTCATTTTGATTTTTTTCGGCGGACGTTTTTTTCCTCACTTAGGTAATTTTCGTGTGGCGAAAATCATCTAAATCAAGTAAAATTTGCATTCCACCTCACTCACAGACGTCCTGGCTGTTGCCCCATGCTGTCTGTGATGTTTTTGGATTTTTTTTTGGTATATTTAGTGTGTTTTTCAGGTTTGTTGTTCGGCCACTAATCTCATAAATTTTTGCGTCTCGTATCTGTTTTTTTCTAATTCCCGCGTCTCGTATTTTATTTTCTAAGTCCCGCGTCTCGTATTTTAACGGTTTGCCTTGCTTTGTGAGGCTCGCAGCGGCTAAGTGCTACAATTTAATTTGTCTGCTCATCGGCTAAGTACTACACGTTAATGGCTCGCCTCTCTTTGCGAGGCTCGCAAGCGATGAGCGCCTGTGGCACTCATCACCTAAGTCGTATGCACCTCGCAAAGTGTGACAACGTCTCGTGGTTTGACAACTATTATATGGGATATTAACACAATGCAAAAAAAAAAAAAGAATGGAGGACCCTGTCTTTGAGTTTGAAATTAAACATACACAGACCTTTCACTAAAGCACTCACAAACTCACAATTATTATTATTATTATTATTATCGTTTATTTGTAATGTGCCAACATATTCTGTAGTGCTATACATAAGTTAAGTTACAGGCAATGACAAGTTCAAGATTCACACATTGCAATGGAGGGCCCTGTCTTTGAGCTTGGAATCCAGTGTCCATAGCGCTTTCCCTAAAGCACCGCGCAGGATTGAAACTCGCAGACTTACAATCTAAAGGTTGAAGTGTGTATGTGGTACAGTAGGGAGAGAGTAGTGCTGAGCATGTTAGGGAGGAAGGTTATAGGCTTCTTTAAAGAGGTGCGTTTTTATTGATGTTTTGAAGGATTTAAGGCAAGAGGATAGTCTGGTGAAGCGAGGCAAGGAGTTCCAGAGAATTGGGGCAGCGCGAAAAAAGTCCAGGAGGCAGGAGTGAGAGGAGGTGACAAGAGTGGTAGAAAGAAGAAAGTCGTTAGCAGAACGAAGAGGGCGTGTGGGGGAGTATTTGGAGATGAGAGCAGAGATGTATGGGGGTGCGCTGTTGTTGAGGGCTTTATAAGTTAGGGTCAAGATTTTAAACTTTATTCTGGTGGCTAAGGGAAGCCAGTGAAGTGATTGACAAAGAGGAGCTGCCGACACTGAACGATGTGTACTGAAGATGAGTCTGGCGGAGGCATTCATTATGGATTGAAGTGGGGAGAGGCGAGTGATGGGCAGGCCAACAAGGAGCGAGTTGCAATAGTCAAGACGAGAAATGATCAGAGAGTGTATTAGAATCTTAGTAGTGTCTTGTGTAAGGTAATGGCGTATTTTGGATATGTTTTTTAGATGGAAAAGACAGGATTTGGTTAGAGACTGTATGTGTGGGATGAAAGAGAGGGCAGGGTCCAGTAGAACTCCAAGACAATGGGCTTGGGAGGTGGGAGTGATGATGGCATTGTTGACAGAGAGAGAGATGTGAGGAATTGAAGCTGTAGTAGAGGGTGGGAAGATTAAGAGTTCAGTCTTAGACATGTTGAGTTTCAGATGGTGGGCGGACATCCAAGAGGTTATACTAGAGAGGCAGTCGGAGACGTGTGCTAGAAGAGAGGGGGATAGATCTGGTTCTGAGAGGTAGATTTGGGTGTCATCTGCATAGAGATGGTACTGGAACCCAAAAGAGTTTATTAGGGTGCAGAGTGAGGTTGTGTAGATGGAGAAGAGGAGGGGGCCTAGGACTGGTCCTTGGGGTACGCCAATAGATAGGGGGTGAGGAGAAGAAGATGTGCTGGAGAAGGAGACACTAAATGATCGTTCTTGGAGGTATGATGAGAACCACAAGAGAGCAGTGTCTCGAATGCCGAGGGAGGAGAGAATATGGAGTAGAAGCGAATGGTCAACTGTGTCAAAGGCGGCAGAAAGACCCAGAAGAAGCAAAATAGAAAAGTGGCCTTTAGACTTGGCGGTGAGCAGGTCATTGGTGACTTTTATGAGGGCTGTCTCAATGGAGTGTTGGGGCCGAAAGCCAGATTGGAAAGTGTCCAGAAGAGAGTTAGAGGAGATGAAACTGGTAAGGCCGTTATAGACGAGCCGCTCCAGCAGTTTGGAAGCCAGGGGAAGTAGAGAGATAGGGCGATAGTTAGATGCAACGTCAGAATCGGATGAGGGTTTCTTGAGAGTAAGTGTAATTATGGCATGTTTTAGAGATGATGGAAACATGCCAGTGTTTAGGGAAAGGTTGAAGATGTGTGTGAGAGCTGGGATTAGTGTAGTAGAGAGGGGAGGGATGAGCTGAGATGGAATAGGATCTGAAGGACAGGTGGTGAGGTGAGAGGATGATATTAGGATGGAGACTTCATCTTCTGTTGCAGGGGTAAAGTAGTTCAGAGTGTCTGTGGGAATGGAGAGGTATAGATATAGAGGTATAAAGGGTATGGGAGAGGTATAGATGGATAATAGATGCAATGTGTATATTAAGGCTAAAAGTGATAAGCTTCTTTAAACAGATGAGTTTTTATTGAGTGTTCGTAGGACTTCAGGCAGGAAGATAGTTGAATGGAGCAAGGCAAGGAGTTCCAAAGAATAGGGGCAGCACAAGAACAGTCCTGAAAGTGGGAGTGAGAGGAGGTGGTAAGAGAGGAGGAAAGAAGAAGTTGGCAGAGCGAAAAGGGCAGTTTGGGATGTATTTGGAGATGAGAGCCGAGATATAAGGTGGTGCATTATTGTTGAGGGCATTATAGGTTAGGGTCATGATTTTAAATATTATTCTGGGGACTATGGGAAGACAGTGGAATTATTGTCTGAGAGGTGCTCCAGACACTGAACGGTAAGTTTGGTAGACAAGTCCAGCAGAAGCATACATTATGGATTGGAGTGGGGACAGACGGGTAATGGGGAGAAAGCTGTAATAGATAATAATATTAACTAGTTTAAAGGAACACTGTAGTTCAACAAATACTATACTTATTTGTTAAGTATGTACGTAAGTATACAGGATATCCAACTTCCTCTAGCGCCATCATTGTTTAGGGTAAAACCATTACATTAAGGGAGGTGCTGGATATTTGCAAATAAACACAATTTATTAAATCAAAAAGGCATTGGCTGGCACTCAGCAGATACAGTCTCCTGTAATAAATGGGTGCAAAGCCACAACCTTTTCTAAGTAACTTGATTTATCAGATAAATTTATAACATTTAGGTGTGTTTCTCTTTGCTGTGCAAATCACGTTTTGATAGCTGGAGCATGAGGGCTATGTTCTTTTTTCTGTAAGTGGAAGGAGGGATTGGGTGAAGGAGGGAAATGTGAAAGGGGAGGGGATTTGTTAGATAATTTGATCTAACTGAATTTGACACCAACCCCCTTCCCCCACAAATGCTTAGAAGTAGTCTGCTACCATGAATAAATGGTAACACCACATAAGTTCAACTGAGGCATCAACATTATTATTTTTTCTAATTAAATTATTGCTTTTTCCCTGCCTAATCGTACCCCTAATCAGTCTCTGTTTTCAAAAATATGTAGCTACTTAGACCGTGTGTCAAACTTAACAGACGATACAAGCAGGAACCTTCCCAATAAACAGAAGATACAAGCAGGAACCTTCCCAATATTGGAGAACTGTGGACGATCATTGGCACTGAGTGAGTCAGTGAATATCTGTCAAAGAGCGCCTATACATTCATGCTGTGTACTAAGCATATGCTCAAATCAATATCTTTTTTTCTGTAGTATGACAATAAAAAGTTATCAAGTTATTCCTTGCCTTTGTTCTATTTATTTATTTAGCTTGACTAATGATCATACGATAGTGCAATAAATAAGTCAGTGAGAGACCCTTTATTTGCTGAAGGCTATGGTAGTGATTGACTCTCTCCTACACATCCTAAAACCTACGCCACTTCCTTTTCTTCCCCAAGTCTAGGAGAAATATATATTATTAGTATTTCTGTTCTACTGTATATGTGTTTATAGAAAGTTCAGAAGTGTGAATGCAACATTTGTGTGTATATTAAAAGGCTACATGTGAGTCTGTTTTCTAGTACATGGGTATACATAAAGAAAGGCTAGTGTGTCTGTTCAGCAGTATATGTGTGTACATAGCGAGGCCAGGGTTATTTTGATTATGTCATATATGTGAATATAAGAGACACTCAGAAGCCATGAAGGCAATATAAAATTAGCAAAACAATTGCATTGATCATAATATTATAATAAAATATAATATTATCCCCTTAACTGATATATTCATTTGCTTTATTCTTTATTTAAGTAATTTGTATTTGTCTTAAGGAATTCCAGACATGGACAGTATTTTTCGCTCAGGATAACAGATTCTTAAATGCACCTTGAACTTCTCAAATGTGCTAAAACATCTAAATAAGTGTTGCCATGTTTTTTATTCTGTGTATGAAGACAGGCTAAACAGCAACAGCAGGAGTATGTATATGTGCATATACATAGAGGTCAGGAGTGTCTGTTCTGTATTAAATGTGCATATACATAGAGGTTCAGGAGTGTCTGATCTGTATTATATGTGCATATACATAGAGGTCGGGAGTGTCTGATCTGTATTATATGTGCATATACATAGAGGTCAGGAGTGTCTGTTCTGTATTAAATGAGCATATACAAAGAGGTCAGGATTGTCTGATCTGTATTATATGTGCATATACATAGAGGTCAGGAGTGTCTGTTCTGTATTATATGTGCATATACAAAGAGGTCAGGAGTGTCTGATCTGTATTATATGTGCATATACATAGAGGTCAGAAGTGTCTGTTCTGTATTAAATGAGCATATACAAAGAGGTCAGGATTGTCTGATCTGTATTATATGTGCATATACATAGAGGTCAGGAGTGTCTGTTCTGTATTATATGTGCATATACATAGAGGTCAGGAGTGTCTGATCTGTATTATATGTGCATATACAAAGAGGTCAGGAGTGTCTGATCTGTATTATATGTGCATATGCAAAGAGGTCAGGAGTGTCTGATCTGTATTATATGTGCATATACAAAGAGGTCAGGAGTGTCTGATCTGTATTATATGTGCATATACATAGAGGTCAGGAGTGTCTGTTCTGTATTATATGTGCATATACATAGAGGTCAGGAGTGTCTGTTCTGTATTATATGTGCATATACATAGAGGTCAGGAGTGTCTGATCTGTATTATATGTACATATACAAAGAGGTCAGGAGTGTCTGATCTGTATTATATGTGCATATGCAAAGAGGTCAGGAGTGTCTGATCTGTATTATATGTGCATATACATAGAGGTCAGGAGTGTCTGATCTGTATTATATGTGCATATACATAGAGGTCAGGAGTGTCTGATCTGTATTATATGTGCATATACATAGAGGTCGGGAGCGTCTGATCTGTATTATATGTGCATATACAAAGAGGTCAGGAGTGTCTGTTCTGTATTATATGTGCATATACATAGAGGTCAGGAGTGTCTGATCTGTATTATATGTGCATATACAAAGAGGTCAGGAGTGTCTGATCTGTATTATATGTGCATATACATAGAGGTCAGGAGTGTCTGTTCTGTATTATATGTGCATATACATAGAGGTCAGGAGTGTCTGTTCTGTATTATATGTGCATATACATAGAGGTCAGGAGTGTCTGATCTGTATTATATGTACATATACAAAGAGGTCAGGAGTGTCTGATCTGTATTATATGTGCATATGCAAAGAGGTCAGGAGTGTCTGATCTGTATTATATGTGCATATACATAGAGGTCAGGAGTGTCTGATCTGTATTATATGTGCATATACATAGAGGTCAGGAGTGTCTGATCTGTATTATATGTGCATATACATAGAGGTCGGGAGCGTCTGATCTGTATTATATGTGCATATACATAGAGGTCAGGAGTGTCTGATCTGTATTATATGTGCATATACAAAGAGGTCAGGAGTGTGTTTGTGCGGATGTATAATTGAATATAGAACGGAGATAGGAGTGTATCTGTTCTCCAGTGTGTAAGTTTATATAGAGAAGTGTTTCTATAATATGGTGCATGTGTCCATAGTTTTAAATAAACCACAATTTACTTAATGCACTGGACAGGTTTTTATGACTTTTAATTAGTAAAGGTTATTTAAATTTATTGTGGTTAAAAATATATATATTGTTCTTTTAGCTGCACACTCTGTTAATGATGAGAGGCGATCCAGTCTCCAGAGATCAAGAGAAAACCTGCAGATTTCAGTCTAAGTTTTCCACAAAACATCACCTATTTTAAAATAACATTGACTTGTTTATCTGGATTTTCACTATGTATAAATTGTGAAAGATCGACCATTACATGGCTCCTTTAGTCTTCTACGATGTAAATGAGTAGGGGTAACACTAGAACAAAGAGGGGTATGTGTACCAAGGCAGTGTGTCCAACCTTTTCACGTGAGCACATTGCACATTTTAGAAATGTAATGGGCCAATATAGATCTTAAAGTATTAAAGTTAAAGAAGAAACCCCACTTTGATAAAGGGCAAAACATATGTTAGTTTCTCTTCTTTCCTCCCCCAGGCTAACTGAAAAAACAGTTGGTGTATATGACTATGAGAGGCGGCATCAGCTGGTGCACTACACATTTTGCTGCATATTTAAAGGACCACTGTAGTTTAAGAAAAAAACACTCTTGCTTGGTAACCACATTAACAGCACTGTTAGGCTTGGACAAAAAATATTTTTGTGCACATTGTCCTGAGTGAAGTTGTCTGCACAAAAAAAGGCTAGGTATGCCTGGACACAGGTGACTGCACTTACGAGAATGGACCCAATGATGTGTGTGCTTTATTATTATCCTTTACATTTAGGATTGGAAACTCACAAACTTACAGTCTAAAAGAGGGGTTATCAGTGTCATCAAAATTATTATCCCTAATAACTATTTTTATAGCTTAGCCACAGACCGCTCAAAAAGGCATACTTAAATGATAGTTTACTGTAGGAAAATTATATATGACTGCAATAATATTCAACTGCTAAAATATTTATTATTACTTATAGTTTAAATGATATGATACTTGGTGTCACTTTAAGATGTTGTTTGCACCTTGAAAGTGCTGTATGTAATGTATGCAATCTGAACTTCGCATGAGCACAACACACAGGCTGCTGAGTGTACTTCACCTGTCACAAAACTACAACTCCCGTCATGCAAGTGTAAAATGGATGACCTCACCAACCCGGATACAGAGAGGGAATAAAAATAAAACTCCTGGCCACTGAAGTCGATCCGTAAAAAAACATTGGCTGCTGTCCTGTCAATCATGCCGTATTCGCTTCCCCATTGGATGACTTGTTAGAAGTACCTTAAAGGGATAGCTCACTGCCCTGCAGCTGTTCTTTTGCTGGAGTCACATGGCTGGAGAGATTTAATTCACTTTATAGAAGCAGGACCGGGGGTCCAGAGTTCATCATGGTGAGTGAGATCTGACTAGGGTCCAGACTTCTGTATGTAGCAAGTCAAATCTGGGACATGCAGAGCCTGGACTTTATAACTAGTGTTTAATACAACAGCGATACTGCAGCAAACTGATCCCAAGCAATGGAGAGAGAAGAGGAAGAGGAGAGAGACACAGAGGAGAGTCAAAGAGAGAAAGGAGGGAAAAGAGAGAGAGGAGGGAGGGAAGAGAGAGGAGGGAGGGAAGAGAGAAAGAGAGAGGAGGGAGGGAAGAGAGAAAGAGAGAGAGGAGAAAGGGGGAGAGGAGAAAGGGGGAGAGGAGGAGGAAGGGAGAGGAGGAGGAAGGGAGAGGAGGAGGAAGGGAGAAAAGGGGAGGAAGGGAGAAAAGGGGAGGAAGGGAGAAAAGGGGAGGAAGGGAGAAAAGGGGAGGAAGGGAGAAAAGGGGAGGAGGGAGAGAAAGAGAGAGGAGGAAGAAGAGGAGAGAGGGGGCGAGAGAAAGGGAGTGTGGTGAGGGGGAGAGAGAAGAGAGGGGGGAAAGAGGAGAGAGGGGGCGAGAGAAAGGGAGTGGGGTGAGGGGGAGAGATAAGAGGGGGATGAGGAGAGAGGGGGGCGAGAGAAAGGGAGTGGGGATAGAAGGAGAGAGGGGGGCGAGGGGGATAGAAGGAGGGGGGGGGGGAGAAAGTGAGTGGGGGGAGGGGGAGAGAGAAGAGAGGGGGAGAGAAGGGGGCGAGAGAAAGGGAGTGGGGTGAGGGCGAGAGAGGGGATAGAAGGAGAGAAGTGGGCGGGAGAAAGGGAGTGGGGTGAGGGGGGGAGAGAAGAGAGGGGAAGAGAGAGGAGGGGAGAAAAATAGAGAGAAGGGAGAGAGAGAGGCAGAATGGAAGAGAGAGTGGAGAGCGAGGGAAGAGAGAGAAACTGTTTGAATTATCATATATATTATTTTGTAGTTTTGCATGGTGCATACAGTAATAATGATTTACCAAGTCCTATGCTTTTTATCTTTCATTTGCTGCTTCATGTCTAACTATCACCATATTGCACATTCTCATAGTTTTTCACTTACTTTAAAATAAATGACCGTCACAGTCCTGTTTTCAGGATCCTTTTTCACTCCCCACCAGTTGAACCATTTGCTCTCCTTGGTCCATCTCTTTGGATATTTAGTATGTTGATATAAAGGTATCTAGGGCACTTAAATAGTGACGTTGGTACTATCGGTGATTTATTATTAAAAATGATTTCATTGTGTTTCTCTTTTTCCATCACAGGCTATAATGGGGGTACAGATGGTGGTCACCCTGCTGATGGCTAGTATCATGCAGAGAGTGTCCCCTCATTACTCCTTTGGTCGCTGGCTCCTGTGCAATGGCAGGTGAGAATGATACGTTACAGTCTAGGTTTATGTGAATCTTCGATGATCATATCACATGCTGGTAAAATGTCATGTTGTTTACAATACATAGAATGGTGACCACTAAGAAAGTCACTTTGCACCAAAAGAAAAGCCACGAAAGCCCATGAACATTTTGTCCTGTTTTGGTGGACATTGAAATTCCCCAAAACGGGCTCATAATATTTGTATCCAGCAAACTTTGGATATCAAGCAGGGAATTTACATGTTTAAGAGCTTGGTCCTTCCATGTCTGGATTACCCTTCGCCTTAGAGAGAGAAACCGCTTGTGAGACAGCAACCTAAGTGGGTGCCATCCAATAAGGCACTGTATCAAAAAGCTGTTGAGACTCAGGTGTTCCTCTCTCTCTCTCTTTCTTTCTCTTTCTTTCTCTTTCTTTTTCTTTCTCTTTCTTTCTCTCTCTATCTCTTTCTTTCTCTCTCTTTCTCTCTCTCTTTCTTTCTCTCTCTTTCTTTCTCTCTCTTTCTTTCTCTCTCTTTCTTTCTCTCTTTCTCCTTCTTGCTTTCTTTCTTTTTCTTGCTTTCTTTCTTTTTCTTGCACTTTCTTTTTCTTGCTTTCTTTCTTTCTTTTTCTTTCTTTCTCTCGCTTTTTTTCTCTCGTTCTCTTTCCTTCCCTGCTTTGTTTAGGAGAGGGTACAGACTGTTCTGCATTTCCATAATGATCAAAAACTTGAGAGCCTACACACGAAGTGGGTACCATCCCATGTGGCATGCTACTCAGCATCTGCCAATTCTCAGCTGTGTGTGTGTCTCTTTCTCTTGTTTTTGCAGTTGTGCAACGTGTCTGGCCTGCTCTACTTTATACTTTACTAAACCCTTTTGAAAGGAGCAAACTACTGTCCTGAAGCAAACCCTTGTTTATCTAAACTTATGTAAACCACCATTCATTTAGTTGATGGTCACTTTGTGTAAACATTTAGTTTTTTTCTTTTATTATTATTATTCCAGTTTGTCTTGCTGTCCTTAGCAGCCGTGTGCCATATATGGCTTAACGAGGCAAATCCGCTTTGTTTTGTATTCATTAAGATGAGATGTCTCCCAGTAGTAAAGTAAATTGCACTTTTCCAGCTTCTATGTTATTCTGCAGAGTTTATTCACTAAAGTGGGCAAGGGAACTTAATGAGCCCCATAGAATAATGTGAATTACAAGGTCTAGTCTCACTATTGAAAAAGCTCACATAAATATATAGCCATAGAAACACAATACAGGGTGACTCTTCTTTCTAAGGGCACACAAATTTTGTGCAAATTATGGAAATAATTTATATGTTTTTGGTGCTAATTTCCTAGCTTATTCCGTTATAAACACCCAACAGAGGATGAGCTGCGGGCGTTAGCTGGGAAACAGAAGCCTAAAGGCAAAAGAGAAAGGTAAGAAGTGTAAAATGTGTGACAAATATGTCTTCTATTACTCAAATGCATCCAACTAGTTATTCAAGATAACCCGGAATATTTAAATAAATGGAAACCAGTAAAGTGTATGAACACTATTATTAAAGGAGAAAAAAGAAAAAGCAACATTGTAAACTGGTACCATTTAATATAGTGTGAGTGTTACCTGATTGTTCTTGGTCATAGATAGAAACAGGGATCTGAAAGACTACTTTCCTCAGATAATATGGCCAAATTGAACTTGGCTTTTATTCACTCATTAAAATTTTCTATACAATAATAGATTGTCCTTGTATACAAAGTCAACGTTTAAAACTTATATGTACAAACTGCTGCCAGAGGCAACCAGTTCCTGCTGGTGGTATAAGTAGTGGCTGATGCTTCTAAGCTCCAGTTATTGTATCATAAAGTATAAATGCATACAGTGAATCTTAATAACAACAAACATAATATCTTTGATAGGTTTTTCATGTTTAAAACTCCTCTGGTAACACTCAAACTATATTAAATGGTACCAGTTTCCAAAGTTGCTTTTTTTTTCTACTTCTTTAATAATACTGTGCCTTCTGTCGTAATAAAAAGGATTTTGCAAATCTTTGTGCATTTTTAATGAATATTAAAGTGATTTTATTGAAAATGGAGATATTTAGAAGACCACTCTGTCTTAATAAGATGAAGTAGTTGTTTTAATTTCATGTTGTTCATTAATAAAATGTGCATTTGCTGATTTTGTAGTATTCAAAATTTAAACTTAAATTGTAGTCTCCACCTTTAGGGTCATTAAGGGTGGGAGAGGGTTTTTGAGAGATAACAATCTAAGGTAGTTTCCAGCCAATTATTCGTAGCCTGTCTCCCTACTGAAGAACTTTTGCCTAGAAAAAAAACTCCAGCCATTTTGTTCATTTAAGCTTATGCCTCATGATTTAACAGCTGCCTGCCGGCCAAAGAGACATCTCCCCCCATTGATCTTATAGTGGTGTTATAGTGGGTGGGGACTAGCAACAACTGTATCTGGTCTTTGAAAGTAGGTTTAATATTGAATGCTGCTTTTTTAAATCACTGAAGAGGAATTTTATTAATTAATGATCAATGTCGAATTAAAGATCTGGCTCATGTTGTTAGGGCATTATGGGGGTATTTTTAAATGAAATGACTGATTTATATCTCACTACAGCAGCAGTATGGTAGAAACAGCTGTGTATGCAGATCTGAGGACCATGATCCAACCCATAATACTAATAGCCAATATGGGGTAATTAGACTTATTAGCTTAGTTACTCATTGGGGTCTTTATTTGCTGTCAATATATATAGGTTTATACTGATTACTATATTGCCAGACCCACATTTGGTAACCTGTAATTACTTATTAGAAAGAGAGAACAAACTATTCTTAGTGGGTGGATCATCAAGGCTGATTGACAGGTAAACGTTGCAAAGTTCATTGTGAAATGAAATGATAAATTACAGGTTATTATTACCTCTGTTTTTAAATTATTCTATGTTTGGAACATCTACTGTGCCCCTTTAAGCCTTGTGTCTGTGTCCTAGGAGGATGAACGGTGTAACGGATGAGAAGCCACTGACTGTACCCAGAGACATAGACCTCCACCTGGACACACATCCAATCACTACAGTTGATGCTCTTGGTAAGCTCATCACAAAGTGTGACACATATGCTCTTTTAGAGAACCCTTGAAGGTTGATATTACAGTATGCCCTTTTGAAGAACTTCATTTTGAAACCAACATGTAGATAATGATTTATTAACTATAAGTAACTTTCTTTACATTAAACTTATGTTGCTTTATTTGCTTTTACTTTAATTGCCACCCAGGATGGGGATTCTTGTGTGAGTTGCAGTTTAATCCTATTCTTGATTCCACCATATTTTGGCATCCTTTCAATGAGACCCAAATAAAGATTCTTATTTGTATCTTGGGTACCTCTGAGATGACTAATTGTGCTTGAAAGGTTGCAATTAATGTGTACTTTGGGAAAGTTCCTTTTTTACCCATTATCAAGTCAAAGTTCTCAAAAGAGCATTTTATAGATATGACACCTGAGTGGTCATTTTAATTGTTGGACAGCAGTAAAGTATAGCACCGAAATGTGAATCCTTTTTTTTTTTTTTTGAGCATGTTATACCCTTTTTGTGCCGGAAACTGTTTTGTGGATACTAGAAAACGTTCACAAGTTTTCAACCATAAAAAATGCTTTTTACCTTTGTCCAAGCATTAGCATGTAATGTGTAAAGCAAAGTTGGAGGAGAACATTGTGTAACCTGCACTCTCTTCTCTATTTCCAGTGCTTCGGTATTTTCTGGAATACCAGTGGTTTATAGACTTTGCTCTATACTCCACACTTATCTACCTCTTCACCGAGGGGTATTACAGTCTGGTGGACGCCCAAAATGAATTTAATATTGGAGTCCTCTGGTGTCTTCTTACAGCCATCTTCTCCATGTATCCTTTGGCTGTTATTTGGAGGGAGGATCTTGGAACAGGTTTGCAGTATCCCCAAGTGCACAGGAGCATAGATTTATGTAATAGTTGTGCCTCATTTTTGAGTTTCCTTAATAAGAAGTTTGCAGTAAAGTCCTGTTCACAGTGATGAAGCATTACTTCCGTTCAGAAGAGGGGGGAGAACGCTCAGTCTGTCTGACTTTTGCCTTCTTCTTTCTTCTCATTGCCATGGTGGTGATGATTGTGAGGGAGGAATATCTGGATTTCGGGCTGGAACCAGGTAAAAATGACACATTTGGTGTGACTTTTTAGGTATATGCATGCCACACACTGGCAAATAACCGTGGCATTTATACATCAGCCAATTACAGTTTTAACTGTGTCTTTAAGTGGACAGAGTGGACCTGGACTGAAAAGATAGTATTATTAAAGGACCAGTGTACCAACTTATTTTAAAGAAAGCCTACTGTGTAGGCAGTATGTATGCAATGTATCTGTGCCTTTTAATTGTGAAAAATGCAATGTCTGGGCTTCCCCACTGTGTTTTGGTCTATGAAACAAAGCAAAGAAAAGCATAGACAGTCAGAATAGCTCTTATTGTTTCCTCTCTTCTGTAAGAAGTAGGTTTGCTTAACTTTGCTTTGTTTCAGTTCCTACAGTGATCTGTTAAACTGTAGGAAGTTTGCTGTTTTTACCTGTCAACCAGTGTTTCTGGTCGACACACTAACCATAGACTGATATCTAATTGTTTGGTTATTGCCAATAACTGTTGGTTGGCTTTATTAGTCCTGGGGAAAATTGGCCTAATTACTCCATGGGGCCTAAGCATGCTCAGTCTTTAGTTTTACATTAAACGGAAAACTGTACATTTAGGGGCCCAGAGGGTAATTGGCAATAGTCAACCCATCAAAAACAAGATTTATCAGAAAATTTGATTGCAAACTGCAATATGTTTACAGTAAATTTACATTGAAATTTTCAAAACTAATTTGCAATAAAGTACTTGCTATTATCTCAATTTTAAAGTACACAATATATAGATCCTCCCTGTAATGGTCCGATATATCCTCTGCTTACTTTCCTTTCTCCTACTAGGTGTGAACAGCGTTGCTCAAAATCTGGAGCGTTTCCTAGAGCATAGAGGCTGGCAGTGGTCGTAAGTGTGCATCTCTATGGGGAAACACTTTGGTGATGGGTAGCCAACTGATGACTAAATAATATAAATAGTAATACAGATAATTCAATCGGATTAAATCATAAGCTAAAGACAATCTGTAGTATCAGTCATAATTTTACAATTGTCTTAGCCTGTAAGTATGAATGTAGGTCTAATGGTTGAAGAACTTTGGATAAATGCAGTATTCAAATGTTAATAAATAAATGCAATCATGGAGTATAATTCAATTGATTCTCTACATAATTCATATTCGTGCTTCCTATTTCTTGGCTTTTCTTCCATGTGTTATAGTGGATGCCTCTAATGTCAATACCTCATATGCTATGGAAACTCTACCTTTTTCCAGGTGTATGATATTATATCTATGGAGGCAGCACAATAGCATTTTAATTGACTTACTATGATCCATAATAAATCCCTCTATTCTAACACTAAAGGCTTAGGGTCTGATGAATGCAAGGTTTGAATTAGGTTGTACTTCTAATTCTCCTTGAACAAGTCATGTTTAATTAAGTATAATGTACTAGCCTAGGGCAATTTAAGCAGTCTGTGTGAAAGTGACTATTGTTCTTGTATATGCTTGTCTTATGACACAATGACATCTTTATTTACCAGGGTTCCATTCAC
Organism: Discoglossus pictus; assembly: GCA_027410445.1. NCBI lineage: Eukaryota > Metazoa > Chordata > Amphibia > Anura > Alytidae > Discoglossus > Discoglossus pictus. The sequence goes on from CM050163.1 coordinate 286,225,859, forward strand.
CAAACTTGCCTTTAAAATCATGCTGGTTTCCCTCTGTGCTTTTCTCGGTGCCTGTCTGACTTTTCCTGGCTTGCGCTTGGCTCAGACTCACTTGGATGCTCTAAAGGTGGCTGCAGACCGACCATTTCTTCAGTAAGTATGACTGGAACTGGAGCCTCTAGGACTGCATTGTCACTATATCACTGCATGGTGGGCATACAAAATATTTCAACCTGTGCCCATTACTGCTCTTTGCAGGCTCCTACTTCACGCCAGCTTCCTGCCTCCTGTCATCGTGGTTGTATTGTGGATCCGGCCGATCACCAGAGACATCTTGCTGAATGCACCAATGGGAAAGCAGTCTGTGCAGTTGTAAGTGCCGCTGCTGCTCATGATGTGTTGCATAGGACCCAAACACAATGTCTGACTTTACACAGAGAATAATGCTACTGCAGTTTGCAAAAACATCCACATTAAAACGTTATTCTCGAAATCTACCGTTTTTACAGTTCACTGATGGCTCTTGGAGCCTCTGCTTATAGATACACTGTGATATAAAATATCAGATCTTACAGAATGTGTTTAAGAAGTCACTATAGTTCCATATTTTCAGTGATTTTAAAGAAATAAAAATAATAATGCTCAAAATGCATTTAACCCCTCCCCCAAATAATTTATTACCCATTATGTGAAATTATGTTGTTTTCATTAGATTTCTTATCCTAATTATTTTATACCTGCTGTATGTGTTTCTACAATTACCTTCAGGAATGTAAGGAGGCAAGCAATCGGGAACAAGGGATAGTCAGGCAGCCCTCATGGACACAGTAGGGGTTGAGAGCAACAGATCTGCTGAAGTCTAAAGTTTAAAGTTGAATAGTTTTTAAAACAACCCTGTTATTTTCTTCAAATAGTGATTTTGTTTCTAATCCGTAACTAAAAAAATAAATGAAACACTATTGTATAGTTGTAAAGTCATGGGGTCCTTCAGTTTTGATTTAACCCACACCTCCTCCTTTCTCCCCTCAAGGATGTCTAACTCTGGGTACAATACCTTTCGCTTGTGGATCATTGTGATTCTGTGTCTCCTGCGCTTTGCTCTGACCCGTTACCACCTACAGGCGTACCTGGGCCTGGCTGAGCGTTGGGTGGATCAGATGAAGAGAGAGGCTGGGCGTATCTCCATGTTGGAGATCCAGCGCAAGGTGAGCGGCTTGGCTGTACATCACAGTAAGACTAGTCTGAGAGAAACCACCGTACCCAACAGACAATAATGTGTAGTGGGGAGGAAGGATGGGGACAACAGAGCGGCTCTAGGGATTCCTGCACTTTATATAAAGTATAAGACCTGTTGCTATGTTTTTCTACTCAGATCTCCCGCATATTCTGCTACCTGACAGTGGTCGCCCTGCAGTATCTGGCTCCTGTTATTCTCACCTTCCACTGTGTCTTCCTGCTCAAGTCTCTTGGTAAGACAACATAAGGACTATCCTTGTAGGAGACAAATATTTAGCGTTTGTATATTGATCTGTAGCTTTGGCTCAATATGTTTTGTAACAATTCTAGATGTATCATCTATACAAAAAGATCACAGCTCTGGCTGACAACAAAAGAAAGTAAATAAAGCAGGGGTAGCCCACAGTAAAAAATAAATTCTTCTGATAATTAAATGACCACTGTAGCCATATCTTTGTAGTCGTATGTTTTTAAAATATACTCTTTAACTACACTTAAAAATATGGAGAGAACATTTTTGAATTAAAATACAGTCTTCAATTATTATAGGGTGTCTAATAACTAAACAACACATTTTGACCATTATCAAGTTCAGTTCTTTAAAGGACCATGTAGAAATAAAAACAAAATAACCACAGTAGTCCTTAAATAAATTTATTATTTACAGTTTCCCATTAAATGTTTTCTAATTTCATGGATTAATGTATAAATTGATATTAATAACTACTTATACCTCTACTTTAGGTGACTATTCATGGGGTTTGTACCCAGAACCTCCTGGCTTCTCTCCAGCCATTGATGCTTCTCCCACCCTGCCTCCCCCTTCCTCTGAGGAAGAGGATGACTCTGAGGATGTCCAGGCCGCCGTGGATCAGATTATGGGAGCACTAGTAGCCTTGCGTAGCCTTTTCACTCCAATCTTCTTCCGTGGCCTCTTTGCCTTCCTGACTTGGTGGGTTTCAGTGTGTCAGCTCATCACCAGTCTATTTGGTCTCTACTTCCACCAGTACTTAGGCGCTTCATAGTGCCGGTGAATAGGGAACGTCCCAATTTATGGAGGAGGAGGATGGTTGCTGGTGTATACTGGGACTCTTCTTGACTGCTGAAGGAGAGGGATCCATGGCCAAATTTCTTCCCACATCAAGAAGCTATACAGTTATATACAGTACATGTCATGCCACTTAAAGTCAAATTAAATGTATTTATACCTCCTATACTTGATGACCAATGCAGCCCAGTTCTTGATAAATTACTGGCAAATAAGGACACCCAAGCAAAGTCTGGTTTAAAGCTGTGCATGTAATAACTTAATATTGGCCTCCACTATGTAATCAACCAAGATGAATTCTAAATGGTCCATTCTTCCAAGAGCTACTGTTGGGCACCTCCTCCAACAGGGGTGAAATTGATGCAGGAAAATTATAGTCTCTACAGACTTAACACCTGAAGTGGCATTACAAAAAATATTTATACTGTGCCTCATTTTAAATAAAGAGATGTACATTTATTAAATGCTGCATCTGTGTTTTAGACTAATCCATTATTAAATGATACTGGAGAAGTTACCTGTAATGGATCTCTATGAATACGGGGAACTTGAAAAAAATACTAAACCCGCCGTTGTATTTGTATATATCATGCAGCACATAGACAAAAAGGTAGATGTTATCTAGTTTACCCATTTGGGGTAACAATCAGAAAATGCGGTCGATCGTCACTCATGAGGGACACTGAATCCCAAATTTAAACAAAACTAATTTTTAGAGCTTTTATTTAAAAATTGCACCTTTTCCAGTAAATCCTTAAATATCTAAGAGCACCAAAGGTGATAACCAAAGTGTTTTTTTTGGTTATTAAAGGGACAATTAAGTCACCATATATGCTCTGCACCATCCGATAGAGGATGGAAAGGTGTTTTCCTTTTTAAAATTTGCTGGTAAGCAAATTAAGTTATGAGCTTTTTAAGTTAGTGGTTTTAGGTAATTTCAGGCTTCTCTTGCTGTACCAGAGTACATATACTGGCTGCTTTGGCACTAAATGGAATCTGGTGTGGAGGTTGTATAAAAAATTGAATTTTTACATTGCCAAAATTAGCACTATGTTAAAATCTATTTTTTTTTTTCTATTTAACTTCTTATAAATATATAGTTCTACTTAACTAACTTAAGCCTAGTGTTAAGTGTAGCTGGCTTTGAAGTTGGAGTCCTGGCTTCAGTTCTTCTATAAGGTACATTTTTTTTTAATTATTTTTTTTACTATAAAAATAGTAATTTTATTATTTGATTTTTGAATTATAAATGCACGTGCAGTTCATATATATTTTGTCTATGCACTTTTTTTAAGACCGCAATTATACATGCAAGCATTTTGAACAGGATCCAATTGTTGATGCTATAGACATGTTTATTGGGCAACTTATTTATCATAACTTTTATTGATATATAATAAAACGCTGGTTAAAAACAGACAGTTAAGAACAAATACAAGCAAAGATTTTTATGTTTAATTTTTAATTTTTTTATGTTTCCATAGTTCTCCATACTATAGTGTGTGTGTGTGTGTATATATATATATATATATATATATATATATATATATATATATATATATATATATATATATACCCCTGTCTTATTATCTATCCTAAAAACACCTTTATGCATAGGTGATTACCGTATTTTTTTCCTCTCCGATTACTTTGTCACCCGTGCTATTGCCTGGGATTCGTGTCATCAAATATTGTTACACGGTTTACTGTATGCAGTGGGATATCATTACTACTACTACTATATATAGTGGGACGGTCTTTGCTTGTATTTGTTCTTAACCGTCCATTCTTTAATCAGTGTTTTATTATATATCAATAAAAGTTATGGTTCATTTATACACAGTGGCTGCGGTAATTTGGAGTTATGGTGTACTTTGTGGGCCTTCTCTTAGGCCTTGCAACCCCCCTTTACAATTTAGTTTTTACACTGCTCAGTAGGACACCCATAGACTGTACAACTTCACCCAAGATAACTCACCTATTGTCTTATCTCCTTTTTGGATACATTTACCACACATCCCCCTCTTTTTTTGCCTTCAACTTATTTATCAACCAAATGGACTGGCATGCTGTGTTTCATTAATATACTTATGCCTGTCTTTGTATTTAGTCCTTTATAAAAGATAATACAGAAAATCTATATACACTGAAAGGGGTGGTAGAAGACCAATAACATTTTAAAATAATTATTTCAGCTGAATAAAATTATTAATGAAAAAGGATTTGAACGTAGAACCAACAGCTCTAATTTACAGAAACTTTTACTCGCTTCACCAGGAGTATAGAAATGAATATAGCCAAAATCTGACAGATATAGCCTAAACCATATTCTCTATGCAAGATCCTTGTGGGAGAGTTTCCGATTCTAAACATGCAATAACTGAAATGACATTATGTCCTAATTTTAAAAAATATAACAACTTTTCCACATGGTAAAGACTGCAAAGGTAGACTTCAGAGTCTGTTTAAAGGATTACAGAATAATTTAACACTTAGACAGGCCAACAAAAAAAAATGTTTTCTTGGTGTCTTGGTTTGAGGCCTGTTGCTGGGGTTATTTGGGGCGCTGATAAAGAATATTACAGTGGATGGGCCACATCAGCTCTAGTTTCTTAGATATAGATGTGGGATAGTAGAGCCAAACATGAGCAAGAAAAGATTGGCCTCCGAGAGAATAAATGTTGGTTGGAGGACAATTGTAACCAATGTACGATAGCACGAGATAGACTCATAGCACCACCACTGCATATAAAGCTAGGATTAAAAGACTCATAGCACCACCACTGCATATAAAGCTAGGATTAAAAGACTCATAGCACCACCACTGCATATAAAGCTAGGATTAAAAGACTCATAGCACCACCACTGCATATAAAGCTAGGATTAAAAGACTCATAGCACCACCACTACATATAAAGCTAGGATTAAAAGACTCATAGCACCACCACTACATATAAAGCTAGGATTAAAAGACTCATAGCACCATCACTACATATAAAGCTAGGATTAAAAGACTCATAGCACCACCACTACATATAAAGCTAGGATTAAAAGACTCATAGCACCACCACTACATATAAAGCTAGGATTAAAAGACTCATAGCACCACCACTACATATAAAGCTAGGATTAAAAGACTCATAGCACCACCACTACATATAAAGCTAGGATTAAAAGACTCATAGCACCACCGCTACATATAAAGCTAGGCCTGATAGACTCATAGCACCACCTCTACATATAAAGCTAGGCCTGATAGACTCATAGCACCACCTCTACATATAAAGCTAGGCCTGATAGACTCATAGCACCACCACTACATATAAAGCTAGGCCTGATAGACTCATAGCACCACCTCTACATATAAAGCTAGGCCTGATAGACTCATAGCACCACCTCTACATATAAAGCTAGGCCTGATAGACTCCTAGCGCCACCACTACATATAAAGCTAGGATTAAAAGACTCATAGCGCCACAGCTACATATAAAGCTAGACCTGATAGACTCATAGCACCACCTCTACATATAAAGCTAGGCCTGATAGACTCATAGCACCACCTCTACATATAAAGCTAGGCCTGATAGACTCCTAGCGCCACCACTACATATAAAGCTAGGATTAAAAGACTCATAGCGCCACAGCTACATATAAAGCTAGACCTGATAGACTCATAGCGCCACCTCTACATATAAAGCTAGGCCTGATAGACTCATAGCGCCACCACTACATATAAAGCTAGGATTAAAAGACTCATAGCGCCACCACTACATATAAAGCTAGGCTTGATAGACTCATAGCACCACCTCTACATATAAAGCTAGGATTAAAAGACTCATAGCACCACCTCTACATATAAAGCTAGGCCTGATAGACTCATAGCACCACCTCTACATATAAAGCTAGGCCTGATAGACTCCTAGCGCCACCACTACATATAAAGCTAGGATTAAAAGACTCATAGCGCCACAGCTACATATAAAGCTAGACCTGATAGACTCATAGCGCCACCTCTACATATAAAGCTAGGCCTGATAGACTCATAGCGCCACCACTACATATAAAGCTAGGATTAAAAGACTCATAGCGCCACCACTACATATAAAGCTAGGCTTGATAGACTAATAGTGCCACAGCTAAATATAAAGCTAGGCCTGATAGACTCATAGCACCACCACTACATATAAAGCTAGGATTAAAAGACTCATAGCACCACCACTACATATAAAGCTAGGATTAAAAGACTCATAGCACCACCACTACATATAAAGCTAGGATTAAAAGACTCATAGCACCACCACTACATATAAAGCTAGGATTAAAAGACTCATAGCACCACCACTACATATAAAGCTAGGATTAAAAGACTCATAGCACCACCACTACATATAAAGCTAGGATTAAAAGACTCATAGCACCACCGCTACATATAAAGCTAGGCCTGATAGACTCATAGCACCACCTCTACATATAAAGCTAGGCCTGATAGACTCATAGCACCACCTCTACATATAAAGCTAGGCCTGATAGACTCATAGCACCACCTCTACATATAAAGCTAGGCCTGATAGACTCCTAGCGCCACCACTACATATAAAGCTAGGATTAAAAGACTCATAGCGCCACAGCTACATATAAAGCTAGACCTGATAGACTCATAGCACCACCTCTACATATAAAGCTAGGCCTGATAGACTCATAGCACCACCTCTACATATAAAGCTAGGCCTGATAGACTCCTAGCGCCACCACTACATATAAAGCTAGGATTAAAAGACTCATAGCGCCACAGCTACATATAAAGCTAGACCTGATAGACTCATAGCGCCACCTCTACATATAAAGCTAGGCCTGATAGACTCATAGCGCCACCACTACATATAAAGCTAGGATTAAAAGACTCATAGCGCCACCACTACATATAAAGCTAGGCTTGATAGACTCATAGCACCACCTCTACATATAAAGCTAGGATTAAAAGACTCATAGCACCACCTCTACATATAAAGCTAGGCCTGATAGACTCATAGCACCACCTCTACATATAAAGCTAGGCCTGATAGACTCCTAGCGCCACCACTACATATAAAGCTAGGATTAAAAGACTCATAGCGCCACAGCTACATATAAAGCTAGACCTGATAGACTCATAGCGCCACCTCTACATATAAAGCTAGGCCTGATAGACTCATAGCGCCACCACTACATATAAAGCTAGGATTAAAAGACTCATAGCGCCACCACTACATATAAAGCTAGGCTTGATAGACTAATAGTGCCACAGCTAAATATAAAGCTAGGCCTGATAGACTCATAGCACCACCACTACATATAAAGCTAGGATTAAAAGACTCATAGCACCACCACTACATATAAAGCTAGGATTAAAAGACTCATAGCACCACCACTACATATAAAGCTAGGATTAAAAGACTCATAGCACCACCACTACATATAAAGCTAGGATTAAAAGACTCATAGCACCACCACTACATATAAAGCTAGGATTAAAAGACTCATAGCACCACCACTACATATAAAGCTAGGATTAAAAGACTCATAGCACCACCGCTACATATAAAGCTAGGCCTGATAGACTCATAGCACCACCTCTACATATAAAGCTAGGCCTGATAGACTCATAGCACCACCTCTACATATAAAGCTAGGCCTGATAGACTCATAGCACCACCTCTACATATAAAGCTAGGCCTGATAGACTCCTAGCGCCACCACTACATATAAAGCTAGGATTAAAAGACTCATAGCGCCACAGCTACATATAAAGCTAGACCTGATAGACTCATAGCACCACCTCTACATATAAAGCTAGGCCTGATAGACTCATAGCACCACCTCTACATATAAAGCTAGGCCTGATAGACTCCTAGCGCCACCACTACATATAAAGCTAGGATTAAAAGACTCATAGCGCCACAGCTACATATAAAGCTAGACCTGATAGACTCATAGCGCCACCTCTACATATAAAGCTAGGCCTGATAGACTCATAGCGCCACCACTACATATAAAGCTAGGATTAAAAGACTCATAGCGCCACCACTACATATAAAGCTAGGCTTGATAGACTAATAGTGCCACAGCTAAATATAAAGCTAGACCTGATAGACCGATAGTGCCACCGTTACATATAAAGCTAGACCTGATAGACCCATAGCACAACCGCTACATATAAAGCTAGGCCTGATAGATTGATAGTGCCACCGCTACATATAAAGCTAGGCCTAATAGACTCATGCTGCCACTGCTACATATAAAGCTAGGCCTGATAGACTCATAGCACCACCTCTACATATAAAGCTAGGCCTGATAGACTCATAGCACCACCTCTACATATAAAGCTAGGCCTGATAGACTCATAGCACCACCTCTACATATAAAGCTAGGCCTGATAGACTCCTAGCGCCACCACTACATATAAAGCTAGGATTAAAAGACTCATAGCGCCACAGCTACATATAAAGCTAGACCTGATAGACTCATAGCGCCACCTCTACATATAAAGCTAGGCCTGATAGACTCATAGCGCCACCACTACATATAAAGCTAGGATTAAAAGACTCATAGCGCCACCACTACATATAAAGCTAGGCTTGATAGACTAATAGTGCCACAGCTAAATATAAAGCTAGACCTGATAGACCGATAGTGCCACCGTTACATATAAAGCTAGACCTGATAGACCCATAGCACAACCGCTACATATAAAGCTAGGCCTGATAGATTGATAGTGCCACCGCTACATATAAAGCTAGGCCTAATAGACTCATGCTGCCACTGCTACATATAAAGCTAGGTCTGATAGACTCGTAGCACCACCTCTACATATAAAGCTAGGCCTTATACAGTGGATATAAAAAGTCTACACACCCCTGTTAAAATGTCAGGTTTCTGTGCTGTAAAAAAATGAGACAAAGATAAATAATTTCAGAACTTTTTCCACCTTTAATGTGACCTATAAACTGTACAACTCAATTAAAAAATAAACTGAAATCTTTTAGGTAGAGGGAAGAAAAAATATAAAAATAAAATATTTTTGGTTGCATAAGTATGCACACCCTTAAACTAATACTTTGTTGAAGCACCTTTTGATTTTATTACAGCACGCAGTCTTTTTGGGTATGAGTCTATCAGCAAGGCACATTTTGACTTCGCAAGATTTGCCCACTCTTCTTTGCAAAAACACTCCAAATCTGTCAGGTTGCAAGGGCATCTCCTGTGCACAGCCCGCTGGGCCATTCCAAAACTTTAATCTTCTTCTGGTGAAGCCATTCCTTTGTTGATTTGCATGTGTGCTTTGGGTCGTTGTCATGCTGAAAGATGAAGTTCCTCTTCATGTTCAGCTTTCTAGCAGAACCCTGAAGGTTTTGTGCCAATATTGACTGGTATTTGGAACTGTTCATAATTCCCTCTATCTTAACTAAGGCCCCAGTTCTAGCTGAAGAAAAACAGCCCCAAAGCATGATGCTGCCACCACCATGCTTCACTGTGGGTATGGTGTTCTTTTGGTGATGTGCAGTGTTGTTTTTGCGCCAAACATATCTTTTGGAATTATGGCCAATAAGTTCAACCTTTGTTTCATCAGACCATAACACCTTTTCCCATGTGCTTTTGGGAGAATTCAGATGTGTCTTTGCAAAATGTAGCCTGGCTTGGATGTTTCTCTTCGTAAGAAAAAGGCTTTCGTCTACCCTATAGCACAGACATATAAAGAATACGGGAGATTGTTGTCACATGTACCACACAGCCAGTACTTGCCAGATATTCCTGCAGCTCCTTTAATGTTGCTGTAGGCCTCTTGGTAGCCTCCCAGACCAGTTTTCTTCATCAATTTTGGAGGGAGCCCCAGTTCTTGGTAATGTCACTGTTGTGCCTATTTTCTCCACTTGATGATGACTGTCTTCACTGTGTTCCATGGTATATCTAATGCCTTGGAAATTCTTTTGTACCCTTCTCCTGACTGATACCTTTTAACAACGAGATCCCTCTGATGCTTTGGAAGCTCTCTGTGGACCATGGCTTTTGCTGTGGGATGCAACTAAGAACATTTCAGGAAAGACCAACTAGAGCAGCTGAACTTTATTTGGTGTTAATCAGAGGCACTTTAAATGATGGCAGGTGTACCCCGACTCCTATTTAACACGATTTGGAATGTGATTGCTTAATTCTGAACACAGATACATCCCCAGTTATAAGACGGTGTGCAGACTTATGCAACCACATAATTTTTTATTTTTCTTCCCTCCACCTAAAAGATTTCAGTTTGTTTTTCAATTGAGTTGTACAGTTTATAGGTCACATTAAAGGTGGAAAAAGATCTGAAATTATTTATCTTTGTCTCATTTTTTACAGCACAGAAACCTGACATTTTAACAGGGGTGTGTAGACTTTTTATATCCACTGTATGTAGTGCCACTGCTACATGTAAAGCTAGGCCTGATGGAACAATTTGTAAAGGCTTTGAATACATAGGGCATGAATTACCTGGACTTACTATGGAAAAACTGAAGGCAGGAATTTTCTATGGTCTACAGATCAGACAACTTATAAATGACCCACATTTCATAGCATAAATGAATTAAATCGAATTATGTGCCTGGTCTTCAATTGTTCTTGTTGTGAAACACTTTCTTGGCAACAAGAAGGCAGACAACTGCACACAATTAGTAGAGGATATGTTATTTTATTTCAACAGGCTTGGCTATAACATGAGTGGTAAAGTCCATTATCTGGACTTTACCACTCACTTAGATCACTTTCCAGGGAACCATGGTGAATTAAGCGAAAAACAAAGTGAAAGATTTCACCAAGACATAAAAACAATGGAAACCGGATACCAAGGAAGATGGGATGCACACATGATGCCAGCCTATTGTTGTAATCTTATGTGGGATTATCCTGGCAGTTCCTACTCTCGGAAGTCTTACAAAAGGAGCTTCTTCTGTGTCGAATGACTGTATCTCAAAAACTAGAGCTGTTAGGGGAAAACTAGTGCCATTTTTGGAAAAAGCAGGTCAAATATACTCAGAATACTATACTATATTTAAAATGGAAGTACCTGGCGTGCTGCAGTCCATAGAGTTAATGAGAGATGGACACGACTGAATGACTAAACAACAGATATTTAAAAACAAATATCTCTGGAACTTATAATAGTAGGCTAAAACAGCATGAATTTATGAACTTCTTAATTTATTCCCATTTATCAGCTTTAATGATTCACCCCAGCCTCTGCGTGTTATCTACTACTAATGTGTTATCACTTCCTGGGGGTTGCAGGGATAGTACATCCTCTTAGGCAAATTGCTGAGGCTTTGTTCTCCAGTCGCTATGAGCATGTGCTAAACAGCAGTTATAATGCTGATCCAGGACCATGAAATAGCAAGTTCAACCAAAGCTTTAGCCTATTTATCATTTTAATAACATTGATTTGCAAATTAATTCATGTTTAAATGTAGTTTTCAACTATACTAGAATTTGGACCCTTTTCTGTTCTGCTTTAAGAAAAACATGATACAGTATTAATCATCCTTAACAATTCCCTGTTCATTAAATTGTGTATTGTTTTTTTTTTCAGTGTATTTTCGGCTTATGTTTTTCTCACAAGGTCTTTATAAAAAAAAGAGATATTAAAAGAGAATAAAAAAGTTAAGACAGTTAAAAACATGTTGACGGCATACAATGTATTTTTCATTTGCACAATTAAAAAATAAGGACTGTAAAAAAATAAAAAAAAAGGTTATATAAACAATTATTAAAAACAATGAACACAGTCTTAATGAAAATAAAATTGGCTGACTAACTCATCAGATTTATTTAAAGGACTATTGTGGTTTTGGAAATATGTCACCTGTTTGTGGACTATGTAACAAACTAGCAGCTTTAGCAGTTGTGCTAACCATGAGCTTAAAAGCATGTTTGCAGAAAACCGTAAATATAGCTAACTACTTGTTTTGTGAGGTTTTCTTCTTGGGCTTTTAGTCTACCTGGATATTGGCGGTGGTGTCTTACTGTGGCTTACTTTAAATAGCCACTTGACAACAGAACAGTGTCAGTCTTTCAAAAGAACTGAGTAGAGATATGATTTGAAACCACAGTTCCTCCTATTCTTCCCAGGTCTTTAATCCTGTTTGAAACAAAGACTACATGTTTGCTGCCATTCAAGCACAATTAAATGCAATATTTAAAAATGAAAGACTGTATTTATTTTAAACTGTGTAAATGCGTTTTGAACTTCATCAAGTTCTTCATAAGCACATTAAAAATGACACTTCATTGATTCTTTGGCTTTATCGCAGTTTGTCCAAGTTACTTTAACTAAAATACTTGGCTACAATCATGAATTTACATATGAAAAAACACTTGATTAGATAATACAAATTTACATTTTTAAGGAACAAAGTAATAATATAAATGCCAAACTTACAAATAACAAAACAAGGCGTGATGATTTAAACTACAAAAAAAGTTTGCCTTTTAAAAACTCAAAAAACTATTTTTCAGCCGCCCAATCATTCTGGCCCAGCCCACCAAGGAGGATTGACAGTAAATTCAAATGATAGCACTCAAAATATAAATAATCAAAAGCAAATTATCACAAAATATAGGAGGTGATAGGGAAAAAAGTCTTCCAAGAACTTTAACAAATCTAACAAATTCTCCAGTTCCTGCTCCTTAAGCTCTTCATACACTATCATGTCCAGCAGCATCCAGTCCCATCTTGGGCACGTCACTCTCATCTCTGTAGGCTCCTAATAACAGACTCCCTGCTTCCCCCAACCCAGCCAGCTGTCCGTCTCTTCCAGAACTATCAAAAAGTTAATTATGACACACCATGATATGAGCCAGGGATTCCATACTTTATAATAAAGATGTAAAGTAACAGAAACTGTATGGAAAAGCTTCTCATTAATACAAACGCAATATATATTTGTTTAATTAGCTGACTGGAAGGCATTGAGTAGAGTCCCTAGTTACCATCCGACACTGCCTTAACTTAATCAAATAAATAAATAAAAGGACAATTATCCCTCTACATAATGTATTGCTGGACCATAAACAAGTCTGAGCACCATAAAATTGACGCCTTTGAACTGGGGTGCTGAAGGAAATTGATCCAAACTAAACTGTTCACTGGAAGTTTGATCATGAGGTTAAAGCTCAAATATTTTGGCCATATCATGAGAAGACAGGATTACATAGAAAAGACTTTGATGCTGGGAGAGATTGAAGGCACACGAAGAAGGGGAGGACAGAGGGGGAAATGGATAGATCAGGTAAAACTGTGGAGCCATTGATGTCAGAGGTGAATGCTAGCTGTGAATGTCTGTGATGGTATAACGACACGCTACAGTTGAGCCACTCACTGTCCAAACGAACCAGGGGGCTACCAGATGTGTCCAAAATGACAGTACAGTGAACCCTGTTGCATATGGGGCTCCAAAGCAAAGGGCTGGTCACTTCACCCATGTTGACAAGTGCTCAGAAACGGCTTCAATTTGCACAACATTACCCAAATTGCCCCATCGACTGGTCAGACATTCGTGTCTAAGGCGAAACCCTCGAGAACAAACAATCTGCAACCTTTCTTGGAAGAACACAAGCTGGTGGAGGCAGAGTTATGGTGTGGGGAATGTTTTCTTGGCATTGTCTGGGTTCACTCATACCTTTGAAAGGCACTCTCAACTAATTGGGTTATCTATCTATCCTTGCAGATCAAGTACACCCATTCATGTTGATTGTCTTCCCTGGAGCTGATCGGAGGCTAAGAAGAAAAGAGAAGAGAGGGGAGAAGGAGGGAGGTAAGAGGAGGAGGATAAGGGAGGTGAGGGGGGGGGGGAGAAGGTGAGGGGGAAAGAGGAGTGTGAGGGGGGAATGGGGGAAAGAGGGGGGACAGGGAAGAGAAGGATGAGGGGGGAAAGGAGGAGGATGAGGGGAAGAGGAGGATGAGGGGAGAAAGGAGGAGGATGAGAGAGAAGGATGAGGGAGAAAGGAGGAGGATTAGGGGGTAAAGGAGAATGGGAGAAGATGAGGATGAGGGGGGAGGATCAGGAGAATAAGGGGGAATGAGGTGGATAAGGGGGAATGAGGAGGATAAGGGGAAAGGGGGCAGATAAGGGGAGAAATGGAGGCTGGGCAGATAAGGGGGGAAATAGAGGAGGAGAAGGAGTATAAGGGGAAAGGAAGGAGAGGGGGAAGGGGTAATGGTATCTAAAGGCGGTATGATTATGTCAGTTTTTTAGAATGTACCGCTTTAACATTCTAAATACTGAGATAATCATACCACCAGGAAGGTTAAAAATGTCATCTAAATAGTACCGGCCCTTTAAGTGGGATAGCCCATAGTCATCAGGACAATTCTTTCTACACCATAACAACTGATCGATAGTGATACTAATTTGTAAACAGTTAATGTGGGACTGCTGTATAATCACTATCTTCCTGTAGTGTATAATGTATAACTAACTATTATGTATTTAATTGTGTCCACCCCTGTCCCATAGGATAATATAAGATTGGCAAGATTTCTGGGATTTCATCCTTTAAGGTCCGAGGAGTTGAGATGTAATTCATTAAAGAAACATTGATAGTTGGAGATCTGTTCCTGTTTATACAAACATACTTTTAATTTGTTATAATCTCTTTGCAAATATAGAATACTAAGGCAAGGGTGAAGAAATAGCGGTCTAAGTGCCAGGTGCAGCCTTCTTCCATGTGGCCCATTCTGGCTCTGTAATTGAAGTTGCGAAAAAAAGACATTTAGTCCGTCAAGTACAACCTTCTCTGATCTCTTCTCATCCCTGTATTATGTGAATTTAACAATCCAGGGGAAGGAAAAACAAAACACAACAAATACTAAAGAACGGATACAGGAGAAATATAACGTATAGACACTTGGTTCATTTGTCTTCTACACGATAGTAACTTTCATTGCAATAATGGTTCCCGATCTTTGACTTAAAGCGAACTCATCTTTCTTTTAAAACATAACAACAAAATGTTTAATACATTTATATAACGTATTGCTGGGACCTTATTAAAAAGCCAATAGGAAGAGATGCCTGCTGTGCAGAATGACATAGGATAACCTACATTTATGTTAGCTTTAAAAAATGTAGTCATTTTTTGAAAATAGCCTAATATTCGGATTTGGGTGTTAAAGGATTTTCTGATTAAGGGATTTCTACAAAATGACAGCATACAATTGAATTTCAAATAGAAAAATGTCACAAAAAGCGGTTATTTTGTGACTCTGGTGGGTGATAGGTTTGGGGGACACCCATGGATGTAATACTATACGGAGAGTCTATACTATACAGAGTCTCCAAACAGAGTTGGCAGTTGCTAATCCAGTGAGCAAACTAGGCCAGGCATTAGGCTAAATCCTGAATATAAAAGGCGGTCAAGAAAAGGAAGATTGAGTGGGACAAGTGGCTCTTATCAGCTGTCACATTCTTTGTTTAAAGAGAATTGTGAATTAATCACATGGCGGGGGGCAGAGAAGGGGTTAAAAGTATGGAATGTGTCTGTGGTGACAATGACAGATCCGGCTGAGGAATATTTTAGGTGCTAATGTATTCCAAACTGCAGGCTGGCTGTTCCCAGGGGGTCTCACCCAGACGTGACCCCCCAGGCGCGAAGGAGCGTGTAGGACACAGCTCAGCCTTGTTCACACGCAGTCTTAATGGGGGCTGCTTAATGAGAGGGGGTCCTCTGCTCGCACACAAGGCCTGGGGGTGGGATGTCTGCAGTGCATTACAAATGGATGTCAGGGGCTGTAATAATTGTCCTGCGACTCAGGTGCCCCAGACAATTTGCAAGTGCTCGTCTTTAACCCTTTTATCGCCAGAGGGGCTTAACATTGCAAAGCAACATCTTCCAGGTCACTTGCTAGAATTAAACCCTTCATTGACAGAGGTTTGTGATATCTAACTCCCACAGACAATACACCAAGTAACTAAAACTTACATGAAATTGTATTTTTAATGTATAAAACAATAGTTAAGTGCTATCATATTTGAATCAAGCGTAAAAGTTATTTTTTTCTATGTCCCACACAGTACATGTGTTTTTTTTGAATGATTAAGATGGTAAGCACTCCTGAGCCTTCTGTCACAGTATCACTGGCCTCTCAAACGTCTGTAAATAGAACGACAATAGCTCCCTCTTGTGTACAGAGCTTATATTGCACATGGTTAAAAGAAGTGTATGTCAATACACAGACATCAGGACATGTACCTCTCACCTCCCCCTAATACACAGACATCAGGACATGTGCCTCTCGACTCCCCCTCCTAATACACAGACATCAGGACATGTACCTCTCACCTCCTCCTAATACACAGACATCAGGACATGTACCTCTCACCTCCCGCTAATACACAGACATCAGAACATGCACCTCTCACCTCCTAATACACAGACATCAGGACATGTACCTCTCACCTCCCCCTAATACACAGACATCAGAACATGCACCTCTCACCTCCTAATACACAGACATCAGGACATGCACCTCTCACCTACTCCTAATACACAGACATCAGGGCATGTGCCTCTCACCTCCTCCTAATACACAGACATCAGGACATGTACCTGTCATCTCCTCCTAATACACATACATCAGGACATGTACCTCTCATCTCCTCCTAATACACAGACATCAGGACATGCACCTCTCACCTCCCCCTAATACACAGCCATCAGGACATGTTCCTATCACCTCCTCATAATACACATACATCAGGACATGCGCCTCTCACCTCCTCCTAATACACAGACATCAGGACATGTACCTCTCACCTCCTCCTAATACACAGACATCAGGACACGCACCTCTCACCTGCCCCTAATACACAGACATCAGGACATGTACCTCTCACCTGCCCCTAATACACAGACATCAGGACATGTACCTCTCAACTGCCCCTAATACACAGACATCAGGACATGTACCTCTCACCTCCTCCTAATACACAGACATCAGGACATGTCCCTCTCACCTCCCCCTAATACACAGACATCAGGACATGTACCTCTCACCTCCCCCTAATACACAGCCATCAGGACATGTACCTCTCACCTCCTCCTAATACACAGACATCAGGACATGTACCTCTCACCTCCTCCTAATACACAGACATCAGGACATGTACCTCTCACCTCCTCCTAATACACAGACATCAGCACATGTACCTCTCACCTCCCCCTAATACACAGACATCAGGACATGTACCTCTCACCCCCTCCTAATACACAGACATCAGGACATGTACCTCTCACCTTCTCCTAATACACAGACATCAGGACATGTACCTCTCACCTCCTCCTAATACACAGACATCAGGACATGTACCTCTCATCTCCTCCTAATACACAGACATCAGGACATGCACCTCTCACCTCCCCCTAATACACAGCCATCAGGACATGTTCCTATCACCTCCTCATAATACACAGACATCAGGACATGTACCTCTCAACTCCTCCTAATACACATACATCAGGACATGCACCTCTCACCTCCTCCTAATACACAGACATCAGGACATGTACCTCTCACCTTCTCCTAATACACAGACATCAGGACATGTACCTCTCACCTCCTCCTAATACACAGACATCAGGACACGTACCTCTGACCTTCTCCCAATACACAGACATCAGGACATGTACCTCTCACCTCCCCCTAATACACAGACATCAGGACATGTACCTCTCACCTCCTCCCAATACACAGACATCAGGACATGTACCTCTCACCTCCCCCTAATACACAGACATCAGGACATGTACCTCTCACCTCCTCCTAATACACAGCCATCAGGACATGTACCTCTCACCTCCTCCTAATACACAGACATCAGGACATGTACCTCTCACCTCCCCCTAATACACAGACATCAGGACATGTACCTCTCACCTCCTCCTAATACACAGACATCAGGACATGAACCTCTCACCTCCTCCTAATACACAGACATCAGGATACGTGTCTCTCACCTCCTCCTAATACACAGACATCAGAACATGTACCTCTCACCTCCTCCTAATACACAGACATCAGAACATGTACCTCTCGCCTCCTCCTAATACACAGACATCAGGACATGCACCTCTCACCTCCTCCTCATACACAGACATCAGGACATGCACCTCTCACCTCCTCCTAATACACAGACATCAGCACACGTACTTCTCACCTCCTAATACACAGCCATCAGGACATGTACCTCTCACCTCCTCCTAATACACAGACATCAGGACATGTACCTCTCACCTCCTCCTAATACACAGACATCAGGACATGTACCTCTCACCTCCTCCTAATACACAGACATCAGGACATGCACCTCTCACCTCCTCCTAATACACAGACATCAGCACACGTACTTCTCACCTCCTAATACACAGCCATCAGGACATGTACCTCTCACCTCCTCCTAATACACAGACATCAGGACATGTACCTCTCACCTCCTCCTAATACACAGACATCAGGACATGTACCTCTCATCTCCTCCTAATACACAGTCATCAGGACATGTACCTCTCACCTCCTCCTAATACACAGTCATCAGGACATGTACCTCTCACCTCCTCCTAATACACAGACATCAGGACATGTACCTCTCACCTCCTCCTAATACACAGACATCAGGACATGCACCTCTCACCTCCTCCTAATACACAGACATCAGCACACGTACTTCTCACCTCCTAATACACAGCCATCAGGACATGTACCTCTCACCTCCTCCTAATACACAGACATCAGGACATGTACCTCTCACCTCCTCCTAATACACAGACATCAGGACATGTACCTCTCATCTCCTCCTAATACACAGTCATCAGGACATGTACCTCTCACCTCCTCCTAATACACAGACATCAGCACACGTACTTCTCACCTCCTTCTAATACACAGACATCAGGACATGTACCTCTCACCTCCTCCTAATACACAGACATCAGCACACGTACTTCTCACCTCCTTCTAATACACAGACATCAGGACATGCACCTCTCACCTCCTCCTAAATGACAGACATCAGGTTATGTACCCCTCACCCTTTCCTAATACTCAGGCACCATAACACATACTGCCTCTAAATATACAGGGCCTCATTCAGTTCCGGGCCGTAACTCGATCGCAAATAGCCGATTTACTGCGATTGAGTTGCGTCCTCTTGTTGCTCTACGTTTACGCTTCTATTCAATTGCCCGGGCCTGCAAGTTAGTCACCCTTCCCGATAATCACAAACCATGCTATGGGCAGTAAGCATTCGCAGGCTTGAACACGATCGCGGCTGCAAGCTCGCAAACTCAGAGCACTGTAAATGCAAATATAAAATCAATACAGCACTGTAAATGATGGGGAACACAATGGGTGACATTAGGATTAAAAGTACAACATTCTCAAGTGAGCACATCGCCCAAATACAATACTTTACTTCAGGTTTAATTTCCATCCAAAGTCCTACGGGCTTGAATGACCTCCAAGCCCGTAACTCATTATTCAAGCACTTAGGACTTCAATAAAATATGGAGGTTGGATTTCAAAGCCCTACGGGCTTGGAGGTTGAAGCCTGTTTGACTTTACGACGAAAATTGAACATGAATCAAAGTATTTTTTTGCCGATCAGTTTGAGAATGTTATGCTCTTAAATCTAAGACCTAAACATCACTTTCACTTTACAAGAACATAAAAAAGCAATCCTGTACTTTTATTAAAAGTGCTACGATTTGTAAGTAAACCTTTTGTCGCACCTCCTTCTCCTTTTGGTACAAGTGACCTGTGGTTCGAGTTTAGCGATTTGCGGGCTTGACGGAAAGGTGAATCAGAGCAACTGAATAGTGAATCAGGTTTTTTTGCGGCTGGGAAAGATCAAAGGCTTTGAAGGAAGTAAGCTGCGACTGAACAAATTGCTAGGAATCGTAGCTCGCAGCACGTAACTTGAATAGCAAAGTAGCTTGCAATCTCCATTTGTGAGCCTGAATCTCTAAAACATAGCAATTTAATGAGGCCCACAGATAGCAGTGCATGCAAAACTGATTTTCTTGCTATCCTGGTTTGTCTGCTGGCCGATAACCTTGGATGCCTAGAAGGTGAAGGTTGTTGCCACTGTAATACACAATCATTAAAACATGCATAGTACCTCTCACTTCCTCCTAATACACTAGTATCAAGACACATACTTCTATATGGCAGTAATAGAGTTAATATATAGGGTGATCGTAAAAATAACAACTGAAAAACAAACAGATTTAAGTCTATTTTTATTAAATATACAATCTCTTGGCACATATATTTTAAAAATATATATATATATATATAAACATATTATTTATTGAAAGTGCTGCCAGCGTTCAAGGCAGAACACAAAACAGAAAGCAAAAACTTATGGGTTACGTTGTTCAAAAAACAAAAAAACAACACTATTATTTAAAAACACACATTAACCCTTCAAGTACTGGCCTGGCCTGTAGTGAAGCACTGAGCATGGCGGAGAGGCAATATGTCCCATTTCTGCATGTGTTATAAGGTAGCAACAGAGAATAGTGTATAAAACACAAGCTGCAGGGAGTGTATGGTAGATGTGTCCTTGCAATGTGCATGTGCCCCTTGTTGGGGCATACCTGTAGTGTGAAGCAGTATCTGTAGGTTTGTGGATATCTCTCCAGGGTCCTAGGAGCTCACAAGGCACTTAAAATACTGTCATTTGGAGAGAAGTATGCCTTTCTGGCATCAATACATATTGCAGCTTTTTGTATAAAAACACCTCATTCATAGCTCTGGGTTCATTTGAGAATGATTTATATAGACTTCTGTCTCAGTAGAAAAGTTTTGCTTTTTTTTTAGTAATAGTGTGTCCAATGTTATTTTCAAGTTGTGCGATGAATCACTTGGTAACATAAATAACATTACATTGCACGTTCCATTACAATGAGCATGGTTTGTGTGCAGTTTCATTAGCCTGTAGAATAATGATAATCATTCTAGCTTATTAGAAATAATTGACCAAATATTCACTAAGTCTTAGCATGAGAAAGTGTTCTTTCTACCATATAACTTAATTACAGTAATAAACACCATTCCACAAAAATTTTGAAAAAGTAATTTAGTAAGACTCACTGTCAATTATCAAGTTAGTGAATATAGTGAGGGGAATAACTGGGGGGATTTCATATGGACACGCACCCAGACATGTTTAAGGAATGAGATCACAAGGGAGCCATTTAGTAAAGCAAGGTTCTCCTCATCTGGGTTTTTGGGCCACTTTTCTATCTCACGGTAATTACACTATTTTCTTAGATATCAGTAAATATGTCTCATTGGCTTTCAGTGATTGCAAATGCAAGTGGATTTTGTATTTTACAATGAAGAATAATAAACTGTATGCTATTTCAAACCATATGTGGCGTTCAAAACAAAAAGTGAGCTTAGTTTTCATCATATTAGATTGATTTGTATGTGATCTCTATTGGTGCAAGCCATGTCATCTTGTTGACCTATTAGCTACTACATTCAGTTATGTCACAATGGGAAGTAGCTCTCGCTTTTCTTGCTACCCTGGTTTGTCAGCTGGCAGAAAACCCTTGATGCAAATAAGGTAAAGGTTGCTACCACTGTAAACTTGCATTCACAAGCGTAATCCCTTTGAATCTGTACCTGCTTCCAAGGTCCTATCGCAAAAGACTACATTAACACACAAAACAGTGGTAGCATAGGTGCATATGGCAATTAATAAAATAAGGACAGTAATTTTTACTGTCCAAAAAAACATATTTGCGCATTATCACATCCAGTTTTATAATAGAAGGTATATATCACTGGTGGCTAGAACAACATCAAGGAAAATAGGTCACATATGGTAGAAGAAAGGGATTAATACAGAAGCTCCATTATGGTGTTCACAGGGCAAAACAAATATATCTATATTTGTATATACTCATTTATATATAAATATTCATTGTGCGCATTATGAGTGTATGCATTCAGTTACGTGTGTACTTATTTACGTGACACAAATGTACATTAGCATTACATCTGTCTTGATGCTTGTTTAACTGCAAGTTAAACCCCTTAAAAAACTCAAAACCATGATCTGCAACGCACAGTTTGTGTCTGAGTTGCATGACTGCCATGCTCTGCGCTAAAGAGGATAGATGTTGCAAATACACATACACTGTACTGTATGCATGTATGTATGCATGTGTGTGTATATATATATATATATATATATATATATATATATATAAAAGCATCTGTGGAAAGTTTCACAGAAGTATAAGAGTTCCTATTTATACCTAACCATTCCTGGTATTAACCATTTAGCACCTGTGTATTTATCAATACAAATGTTATAATGCGATTGCTCTACAAGCAAGTGTGTAGCAAGACATTTTCATATGTTCCCTTGGGACACATACCATGTTAGTCATTGAAATCAAGACCAGTACCTTTCCTTTGAAGGTAAGCCTCACATTATGTGCAAAGCCACAATGTGTGTATCCAGGTCTATATTCTATTTATGGAACATGTGACATGCTCATAAGTTATCTCCAGTGAAACCAGCCCATAGTAATACCCAGTTATAAGGAGGCTGGTCTTTGTCTTTCAAGGGAACATGAAGTCACACATTTGGTATCCTGCTAAATAGATACAACGAGCTCTAGTACATATGGGTATACACTAGGAGCTCAGTAACACATTTGTCTCATTTGTTTGTCGCATCCCTTTCCCCTCTTTTTCTCTACTCATGCTATCCCATCCCTCCTCTTCCCATTATCCTCCCTTTTTACCTTTGTTTCTCATGTTCAACTTTCTTACATAACCAAACCAAAAGTGTATGTGAATGAATTACATATAATAATGTACTTATATAGAAATACTGCATAGATGCAACTAAGTAACCAGGCCTCCACTGCAGGTCATCCCAGGGCTAAAAAAGTTAAATGCATAATTAAAGGCAAACTGCAATCTTATTACACAAACTCTAAGCGCAAACGGATTGCAAAATTCTCACTCATTGGCATAAAACAGTAACAAGTAAAAAAAAAAAAAAAAAAAGACAAACACAAGAAATAAACCAGAACTAAAACTGGTGTTAAGTTTGGCTTGTGCTGTTCCAGGATATACCCCAGGAAATTAGTGCTGTAGCCTCCCCAAAAACATCACTGCAGCAGAAATATATTGAAGCAAATTTTGTGCACCTACCCTAGGCAATATACATTCTAGCAAGTCACCCAGTCAATATCTCCTAACTCTTGGTTTTATAGCTCAACAAAAGGGCATCCATTTGATATTAGGGATTACAGTCGGGCTGTATTGAATTAGGGCCGGATATATAAGTATCTGCTGAGGCTTTACGGTGCATGTGTGGTAGTGCCATAATCAGTGAAGTTCTCAATGTTTTCACTGCGGTAGAGAGCAAGTGTTCAACTGCAAAGCTTAATATGTTGTCCACCCAGCTTCAGTCAACTGGGCCTTGCTTTCAGAATCATTCTGAACACTGGTATCAATCAATGAGATTGGTTAGATGTCAGGTTAGTATTATGAAAGCTACTTTAAAGCCATAGCTGCAAGGACATTTCTAAAGAGCAGCCTTTGTCTCCAATGCTCTCTACCTATGGATGTCTGAGGATCTCTGCAGCTTCTTCAGGAGAATCTGTGTGAGGTCAAAGGTGGTGAAACTGATGCCCACAGCAATGGGACCTTTGACCCAGTTCATGCTAAGTCCTTTATAGAGTCCCCTGATGACACCCTCTTCTGACACCACCTCATACATGGTTCCCAGGATTGTGCTGTATGTGTGTCCAGTCACACCGGCTGTCTGCATTCGCCTTCTCACCACATCCAGCGGATAGGAGGCGGATTGACCCAGGAGTCCAGCACAGGCCCCAAACATCAGGCGTTCAAAGGTATATGGCTGTGTCCTGCCACTGTGCTCTACAGTGGGAAGGAAGAATATTGTTTTTTTGTTTTTGTTTTTAACATATATACATGGTAAAATAATTACAGTGAAATAGACTATGATATATAGGACAATAAATATCTAACCACACTAACAGAAAAAAAAGAGTTAGAATCCTCTTCTTCTGTATCAGTTTGTGTTATTGTACTATTATGTGGCACTCTCACAGTATTCAGTATTTGCCATAGTATAATGCTGGTCCTTTATACATAAAGACTATTATGATTAATAATAATACAGATTTGGATGCAGCTATATTTTACCCAGTATGGCACAGCACCTGTGCTGGTGTAATTTAGCGATCCTTGCACAATGTTTATTGAAGTAATCCTGACAAGAAAATATTGTATAGTTCTCCTTCAGACGATGCTTACCAAGATGAATTTTTTTGAGGGTTTCATAGGTGAAAAAGCTAATCCCGGCATAGGGAATAACGCCAAGGATTGTCGGAGCAAAACCTCTGTACAGAGTCTTCAGACCTTCATCTCTCGACATGCGCATGAAGACCTGAATGATGTTACTGTACCTGTTAATTAACAAAAAAAGGATTTTTGAGTGGCTGCACCCATCAAGAGCTTTTAATATCTCTGAATGCTGGTATGAAGCCAGTATTCCCTTGTTAAAGCTTTTGAAATAAACTCTGAAAATTTACAGTAGTCTGTGCGAATGAAACAGTAGCTTTTAACATCAGTGGAAACACCCATCTGCATTTGTAAATGGCAATTTTACTGTATTACCTAAATAAAAATGTTTTTTATGGGTCTTATTTCTAAATGATCAGTAAATAATTGACTTATAAGTATGGTGTTCATTTCTTACATATCTTAAACATTTCTACAAATGTTGTGTGTAGCCTTGGATTTAGTTCAGTAATAATGTGACATATAGAAAATCAGCAACCTTGTTGTAACAATTCATTAATATATAATATATACACTGGCATCTGACACAAATCTACGTACTTACATTCATATTTACTTCATTCTTTTGTATACCACATGTAATACTGGCATTTAACCCACACATGCTGAACAGATATTGATATCAGACATGCAGGGGAATTTGTTGTTGTGCTATCAATGTCTCAAACAAACAGATAAACCCACACTCACAACACAAATACACACCAGACTCTAACAAGTCTGTGGCAGACTGAAAATGCCTATAAAAAACAGATTATGTATTTTTGTTGCTGGACTATAATACCACATACTACATCTAAAATGTCATCATACATTTGTCAATGTATAACTTCATCTTGACCAGAATCATTCACATCTCTAACCAGTTCAAGTTGCACATTTGTGATTCTGTCTTTCATTCAGAGAACATGTAGAGAACATGCTTAGCATGTGGAGACTACACTTAATGTGTATATGTAAAGATAATTAAATAAAACTAGGATAAGTGATGAGACAGCAGATGAGATTTGTGGAAATATGAGACAGAGTGAATGCTTTATGTCTATGGCATACACAGGCAGCTGTTAATATGGTACATACTTGACAAACCAGTGCCTTTTTTTGGAACTGAAGTGGTCCTTTAACGTGGGTTAACCAGCAACTAACATCAAAGAGGTGAGAGTGTCTCTGATGTGGGGGAACCAATGAAGAGCACTGTCTAGATCTAAGCAATTCTCTATTTATACACACTGTTCCGATAGCCCTTTAGCGATACCTACCAGCCTGAGCCACTCACCCAAAATGACCTCATAGGCTATGGAAACAAACAGTTCAAGTAAAAATGCTAATGTTTGATGATTGGAGAGAGCAAAACAAAAATAATAAAGTTTTATTCACATTTTTAGGAGACAACGTCGATTAAAAACTCTTTAAAACCAAGGGAAATAGGAAATAATTCCTTAAAAACATTTTAATATTGAATCCCTTCTTTTACACACTTTTGATAAGTGAAATATTAGTGTTTGGGGGATCAGTACATGATCTAATTTCCCCTTGTCTTATCTTATTAAGTGTTAAATTATGTTAGGTATGGCTTCCAGACTCTTAGGAAATATATCTCTTTACTCAATATTAGAGATATTATATTTATATCCTATTGTTCTGTCACTTTCAAACATTCAAGTTGTTGTTGTATGATCCGAATGTCATTTAAATCACTATGTCACTTTTATTTATCCTGGTATATATTCCCATTTTTATAGTGACTTACTATTGTAGAATCATTGTGTATAATATAGAGTTTTCAGACTGGTTAGAGGGTCTTTTTAGCTAAATTCCCCATATTTACATCCCTCTATTTTGTCTCAAACATTTCTTATGTGCTCCATTTCGGATGTCACATAAATATCAAATATTAGCATTAATTCCACATTTAAAGATGCGTTCGTTATCGCATATATACAGATATTCCTTCTCTGTAGTACCAGGCTCTCCCGTGTACTACAAATCAGGGCACAAGAAAGTGACTTTATGCTCCCAGTTCACGGAGCTTAAGCTGGAAGCTCTGCCTGTTCACAGTGTGAGCGTCTGACGTCAGACGCAACCCTGACGTACGTTTCGTCACTTAGACGTGACTTTTTCAAAGGGAGGGGCGAGGACCTCAACGGAGCCTCCTATTTATAATGTATAAGTTGCTATGGTTACCCTTGAACTCTCACCAAGTGAGGAGGGTAAATATAGACATAGAATGGCAAGCTTAATTTAAATCCTTTACATTATTTCGGATTAGTAAGTCCAAATTCATTCCCTTATTATAAAATGAAAACAAAGGAAGATAGAGTAGTTGTACTTTTTGGACATCTTGTATTTCACAGTTATTGCATTTTATTCTATGAGTATGTGTTGAGACACATGTATATCTACACAAAAGCATATATATGAGCACACATATATGCACATGTCTTCTATTTACAATAAACAGTATTAATCAGCATGATAATAAAGATATGGTTACACAGCCTAGATTCAATAATATATATTTAGTAGGTGGAATATATCTTTGAAAATTAATATGTGCAAGAGTTATAATATATTTAAATAACTACAATCTATAAGAGGATAAAAACCCTATAGTGTGCTATAAAATAGTATTCATATCTATATACATCAATAGTGATTTTAAAATAAAGGACTACTTAAAGTGCTAAAAGTGCTTTTAAACATTTATAACATAATTCTTATATAATCAGACACCAAGAATTATAGTGCTTGGTATAATAGTGGTGAATAAACCTTATGTGTATTTTTATCATAAAATTCATTTTTAATAATGAAAATCAATTCACTGTGTTCATATTTATGTACAAAAATAAAGAAAACTTCTTTGATAAAGTATTAACACCACAATAGTGCTCATTTTATATATAAATGGTGATTTTTAATTTCTGCTGTGTCAAATTATTAGTGATACTTTATGATGTTCTTAATATTAATTATTAGTGATACTTTATGATGTTCTTAATGTTAATCTCTTATCATGATTATCAATATAGATGCTCATAGTGCCTTTACGTGATAGTTTTCTAAGTCTATCCTTCCATATCTTGATTTTTCTATTTATTGAAGAGAAGTTTTAAAATCTATTTTAAGATAATCAATACTATATAGCCTTTTCTCTGCTGCTTTTATGAGTGGCTATAGATATATCCAGGATAATACTTGAATATATTTTATATAAAGGGGCCAAATCTAACGTCATCATGTTTAGTATTATGCACACCTCTACAAAGATTAGAGAAATGCACTGAATGAGAATCCCTCATTCAGTCCTTTTGGTGTTTGTGCCTGTAACTCATAAATCCATTTTGATTCCTTTTTGAGTAGCATCAAATCTAGATCTCCCTTTCTTGGGCCCAGCTTGACTCCATCTATTGCACAAAATTTTAACACAGATGTGTCTTTTTTATGTTTTAATTTTACATGTCGTGCAATTGGTGTGTCATATTCATTTATGATGGAGCAGATATGTTCTCCCATTCTACGTCTCAGCTCCCTACTCGTTTTACCGACGTAGATCTTCGTACAAATACATTGCACTACATATATGACCCCCTTTGTTTTACAGTTATAGAAATCTTTTATAGGATATTTTTTATTTGTTATTGGGTGAATAAATTCCTTGCTTGGTTTTATGAAATTGCAGTATTTGCATCGTCCACATTTGTAACATCCTATTAGGGGCTTCAACCACATTTTTTCTTTTTGTTTGTCTTGTTGGAAGTGGCTATGTACTAGTAGATCCTTTAAATTGGTAGGGAGCTGAGACGTATTTTTGTACATAAATATGAACACAGTGAATTAATTTTCATTATTAAAAATGAATTTTATGATAAAAATACACATAAGGTTTATTCACCACTATTATACCAAGCACTATAATTCTTGGTGTCTGATTATATAAGAATTATGTTATAAATGTTTAAAAGCACTTTTAGCACTTTAAGTAGTCCTTTATTTTAAAATCACTATTGATGTATATAGATATGAATACTATTTTATAGCACACTATAGGGTTTTTATCCTCTTATAGATTGTAGTTATTTAAATATATTATAACTCTTGCACATATTAATTTTCAAAGATATATTCCACCTACTAAATATATATTATTGAATCTAGGCTGTGTAACCATATCTTTATTATCATGCTGATTAATACTGTTTATTGTAAATAGAAGACATGTGCATATATGTGTGCTCATATATATGCTTTTGTGTAGATATACATGTGTCTCAACACATACTCATAGAATAAAATGCAATAACTGTGAAATACAAGATGTCCAAAAAGTACAACTACTCTATCTTCCTTTGTTTTCATTTTATAATAAGGGAATGAATTTGGACTTACTAATCCGAAATAATGTAAAGGATTTAAATTAAGCTTGCCATTCTATGTCTATATTTACCCTCCTCACTTGGTGAGAGTTCAAGGGTAACCATAGCAACTTATACATTATAAATAGGAGGCTCCGTTGAGGTCCTCGCCCCTCCCTTTGAAAAAGTCACGTCTAAGTGACGAAACGTACGTCAGGGTTGCGTCTGACGTCAGACGCTCACACTGTGAACAGGCAGAGCTTCCAGCTTAAGCTCCGTGAACTGGGAGCATAAAGTCACTTTCTTGTGCCCTGATTTGTAGTACACGGGAGAGCCTGGTACTACAGAGAAGGAATATCTGTATATATGCGATAACGAACGCATCTTTAAATGTGGAATTAATGCTTATATTTGATATTTATGTGACATCCGAAATGGAGCACATAAGAAATGTTTGAGACAAAATAGAGGGATGTAAATATGGGGAATTTAGCTAAAAAGACCCTCTAACCAGTCTGAAAACTCTATATTATACACAATGATTCTACAATAGTAAGTCACTATAAAAATGGGAATATATACCAGGATAAATAAAAGTGACATAGTGATTTAAATGACATTCGGATCATACAACAACAACTTGAATGTTTGAAAGTGACAGAACAATAGGATATAAATATAATATCTCTAATATTGAGTAAAGAGATATATTTCCTAAGAGTCTGGAAGCCATACCTAACATAATTTAACACTTAATAAGATAAGACAAGGGGAAATTAGATCATGTACTGATCCCCCAAACACTAATATTTCACTTATCAAAAGTGTGTAAAAGAAGGGATTCAATATTAAAATGTTTTTAAGGAATTATTTCCTATTTCCCTTGGTTTTAAAGAGTTTTTAATCGACGTTGTCTCCTAAAAATGTGAATAAAACTTTATTATTTTTGTTTTGCTCTTTCCAATCCTCTAGTGAATGTATGTGAAGTAGGTGTTACGCACCATGAGAAAGTAATTATACCTCCCACCACTAAAATATATAATGTTTGATGATGCTTAAGATTTTTTTTTTTTTTAAGATTTTTTTTTGTTGAATAAGTCTTTTATAAATGGTTAATACCTAATTAAATATTCTATCTTCTGTTTTGTATAACAATGTTCCTTTAGTATTTATAGGTTATAACAGAGAAGTGTATTTAGTAAAAGAAAACATATACTGTAGCTTGTAAAAGAGGCTTGCATATAAGAATGTAGCTGGAAGGTGGCAGACTAAGCAGAGACTGGGGACTCAGTGCTTTATAGATGGGATAATGGATTCATGGAACAGTTTCCCAAGCAGAGGCTGATCCAGGATATATCCAATAATGATATTTAAACTTTCTAAAATGTTCGCTATGATATCATTATGAATAGTACAAGAGCCAGTGCCATGAAAAGAAACATTTTCATCTTTTTGCCCCAAACTTACATCTCCTTTGGCGTTACTGCCATTCGTGCGCGAACAAGGTCCAAAGGGTAAGTCAGAATGGTAGCTGTTGTACCGGCAAGTGAGCCCGCTAGGAGACGAGGAATGGGCGTCAGAGCACTGTAGAAGAGAGGACAAGGAGATAACCCTGTTAGAGAGTCAGTACTTCCTGCAAAAATAAATTACTATAATCTGTAGGTAATGTGTGGAGCTCAGGTTGAGTTGGTCAGTCACTTATTTTATTTACCCTTGCAACCATGTGGACTAAACTCATAGAAGATGTCATTGACAGTTTTTTTTTTTCAGGTGTGGCTATTGTGTCTCATACAACCACACAAAAAATAATTAATAGATGTGTTCTAAAAAAAAAAAAAATCTTGATTACAATGTAAAAAATAAAAAAATGCAATAAAAAGGTCAGCACCAATAGCAGCACATACTGAGGTGTATATTGCAGGAGATAGTTCCTTATTTTCACTCTGTACCCTGCCTTCAGTATTGAAGCCATGTATACCCAGTACATCCCACCTTAATACCCCTTGGGATTTTCCCCATACCTGCATGAGTAGCTGCTAGATGGCCCACTGGACTCCCCTGTTTCTCTGCATCCGCCGCTGATGGTCCAGAGATGGGGCACCACAGCAGAAGGATTATCAATAGGATATAAGTGGGACTACCATGTGGGACCACCTGCTTTCACATATTTTCCGGGTGCCACACCGCAGGGACATGGACGGTGGCATATGCAAGCGCCAACCTGGAAGCGTGAAAGAGAGCGGTGTTGCAGCAGAGGAGTAGGGGAGTAGCAGCTATGCTACATGGAAGAATTGCAGCTAAACCGAAGTGATCCAATGTAAACAGCAGCTTGAGAAAGACCTCAAGGTAAACTTTCCTAAACTAAATTATTGAAGAGGGTGTAGTCAGCATAAAAGAGCAGAATAACAACCCCTTCCATAACTTTGTGAAGCCCAGGTGCTTCCATAACAAGAGAACAAAAGACAAGACCAAAGATGCCAATATTTATGACATCTGCATTGATGTCTTAAGCTATTTATAAAGTTAAACATATCTGTTAAGAAACAAAATAAACACTCTTTGTGGGTTGTAAAATATAGCCAAACATTGGATCTGAGCATCCTTTTGACAGAAGTATAGACATGCTAATAATCTCAAATCCCTGGATTGGCCTATAGGATAGCAGAATTATTTGAACAGCAGCTCCATTGTTGGTCATTATCTTATGGAACATAATAAGTAACACTGAACTGGAGTGTCCTGGTTTTAATGAATCTCCGATTCTACTTCTAGACAAAAATTAAAATGTGACTATGGTACATAAAAGGATTGATTAACTATAGCCACTGGATTCACCTATGTATTAAAATAGGAGAAAAAGTTACTCCTGTTATTTTACTCTCCAAGATATCAAATATTATACACAGGGTTTTAAGGAAAACCTTGCCTACATAGCAGCGAGCTTAGATACAGAGGAGTTTTTCATATTGTGGTTTATTAATATACTGCATCTACCTTTGCTGAATCTGGGTTGGCTGGCAGATTAACAAATATGAGGAA
This sequence comes from Discoglossus pictus, assembly GCA_027410445.1. Classification (NCBI taxonomy): domain Eukaryota; kingdom Metazoa; phylum Chordata; class Amphibia; order Anura; family Alytidae; genus Discoglossus; species Discoglossus pictus. Next base: position 286,257,939 of record CM050163.1, read on the forward strand.
TATTTTCAAAACCATGTCACTGGCTATCACCTTTTCCCTATTCTGTTTTGGGGAACTAAGCATGACTGACCATCATTTCCTCTACAATTTGATTTAACAAAATTCCTTGCATTTACCCTTTTAAAATATGACCCAAGGTGTTATATATTGATAAGATTATACTTGCGCCAGACCCAAATAATGGCTTTTGTCAAAAAATTATTGAATTGTGTTATTACTGAAAAGTGTCCAACATCTGAACTTTCGAGGGGACTACTTAGCAAACCTGCGCCTGGACTAGAGACATCACAACTTAATAAGTATGGATGTACAACATAAATATGTAGAGATCAATCTATAGAGTTACAAAAATTACATGATCTAAATACAAATCCCAATGTTCAGAAAAATGTGTAGTTTTTTTAGTATGATACTACAACGAAAAAAGGTAGTTTATTAAAAGTATAACCATACTAAAGAGAATCTCTAGTATAATGTGTTTCTTCATTATAAAGAAAACAAGATGTTAATCCGTTAAACATGGTTTCACATAAAAATCTGTAGGGATGTGAACCATTTAAAGGGATATTTAAGTTAGCTGGATTCATACATTTCTGCACTCTGTAGGCAAAAAGTGTGTGTGCACCACATTTTATTTTTATTGGGATCTAAAACTCCCTCCAAGGATTATGTTGATACCCCCAGGGGGTGTCTAAACAACTTCCTGGTCCCCACCCAATCAGCATGCAGCATCCGGTGTGCAATGTTAAACCACTATTTACATGTTCTTGCTAGCTCAGTCAATCTCCTTGCAGCTTCCGTCTTGCAGCTTCCTGCCACGTCAGTGATATACTACATTTTCCAGGCTCCTTTGCTACATATCCCATGCTGCTTGCACCACAGCCAATGGAAGAGCAGTGTTGTCAGCATCCCAGTCACTGCTGGTATATGACTCATCCCTACTTCCTGTCTATGCTGTGGGCTGTTGCCATAGGAACTAACAGTGCCATGTCTCAACTCTTTCATCTAACCGGATTGGCCAAAACAAATTGGAAGGGGTGTTAACCTTCATTTTAAAAACGGTCAGAAATTACAATAGATTTTGCTAACTTCAAGGCAAGTGTTTAAATGTCTATTTTGGTATTTTTTCATGCAAACATTTTTTCCCCCCCAAACCCTTCCGATTCTCCTCCATCAGATGCATTCATAATCCAGGAAACTTAGATATACCTTTAATGGTACGTTCCAGACTGAAATCACCTTGCAATTAAACAGAAATTTAAGTGACACATATGCCATATGTTGCTTGCTTCTTTTTTTTTTTTAATAGACCGTACGCTTTCAAGATATAACATTTGTTTGTTGATATATCCAGAGAAGGAAAAATATCTACAGAATTTTAGTAATCTCTCACCTTTCCAAAGCGGACAAACTAAGAAATCAAAAACGGATACACTAGAAAGCATTTATATTTTTTTTGCCACTGGTACATGAATAATCAGAAATTTTTATGATTTCTTTTTATACAAGATTGTTTTTTTCTGCTTTCTTGCAGTATCACAGATACACTTGTAGATACCTGCTAATATAGATACATACAAATAAAAATGTTCTATTCTGCTCTTATGCACTATATATGGGAAAGACAAAAAAAAGTTTTATCCCCACAATATAATATTGTTTTTCAAGTACACACAAATTCAATTTCATAAAGGGGAAACTTAACTACATCTTGCATTGCATCTGTACTTGCACCCCTCAGCAATCTGAATAAATATATGAAAATACATCAAAATATAGTAGGTTGAGTCTACCACATAGCATATGCCATATTTGGTTTCATTAATGTTATTTGGTTGCTATGATATCCCACTTAGGTCTTTCCACAAAGAAATTACATTTCTCTTGACATGGATTGTAATTAACAAGGATATTGTCTTGAGGTGGTCTTTTAACCCCAAATCAAGACAGGTGACATTTTCAAGAGAAAGCCATCCCGTTTCTAATGGGGATGTTTTCTTATTTATTTTTAGCAAGTGGAGGTTATAGGTAATTATTTGGTCAGATACCAAAAATAGGCACACAATTAGATTATTGACTTAATCTCCAACCGATATCTTGGCATTTGTATTTAAATATTGTTATTCATGTTCTCATAACTTTTTTGGGTAAAGAGAAGATCAAATATTTTTAGAAATCTAGGGAAGCAAAATTTACATCATTTTTAATGGCAACACTTGACAGCGGCAAAATTAAAAACACAAAAAAAGGTTAGAAACACTAAAGTAAATTTCCTTGAATAAATCTGTGCAAATAAGGAAATTATGCAAGTAATTTCTATGACCTGCAAGGGGTTCTTCCTTAGCTGGAAGGTGACCCGATAAGTTTATGGTATAATATGGTCTTAAAAATTGTGTCTTTTGTCTGTTTGTGCACCCCCTCTCTCTGCGCCCTCTCCTTCTCTCCCTTCTCAATCTCTCTCCCCCCGCTCCTTCTCCCTGCAATGCGAGGCTCGCAAAGCGCATACACAACTCACAATTCTCTCACTCTCTACCCCCTCACTCTCCCTCCCCTTCCCCTGCTCTCTCGCCCCCTTTCCCCCCCACTCTCCCCCATCCCTTTACCCCCATCCCTTTCCCCCTTTGGCACCCATTGCGAGTTAAATTAGTGTTTCTTCTCTCCTAATGATTTCTTACCACTTTTAGATTGGCCTATAGAAGATATATTAATTTCCCATTATATATACTTTTTTACATTGTGGATTTAAAATACATTATGTTAAGATAATGATTAATTGAGTGATTAATACGCCACTCCCCAGGGTCTGGAGAATATACATAGTTCTGTTTGACACTTATTTAGACAATCTACATTATGATAGTGCCCATTTAGCAGCTAGGTTATGTGAACTTGTCAGCTACTAAGCTCGGAGACTCATACTCCATCCTGAAAAAGTTGTAAGTCCAATAGAACGAAGATCACACAACTTAGACTCTCCAGGAGAAAAGAATGTTCAGCACCGCTGGCCAAGCTATGATCTCTTAATTATACACAGTCCAGTCCCATTATTATGTCCACCAGCTAATACCCTAAATACCTGCAGTGTGCTGCATGGACATCAGCTAGATGTAATGGTAGTGAGTCAATAAGATACTGGAAGGTTGGCAGGGGTATCTAGAGCCATGCAGACTACAGTGCATCAGACAGCTGCTGCAGAGTGTGTGGTGGAGGATCCAGATGGCAAACATGCTAAATCGAGGGGGTCCCACAGGTGCTCGATGGGAAGTACTTACTTGGAAGTACTTCGTCTTTGTCGTGCTCCTTCCATCACTTCTGGACAATTCTGGCAATATGACAAGTTGCATTGTCCTGCTGGAAGATTCCATCCTCTCCAGGGAAGACAGTCAGCATGTATGGGTGTACTTGATCTGCACGGATGGATAGTCCGTTGAGAGTGTCTTCCAGAGGGATGAATGGACCCAGACAATGCCAGGAAGACATTCCCCAGACCATAATGCTGCCGCCATCAGTTTATGTTCTTCCAACAATGGATGCAGAGTGTTTACTCTTACATGCCAATGTCCGTCCAGCCGATGGAGCAAAAGATGTGACTCATCACAGAAGGCAACTCCAATTTTGGTACTGTTGTGCAAATTGAAGCTGTTGCTGACAATGAACCCTCCTCAGCATGAGTGCAGTGACCAGCCGCTTGCTTTGGAGCCCCATATGTAACAGGGTTCGTTGTACTGTAATTTTAGACACATGTCTGGTACGTCTTTGGTGTCGTTGGCCCTCACACATCTTCGCAGCAGACGTTCACCTCTGACATCAATCTCATGTGGTGCTACGCAGATCCACGCCATTTATTCGCAAAGGTGCTGTTTGTCAAGTCATGGTACACTTTAACCAAAGCAGCACGCGAACAGTCACAAACTGCGCTGTTTCAGAAATGCTGCCACCCTTGGCTCAAAAAGCCAATGACCATCCCCTTTTCAAAGTCTGATAAATCCACGTTTTACCCATGACAGTGATGGCTGATAGGTTTACAGAATGTGGTTATATAAGGTGACTTGTAGGCAAAGCCAGCTCACGTCACGTGCCATATTTCATTGGCTACGCGCTGCTAATGTAAAAAGCAGGAAGTGGGTTCACGGATTTCCAGTGCTATAAAACAGAATGGGCAGGAATTCATGTTTTTTTTTTTTTTTTTTGTAGTTACATATGGGTATGTGTGTATAGGGGTTATGTGTATATAGATCCACTAATATTTGTATATATAAAAATATAACATTTTATTTCTTCTATTTATACCTCTCTGACCTTGTTCATTTACCCCACACTCCTCATTGTTTCCTGTCAATACTTTATTTATGATGCCACCTTTCTCAGTCACTTCTGTTGCACACTAAAATGTTTTCATGCTTTTATTTGTCTCAGTATGGATAAAAGGTACGATTTGTAATAACTTGTAGTAGTGCTTTTTTACTTGACAGTTTATCATTCTAAATTGAATATCTTACCAATAAATAAAGTATCCCCATACACTACAATACTTTTATTTTGCTAAAGGAATATCAGTATACACAGGACTGGTCATTTAGTTGCAACGATTCATGATGTAGCAGTTACATCTCAGAAAGTTGAGTGAAAATGATCTTAAATCAAACTTTGCTCTTAGATCTTTGTAGTCAGTACAAAGTGCAGCTCATAGCAATATTTGTTTTCAATTAATACACAGACAGAATTAGCATAAAGTGCTGCAGGTCTGGCTCGTCAGCCAGGTAAACTATGAGCTCAATTACATTCCAACTGCAAAAACACCCGCAAGGCTATTTTTGCCTTGCAGGCATTTTTACAAAAAAAGAAGTTTGCAGAGCCATTACATGGCTCTCACAAAAAAAAGAAAAAACGCCCATAAATATTACGGGAACTCTGGGAGTATTGCTTGGAAATATCTAGCTGCAATGTGCCTAATGTATATCCTTAGCCAACCCAAGAGGCCAATTTTAAATTCCCCAATAGGGGTCACTATTGAATACTATGTCCAAAGAGAATCATCCTTCAATAGCCAATCAGCTAAGGTTTATTATTATAACCTATTCTAAATGGTTGCCATGCTAAGTTATCTGGCTGGTCAAACATTAATCAATGTTCAGCTTTCGGCATCCTCATTTTGATTGGTAATATGCTTAGCCAATTAGAAAGGGGCAACAGACTACGGAGTAACCATATAGTTCTGATTTTGCCAACTAGTCTGAAATATGAGTGACACATATTTCCGCCAATCAGAAGCCTAATCCTTATAAAAAGATGGGGGGCAAAAAGCCACTATTTGGCAGAGTAGTTACACTGTGGGATAATTTATTTTGGGATCGCCTTTTTCATGGACTGTAGTTGATAAACACCTGCTTCAAGCAAGATGGATTTATTTAATTGGTGTGCCTGCTTATCCAGGACTGAAGGAGGAGGATCATCCAAACAGGGTAATGCACTAATTAATGTATTCATTGCTTCCACATTTTTTTTTATTTTTTTATATTTAGTATTTATTTTTCTTTTCTGTAATAATAATAAAAAAAATAAAAAAAGACTAGTGTATTTTGTTTATTTTAGATGAGGTCGTTTGGAGAGGGCGGGATAGAGATAGTAGATTAGGGTGCCATCGTAGACCAGAGGGATCCACATGAAAATAGGTTAAGTAGCAGTTAATATTAGTAGCCCTGTGGGTCCAGAGACTCCCATGGAGATAAATAGATGCCCAGCGGGACTCATAGGAACCCCTATGGGGAAGATTCTTTATGGGTCATGGGGTCAACAGTGACCTCCTATATGGGGATGGTGATAGGGCCCTTCAAGGTCCATAGAGACCGCCATAGGGGATAGGGACTGCAGGATTCCTTGGAACCCCATGGTACACTTACTGTTTATTTAGGGTGGATAGGGTTAGGTAAGGGGGGTTTAAGGGTCTCCCCAGCCCAAAACACTACAGCAACACACCTGATGTCCCCCTAGGTGCAGGTGTGTGTGTGTGTGTGTGTGTGTGTGCGTGGGGGGTGTCCTCAGACACCAAATTTTATTTTATTGATTAAAGGGGAGAGAGCATAGTCAGATGGGGTCATTTGCCCATGTCTCTTTGCATTGAGTTATACAGTGGGGGGGGGAAAGTATTTGATCCACTGCTGATTTTGAATGTTGGTCCTCTGACAAAGAAATGATCAGTCTATCATTTTTATGGTAGGTGTATATTAACAGTAAGAGACAGAATAACAAAAAAAAAAGAAGAAAAACAAAAAAGTTATACATTTATTTGCAGGTCAGTGAGGGAAATAAGTATCTGATCCATTCAGTATCAAGATTTCTGGCTCCCAGGTGTCTTTTATACACGTAAAAAGCTGAAATTAGGAGCACTCTCTTAAAGGGAGTCCTCCTAATCTCAGCTTGTTACCTGTATAAAAAGGCACCTGTCCACAAAAGCAACCAATCAATCAGATTCCAAACTCTCCACCATGGCCAAGACCAAAGAGCTGTCCAAGGATGTCAGGGACAAGATTGTAGACCTACACAAGGCTGAAACGGGCTACAAGACCATAGCCAAGCAGCTTGGCGAGAAGGTGACAGTTGCGGTGTGAAATTTGGGTATGCAATTAGCTCTCTCAGGTTTGATTGTTAAACAGAATGTCATACATGAATTATCTATATACCATACAGCACTAGACTTAAAGGTGCAACACACGGATCCACACTTGTTGTGGCAGCATAATTTTATTTGGCTTTTTGAATTCCCTAACAGGATTGTTTTATCTAGAATTAAGAATAAAAGTTATGTATTCATCTAGGCATGTTAGTATACAACATATAGAGTAGTTTTGATCATTGGATCTACAATTAATTCCCTTCATAGAGTCACTAATAAGTAATATTTGCAATTTGCCAGACAAGTTTGCTCCTTCCACTTGTTACATTTTCAGTGTGTTTGGAATGGTTAGAACGGTGCTACATGTTTTTAGATGGCATTTTTTTTATAGGACCACTGTAATTTGGGGAAAGGGTCACATTTCTAATTGTTTAGCAAACTAACAACAGCAGGATAACATGGACATAAGAGTGAGTTTTTATTACAGAATATCTGAGCTTTAGCAGACACTGCCTGTGTCTGGGGACTTCCATATTTTCTCTCTTCAGTACTACCTACAGACTTGGAGTCTGATGGTACATGTTCTGCCATTGTTTTTCCATTGAGCAGTAGGGAAAGGAAGGAGTTTAAATTGGTAAATTAGTTCAATGTTATTTATATCTCTCCTGCGCATGCTCAGAAGGAGGCGGTCCCCCTGCATATGCTAGTTTTTCACAAACCTCCAGACAGGCCAAAACAGGCAGAACACAGTGTGAACAAAGGTGAGCCAACTAGTATTCAGCAGACGACGGAGTCTCAAATTGCTTCACCACTATATTCACAGAGTGTTTCATCTAACTCATGGTCTGTCTGGTGGTTGTTGAGGAGGAGAGGTTTAGACTATACTTAACAGGAGAAAAAAAACCTGTAAACTTTACAAATGAACACTTGAGTCTAACGTGACTTATTTCAACTATTACTGGAAGTTATCACTTCAGATAAATTAGATATCGACCCGGGAAATATCCTAAGTCTAGGTTGATGGAAGCATGTTCTCAGCAAGTCTTGGCGCAAATGCCTACCCACCCCTTTAAAAGAAAAGATTACTCTGAACAAGAGCAAATACTCTCTGCAACAGTTCAGGACACCAGGCAAGTTACATTGTTCTAAGTTAATGTTTTTTATAAGTTTGAAAATTGCAATTCTTTTCGGTTATATCTTTCTTCTCTTCATAATGGTCTAGGATAAAATAATCTTCTAGACTCTAGAAGACTATTTTATCCTATAGGTAATAATCCTGATAGACCATATAACAAAGTAATTACATTAACTTTTCAAAACACAACAGTATCCACACGATAAAAGTAAAAAGGTATGTGACCCAAGAAATAATTGAAATCTAATAAATTAAAAACTAATTAAAAAAAACAAACAAAAAAATTGGATTTTTTTCTACAAACTCAACCATTCCTAAGCTCCTTGTAAACAGACCAGCTTAGAAAAGTTCCTCAAAGCAGAACATCTTCCAAAGATAAGCCCACTAACCTGTCCCACGTCACCACTCTAGTAGCAGTGAAAGAAATTAAAAAAATTAAATTTAAGCTTGTTAAATTAAGATTTAAAGCTTGGAAAAGCCCCAGAATGGGATGGTCTTTCTGTCTAATACTCCAAATGATTTCCTTATATACTGGCCCTATACTTAAAACAACTCAACCATGACCATATCATGGAAGGTAGTCACATTCCTAAAGACTTTACAGAACAGTATTTAATCTTAGTCACTTTAACAAAATACATTGGGCAAGCAAAAGTAAAAAAGCCACATGTTTCATAACATTAGACATAGAAAAAGCCTTTGACTCCATTGGATGGTCCTACCTTTTCCCCATCTTAGAGGAGTTTGGGTTCAATGGATCATTAATAGTAAACCAATTATGAGCATGCATCTCCCTTGTATAGATTGTAACCCGATACAAACTGAAATCGGAATCAGACAATGTTTCCTATTTACCCTGGTCACAGAAAGGTTGCTCAAAACAATTAGACACGAAAATACAAATTAAAGAAATCTCGACCATATGAATATAAGGTGTGATAATAAGCCCATGTACTACACTTCCAATATTAAAATTAAATATGCTTTTAGATTTAACAAATCCTTACCGGTACAACTACCCACCTTTTACTGATAAAGTAAAAAAATACATTCATAATTGCGAGAAACTATTTATCACACGGCTAGGGTGAATAAAAAAAAAAATGACGGCAATAAGATTGTAAGGCAGGCAATGGTGTTTGGTTGCGACATTAATTTTGTAGGTGTTCTTGAGATCCTTCGGCGCTTATTGCGAGGCTGTTTGTTTGTGTGCTATGAGCAGCATTGGAAAGAATTAAGAAATTAATAAATAAATATACTTTACCTATTTTGAAGTAATGTATGCAGGAAGCATTGTGTTGAAGAGCTGACAATCTGCTTTCATGTTGCTGCAGCATACAATGTGTGTTTTCAGTGTTGTGGAGCTGCTGTGTAAGTGTCAGCAATGTGTGCAGTGTGTAGTGTAAATAGTGTGCGTGTGCGAGGAAAATCCGCTGTAGCTGTGCATTGTGTAAGTTAGTGTAAAATGGCGCCTGATGTGTAGTATGCGGCTGTGGCTGATTTTGCGTCCTTGTTCTTGGACCTCGTACAGGTTTTTCGAAAAACCTGTATGTGTTTCGTGGTGTTTTGCGTGCTTAGGGTCCTGTAGCCTCGTTTTCGTTTTTTTTTTTCGGCGGCCATTTTTTCTCTCGCTTAGGGGATTTTCGGGTGTCTAAACTCTGGAATTTCTACTTAAAATTGAGGTGTAACTTCACTTTTAGAGTGTTTTCATGTGCGTGGGTTTCGGGCGCTAAGGTCGTAATGATTTTTTTCTAAGTCCCGTGGCTCGTATTTGCGGATGCTAAGTTCGTAAATTTTGCGGTCGCGGTGGGAGTCTCCACCTCCGCAAATGCGGACCCTCGCTTTGCGAGGGTCCGCATTTGCGGGCCTAAAGTCCGCAGTTGCTGGCAAGGAGCGCCTTTGGCGCTCCTTGCCAGCAGAGGCGGCCCTCGATTTGCGAGGGCCGCAGCGTTAGCAACAACTAGAATATTGCCCATCAATAATGACGGCAATTAAATTGTAAGTGAGCTAATGGTGTTTGGTGTATTTAATGTGGCTGATGTAGCGTCGTTCGTTTTCTATGTTGTGCGACTTTTTCGTAATATCCGTAGCCGTTTGGTGGTGTTTTGCGTGTTTAGGGACCCTTTAGCCTCATTTTCTTCTGCGGCCATTTTTTCTCTCGCTTGATTTTCGGGTCTCTAAACTCCGAAATTTGTGCTTAAATGGAGGTGTAACTTCACTTGCAGAGGTCCTTGGTGCCCCCCCCTTGCTGTGAGTAACCTTTTTATGTTTTTTTTATTTTTTTATTTATGGTGTTTGTAATGTTTTTGGGGTTGCGCGGGTTCCGTCCTTGTTTTTTAATCTTGTAGTTGTTTTTCGGCAAATACGTAGGTGTTTGGTGGCGTTTTGCGTCTTTAGACTGCTGTAGCCTCGTTTTCTTCGGCGGCCATTTTTTCTCCCGCTTAGAGAATTTTTTAGTGTCTAAACTCTTTTAATTTGACTTAAATTGAGGTGTAACTTTAGTTTTCAAGGTCCTGGATGCTCCCTCTTCCTGCAAGTAAGCTTTTTATGTATTTGCTGTGTGAATTTGTTGTATTTTTCATGTTTTGATGCGCGCGTGTTGCGGCCGATTTTTGCGAGGTCGTAACGTCTTGTATTTTCTTTGCGTTACGACGTAAATTTTGCGAAGGTCGCAGTTGCTGGCAAGGAGCACCTTTGGCGCTCCTTGCCAGCAACTGCGACCCTCGCTTCGCTACGCGAGCAATGGCTCGTATGCTCACAACTATATATGGGATCTATCCTCCCCAAATGGCTCGGTTTTTTTCACTCCCATCCGTACACCTCAAAACAAAATAGATACATTTCAATAAATCTTTATGCAAATTATTAGACACATAACAAAATGCATAATGGATGCTAAGAGAACAGCAAGAGACCTCTTGGTTCTCCACCTTTATAAATATAACCAGGCATCAATCTGACCCAGTAGCATTACAATAGAAGTATAGTTAGCACACTCTATTCCTTTCAACCAAATCTTGGCAATATCAACTCTAACCCAGCTTACAAATCTCTTTTTCCATAACACATATTCCACTAAGTTAATGGCCACTGCAGTTCAAGAAAAGACAAGTTTTTGTCAAGTATGTACTAAATTAACAATACTAGCAGCTGTAGACATTTTTTGGGGAAAATCTGAATTTTTTAAGACTTTGTTTATTAGTATAGGAATACAGTTTGTCACATCACATCCTTGGAGATGGGTGATGTGGGTGAGTAATTGTAGAGATCAGTGGAAGGAGGTATGGAGCAGGAGGTAAAAGACTGAAGTCCATAGGTTTTGTTTGTCAGTTTTCTTTTAAATGAAACTACAGCTCTCCAAAAATGTAAACGTCCCCTTTTAACACATACAATTTTCACCAACTTATCATGGATGCATCCAGTGTTTTGCATCCATTTTTTTTTCTAATAAAAACTAGGTTTATGACTTTTTCCCAGCTTAATTATGCTCTTGGTCAGACTCAAAGTTTTCAAACATTTTTTTCATTGTGCAGTGGTCCTTTAAATACAGACTGCCAACTAGAAACACTGGTATGGAGACTACAATATATGACCCGCAATTCCCTACGGGTCTGGCAAGTACAGAATTCTAGGTAGGGTGTTTCTTTCAAAGCACAGAGTAGCTAGATACAGAGTGTCTCCATATCCTACAAGGTATCAAAGGGATCACTACTACCAATAGTTTGCTGAACATGTCGAAACTAGACCTTTTCTTACAGGTTAAGACATGGTGGAAACAATATCTAAATATACTAATTTCAGATGAAACATGGTCCATACTCGTGGAAGAGGCACACATTCGCAGAAACTCTGTCTAACTAGTTGTGTGTAATGTCAGGAGTTTGATAGATCCTACACATAATTTGTTTCCAAACACTGACCCTCACTGGGGGCACATAAGAACATATTTGTTCGGCCTGTCTGGGGGGATCTGGAAAATCAAAGGAAACCTGCAGTATGTTATCCGAGATTTTTAATAGACGTATATTACACCAACCCAAGAACTAGCTCTACTTGAGTAAACCACAGTGGAAAAGACACCTAGCTCACATAAATGCAAACATACTATACTAGCCATAATAAAACTGTCTAAAGTTGGAGAAGTGAAATTACTATTTTTTTAGAAATAGAAAACTGAAAATTGGCATGTGCGTATGTATTCACCCCCATTGTTATGAAGCCCATAAAAAGCTCTGGTGCAACCAATTACCTTCAGAAGTCACATAATTAGTGAAATTATGTCCACCAGTGTGCAATCTAAGTGTCACATGGTCTGTCATTACATATACACACCTTTTTTGAAAGGCACCACACCTAAGCAAGAGGCACCACTAACCAAACACTGCCAGGAAGACCAAGGAACGCTCCAAACAAGTAAGGGACAATGTTGTTGAAAAGTACAAGTCAGGGTTAGGTTATAAAAAAATATCCAAATGTTTGATGATCCCCAGGGACATCATCAAATCTATCATAACCAAATAGAAAGAACATGGCACAACAGCAAACCTGCCGAGAGACGGACGTCCCCACCAAAACTCACGGACCGGGCAAGGAGGGCATTAATCAGAGAGGCAGCACAGAGACCTAAGGTAACCCTGGAGGAGCTGCAGAGTTCCACAGCAGAGAATGGAGTATCTGTACATAGGACGACAATAAGCCGTACAATCCATAGAGTTGGTCTTTATGGCAGAGTGGCCAGAAGAAAGCCATTACTTTCAGCAAAAAACAAAATGGCACGTTGTGAGTTTGTGAAAAGGAGTGTGGGAGACTCCCAAAATGTATGAAGGAAGGTGCTCTGGTCTGATGAGTCTAAAATTGACCAGTTTCCCAGTCCCGGGAAAATTTTAGAGTTGAGGGAAAGATGGATGGTGCTAAATACAGGGATATTCTTGAGCAAAACCTGTACCACTCTGTGAGTGATTTGAGGCTAGGACGGAGGTTCACCTTCCAGCAGGACAATGACCCCAAATACACTGCTTAAAGCAACACTTGAGTGGTTTAAGGGGAAACATGTAAATGTGTTGGCATGGCCTAGTCAAAGCCCAGACCTCAATCCAATAGAAAATCTGTGGTCAGACTTAAAGATTGATGTTCACAAGCTCAAACCATCCAACTTGAAGTAGCTGGAGCAGTTTTGCAAGGAGGAATGGGCAAAAATCCCAGTGATAAGATGTGGCAAGCTCATAGAGACTTATCCAAAGCGACTTGGAGCTGTGATTGCTGCAAAAGGTGGCTCTACAAAGTATTGACTTTAGGGGGGTGAATAGTTATGCACATTGACCGTTTTCTGTTATTTTGTCCTATTTGTGGTTTGCTTCACAATAAAAACAACAAAATTTTTTCAAAGTTGTGGGCATGTTCTGTAAATTAAATGATGCAAATCCTCAAACAATCCATATTAATTCTAGGTTGTGAGGCAACAAAAAACACGAAAAATGCCAAGGGGGGGGGGGGGGGGGTGAATACTTTTTAAAAGGCACTGTACATGTCTCAAATTTTTTCCTCAACGAAAGTGGATCTGAATATCGGTCTCTCTGCATGTAATTTGTTATCTTTTTATCCTGTGACTCAGTCACCCCATGCACTTAATTTCTGTAACCCACACCCTTGTTTTTAATTGTGTGTTGAGAAAATTAACCAAACAGCTCAATAAAAATGAATGAAACTTATTTTTGACAAAACGTATACTACTATTTTTTTTTTATCTTTTCTGACTCTTTAATAAACAAACAAAAAAAAAAACACAATCTCAGTCGATCCGTAATACAGGGACTGATGCCACTCCAATTAATCTGTAAGTAATTAAGTTCATATGATGCTGATGTAAAACATAACTAGTTGGAATGCTGTGGTTTCAAAATCTTAAAGAAACACCATCAACAATCTTACATTTGTTGTAGTTAAGTGAGAAATTCTGTAAAATTTTATATTTTCTTACATTTATGTCTCCTTACCAAGTAAATATTAAATATTTCTCCATTTATGCCAGATGAAAAATCTCTGATTATCTGGGATAGGGCAAGGGTTACCAATCACAACCAATTCACTACATGGATAGTATTACTTTGAGACAGCTCTCAGTATCATTAGCCACTTTTCTTTCTGCTAAACTTATTTATTTGCCATATGTATTATATTTTTTAGCTTTTATTATGCAAACTATATATACTACTATATATTGCTCCTTTGTGATACAGCAAATGTTCCAAATATGGTACACTATAGATAATACAAGTGCTTTATCAGCTGAATGCTATTAAAAATGTTCACATTTTCCTACAGTAAAACAACATTTAAGGTTTCCATTTTGAGCTGTCCATCCGCTATTCTGATCCACAACCAAAAAGGGATTCTACTATTTTGTTACTAAGTGAACATTGGCATTAATTACGGATAAGGTCCTGAGGTATTGGGCCAATTGTCTCTTATGAAGTTGCCTGCACAAAAAGAGATCAGCTATGCTCAAAATGCAGGCTTGCAACCCACCTGGGAATGTAATAGATAAGACCAGGTGATGGATTCCTGCGATATATAATCCATATATAAAAGATAAAAATGTAAATAGAGAAATAATGGATATTTACTTGTTAAGGAGACATTAATATAGGAAAATATACATTTTGCAGCATTTCTCAACTGATGTACAAAATGTTTAATATTGATAGTGTCTAAGTTCATTTGATGTCAACGTAAAATCTAACTAGTTGCTATGTCTTAAAAATTATAAAGGCATACCTAAGTGAGCTGGATTACGAATGCATCTGATAGAGGGGAATTAGTAGTGTATGCAAACATTGTTTGCATGGAAAACCCTTCAAAATAAACATTTAAACACTTACATTGAAGTCAGCAAAATCTCTTGTAATTTCTGACAGTTGCAAATCAGGGTTAACACCCTCTAAACCCAAGCTAAATTAGCATCAAATTTAAAATGATTTGTTTTGGCCAATCAGGTTAGCTGAAACTTTTGAATAACCTCTGGGTACCTGTTTGTGCTGAAAAGCAGCTTTGGATATGTAGTGTATCCCTGATATGTGCTATGTATTGCTGCCGACATACAGAGAGGAAGCTGCAAGGAGTCTGGCTGAGCAAGCAACAGCAGGTAAATAGTGGGTTAATATTGCTCCCCTGATGCTGCATGCTGATTGGGTGGGGATCAGGGGCTTGTGTAGACACCCCCTGGAGGTGTCAACATAATCATTAGAGGGACTTTTAGATATTAATAAAAATAAAATGTTTTATGAGATGGGCTGCATACATATAGGCTGCTTTTGGCCTAAAGATTGCAGAAATGTATTAATCCAGCTCACTTAGATATGCCTTTAATTACTTAAAGGAAGTAAGCAAAGTGAATATAAAACATTATGAAATATACAGGCTTGGTTTCACTACTGCAGTGTTCCTTTAATTTAGCGCACATTTCTGGCTGATAAATTAGCCATCAGCATAAAGAAATATACAATTAAAAATGATGAGTATCCAACAATCATGCTATTGGTGTCCCCAGAGTCAATTCATTAATAAACATACATAAATATTCACAGATCTCCTATATGTAATACATAATAGAAAGAAAACAATTTAATACGGAACCACAGATCAGACAGAATGTAACTTGCAAGAGGCCAGTGGCATAGATGCTGCTGCATACTAAAAAAACAGCAATTCTGAGCAAAGTAAGGACTAGAAGGGTTAGGTGGCATAGCCTGTGAGTTTCAATTAAAGGAACAGGTTACATAACATTTGCTCCCTTATATCTTCCAATGGTTTATGTACCAAGGAAGAGCTATAGTATTGCAACTAGATTCCCAAATACTTCAATGACAGTGGAAAGCCCACAATCACATGGCAAAGTATCCAACCTATTCTTGCCCCTCAATCGGACCCAAGTTCCATGGTGATCAAATGCAGTTAGAGAAAACTGGAAATGATGTGCACCTGCAAATGTAGGGCTTTACAAGACACCAGTTAGGAGTGTGCTCATCCCCCTTAGTATGTCTTATAGCTGAGGCAGAAACATTACAGCTGACAGAAGGGAAGTGTTAAAGCGATTAAAAGGAAGACTAAACAGACATTTGCAGAATAATTACTCAAAGTATTAACAGAAATGGTAAATTCAAGGAACAGTCAAAAAGCACAGCAGGTAATATATTGGGTGTGCACTTACTTTCCCTGGAATCCATAATATTTGCCAAATAATTTCTTGTACTGTTCATGAGCGCAGAACTGTATGGCAGCATACGGGATCACACGTACCATGGTGGCAGAGTTACCTCTCCATAAGCTCAGGAAACCCTCATTTAGGTATGTACGGTATATCAATTTGTAAGCTTCCTGCCAATGAAGATAAAAGGGAAATGGCAACAAGAGAGTGAATGTGATAAATAAACAGAGAAGTTATGGGCAATCTAGAACACTATAAAATGACAATCTGCAGAAATGTATACATACAATTTAGGTCAAAACCTTTGTATGAACCATCACTAAACTATGCAGAAATAATTATATATATATATATATATATATATATATATATATATATATATATATATATATATATATATATATATATATATATATATATATATATCAAGCATGTCCCTTTATATGCAACAAGTAAACCGCTGCTGATTACAGAAACAACAACAAGTAAATCATGTAAATCATGCCTCTGGCACAATCTTAAATCCATAATTCTGTCAGTGTGTAGTTTATGTTGGCCTCACCTTTGCCGAAAATCTGTTTGAAGACACTGGAGGAAAGAAAAAGATATGACAGGATGGTTAGCACATGATAAGGTGTGGCCCTTTAAAAACAAAACATGTTTGTCCTAGGATAGAAGACATTTGTAGTGGATGAAAGTTACTGCCTGGTCTAATGCAGTACATGAGGATCACCAGTAGGATTTGTAGCAGATTCTCTACTTCAGTCCAGTCAGATAAAATTAATAATAACCAGTCAAAGTAATAAGCTGTTAAGCTGTACCAAAACTAATCTTCTATTTGTGAAGGTAGGAAGTAGGAGGTGAAGTGCATCCAAATTCCAGTATAGACCAATAGACCACTCTTTTCCTACCTTAGTTTAAATTGGCAAAGAAGACCATCATTATGTACACACACAGCAGAATACAGAACCATATCAGTTTAAAGAATTATTTATCTTTATTATTTAAAGCACTAAATTACTGTGAGCTAGCATGCACAAAAACGGTGTAATTTATGTTGGGTCTTCAATTCACAGCATTTTGCCACAAATAGTCAACCAAAAAACAAAATAAAAATTATGGCTGGAAAAATGAACATAGATTGAAGTGCCTGTCCATTCAGATTCTGATTAAGTTTCTGTGTTTATTTCAACATTTTTATTAGAAGAATGCTGTATCTTATGGCACAACCATAATCTTGGTATTCAACTTAATTGTTATTATTCTATTTTATTTATAGTTTGATAGCAGATTCCATAGTACTGCAATAAACACATAGCTAACATTTGTACACGCATTATAAGATAATGTAAATAAGTCAAGACATGACATTGTACATTTAAATAGGTACAAGACGATAGAAAATCTGCCAAATATCAAATGTGAAAATGCAGGGGAATATTTCCACTGTGCATTCTAGTTGGAGGATAAGTTGAAGACTCCTTGTAATGAGGTGGCTGAAGTTTACCTTGGAAGATGATTTTGGTTCTGTCTAGTGGGGCAACAGCGGTCTTGGCCACAGCTCCAGCCAGCGCACCAGACATCAGAGAGTTGAGCACACTTTTGCCATTTTTATGTCCCTGCAACAGATATAAATGTATCTTACTTATTAAAGTATCCCCAGTGCATGCAGTAATACAGTGAGTGTATAAAAGCTCATATTTTTTATGATTTTTTTAAAGCCAGAGAAAGATATGTTGTTTAGTGTATACTGAGTTATAATTTAAAATGAAGGTGAAAGTTGAAGTCTCAAGTATCTGCATGTGACATGAAAAGACCTTTCACCTATTTTAGGTTTTCAGTTTACTGAGGTAGGAAACAGATCTCTATCCTCTATTTGACCTACACACTTAAGACTTTCCTAAGCAGGAGTATGTGTTGTAATCTAATAGGGTCACTGTGACGCCATTAGACAAACAGAGAAACTGTAGTACTAGGTTCCCCTGCCTTATGCTAGAGTAGGTGCTAAAACTCTGCATGCATGGATAGATATATATATATATATATATATATATATATATATATATATAGCCAGTAAGCTTGAAACAGCTGTACATGGATAGGATACTCAGCTTGTGTTTAATCCAACCTTGGCTTTGCATTAAAGCTGTGAAATACAGCATGCATAAGCTTAAAGGAAGCCATGTTTGATCATGGCTACGGACTAAAGAGCGAGTCATTTTTGGGCACATTTACATGTCCCAGCTTAGCTTCCCAGAATGCAGTGTAATAACTGATTTTCTCTGAACTTTGAGCTGGAAGCAGGTTTTTTAACTTGTTTTAGACATTCAAATGTGAACACTGATGTACTATTTATTTTCTTGTTAGTCTGTCTCAATGATTTAGGTTTAATGACGTAGGTCAAGTTTGCAAATAGTTTCTTTCAGCCTTGGGGGAAGGAGAAGCAGGACAGATTCCAAATATGGCATACTTTAGTAACAAGCAATTTGTTACTTTTTGTCAATTTTATTAATTGAATGCTATTAAATAATAATTTTTCAGTGTAATTGCATTGGTCGAATGCCATCTGGCATCAACTCTGTATGCATGCAGAAAAAGTATGGATTTCATGTGCGAATTATCTTGTTTTTCAAAATGATGATTGACAATAATTGCTAACAGCCCATGCTTGGCAGGTGAACCCTTTGAGAACAGTCTCTTTTTCTAGCACTTCATTCCCTTAAATAGAGTGGGCATGGTTTGTGCTTTATATAAATGTTTTAACAAAGTTTAATTCATTCATTCCATCCTCGTTGTCATAAAATGTACTTACTTACTTGTAAGAGACCACATATAGTTCCATTATTCTCTCCTGCAAGTTGCCATCTTCCTCATCTATGACCAGTAACACTGCATTTTGTAAGCCAAGGACACTCCCACAGCAAGCAGACAGTCTTAGAAACTACACAAACATTAAAAAAACGGACAGCTCCTTTTTTAACATATTATACCAGCAATGTTTTACTATTAATTATTGAATATAATAATTGAAAAGAATTGTACAATGCTCTCCGTAGACTGGTCTTTTACCAACTCCACTAAAGGAAGCAGTAATCCAATCTCTACTAAAGAAAAGCCTTCCCTGGACCAAACTGCATTGCCAACTACTGGCCTACCTATCTAAAAGCTTCCATTTTATGGAAAGTCATTGAGTAAGTTGTTGCAAAGCCACCTGGCTGTCATCCAACAACTTATATGACTCATTCCAATCAGAATGGCATAGTCCTGAAACAGCTCTGGTATGTGTGAAAGGATCTGGTGATGGCAAGAAACAGAAGTAACTGTTCTATACTAATCCTCCTTAACATATATGCAGTGGCACGACTTTAGAGAGAGGGAGACGTGTACGCCGTCCCTTGCATGCACAAAATGCATTAAAAAAGCGCGCGCCCACACCAGCGCGCCAGTACAGTGCTGCACTCACCCTCTCCTCTAGTGTCCACCTCCCGGGGATATACCCCACCTCCTCGGGCAGGGTGAGTGTGGTGGGGAGTTCTGAGGGGCTACAGAGAGGGAGAGTCTGGACTGGGGGGTCCTGCAGGAGCTGCACATTGAGACAGGATCGATGGAGAGGGTGAGTGCAACATTGGACAGGCAATTCCGTTTGCCACACAATGTGATGCTTTTGGTTCTCTGAGCACCTTCGAACCTTTCCTCCCGCTCATCGCAGGGTTCATTAACCTGCAAGTTTTGTGCTTGGGAATGCCATGTGTCTCTTTCCAGCATATCCCCCCTGTCCCTTCCCTGTGTGTCTGTTAAATGTTTGTGTGGCGTGCGCTGACTGTCATTTGTTTTATTTTCTAAGTCTCGCGTGTCTGGCCTTGTTGGTGTAAGTGATACTGTCTTTGTCGTCGTGTATTTTCTAAGTTCCGCGTTCCTGGCTTTGCTCAGCCTCGTTTTCATCCAGTTTCAGATTTTTTTTGTCCGCCATTTTTTTCTCACTCAGCCGATTTTCGAGTGACGAAACACGGCAAATAAGGCTCAATATCGCTGGCAACATCACTCCCAGGCTTCCTGGCTCTCCCCCTGTGCTTGTGTGCGAGTGTCTTTTATTTTATTTTTTATTATTTTTTTCGTGTTTTTAAAAACTTTTTTGATTTCCGCGGTTCGGACGTTAACTTCGTATTTTTCCGAGGTTTTTTTTTCTAAGTCCTGCGTGCCTCAACTGCTTGCAGCCCAAGTCCCACGTGCCTCAACTGCTTGCAAAGAAGAAAGTGAGGATTTATAAATTCCCTGGGTGTTTTCCACCCTAATAATCAGTGTACAAAATAGTGGGACTAATATAACTGGAATCAATACAAAAATAAATTTTATTAAATGACAGCGGCGTATTTTAAAAACAAGGAAATACTTAAAAAAGTGACAAGGGGAAATTTAAAAAGGGGGCAAATGTAAGGAATAGTGAAAAACCCTATGGCACTGATATTGTGCAGTATATATATATATATATATATATATATATATATATATATATATATATATCTCAAATGAGTGGGTATTCCTATTCACACCTGCGGACGAGCCAAAATGTTATAATGAGACTTAAAGGTAGAGTGACCAAGTCTTCTCATAAGTTTATATATAAATATAGAACACCCTCATGCCTTTATACATCGTCCTCCAGAGATCCAGAGGGCGGCAGCTCTTTCACATAGCAATGCACTTTTATGGAAAGGATGTACAAATCACTGCTTGCTGTACTTTAGAGCCTTTAACCCATTTTTAAAAGGTACATTCAATGCAGTACCTATTTCACATATATCTTATGGAAATAATTCCTAAAGCTTAAGAAAATCGTAATCCCAGCTATTAGCTTACAGCATGGGAACCAGGCTGTGTATATATCAGTTTTCTTTCATCTGACTCAGGTACAACACATTCAGTGCCTGAAATTTACGTGAAAGGTAGAATCAATGGTATATATAACCAGGGTTATCAAGGGCAATATAAGGTACTTGCAGGCTTAGTACACTACATTAAGGATGCATGGGGCATTAAACTAGGCCGTAACTATATCAAGTTCGCGGTTCCAGCAAGGCTTGACCGCCGGGTTGCAATCCGCATGTCAGAAATGTGCCAAGTGTGCAGTGCATATACGCTGCGTGCATGAGGGCAAATAATTTGTTTAGGTGGGAGAAGCGCCATTTCAGAAGTGTAATGTGCAAGTTAGTGTTGTGGAATGGCGGCGATAGTCTATGTCTTATGTGGTTCGCAAGCATTTTCTGTCCTTCCTAATAGTGTATTTTTTGTACCTTGTACGTCCCTGACAAAGTCGTACACGGCTGGCAGTGTATTGCGCGGTTCGGGGTCGTGTAGCCTCCTTTTTATTTATTTTTGGCCGCCATTTTTTTTTACGGTTTAAATTTGTGTGCAACCTTACTCTCAGACTTCCTGTCTGTCCCCCCATGCTTTGGACAAGTGTTTTTTTTATTTGTATATTTTTTGTGTTTTTAGTGCTTTTCGATTTGCGCGGTTCGGCCGTTAACGTGGTATTTTTGCAAACTCTGGTTTTATTGGCTAAGGGATTGCGAGGTCTTAATTTTTGCAGCCTAAGTCCTGCGTGCTTCAATGCCTCAACTGCTCGTCTCGCTTTGCGCTCATTTTGGCTAAGTCACGCATTTTTCCATGCCTCATGGCTAGCCTCGCCTTGCGGCAACTTTGTGACTTCTTGACTACTGCAATGCACGATCTCTGGGACTTCCAGATAAGAAATAACACCACTTGCATATGATGCAGAATGCTGCGGTAACACCCATTCTTCATTCTCTGAGCTGGTTACTTACCAAACAGAGAATTTATTTTAAGGTTGGTTTGCTGAGCTTTAAAGCTACCTGAACTATTCAACTACATGAAGGAACTTTTGGTTCCCTACACTTCTCTCTGTTCTCTTCAACAAGTGAATCACAGTTAAAAGAAACCAAGAGTTTGCTGTAGCATCAAACACACATCATGTCGCTGCTTGATGTCTAACCTCATGATAGTGTGAATCCCCCTCCATGTGGGAGTGTCTTTAGCTTATAAAGTGCAGTGCTGCAAGGTACAGCTGATGAAGATGGCAGCCTAAAACAGAGAATAGTTAGAGGAAGTAGGAGGTTCTAAAAACGAAGAAACTGTTGCTGTGGGTCTTTTGCAAGTGAGTGAGTGAATCGGTTAAATGAAAATTACATTGAGGAGGATTAAATAAATAAATAAAATAACTAATAGCAGCTGAAACATGTTACAGAATACAAAATGTTTGCCTAAATATGAGTAACTTGAACTATATTAAAAAGGAGCACTGTGGTTATTTTTTTCAGATAATTTTTTTATTTAACTAAACATGATAATGGTCAAAATGTTACTAGAAATAAAAAAAACTTAACACAACCTTTTTTTGTGATTTTTATGCATGTTTTTCTTTCCTACATCATTTATTTTGTGTTCTTGATGATTGCTGCCTACTACTTCTTGAAGTGTCTGTGTCCTTGTAAACAGAATATGGGAGATTCCACATCAGCATAAATACATATAAAAACATAATAAAATTAGAGGCGTGATATTTTTTTACATTCTAAAAATGTGTTGCATATTTGCAAGTATAATTCTTCAAAAAAAAATATAACATTTTACCACAGTGGTCATTTAAATAGAGTGCTGGCATTATCAAATTTGCCCCTCAAAAATTCATATTAAAAAGTATGTGCTTTATTAGATAAACGGAGCTAGGATACTATTTATAAAAGTTTATATTTATTATTATTTATATTAAGCTTTTACAGAGGTAAGAGATTTCTGGCCTCTATTGTGCATCTAATATTGGTTCCAAACAGGAAGAGGTCAGACAGACTTATGATTCATCCTACTTAACAGATCGTCTGTTGTCATTATTTTTTGGAACATATTCCATCACTAGAAAATAAAATCAAAGAAAAAATAATACAGCTTCCCAAAGACAAAAAACGATTAGACCCGATCAGCTGCTAATTAAGGAAGTTATCGGTGTACTGTATAGTAATGGCTGAAGCAGAACAGTAATGCCACAAATACTGCAGTTATATATAAAAACATACATTTTACAACACTGGTTAATTTCAAGATGTAGGTTGGTTCAAAAAACAGTTATCATATAAAAGCATGTTAGATGCACACATGTGTTATTGTGCACATATTTAACTTAACCTTGAATAAATAGCAGTAGAGGTGCTCTACTTATTTAGTTATACAAATTCTAGTATATTCTAGAACCAAATATCTACTAAAAGGACTAAATGATGATATTTGTAAATATAGGAGCATTCATTGTTTTAAAGACCACTTTGCTCAAGGTTTTCTTTTGAATTATTAAACTTGATATGGAGGAAACTGTTGTAAGAAAGTAAAAAATATAATCACAGCCTTTACATTTTTCACTTTTATATGCAATTATTCTTTATGGTAGGCTTCCATTTTTACTACTATGCTGCTTCTGGCAGAATTTGTCTCAGCAGATCATGTACCTGTAGAACTAATGAGGTTTGTATTTGTGCTAATGAGCATACTGGCACTGGCAGTTGTAACAGCCACATTACCATTATGATTGGAAGTAGATCGTTGGAAACTAAATTGTTATGTTGCACAGTAGCAAAAGGTAGGGGCAGGTGTTAAATACCAAAAGCACCAATGATGTAACAATTTCCCCTCCCTTGTCCCACCATGCATAAGTGCACTGTTCAGTAGATATGAGCATGCCCTCTTGCTCCAAGCTACCAGGAGGTGCTCAAATAAGACAATAAAGAACTTTCTATACACAAAAAAAAAAAATCACGTTTATGTTTTGCACAACTGTCAATGTTATTTTGTTACGTACTACACAAATATGATCCCCCTCCACCCCTAAAATAGTGGTCCATTCATTTATGAGAAAGTTTTTGTCAGCAATTATATTTCACTAGACAATGTACAGATCAGTGAAGACCATAATCCCCTGCAAAGCATATACAATACCACATTTGCCCCTTACCTCCAATGCCACAGCAGTGGGCCGGATCGTATGAGCTCCATTCTTGTTCAGACCCACTTGGCTTTCTTTCATACCATTCTCCATACCACGATCTGTCACCAAAACGGAGGTAAAATATGTCTCTCCTGTAGAGCAAAGAAAAGCTTTAGGGTTCATATTCACATTAGATTGTTGACTATTTCCCAGAAGCCCTAGCTTCTATATCTAGATAAACTGCCCCTGTGGATACTGCGAGAGGCAGATTCCAAACTATAAACGGTGGCATGTTTTGCTCAGATTATTTTCAGATCAGTGTTATGGTGTAAGGGGGAAACTTTAAACCACACACTTTAATTTCCAGGAAGTTTGGCATCCACAGGCTTTTATTTTGAGATCAGTTACCTCACAAACTACCACTGCCTGTGTTTAATATGGATTCACACTGTGAAATCCAATTGCAGAGGATGATTACTGTTCATGCTGTTTTAACTAAATCACTGCAATATTAGGTTTTCCGCAATTAGCTGCATATTTGGGGAAAGTGAGATGTGCTGGAACAAGAGATCATGCTTTGATGCTGGAGCTAAAATGTGAGGAAAGTACTATTTTATGTAAAAGGTAGTAGATGTAACGGAATAACTTTCACCAGTCAGCAAACTATAATTTTTTGTTGAAACATTACAGGCAAGATATTGGAGTACAGCACTCAAGGTCTGAGAATAAAGCATGCCTGTGATTGTATGTTTGGAAAGCATAATTAGAAGGGATTGATTTTAAGCTCAAAGACAGGGCCCTCCCTTCTTTTGCAATGTTTTTAGCTGTTGTTACCATTGTACTTAACCCCTGTACAATTCTACGGAATATGTTGGCACGCTACAAATAAAGGATAATCACATATATGGTTGTGGACCTAAAACGCAACGTAACCGCAAACCTCGCAAAGTTTGTGTGGCAAACAGCATTGCCAACCTTACAATTATAATCCCATCATTTTTGACGGGCAAGTTCCTAGTAATAATAATATTAATAAATTACACAGCTACCCATAACTGCTAAAAACACTAATACTATATGAATTATCAATGCAGTATTGAAGCTTTTTGCAACCCCAGACCCATTTAATCAATGTTGCAGCCAACAGCAATTACTTGGGCTGTAGGTAATCTGCTGGTTGCCACATGAAGGGCTTGGGCTGCAGTGCATATAAAGATGAAAGTGTTGTTTCCAGGTGCTTTAGACCAAATGTTTAAAAGATAGATTTAAAAATCGGCAAACTTTATTTAACACAGGGTATACGCCACTAGGGAAATAAAACGAGAACATTTATTCTGTACAGAGCAATAAATGGTTAAACTAGTGAGCATATTTAGAAATATAATGAACAAGTGAAAATGTCCACTTATACAAAAAATGAATTATGCTCTAGCCAAACATCAGAACCCCAAAACAAACACTAGATAGTGAGAACTCTGGGATTCTTGAAGGAGTGTGGAAGGCTCAACCAATTTGATGCCCCAAAGCAGGCTAGAGCAACCTAGTAAATAATAAAGCCTGAAAAAAAAAAGTGGTAGGAGTCGTGATGTCTGAAAAAACAATTGCCCCATAAAAAAAAAGAAAAAAAAAAAAACGCAAAACTGACCCACAAAAGGTTCTCGAATAAAATCAACTAAATCTAAGAATCACACTACACATAGGGACTACACACTCAATGCAACCCAATTTAATAAGCATACAATTGCATACTCTATTATAGCTGCCTAAATATAGGTAAAGCAGTAGTACATAATATATCTCTCCTTGATAGCTTGCAATTCCTAGGAGATGGCTAATATGTAGTGGACTTGGGCTATTCGACATGTAGGCTGTGTACCACATTTTTTTGTCACAGGACAATGTAGCCCTAATAGGGAACCTCACAAACTAGGTTCAATTCATTTCCTTAGGTAACCCAAGCCATTAATCAACCCTTATTAATTATAGCCAGTTTTCTCAATGCCTCACTTCCGTTTTGTCATTCTCAGGCAGTTTTGTCAAAGGTTACAGAGATGGAAGGTTCCCAGAAGCCAGGGTGCATAAAAACTGTACTTATGGCTACTACATATATTTTCAAACCATAAATGTATCTCTATGAAGGATCTGGTTTATGAGTACCATAAACATGAGAAGGTGATTAGAGTTAAATAAAGATGAAGCATTTACTTTCCAGCACAGGAAGGGGCCACTTTTGATTATATTTGTACGATCAAAATTCTGCATATGGTAGAGTGTATGAATTAACCACTTACCTGCCTCAGAGAGGTAAGATTAAAGAGAGTCTTTAGAAACTATATTCCTGCCGTAGATGCCTACAATGCAGATAGCTAATAATACAGCAAGTCTTTATCCGTACCACACAACAAACACGTCTCCACCAAGATCATCACAAACATTGTACTGTAATGCCCCATCTTCTTCTTGGCCTTAAATGTAGGAGCGATCAGGCAATTTAGTAACAAAGTGTTGCAATTTATAATATAAGGTAAATATGTGGAAGGGCTGCTTAGTAATTATGGTCTCATGGTGTTTAATTAAAGAGATATAAACAAAAATTCCTCTAATTACCTCTTTACAAACAACTAAAATACCATAATGACAAAATCTGAAAATACTAATTTAGAAATTGGCCAACAGCGATGTGCAAGTGGGAAGGAGGAATTGATGAAGCTGACTCATAGTCATAAGATATCACTTACAACCGACATTACAGACCTAATAAATTCATTATTTATGACATTAAAATGAAAAGTGTTCGTTTTTTTTATTGTAGTTTTTAATAATGTTATAAGAGAACCTAAAATAATTATTCTACACTAGAACAGACATTGCCCTGCTTGTTAAAGGCATATCTAAGCTTCCCTATTTTCCCTTTCACTAATTCAACACAGGCTGCTTATATCAGACACACACATTACATGGATTCATTCTATACACATAAAGATTTATTTTATATAATAAAAACATTTTGGTTTCCACACCCCCAGCGGTGGCTACCTAGGCACTGTGTACTAACCAATAGAAATACTGCATTCAAGTATGTTTTTTTTAACCTTACAGCCAGTAGCAGCATAGTGCAGAGATCCAGAGCAGCACTGCCTGAGCTGCTGGTGTGTGGTGGTAACAAAAGATTACAAATCCCATGATGCTTTGCTGCAGCAACTGAACCTCCATACTGCTAAAAATGTTGTAGTTGCCTCTGACTGGCCACAACAAATGATACATTTTAGGCTAATTTAGCTTGGATTTTCAAGGGCATTCCTTCTCAAAAATCAGCTGCCAGTAAACAGAAGAAATGTTGCAAACTTTAGGGTGAGTTTATTAATGTTTATATTGAGATGTTTTTCATGCAAA
This sequence comes from Discoglossus pictus, assembly GCA_027410445.1. Taxonomy (NCBI): domain Eukaryota; kingdom Metazoa; phylum Chordata; class Amphibia; order Anura; family Alytidae; genus Discoglossus; species Discoglossus pictus. Next base: position 286,285,273 of record CM050163.1, read on the forward strand.
AATAAATGTTTGTATCAGATGCATTCATAATCCAGGAAACTCCCAAATACCTTTAAGCTGACCACTGAACAGGGACCACATAGACTGATTAAAGGAGTCCTACTGATACTGAGAAACATCAACACAAGTATCTGCGTTCAGTAAACCTTTTTGTTTTATATAGAATCGAATGAACAGAAACCTAAATGAGAGCTCTCATTAGTGCAGGAATCTCCAGTCTACGGCCCTAAAGCCAAATGTGTATCTGCATAGGTCATTGGTAGCTCTCAACAGATCAATGTGCATAGAGGTAATATAAAAATAAAAAAAAACTCGGCTACCGACCAAATTATTGTTTTTTTTTGGTCAAAATAGGTATTGGAACTCAATAGAGGGGATTTGCTTCATGTTTTCTATTCTTTAAAAAACTTGTATATTCCAACCTCCACCAAATAGTAATAAATATAAATACAGGTAAACCCTGCTTAATGCTATCCCGATGAGTGCTGATTCGCTACAGGGCTTTTTTCACTTCTAATTACCCCTTTAGTGCTAAATCTCGCCATAGCGTGTTTTTTGTGCACCAAATTGCAATTGGCCATTTAAATCCCTGCCTAGAGCTGAAAGATTCGCCATAGCGATCACTGAAAATGCCCCGTTTATCGCAGCTGCTTTCAATTTTCAAAACTAAAAAAAAAACTGGGACATTTGATGTGCCCAGCTAAACAATTAGTTGGTGGAGAAAAACAAAACAAAACTTGTTTTGCTAAAATGACATATTTGTTCAGTAAATCACCACTGCTTGAGCTATAGGATTTAGGGCATTTGAGGATTACAAGCTTTAAGCTAACTCTTTAGAAATCGGATAAAAAAATCTGTGCAACATTTAGATTTGGTTTTGCACAATGCAGTTTAACCCCAAGCACAATGGTCCTACTAGACCCTACATGCACAGGTAAAGAAATTAGCTCACGGGGAGTCATCGATATACTTACCTTCTGTGCTTGTAAAACAACACTATAAAAATAAAAAAAATCAAACCAGTGTCAACAAACCTGGTTTATGAGGACCATAAAAACTGTAAATTGACTTTAGTTAAATAAACATTAACCACCTTTACAGCAGGGGAAGTGACCACTTGAGAGAATACCTTGTTCTGCAAATGGCAGAGTGTATGATATAACCACTTTAAATAGACTCTTTAGGTAAAAATAGGTTTTATATAAATGTGTTAACTATATTGACCAATTAATGTTATCCTCCTTAATGGAATTGTGATGTAAAATGCACACTTTATTTACTCCAAAATAGGATCAAGAAGGTTAGAGTAACATAGTCTGACCCTCTGGATACTTACCCTTTCTTCCTGTTCTCTCTCATGAGAGCTGCCATACTGTACAGCAGTGACCTAAGAGGAGAAGCTGAACACTACCAGTGTTTCATGCTACTAACAATCAATGACACGCTGTGTGTCTAAGAAGGTACTGGTAGTGTGAAGCCCCTCTTCTCTTGGGGTGGCTTTAGGCTACAGCTGTGAAACATGGTGCCCTATATGAGAGAAAAAAGGCAAAAACTGTATATCCCAAAAGTCTGTAATCTGTTTCTCTGCCAGCTTCTTAGAAGTAAGTAAAAGTAAAATACATAACTATATTAAAATACACCTGTCGCTAGAAAATGTCTTATGTTTTTCAATAATCGCTACAGCTTGAGATATTCACCCTTATTTCAACCAAGTACACTATACTTATTATAGAGTGATTTACTCTGGTTTTGTTAAGAGTAAATCATTAAAATATTATTATTATTACTAGCTACTTGCCCGTCACAAATGACGGGAATAAAATTGTAAGCCTGTCAATGCTGTTTGCCACACAATGCGAAGCTATGGCCCCTTGAAGCACATCGCGAGCCCCGCGTTGGGCACCTTTGGCTCATTGCAAGCTTTTCTCTGCCCCTCATTGCCATTTTTGGAAAGCCGCAACTTTCCTGCTTTGCAATGATCACCTTTGTCGCTTATCGCAAGCCCCATGATGAGCGCCGTCGGCGCTCATTGCGAGTCTCTCCCACGGTGTACTTTATAGGCTCCCCCCGTGTACGAAGGCTGTTTGCCACACAATGCGAGGCTCTGCCCCCTCTGAGCATCTTCCGTGCTCATCGTGAGCCTCTCCTTCCATCTACTTTACGGGCTTGGCGCTCATTGCAGGCGTTTTTCCAACCCGAAACTTTGGTGCCTTGCAATGATCACCTTCGGCGCTCATGGCAAAACGCCCCCCCCCCCCCCGTGTAGTTTAAGGGCCTCGCGATTAGTGTTCCTGCATTGGGTTAAGCGTTACTGGCTTCAGGCTCTTCTGCCTCGTTTTCATCTTGTCACGTCTTTTTGGCCGGCATTTTATTTCCTCGCTTAGGCGATTTTCGATCGTGAAGAAACGTCACATATCCTTCAAAATTAACTTGCAACCTCATTCACAGGCTCCCTGTCTCTCCCCCTGTGTTGTGTGAGAGTGTGCAAGTTAATTAATTAGAAGCATATTTGTTTTTTTTTTGCTGGTCTTTCCAGTAACGTGGTTCTGCCATTAAATTCTAAATTTAGTGCAGCCCCGCAACTACGGGCCTCGGTTTGCGGTTCTAAGTCCTTTGGCGCTCATTGCAACCCTGCAACTGCCGGCCTCGCTTTGCAAGGGCCACAATTATTTAACATTGCGTGACCAACATTCGTAAGATCCACAACTATATATGTGATCATCATTGTCATTGAGACAGTCATTAGATGAACCTTGTAACACATGCTGGCAATACTGCAACTCCTGTAGTCCAGTTTACTGCTGGGCCTCTGTATGGGGGGGCTGGGGGTATTAGCAAAGTGTTTTCTTACACTTATCTCTCTGTGTCATTATCACAGAGCCAGTGCCAGAAGGAGCTCATGAACAGACAGTGCACTCCAGCCTTTGTCCATTCAGTAAGGATTTAAATAAATTAATACAGTAAGTGTTGGACTTTGGTAAACAAGTCAGCAGTCCCTGGGATGTGACCTGAAAGAAGCAGCCCCCATAGTGTATTTGTGGTGTGCGATATCTGCACTGTTAGTATTAATCATCATCCTTAATAATTAATATTGGAGTAAGTGTGAGGAGTGTAACAAATTAACCAGGACTGCTCCTGAAAACAAGCAGTGAGTGATTAATGCCTTGGATCCACCCCCTGTACTGCACTGCGCCCAAGGGTAGGAATATAGGGCTCGGGTACATTTGCAGACATTCCTGTGCATTGCTGTCAAAACAGTACTCCGTCACCCAGCAACCCACACAGGGGGCAGATGTCAGTCAGAAGCACAGTGACACGCATAGGGGGGCAGACGTCAGTCAGTAGCACAGTCTCACACATGGGGGGCAGATGTCAGTCAGTAGCACAGTCTCACACATGGGGGGGGGGCAGATGTCAGTCAGTAGCACAGTCTCACACATGGGGGGAGCAGATGTCAGTCAGTAGCACAGTCTCACACATGGGGGGGCAGATGTCAGTCAGTAGCACAGTCTCACACATGGGGGGGGCAGATGTCAGTCAGTAGCACAGTCTCACACATGGGGGGGGCAGATGTCAGTCAGTAGCACAGTCTCACACATGGGGGGGCAGATGTCAGTCAGTAGCACAGTCTCACACATGGGGGGCAGATGTCAGTCTGTAGCACAGTCTCACACATGGGGGGCAGATGTCAGTCTGTAGCACAGTCTCACACATGGGGGGCAGATGTCAGTCTGTAGCACAGTCGCACACATGGGGGGGGAGATGTCAGTCTGTAGCAGTCGCACACATGGGGGGGGCAGATGTCAGTCTGTAGCACAGTCTCACACATGGGGGGGGGCAGATGTCAGTCAGTAGCACAGTCTCACACATGGGGGGCAGATGTCAGTCTGTAGCACAGTCTCACACATGGGGGGCAGATGTCAGTCTGTAGCACAGTCGCACACATGGGGGGGAGATGTCAGTCTGTAGCACAGTCGCACACATGGGGGGGGGAGATGTCAGTCTGTAGCAGTCGCACACATGGGGGGGGCAGATGTCAGTCTGTAGCAGTCGCACACATGGGGGGGCAGATGTCAGTCTGTAGCACAGTCTCACACACATGGGGGGCAGACGTCAGTCTGTAGCACAGTCTCACACATGGGGGGGGCAGATGTCAGTCTGTAGCACAGTCTCACACATGGGGGGGGCAGATGTCAGTCTGTAGCACAGTCTCACACATGGGGGGCAGATGTCAGTCTGTAGCAGTCTCACACATGGGGGGCAGATGTCAGTCTGTAGCACAGTCTCACACACATGGGGGGCAGACGTCAGTCAGTAGCACAGTCTCACACACGGGGGGGGGGGGGGCAGATGTATACACGTTAGTTATAACAAACAATAATACACAGCGATTAGTTGTCATTGCATAATTAGACAGAGGGGCAGTTATCAGAGCACAATCACAAACAAAGTGCACCTCTTACTGCACAGTCAAAGTCAGGGGGACTTGTAAGTTTACACTAACTAAGCAGACAGTCACTTATAAAGTTAGTAGTTACACACAAGGATGGTGTTACACAAACAAACATGGGGCAAATGTTAGTTTCATAGTCACACACAAGGGACTTCTCACACACTGGGGAAATTGTTAGTAGCACATGCGCATACACACAGGTAGTGGTCACATACAGAGGAAGCTGCCACACACACACACAGGACATTTGTCACATACAGTGCTTTGCAAAAGTATTCACCCCCTTGACTTTTTACCTATTTTGTTACATTACAGCCTTTAGTTCAATGCTTTGTTAATCTGAATTTTATGTGATGGATCAGAACACAATAGTCTAAGTTGGTGATGGGAAATGAGAACAATATATACATATATTATATACATATAATTTTTGAATTAGAAAACAGAAAATTGGCATGTGCGTATGTATTCACCCACTTTGCTATGCCCATAAATAGCTCTGGTGCAACCAATTACCTTCAGAAGTCACATAATTAGTGAAATGATGTCCACCTGTGTGCAATATGAATGTCACATGATCTGTCATTATATATACACAACTTTTTTGAATGGCCCTAGGGGCTGCAACACCTAAGCAAGAGGCACCACTAACCAAACACTGCCATGAAGACCAAGGAACTCTCCAAACAAGTAAGGGACAATGTTGTTGAAAAGTACAAGTCAGGGTTAGGTTATAAAAAATATCCAAATCTTTGATGATCCCCAGGAGCATCATCAAATCTATCATAACCAAATGGAAAGAACATGGCACAACAGCAAACCTGCCAAGAGACGGACGCCCACCAAAACTCACGGACCGGGCAAGGAGGGCATTAATCAGAGAGGCAGCACAGAGACCTAAGGTAACCCTGGAGGAGCTGCAGAGTTCCACAGCAGAGACTGGAGTATCTGTACATAGGACAACAATAAGCCGTACACTCCATAGAGTTGGGCTTTATGGCCAGAAGAAAGCCATTACTTTCAGCAAAAAACAAAATGGCACGTTTTAAGTTTGTGAAAAGGCATGTGGGAGACTCCCACAATGTATGGAGGAAGGTGCTCCGGTCTAATGAGACTAAAATTGAACTTTTCGGCCATCAAAAGGTAACGCTATGTCTGGAGCCAACCCAACACATCACGTCACCCAAAGATCACCATCCGCACAGTAAAACATGGTGGTGGCAGCATCTTGCTGTGGCGATGTTTTTCAGCAGCCGGGACTGGGAAACTGGTCAGAGTTGAAGGAAAGATGGATGATGCTAAATACAGGGATATTCTTGAGCAAAACCTGTACCACTCTGTGAGTGATTTGAGGCTAGGACGGAGGTACACCTTCCAGCAGGACAATGACCCCAAACACACTGCTAAAGCAACACTTGAGTGGTTTAAGGGGAAACATGTAAATGTGTTGGAATGGCCCAGTCAAAGCCCAGACCTCAATCCAATAGAAAATGTGTGGCCAGACTTAAAGATTGCTGTTCACAAGCTCAAATCATCCAACTTGAAGGAGCTGGAGCAGTTTTGCAAGGAGGAATGGGCATAATTCCCAGTGGTAAGATGTGGCAAGCTCATAGAGACTTATCCAAAGCGACTTGGAGCTGTGATTACCGCAAAAGGTGGCTCTACAAAGTATTGACTTTAGGGGGGTGAATAGTTATGCACATTGACTTTTTTGGTTATTTTGTCCTATTTGTTGTTTGAAAGGCACTGTACATGGGCAGCTGTCACAAGCAGGGTAGTTGCCACATTAGCTCTGAGGAATATGTTGGCGCATAACAAATTAAGGATAATAACAATACAGGGGAAGGTGTCACATACACACAGGTCAGTTATCGTATACAGTGGCTGTTGTCACACACACACACACACACACACACACACACACAGGGCAGGTGTCACATACAGGGGTAGTTGTCACATACACGGCAGGTGTCACACGCAGGGGTAGTTGTCACACACACGGGTAGTTGTCACACACACGGCAGGTGTCACATACACACAGGGCAGGTGTCACATGCAGGGGTAGTAGTCACACACACACAGGGCAGGTGCCACATAGAGGGGTAGTTGTCACACACACACAGGGCAGGTGCCACATAAAGGGGTAGATGTCACACACACAGGGCAGGTGCCACATACAGGGGTAGTTGTCACACACAGGGCAGGTGTCCCATACCAGGGTAGTTGTCACACACACACACACACACAGGGCAGGTGTCCCATACCAGGGTAGTTGTCACACACACAGGGAAGGTGTCCCCCACACACACACAGGACATGTGTCCCATACCAGGGTAGTTGTCACACACACAGGGCAGGTGCCACATACAGGGGTAGTTGTCACACACAGGGCAGGTGTCCCATACCAGGGTAGTTGTCACACACACACACACAGGGCAAGTGTCCCATACCAGGGTAGTTGTCACACACACACACACACACACACACACACACACAGGGCAGGTGTCCCATACCAGGGTAGTTGTCACACACACACACACACAGGGAAGGTGTCTCATACCAGGGTAGTTGTCACACACACACAGGACAGGTGTCCCATACCAGGGTAGTTGTCAAACACACACAGGACAGGTGTCCCATACCAGGGTAGTTGTCAAACACACACAGGACAGGTGTCCCATACCAGGGTAGTTGTCACACACACACACAGGGCAGGTGTCCCATACCAGGGTAGTTGTCACACACACACACAGGGCAGGTGTCCCATACCAGGGTAGTTGTCACACACACGGCAGGTGTCCCATACCAGGGTAGTTGTCACACACACACACACACACACACACAGGGCAGGTGTCCCATACCAGGGTAGTTGTCACACACACACACACACACAGGGCAGGTGTCCCATACCAGGGTAGTTGTCACACACACACAGGGCAGGTGTCCCATACCAGGGTAGTTGTCACACACACACAGGGCAGGTGTCACATAGAGGAGTAGTTGTCACACACACAGGGAAGGTGTCCCATACAGAAATAGTTGTGACACACACACACACACACGGCAAGTGTCCCATACAGGGGTAGTTGTGACACACACACACACACACACACGGCAAGTGTCCCATACAGGGGTAGTTGTGACACACACACACAGCAAGTGTCCCATACAGGGGTAGTTGTGACACACACACACACAGCAAGTGTCCCATACAGGGGTAGTTGTGACACACACACACACACACAGCAAGTGTCCCATACAGGGGTAGTTGTGACACACACACACACACACGGCAAGTGTCCTATACAGGGGTAGTTGTGACACACACACACACACACGGCAAGTGTCCCATACAGGGGTAGTTGTGACACACACACACACACGGCAAGTGTCCCATACAGGGGTAGTTGTGACACACACACACACACGGCAAGTGTCCCATACAGGGGTAGTTGTGACACACACACACACACTGCAAGTGTCCCATACAGGGGTAGTTGTGACACACACACACACGGCAAGTGTCCCATACAGAGGTAGTTGTGACACACACACACACGGCAAGTGTCCCATACAGGGGTAGTTGTGACACACACACACGGCAAGTGTCCCATACCAGGGTAGTTGTGACACACACACAGGGCAAGTGTCCCATACCAGGGTAGTTGTCACACACACACAGGGCAAGTGTCCCATACCAGGGTAGTTGTCACACACACACAGGGCAGGTGTCACATAGAGGAGTAGTTGTCACACACACACGACAAGTGTCCCATACAGAAATAGTTGTGACACACACACACGGCAAGTGTCCCATACAGGGGTAGTTGTGACACACACACACACACACGGCAAGTGTCCCATACAGGGGTAGTTGTGACACACACACACACACACACGGCAAGTGTCCCATACAGGGGTAGTTGTGACACACACACACGGCAAGTGTCCCATACAGGGGTAGTTGTGACACACACACACGGCAAGTGTCCCATACCAGGGTAGTTGTCACACACACACAGGGCAAGTGTCCCATACCAGGGTAGTTGTCACACACACACACAGGGCAGGTGTCACATAGAGGAGTAGTTGTCACACACACACAACAAGTGTCCCATACAGGGGTAGTTGTGACACACACACACACACGGCAAGTGTCCCATACAGGGGTAGTTGTGACACACACACGGCAAGTGTCCCATACAGGGGTAGTTGTGACACACACACACGGCAAGTGTCCCATACAGGGGTAGTTGTGACACACACACACACACACGGCAAGTGTCCCATACAGGGGTAGTTGTGACACACACACACACACGGCAAGTGTCCCATACAGGGGTAGTTGTGACACACACACACGGCAAGTGTCCCATACCAGGGTAGTTGTGACACACACACACGGCAAGTGTCCCATACCAGGGTAGTTGTCACACACACACAGGGCAGGTGTCACATAGAGGAGTAGTTGTCACACACACACGACAAGTGTCCCATACAGAAATAGTTGTGACACACACACACGGCAAGTGTCCATACAGGGGTAGTTGTGACACACACACACGGCAAGTGTCCCATACAGGGGTAGTTGTGACACACACACACGGCAAGTGTCCCATACAGGGGTAGTTGTGACACACACACACGGCAAGTGTCCCATACCAGGGTAGTTGTCACACACACACAGGGCAGGTGTCCCATACCAGGGTAGTTGTCACACACACAAGGCAGGTGTCACACACTGGGGTAGTTGTCACACACACACACAGGGAAGGTGTCCCATACCAGGGTAGCTGTCACACACACACACACACAGGGCAGGTGTCACACAAAGGAGTAGTTGTCACACACACCGGGCAGGTGTCACACACAGGGGTAGTTGTCACACACACCGGGCAGGTGTCCCACACAGGGGTAGTTGTCACACACACAGGGCAGGTGTCACACACAGGGGTAGTTGTCACACACACAGGGCAGGTGTCACATGCTGGGGGTAGTTGTCACACACACAGGGCAGGTGTCACATGCTGGGGGTAGTTGTCACACACACAGGGCAGGTGTCACATGCTGGGGGTAGTTGTCACACACACAGGGCAGGTGTCACATGCTGGGGGTAGTTGTCACACACACAGGGCAGGTGTCACATGCTGGGGGTAGTTGTCTCTCTCACACACAGGGCAGGTGTCACATACACACAGGGCAGGTGTCACATACACACATGGCAGGTGTCACATACACAGGGCAGGTGTCACATACACAGGGCAGGTGTCACACACACACACAGGGCAGGTGTCACAGGCTGGGGTAGTTGTCACACACACACAGGGCAGGTGTCACAGGCTGGGGTAGTTGTCACACACACACACAGGGCAGGTGTCACAGGCTGGGGTAGTTGTCTCTCTCATACACAGGGCAGGTGTCACATACAGGGGTAGTGGTCACACACAGGGGTAGTTGTCACACACACACACACAGGGCAGGTGTCACATACAGGGGTAGTTGTCACACACACAGGGCAGGTGTCACACACAGGAGTAGTTGTCACACACACCGGGCAGGTGTCCCACACAGGGGTAGTTGTCACACACACCGGGCAGGTGTCCCACACAGGGGTAGTTGTCACACACACCGGGCAGGTGTCCCACACAGGGGTAGTTGTCACACACACAGGGCAGGTGTCACACACACAGGGCAGGTGTCACACACACAGGGCAGGTGTCACACACAGGGGTAGTTGTCACACACACCGGGCAGGTGTCCCACACAGGGGTAGTTGTCACACACACCGGGCAGGTGTCCCACACAGGGGTAGTTGTCACACACACAGGGCAGGTGTCACATACACACAGGGCAGGTGTCACATACACAGGGCAGGTGTCACAGGCTGGGGTAGTTGTCACACACACACAGGGCAGGTGTCACAGGCTGGGGTAGTTGTCACACACACACAGGGCAGGTGTCACAGGCTGGGGTAGTTGTCACACACACACACAGGGCAGGTGTCACAGGCTGGGGTAGTGGTCACACACAGGGCAGGTGTCACAGGCTGGGGTAGTTGTCACACACACACACAGGGCAGGTGTCACAGGCTGGGGTAGTTGTCACACACACACACAGGGCAGGTGTCACAGGCTGGGGTAGTTGTCTCTCTCATACACAGGGCAGGTGTCACATACAGGGGTAGTGGTCACACACAGGGGTAGTTGTCACACACACAGGGCAGGTGTCACATACAGGGGTAGTTGTCACACACACAGGGCAGGTGTCACACACAGGGGTAGTTGTCACACACAACGGGCAGGTGTCACAGGCTGGGATAGTTGTCTCTCTCACACACAGTGCAGGTGTCACATACAGGGGTAGTGGTCACACACAGGGGTAGTTGTCACACACACAGGGCAGGTGTCACATACAGGGGCAGTTGTCACACACAGGGCAGGTGTCACACACAGGGGTAGTTGTCACACACACACAGGGCAGGTGTCACACACACAGGGCAGGTGTCACACACACAGGGCAGGTGTCACACACAGGGCAGGTGTCACACACAGGGGTAGTTGTCACACACAACGGGCAGGTGTCACATGCTGGGGGTAGCTGTCTCTCTAACACGGCAGTTCTGTGTCACATTCCCTCACATGGCTCTATGTAAGGCTGTACATTCCTGCACATGGCTCCATGTTATCTCAGTCACTTAAACAGATGCCAGTCCTTCCTTGCCACACACAGGACCTGCTCCAGGTCACACACTCACCTCTGCCTGCGGGTCTCCCGTTACCCGCTGCAGTAGCTTTCACTCCAGGCCACCGTACCACCAACCGGTCTACACCCACAACACACCCGGTGAGGCCTTCCTAGGAACGAGCTTGCCTGGATTGGCTGGCAGCAAAAATGACAGATCTGTAAGCCAATAAGAATAACGAAAGCGTGGGTATGGTCTACTGTGTTATTGGAGGTACTGTTGACAGAATGTGACAGTTGTAGAAACCAATCAGGACCGAGAGGCGTGGTTACATGTCCCATGTGGCTGGAGACGATTTAGGGGGTTGGGAAAGAGGTGAACAGAGGACTGTGTGTATAAGTGTATGTGTCTGTATGTGGATCCAGTGAGTGTATTATTATATGTGTCTGTGTATCCAGTATGTGCATGATTGTCTGTATGTGCAGCTCAGTGTGTATGTGCATCCAGTGTGGGTTATTATATGTATTTACTAGCGACTTGCCCGTCAAAATATGAAGGTCAATAACATTTGAAGCCATGGGAATGCTGTTTGAGACATGATTGAAACCGTTTTGGTAAAACTCCAGTTTAGGTGCGTAAATTATTTCTAGGGTGTGTTGTTGTTTTCCAGTCTGGTTCTGATGCTGCGAGGAAAGTTACACAGGACAGGATGTGAGAGAGAGGACTGGGGTGTGCACCGGATAGAATGTGAGAGAACTGGGGGTATACACACGGTGAGGAGAGGACAGGGGTGTGTGCACCGGATAGGATGTGAGAGAACTGGGGGTATACACAGGATAGGGTGAGGAGAGGACAGGAGTGTGTGCACAGGATAGAATGTGAGAGAACTGGGGGTATACACACGGTGAGGAGAGGACAGGGGTGTGTGCACCGGATAGGATGTGAGAGAACTGGGGTATACACACAGTGAGGAGAGGACAGGAGTGTGTGCACAGGATAGAATGTGAGAGAACTGGGGGTATACACACGGTGAGGAGAGGACAGGGGTGTGTGCACCGGATAGGATGTGAGAGAACTGGGGTATACACACAGTGAGGAGAGGACAGGAGTGTGTGCACAGGATAGAATGTGAGAGAACTGGGGGTATACACACGGTGAGGAGAGGACAGGGGTGTGTGCACCGGATAGGATGTGAGAGAACTGGGGTATACACACGGTGAGGAGAGGACAGGAGTGTGTGCACAGGATAGAATGTGAGAGATAGGACTGGGGGTATACACACGGTGAGGAGAGGACAGGGGTTTGTGCACCGGATAGAATGTGAGAGAACTGGGGTATACACACGGTGAGGAGAGGACAGGAGTGTGTGCACAGGATAGAATGTGAGAGATAGGACTGGGGGTATACACACGGTGAGGAGAGGACAGGAGTGTGTGCACAGGATAGAATGTGAGAGAACTGGGGTATACACACGGTGAGGAGAGGACAGGAGTGTGTGCACAGGATAGGATGTGAGAGATAGGACTGGGGGTATACACACGGTGAGGAGAGGACAGGAGTGTGTGCACAGGATAGAATGTGAGAGAACTGGGGTATACACACGGTGAGGAGAGGACAGGAGTGTGTGCACAGGATAGAATGTGAGAGATAGGACTGGGGGTATACACACGGTGAGGAGAGGACAGGAGTGTGTGCACAGGATAGAATGTGAGAGAACTGGGGTATACACACGGTGAGGAGAGGACAGGAGTGTGTGCACAGGATAGAATGTGAGAGATAGGACTGGGGGTATACACACGGTGAGGAGAGGACAGGAGTGTGTGCACCGGATAGGATGTGAGAGAACTGGGGGTATACACACGGTGAGGAGAGGACACAAGTGTGTGCACCGGATAGGATGAGAGAGAGCTGTGGGTATACACACGGTGAGGAGAGGACAGGGGTGTGTGCACCGGATAGGATGTGAGAGAACTGGGGGTATACACACGGTGAGGAGAGGACACAAGTGTGTGCACCGGATAGGATGTGAGAGAACTGGGGGTATACACAGGACAGGATGTGAGAGAGAGGACAGGAGTGTGTGCACAGGACAGGATGTGAGAGAACTGGGGGTATACACACGGTGAGGAGAGGACAGGGGTTTGTGCACCGGATAGGATGTGAGAGAACTGGGGGTATACACACGGTGAGGAGAGGACAGGAGTGTGTGCACCGGATAGGATGAGAGAGAGCTGTGGGTATACACACGGTGAGGAGAGGACAGGGGTGTGTGCACAGGATAGGATGTGAGAGAACTGGGGGTATACACACGGTGAGGAGAGGACAGGAGTGTGTGCACCGGATAGGATGTGAGAGAACTGGGGGTATACACACGGTGAGGAGAGGACAGGAGTGTGTGCACCGGATAGGATGTGAGAGAACTGGGGGTATACACAGGACAGTGTGAGGAGAGGACATGAGTGTGTGCACCGGATAGGATGTGAGAGAACTGGGGGTATACACAGGACAGGGTGAGGAGAGGACAGGAGTGTGTGCACCGGATAGGATGTGAGAGAACTGGGGGTATACACAGGACAGGGTGAGGAGAGGACAGGAGTGTGTGCACCGGATAGGATGTGAGAGAACTGGGGGTATACACACGGTGAGGAGAGGACAGGAGTGTGTGCACCGGATAGGATGTGAGAGAGCTGTGGGTATACACACGGTGAGGAGAGGACAGGGGTGTGTGCACAGGATAGGATGTGAGAGAACTGGGGGTATACACACAGTGAGGAGAGGACAGGAGTGTGTGCACCGGATAGGATGTGAGAGAACTGGGGGTATACACACGGTGAGGAGAGGACAGGAGTGTGTGCACCGGATAGGATGTGAGAGAGCTGTGGGTATACACACGGTGAGGAGAGGACAGGGGTGTGTGCACAGGATAGGATGTGAGAGAACTGGGGGTATACACACAGTGAGGAGAGGACAGGAGTGTGTGCACCAGATAGGATGTGAGAGAGCTGTGGGTATACACACGGTGAGGAGAGGACAGGAGTGTGTGCACCGGATAGGATGTGAGAGAGCTGTGGGTATACACACGGTGAGGAGAGGACAGGAGTGTGTGCACCGGATAGGATGTGAGAGAACTGGGGGTATACACACGGTGAGGAGAGGACAGGGGTTTGTGCACCGGATAGGATGTGAGAGAACTGGGGGTATACACACGGTGAGGAGAGGACAGGAGTGTGTGGATAGGATGGGAGAGAACTGGGGGTATACACACGGTGAGGAGAGGACAGGAGTGTGTGCACAGGATAGGATGTGAGAGAACTGGGGGTATACACAGGATAGGGTGAGGAGAGGACACGAGTGTGTGCACCGGATAGGATGTGAGAGAACTGGGGGTATACACACGGTGAGGAGAGGACAGGAGTGTGTGCACAGGATAGGATGTGAGAGAACTGGGGGTATACACACGGTGAGGAGAGGGCAGGGGTTTGTGCACCGGATAGGATGTGAGAGAACTGGGGGTATACACACGGTGAGGAGAGGACAGGAGTGTGTGCACCGGATAGGATGAGAGAGAGCTGTGGGTATACACACGGTGAGGAGAGGACAGGGGTGTGTGCACAGGATAGGATGTGAGAGAACTGGGGGTATACACAGGGTGAGGAGAGGACAGGAGTGTGTGCACTGGATAGGATGTGAGAGAACTGGGGGAATACACACGGTGAGGAGAGGACAGGAGTGTGTGCACTGGATAGGATGTGAGAGAACTGTGGGTATACACAGGGTGAGGAGAGGACAGGAGTGTGTGCACCGGATAGGATGTGAGAGAACTGGGGGTATACACACGGTGAGGAGAGGACAGGAGTGTGTGCACCGGATAGGATGTGAGAGAACTGGGGGTATACACAGGGTGAGGAGAGGACAGGAGTGTGTGCACTGGATAGGATGTGAGAGAACTGGGGGTATACACAGGACAGGGTGAGGAGAGGACAGGAGTGTGTGCACCGGATAGGATGTGAGAGAACTGGGGTATACACAGGACAGGGTGAGGAGAGGACAGGAGTGTGTGCACCGGATAGGATGTGAGAGAACTGGGGTATACACAGGACAGGGTGAGGAGAGGACACAAGTGTGTGCACCGGATAGGATGTGAGAGAACTGGGGGTATACACACGGTGAGGAGAGGAAAGGGGGGGGGGTGCACCGGATAGGATGTGAGAGAACTGGGGGTATACACACGGTGAGGAGAGGACAGGAGTGTGTGCACAGGACAGGATGTGAGAGAACTGGGGTATACACACGGTGAGGAGAGGAAAGGGGGGGGTGCACCGGATAGGATGTGAGAGAACCGGGGGTATACACACGGTGAGGAGAGGAAAGGGGGGGGTGCACCGGATAGGATGTGAGAGAACTGGGGGTATACACACGGTGAGGAGAGGACAGGAGTGTGTGCACTGGATAGGATGTGAGAGAACTGGGGGTATACACAGGACAGGGTGAGGAGAGGACAGGAGTGTGTGCACCGGATAGGATGTGAGAGAACTGGGCTATACACAGGACAGGGTGAGGAGAGGACAGGAGTGTGTGCACCGGATAGGATGTGAGAGAACTGGGGGTATACACACGGTGAGGAGAGGAAAGGGGGTGGTGCACCGGATAGGATGTGAGAGAACTGGGGGTATACACACGGTGAGGAGAGGACAGGAGTGTGTGCACCGGATAGGATGTGAGAGAACTGGGGTATACACAGGACAGGGTGAGGAGAGGACAGGAGTGTGTGCACAGGACAGGATGTGAGATAGCTGGGGGTATACACACGGTGAGGAGAGGAAAGGGGGTGGTGCACCGGATAGGATGTGAGAGAACTGGGGGTATACACACGGTGAGGAGAGGACAGGAGTGTGTGCACTGGATAGGATGTGAGAGAGCTGGGGTATACACAAGACAGGGCGAGGAGAGGACAGGAGTGTGTGCACAGGATAGGATGTGAGAGAGCTGGGGTATACACACAGTGAGGAGAGGTCAGGAGTGTGTGCACAGGACAGGATGTGAGAGAGCTGGGGTATACACACGGTGAGGAGAGGACAGGAGTGTGTGCACAGGACAGGATGTGAGATAGCTGGGGGTATACACAGGGTGAGGAGAGGACAGTGGTGTGTGCACAGGACAGGATGTGAGAGAGATGGGGTATACACAGGACAGGGTGAGGAGAGGACAGGAGTGTGTGCACAGGACAGGATGTGAGATAGCTGGGGGTATACACACGGTGAGGAGAGGGAGTGTGTGCACAGGACAGGATGTGAGATAGCTGGGGGTATACACACGGTGAGGAGAGGGAGTGCGTGCACAGGACAGGATGTGAGATAGCTGGGGGTATACACAGGACAGGGTGAGGAGAGGACAGGAGTGTGTGCACAGGATAGGATGTGAGAGAGCTGGGGTATACACACGGTGAGGAGAGGACAGGAGTGTGTGCACAGGACACGATGTGAGAGAGCTGGGGGTATACACACGGTGAGGAGAGGGAGTGCGTGCACAGGACAGGATGTGAGATAGCTGGGGGTATACACAGGGTGAGGAGAGGAGAGTGGTGTGTGCACAGGACAGGATGTGAGAGAGCTGGGGTATACACAGGACAGTGTGAGGAGAGGACAGGAGTGTGTGCACCGGATAGGATGTGAGAGAACTGGGGGTATACACAGGACAGGGTGAGGAGAGGACAGGAGTGTGTGCACCGGATAGGATGTGAGAGAACTGGGGGTATACACAGGACAGGGTGAGGAGAGGACAGGAGTGTGTGCACCGGATAGGATGTGAGAGAACTGGTGGTATACACACAGTGAGGAGAGGACAGGAGTGTGTGCACCGGATAGGATGTGAGAGAGCTGTGGGTATACACACGGTGAGGAGAGGACAGGGGTGTGTGCACAGGATAGGATGTGAGAGAACTGGGGGTATACACACGGTGAGGAGAGGACAGGAGTGTGTGCACCGGATAGGATGTGAGAGAACTGGGGGTATACACACGGTGAGGAGAGGACAGGAGTGTGTGCACCGGATAGGATGTGAGAGAGCTGTGGGTATACACACGGTGAGGAGAGGACGGGGTGTGTGCACAGGATAGGATGTGAGAGAACTGGGGGTATACACACAGTGAGGAGAGGACAGGAGTGTGTGCACCGGATAGGATGTGAGAGAGCTGTGGGTATACACACGGTGAGGAGAGGACAGGAGTGTGTGCACCGGATAGGATGTGAGAGAGCTGTGGGTATACACACGGTGAGGAGAGGACAGGAGTGTGTGCACCGGATAGGATGTGAGAGAACTGGGGGTATACACACGGTGAGGAGAGGACAGGGGTTTGTGCACCGGATAGGATGTGAGAGAACTGGGGGTATACACACGGTGAGGAGAGGACAGGAGTGTGTGGATAGGATGGGAGAGAACTGGGGGTATACACACGGTGAGGAGAGGACAGGAGTGTGTGCACAGGATAGGATGTGAGAGAACTGGGGGTATACACAGGATAGGGTGAGGAGAGGACACGAGTGTGTGCACCGGATAGGATGTGAGAGAACTGGGGGTATACACACGGTGAGGAGAGGACAGGAGTGTGTGCACAGGATAGGATGTGAGAGAACTGGGGGTATACACACGGTGAGGAGAGGACAGGGGTTTGTGCACCGGATAGGATGTGAGAGAACTGGGGGTATACACACGGTGAGGAGAGGACAGGAGTGTGTGCACCGGATAGGATGAGAGAGAGCTGTGGGTATACACACGGTGAGGAGAGGACAGGGGTGTGTGCACAGGATAGGATGTGAGAGAACTGGGGGTATACACAGGGTGAGGAGAGGACAGGAGTGTGTGCACTGGATAGGATGTGAGAGAACTGGGGGAATACACACGGTGAGGAGAGGACAGGAGTGTGTGCACTGGATAGGATGTGAGAGAACTGTGGGTATACACAGGGTGAGGAGAGGACAGGAGTGTGTGCACCGGATAGGATGTGAGAGAACTGGGGGTATACACACGGTGAGGAGAGGACAGGAGTGTGTGCACCGGATAGGATGTGAGAGAACTGGGGGTATACACAGGGTGAGGAGAGGACAGGAGTGTGTGCACTGGATAGGATGTGAGAGAACTGGGGGTATACACAGGACAGGGTGAGGAGAGGACAGGAGTGTGTGCACCGGATAGGATGTGAGAGAACTGGGGTATACACAGGACAGGGTGAGGAGAGGACAGGAGTGTGTGCACCGGATAGGATGTGAGAGAACTGGGGTATACACAGGACAGGGTGAGGAGAGGACACAAGTGTGTGCACCGGATAGGATGTGAGAGAACTGGGGGTATACACACGGTGAGGAGAGGAAAGGGGGGGGGGGGTGCACCGGATAGGATGTGAGAGAACTGGGGGTATACACACGGTGAGGAGAGGAAAGGGGGGGGGGTGCACCGGATAGGATGTGAGAGAACTGGGGGTATACACACGGTGAGGAGAGGACAGGAGTGTGTGCACAGGACAGGATGTGAGAGAACTGGGGTATACACACGGTGAGGAGAGGAAAGGGGGGGGGTGCACCGGATAGGATGTGAGAGAACTGGGGGTATACACACGGTGAGGAGAGGAAAGGGGGGGGTGCACCGGATAGGATGTGAGAGAACTGGGGGTATACACACGGTGAGGAGAGGACAGGAGTGTGTGCACTGGATAGGATGTGAGAGAACTGGGGGTATACACAGGACAGGGTGAGGAGAGGACAGGAGTGTGTGCACCGGATAGGATGTGAGAGAACTGGGGGTATACACACGGTGAGGAGAGGACAGGAGTGTGTGCACCGGATAGGATGTGAGAGAGCTGTGGGTATACACACGGTGAGGAGAGGACAGGGGTGTGTGCACAGGATAGGATGTGAGAGAACTGGGGGTATACACACAGTGAGGAGAGGACAGGAGTGTGTGCACCGGATAGGATGTGAGAGAACTGGGGGTATACACACGGTGAGGAGAGGACAGGAGTGTGTGCACCGGATAGGATGTGAGAGAGCTGTGGGTATACACACGGTGAGGAGAGGACAGGGGTGTGTGCACAGGATAGGATGTGAGAGAACTGGGGGTATACACACAGTGAGGAGAGGACAGGAGTGTGTGCACCGGATAGGATGTGAGAGAGCTGTGGGTATACACACGGTGAGGAGAGGACAGGAGTGTGTGCACCGGATAGGATGTGAGAGAGCTGTGGGTATACACACGGTGAGGAGAGGACAGGAGTGTGTGCACCGGATAGGATGTGAGAGAACTGGGGGTATACACACGGTGAGGAGAGGACAGGGGTTTGTGCACCGGATAGGATGTGAGAGAACTGGGGGTATACACACGGTGAGGAGAGGACAGGAGTGTGTGGATAGGATGGGAGAGAACTGGGGGTATACACACGGTGAGGAGAGGACAGGAGTGTGTGCACAGGATAGGATGTGAGAGAACTGGGGGTATACACAGGATAGGGTGAGGAGAGGACACGAGTGTGTGCACCGGATAGGATGTGAGAGAACTGGGGGTATACACACGGTGAGGAGAGGACAGGAGTGTGTGCACAGGATAGGATGTGAGAGAACTGGGGGTATACACACGGTGAGGAGAGGACAGGGGTTTGTGCACCGGATAGGATGTGAGAGAACTGGGGGTATACACACGGTGAGGAGAGGACAGGAGTGTGTGCACCTGATAGGATGAGAGAGAGCTGTGGGTATACACACGGTGAGGAGAGGACAGGGGTGTGTGCACAGGATAGGATGTGAGAGAACTGGGGGTATACACAGGGTGAGGAGAGGACAGGAGTGTGTGCACTGGATAGGATGTGAGAGAACTGGGGGAATACACACGGTGAGGAGAGGACAGGAGTGTGTGCACTGGATAGGATGTGAGAGAACTGTGGGTATACACAGGGTGAGGAGAGGACAGGAGTGTGTGCACCGGATAGGATGTGAGAGAACTGGGGGTATACACACGGTGAGGAGAGGACAGGAGTGTGTGCACCGGATAGGATGTGAGAGAACTGGGGGTATACACAGGACAGTGTGAGGAGAGGACAGGAGTGTGTGCACCGGATAGGATGTGAGAGAACTGGGGGTATACACAGGACAGGGTGAGGAGAGGACAGGAGTGTGTGCACCGGATAGGATGTGAGAGAACTGGGGTATACACAGGACAGGGTGAGGAGAGGACAGGAGTGTGTGCACCGGATAGGATGTGAGAGAACTGGGGTATACACAGGACAGGGTGAGGAGAGGACACAAGTGTGTGCACCGGATAGGATGTGAGAGAACTGGGGGTATACACACGGTGAGGAGAGGAAAGGGGGGGGGGGGGGTGCACCGGATAGGATGTGAGAGAACTGGGGGTATACACACGGTGAGGAGAGGAAAGGGGGGGGGTGCACCGGATAGGATGTGAGAGAACTGGGGGTATACACACGGTGAGGAGAGGACAGGAGTGTGTGCACAGGACAGGATGTGAGAGAACTGGGGTATACACACGGTGAGGAGAGGAAAGGGGGGGGTGCACCGGATAGGATGTGAGAGAACTGGGGGTATACACACGGTGAGGAGAGGAAAGGGGGGGGGGTGCACCGGATAGGATGTGAGAGAACTGGGGGTATACACACGGTGAGGAGAGGACAGGAGTGTGTGCACTGGATAGGATGTGAGAGAACTGGGGGTATACACAGGACAGGGTGAGGAGAGGACAGGAGTGTGTGCACCGGATAGGATGTGAGAGAACTGGGCTATACACAGGACAGGGTGAGGAGAGGACAGGAGTGTGTGCACAGGACAGGATGTGAGAGAACTGGGGGTATACACACGGTGAGGAGAGGAAAGGGGGTGGTGCACCGGATAGGATGTGAGAGAACTGGGGGTATACACACGGTGAGGAGAGGAAAGGAGTGTGTGCACCGGATAGGATGTGAGAGAACTGGGGTATACACAGGACAGGGTGAGGAGAGGACAGGAGTGTGTGCACAGGACAGGATGTGAGATAGCTGGGGGTATACACACGGTGAGGAGAGGAAAGGGGGTGGTGCACCGGATAGGATGTGAGAGAACTGGGGGTATACACACGGTGAGGAGAGGACAGGAGTGTGTGCACTGGATAGGATGTGAGAGAGCTGGGGTATACACAAGACAGGGCGAGGAGAGGACAGGAGTGTGTGCACAGGATAGGATGTGAGAGAGCTGGGGTATACACACAGTGAGGAGAGGTCAGGAGTGTGTGCACAGGACAGGATGTGAGAGAGCTGGGGTATACACACGGTGAGGAGAGGACAGGAGTGTGTGCACAGGACAGGATGTGAGATAGCTGGGGGTATACACAGGGTGAGGAGAGGACAGTGGTGTGTGCACAGGACAGGATGTGAGAGAGATGGGGTATACACAGGACAGGGTGAGGAGAGGACAGGAGTGTGTGCACAGGACAGGATGTGAGATAGCTGGGGGTATACACACGGTGAGGAGAGGGAGTGCGTGCACAGGACAGGATGTGAGATAGCTGGGGGTATACACAGGACAGGGTGAGGAGAGGACAGGAGTGTGTGCACAGGATAGGATGTGAGAGAGCTGGGGTATACAAACGGTGAGGAGAGGACAGGAGTGTGTGCACAGGACACGATGTGAGAGAGCTGGGGGTATACACACGGTGAGGAGAGGGAGTGCGTGCACAGGACAGGATGTGAGATAGCTGGGGGTATACACAGGGTGAGGAGAGGAGAGTGGTGTGTGCACAGGACAGGATGTGAGAGAGCTGGGGTATACACAGGACAGGGTGAGGAGAGGACAGGAGTGTGTGCACAGGACACGATGTGAGAGAGCTGGGGGTATACACACGGTGAGGAGAGGGAGTGCGTGCACAGGACAGGATGTGAGATAGCTGGGGGTATACACAGGGTGAGGAGAGGAGAGTGGTGTGTGCACAGGACAGGATGTGAGAGAGCTGGGGTATACACAGGACAGGGTGAGGAGAGGACAGGGGTGTGTGCACAGGTTAGTTTTGTTACAATACAGAGCTTTCAATGCTTAAAATATGTTGAAAATAACAACAAATAATTTACGCACCTAAACTGGAGTTTTACCCCGTTTTGTACTGTGAGGAACTTCGGCGCTCATTGCGAGCTTCTCGTATCGTGTACTTTTGCTCCTCTGAGAGAGATATATATTTCTATGTGTATATATAGTTAATTCATAATTAATTATTTATTCAATTAATTAATTAACTAATCATTATTTATGCAATAAATTAATATACTTTAAGTATTTATAATTAATATATGCAGCCAGCAATAGGCTGAAGAGCTAACAATCTGTTTGTATTTTGCGTCTGCATAAAATATACATTGTGAGTGTTGGTGCTCTGCTTATAAAGTGTAATGAATGTTTGCACTGTGCATTCTAAATAGGCTGCGTGCGCGAGGTAAAGCCGTTGGTTTATTGTGTAAAGCGGCATTGTATAGTCGTAATGTTATTAATGTGGTACGCGTCTTGTGAGCATTTTCCGGCTTTTGTAATAGTGCATCTTGTAGGTTGTAGTGTGATGTGTAAAGTGCTACGCGGTTTGCAGTGTTTTGCGCGGCCCTGGGTCGTGTTGCCTTGTTTTAATTTTTTTGGGCTGGCATTTTTTTCCTCGCTTAGGCGATTTTTCATGTGGCGAAAATCGTCAAAATCAAGTTTTTCAGGTTTTTGGTTCGGACGCTAATCTCGTAATTTTTTGCGTCTTGTATCTATTTTTTCTAAGTCCCGCTAATTGCTCCGAGTTTAATAGCTCGCCTCGCTATGCAATGAGCACCTTTTGTGCTCATTGCCTAAGTGCTCCGAGTTTAACGGCTCGCCTCGCTATGCAGGGCTCGCTAGCGATGAGCCCCTGCAACGCTCATCGCTAAGTAGTACGCACCACGCAAAAAGCGTGACGACGTCTCATAGTTAGACAATTATAATATATGATATGTGTGTGTACAGCACAGTATATATAAGTATGTCCATCCAGTGTGATCAAGGGATACAGGTTTCCCATAGGCCGGGTAATTGTATAGACATGAGTCATAAGAACACATATGGAATACTATAGGGTTACCCAAGGACAAGATTGTGCTATATAAAGGTGAGGTGAGGATACTGTGTGTGTGTTTGTACACGTTATGCCAAAAATAAATGAGTAATCCAGCAAAAGGAGAGATCTCCCCTAACTAGTGAGAAAGCTGTTGTGTTACTAACTGTAGAGCTAGGATCACTTCCATCCAAGGGTGCTCATTTCCTTCACTGTGTTCACCAAGAATGTCTTATCCGCAGAGCCTTCACTAACTACAGATCTATCCCTCTTTGCCTTCGCATTTCTTCGGCAGCACTGACAGCTGCATTACAGGAGCCATCTGGCAGAGGGCGTTGTCAATTTCCGGGCGCCGTAATGTTTGATGTAAGGCAAATAACTATTCCCCCTCCGACACAGCGCAACTCGACGGCGCTGAATCGGCAGCAAGGCCATCGCTATGTTCCGCTCAGGCACTTGGCCCCCAAGGCCTCGGGCGCGCCTCTCATAACTCAAAGCCTTTTCTGTCGGCCTACCTTATTTGCTATGTGTAGAAGTATCCCAAAAATCGGCAGCGCAATCTGTCGGTTGGCGGCGGGATTGCAGCTGTCATATTTTGCGAAGGTGAAGAGGGAAAGGACCCTAACTACAACCACTTTCTAATATTCAGGGTTAGTACTTGCAAAACTATCAGAAGAAAAAAATACAATAAAAATTGGTACGTTTTTACACCTCACATTTTATATTAGAAAACAGAGACTGGTAGCAAAAATCATTAGGTGATATGCATTTTCTGATGTTATTTCTTATATTACTAATATATTGCAAATAAACACATAGAAAATCGGTTTTAGACTGTAAGTTTGCTAGTTTTCAATCTTGTAAGGTGCTTTAGGGAAATCACTATGCACACCAGAGTCTAGGACTATTTTTCGTAATGTGTTAATATTGTTTTTCCTTGTACTTAACCCCTGTATAGAGCTATGGAGTATGTAGGAGCTTACAAATAAAGGATAATAATAATAATTGTGGACATTTTACCTTAATCTTGATGGTGATGTTAGATAGCAGCTTTACAGAAAGATTAGAGAAGGAAATATGTTCAGTGAGTGGTGTGAAGTGGATCTGGGACAGGGAATAAATCGACAACACACCCCCCATAGCCGCAAGGCTGTCCTACTGACAGTGAAATGCAGTGTTTCAAATTAGCCATTCAGGGACTTCTTTCAAGCAGCATGTTGCAGAATGTTGCCACTGATTATTATTATAATTCTTTATTTGTAAAGCACCAACATATTCCATAGTGCTATACAGGGGTTAAGTACAAGGCAAAAAATGTTACAGAAGTGCAAAATAATGGGGGGTTCTGTCGTTGGGCTTAGAATGCAACATACATAGTACTTTCCCTAAAGCACCCTTCAAGATTGAAAACTAACACATTTACAGTCTAAAGGTTTTGGGTGTGGTACATGAGGGTGATAGATGTGCTGTGCTTATTAAAGCTGAAGGTGATAAGCTTCTTTAAACATATACATAGTGAGGTTTTTAAGGATTTGAAATATGAGGATAGTCTAGTGGAGCGAGGCAAGGAGTTCCATAGAGTAGGAGCAGCACAAGAAAAGTCCTGAAGGCATGAGTGAGAGGAGGTGATAAGAGGGGAGCAAAGAAGAAGGTCATTAGCAGAGCGAAGAGGGCGGGTGGGGGAGCATTTTGAAATGAGCAGAGATATAAAGTGGTGCACTATTGTTGAGGGATTTATACATTAGGGTCATGATTTTAAACTTGATTCTTGAGGCCACGGGAAGCCAATAGAGTGACTGACAGAGATGTTGCAGACACGGAACGCTTAGTATGGAAGATGAGTCTGGCGGAGTTGTTCATTATGGATTGGAGTGGAGAAAAACGAGAGATGGGGAGGCCAGCAAGGAGCGAGTTGCAGTAGTTGAGGCAGGATATGATGAGATAGTGTATTAGAATGGTAGTTGTGTTTTGTGTAAGATAGTGCAATATGACAAGATTTTTTGATTGATTCGACACACTGCACAACAAATATAGCAGAGTTTGTGTCTTCATGAGCTACAGATGACCTAAACACGCAGGTACTATTTGTAAGATTTTATCCACTTCTTTTTAAAATAAAGTACACACAAGTAAGTAGATACATAGGTATATTATATTCATAGTAAAAACCAGACACCTTCCATGTACCTTTAATCTCTTGCATAGAGTACCGGTGCCCTGGTTATACAGTAAACTTGCCAGAGCATGTATTGTCAGGATCTTGTTCATATTAAAAATAGATAATTAAATTCACGTCTAAAAAATTAACTTTGTATCTAAAATATAGGATAAATATTTCAACAAATATATTGAACAATAAATCTTTGATAAAAAAAATGTATGCAGTATTTCTAAAAGTAGTAATTTGCCCAGTTTTCCCACCCAATATATTTGAAAAATAAATTTTAGACTTGATTTCATGATATTCTTTAACTACATAGATCAGTGGTGGTTTTCTGCCTAGGTCCATGAGACCCAGGCCTAAGGCAGCACATTTACAAGGGGCAACAGCTTGGCTGAAGATGCCAGTATAGCACCAGGGAATGATGTGTCTACATGCACAGAAATGTCTATATGCAGTAAAAATCTGTCTATGTAAGTTTAACTGACACTTACTGACATACTGTATATATACATAAAGAAACATAAGCCATTATGTCATGACTGATATTTGGGGCCAGGCACTGTGACATGCTGTTTTTATGTGTAATGTAATGTTGGCCACAATAATTAATGTTGGAGTTACTATGTGATGTGATATTAACATTTTTTTTTAGGATTTTCTTATTTATTATCCTTCTGAATAGAATTCAACCCCATCCCTAGCCATGTATGGGAGTTCATAGCCCTAGTGACAGGGTGGGGGAGGTCACAGTGAGAAACCAGACCATTCATACACGGAGGGGGATGATAAGGGGGGCTAGTGTAGGGTGGGGTAATGTACTTTTTTTTAATTTTTTTAAACTATGTCTGTGAAGAATAAATAAAGTCTCTGTCTGGTACAGTAATTAATGGTGCATGTCTATTTCTTGCATTATGTGCTATCCCAATTAAAGGGATTAAGTTCCAGTTGGCAGTGTCTGGGCTGAGCTTGTAAGCCTGATATTTAGATTTTCCATGGCTGATGTTCCTGAATTGGCATGCTGGGCGCTGAGGTAAACACAAAAGCTCACCTTTCAGGGGTCATTCCTGTAAGCTAAAGCAGAAAGTTTGGGGGTGAACAGTGTCCCCTCGCCCCTGGATCATTCAAAATTGGCAGGAGTGGTGGGATCTCGGTGCAGAAACTAGAAGCTATGATGGCATATTGAAACTTACCCAAGATGGAAATCAAGAACTTTCAGCGGGTTGGAGGAGATGCAGAGACCTACAGGCGATTTGCCCAGTACAACCAGACCAGCTCCCTGATTGCCTGCAGAGGTAATTCGGGAGAAATGGAGCCAGATCACAAGGATGATGGAGCAGAGAACACACTTGCTGCTATGGAGGAGGACCTGACAGCAGCTCTTATGGATCTGTGGATGGCATACCTGGGGCTCCAGCAGGAATGGGAGCTATCAAAATGGCTGGAGGGACTGGTTCGGTAGGAGGTCGCTTTGGAGGAGCAGTATGATGATCTGATGGAGCCGACTATCTCATTGCGACAGCCCTCCTACTACAGGCTGGAGTTAATGGAGGGTTCCAGGGTGTGCCGCAATGTGGCAATGGGTCTATAGAACGGGGGATGATCCTGTATAATCAGCGCTGCTAAGAATTGGGATGAAAACCAGGGTCCAAGGAGGCTGTATTGATTGAACCCTTGATCCAGCAAGAGTTGGAGCTGGAAGACAGTTGCACGGAGCTGCTGGTGGTGGCAGCCCAGGGTAGGACCTGGCTCATGGAGTTAGCATTGAATGAGCTGAGTTTGTAAGCCTGATAGTCTGATTCTCCATGACTGATGTTCCTGAATTGGGATGCTGGGCACTGAGAAAACACAAAACCTCACCATACAGGGGTCGCTCCTGTAATCTAAAGCAGGAGGGCTAGGGGTGTACATGGTCCCCTTGCCCTTGGGTCATGACACATTTTTATAAGATATAGCTAGGAGAGCAGTAGTCACATGGGGTGGAGAGGAGCACACATGTGAATAGGCCTAGGACAATAAAAAAACAAAAAATGTCCATGATATTGATACTGAATATGTAAAGATTAATGTCACCTTATTACTAGCATGGGACTCAAAATGGCTGAAGCATGGAAAATGTGTGTGTGTAAAAATATTTATGTATTTGCTGCTTCACCTAGAAGTGGGTTGGGTGTAATGAGGAGGACATATTTTTCAGGGTGTGTATGTATTTGCAGAGAAGCTGTTCATTGTATTGTGGTCATTGTATACCATGTGCTGTATCCCCTCCAGATTTATCACATATTATAATTGACTACGAGACGTCGTCACTCTGTTTGCGTGGTGCGTACGACTTAGCGATGAGCGCCGCAGTCGCTGCCGTTAAACTCGGAGCACTTAGGCAATGAGCGTCTAAACTTGGAGCACTTAGGCAATGCGCGCCAAAGGCCAGCAACTGAGGCCCTTGCTTCGCGAGCCCGCAAGCGTTAGCAACAACTCGTATGCTCACAACTATTTATAAGTATATTAATTTATTGCAGAAATAATTGATTATTAATTAATTGAATAAATCATTAATTATTACTTAATTAAATATATATAGAAATATATATATCTCTCAGAGGACCAAAAGTACACGACATGAGAGGCTCGTAATGAGCGCCAAAGGTCGTCACAGTACAAAAGTACAATTATGTCTGAAACAGCATTCCCATAGCTTCAAATTTTATTGACCGCCATTTTTTGACGTGCAAGTCGCTAGCTATATATATTTTGATAAAAGCCCTTCAAAGTAACAGCGTTTCTGGAGCATGTGGCATATTTGCTAATGTTACCCAATGTCTTGTGTTTGATAATGAGCTCATTGCAAACTTGACTCATGACTGCTGGAAACAGGTTTGAATACTTGAAAACATTTGAGAGTAAATCATTTGTAAAGTAAAATACCTTTTTCATGCAAAAGACACATGCAGTCTTTCCATAGCTCCTTGTGCATTCAAACATATATATTCTGAAGATGTAATCAACAAACCCTTGTATATAGTATACTGGTTATCTGGGTAATCACATACTTGATCATTGAAAAGCTTGTTTGCAGCACTCAGACCCTGAGAACTGGTAATGGTATCATTTGTTTTGATGATGTCATAAAAAGTAGTATATATGGACAATAAAAAGAAATAAGATGGTCACAATTTCTTCTATAAGATATTTTGAATAACTACAGCTGTTAATAGGCTAAATGTTTTTAGAAAATGTATTCTGTCTGTTACAAACTCATGAGGGGATGTCCTGTAAACTAATGAGTTTTCAATTAGTCTATTGACAGCACTATCCTATTTTAGTTCTTACATTCCAAATATTCAAATAGAAGCTATTTCTGCATTCAAAGTCTCCTCCCACCTCAGGAAGTTGTTCAGCATAAACCAACACGGTAGATTTCACTGCAACATAATAGTATAGAAAAGTTAATAAATTAAAGGCTATACCTTATTGTATATTTTAAATCTAGACATAGAGTAATCCATTCAATATTTGCATTTTTATTACTTGTTAAATAATACTTGTAAATGTTGTTTTATATCTGTTTGGTTCTATTTTATCAGAGTTATTACTCTCACAATTACACAAAACCTGCAACATCCTCATTCCCAGTATTCACTTAGGGCCTCATTCAATTGCAATGTGGGCAATTTAATAGGGCCCTAAAGAAGCACATAGCATATTTTTATTAAAGAAGTTTTTAGTTAGTGAAAACTTTTTTTTTGGATAGATGCTTGCTAACTAAAAACTTCTTTAAAAAATATATGTTATGTGCTTATTTAGGGCCCTATTCAATTGGGCAAATTGCAATTGAATGAGGGCCCTAGGATCTGTTCCTAGGAGAAATATTCTAAGCCAGAACCTAGATCTGCAAAGCATGATGGGGCTTATTGCTTCTCAGTTTGTGGCATCAGAACTTGGGCTCCTCAGGAACAAAGCTATTAAATGTGTTAAGACTTGAAAGTGTCCTGGGTGGAAAGTATAGAGTGCTTGTAGAACATGTATTTTTAACAAGATGACTGTAAATAGACACATTTTAGCTGAGTAATAACTTTTGATACTTTTCTTTAGGTGGGACACTCCCTTTAAGGGAGACTTGGTTTGATGGTTTGTTAAAGGGAAATTGCAAAGGTCCCAGATATGACATTTGAACCTATAAGTAGAGATATTTGCAATTGATTGCTATTTAAAGGACCACCACACAGTGAAATATAATATTTGTTTGTTAAAACTTTTTCTGACTCTGGGCATAATTAAGCATACAAATAGTCAAACATGTAGTTCTTAATTGGAACAAAAATGCTTTTGTTGCCACTGCAGCACTCTGGAGAAATCCATGATACTTTGTTGGAAGTTATGTGTGAGAAGGGCTTACACATTTCCTGATAGCTGTATTTGCAGTAAATGATGCAAGGGATCTGCTTCTGGACAGCGAGAGGGAATGTGTTTTGGCTCTCTGTCCCCTCAACCCCCCCCCCCCCCCCCCCCCCACCCCTATCTTCACTGATATCTAAAATACACACCCTCATGATTCAGCTCTAAGGAAGTGATGTAACATACACAAATTGGATTCCTGTACTTATAAATGGAGTCTTCAAAAATTAAGAATTTTCAAAAAACAAGCTTTATGTCTTTGACTTACACAGCTGCTATTATTTTTAGTTTGGTACCTACTTCACAAACGAGTGTCTTTTTTTTCTTGTTCTGTAGTGGTCTTTAAATAAAAATCGAAAATAGTGGTAGATATCTGACATTTAATTATGTTGCTATTTTTAGGCAGAAACCACTATCCACCTGCATGCAAGGCCATACATTAACTGTCACATTGGGTGGAGATTAGCAGGAAAAGCATGCCCTCTTGATTGAATCAGTGTACTCACAGGGGGTTATAAATATCATTTAAAATAATAGCTAGACATGATTTTCCAGCTAACCTCCCCCAAACTATGAGAGTTAACTAATTACCTCAGATAAGCCAGTAATAGCAATTTCTGCCTAAAATAGCAACATTCCTGATTAATTAACACTCCTTTAGATTTTTAAAATAACAACCAAAAGCAAATTGTCAATCCTACCATCAATGAAAATTCCCTGTGCCCCTTTAACGCACGTAAAAATGTTACTATGCCGGCTGCGATGTGTTGTTTTAGCAAAAAAAAATGTACAGTGTGGAACATCTCTGTTTTGGGTATTTTAACATTGCTTCTATTGCTACTTTTGACAGAATGTTAAGTAATTTTGCCGGTAATCTGTGTCAAATGTAAAAACTTAAGCGATGTATTCCATTGTTTGCTCTACTTTTACTTTTACAATTAACTTTCTTGGCTTAGTATATCAGACCAGAGTTAATTAAATGTATAGTAAACTAAATAAGAAACAAGGTATTTAGTCAGTGTTATATCATGTATTGTGTGGGTTCCTTGGTGGTCCAGTGGTTAGGATTTGGTGCTTTCACCGCTGAGGCCTGGGTTCAATTCCAATCGCATCCAAGAGTAACACCACCCTGACGCCAAGCAGGGTTGGGCCTGGTCAGTACTTGGATGGGAGACCATGGGAGTACTGTATGCTGTGGCCCACTGAAGAAGGAACTGGGGATCTCTTCTTTTATGAGCAAGGAGCTGCTAGATGGCGCTGCCAACATTTTAGACAGTTTGTAAGCGCTGCTCAGATTGTACACAATTTCCAAGCCTAAACCCTAACCCTAACACTAAAGGCATGATATTGGCAGCAACATTTTGGCAGTGACACCTAGCAGATGCTCACTGCAGCTGCCTGTGCTGGCAGCTTGCTGGCACACTCATAGAAGGAAAGGATCAGAACTGGCAACAACACATTGTAGCCGCCATGAAACCCAAGTGGATCAGCATGACCATGGACATAAAAATGTACCTGGTGTGTTATGGTCCATGAGGTCACTGAGAGTCGGACACTACAAAATGACACAAACAAAAAAATATCATGTACTGTACTCATAAATGCACTAATAGAAGGATGGTACAACACAATGGCAGCACAAATAAAAAAAAAATATTTATTAGTACCTCTGTTCTACTGTTAATTCCTCTTCCAATACTTCCTGCATCTTTGTCTGCGACTATTTGACCCAAAGGTGTATAAAGGTAACTGCTGTTAAAAAGATAAGGTTAACAACAATTTCATTTATTTTCATAAAATATGCTATGATGGTTGATTAGAATGAACAAAGTGAATTATCTTAACTTTTAAAGGAACCACAATGTAGCTTGTAGCCAGAGCACTGACCTCCTCCACTAACAAATCTGTATCATCATCAGTAGGTATAGACAGATCAACAGGAATGTCAGGAAACACCCGCTGGGACTTGTTTGTGGAGTAACAGGCACCCCCTGCCTACTGCACTGCAAAAATACTTACCCTAGTGTCTTAACACATGTATAAATATTTGATGTATATACAGGACCAAGGTCAAATTAGTGTTATGATGTGGAATGCATAATAATATGATATGGTTTGTCATAATTATAGGCCATTGTTATATTATGTTTATCATAATGGTATTGGATTACTGATCACCAAACATTTTATATCCATACAATATATAATGTATTGCTAAATGCATGGAACATTGTTACGGTATGGTTTAATGTTATAATATGGTAAAGTTTCATATTATGACAAATATCCACACTAAATATGCATCAGTATTATGGACAATTACTCGAGAGCGGTTATTGGTTCACCACTACTCCAATAACCTTGTATGGAGAGGAAGTAACACTTACATTAAACTTCTACATTTTAAGCACTAAAACTAGCAAAGAGGAGGAAACATTAGTAACTATATAGCAGAAAGGACCAAGCACTAGTAGCACTATGGTAACACCTTGTAGAGAACATAAAACACTACAGTAATGTCTCAATAGAAAGTATCAGTAACACTGTAGTAACTCATATTAGATAAAGTGCAGCACTAATACTATAGTGACATGTAGTAGTGCAGAGTAAATAAACCCTACATTTAAGCTGAAATAAACACTGACACTTCCAGTGCTGGCCCGAGGACGTCTTTTCCATCACCCATCTCCTGTGTGAACTTATTCTGGATATTCCAGTTAGCTTGACCTTATTTAGAAGACACTCCATTTATGACGTTCCACTGAAAAACAGCATTATGTCTCTGCAAGAGCAATAACAAGGTCGACTGACTCATGCACTGCAGGGCATGAAATTAAAGTAAAACAGCATGACCCTGGCAAGATCCAATGGGCTTTAGAATAAATAAACACACTGAAACAGCGTTTCTTGGGAAAAATACTGGCCACAGCTTTATTAAAGCAACCATAAACCAATAACAAATTAACATAATTAACATGTGTTCTACAACACATAAAACAAATTCCAATTAGACAACCCTTTCTGGCTGTATGTATGACCTAAAGCGATGCGACTCCCATCTCCCAATCCTTTTAACCATACTCTCGGGAAGACCTAGCCTTGCCGCCTCCGTAGTGGCTCCGATCCGAAACGAATGTGTGCCGAAGTCCGTCGGGTCCAAGCCTAACTGCCGTAAGGACTTCTTCAGCATCCTTTCGAATTGAAATCGTGACAAGGCCTGGCCATTGGCATGCAATAGCAGTGTGCCTGGCCCCGTTGGCCTTTTTTCCAGGTACAACCTCACACTTACCTGGGGGCAACACTCAGTTCCAGTTTTGTATATGACCACTTCCCTTCCTTTTCTGGCCTGATCCGTTTTTGACCTCCTCAGCCATACCAACAATCTGTCACCGTCCAGACAGATGTCCTCCGCCAGCAGCCCCCCTGAAACGTGCCTTTTTTTCCGAGACCAGTTCCCCAATCCTGAAAGCACCAAAGAACGCTAAGGAATAGCACACCAAACGCCTCCCCCTGGCGTAGTAACAGAGAGAAAGTAATCAGGCGCCTTCTGTCTGTCCGGCAAACCACAAACTCCTTTGTTAGGTCCTTCCGTCCTGCCAACCTGAACATAAATGCTAGGGGCGTCAACTGCCGAGCCACCGTTGCCCTGGAAGCACCTCTCTCTGCGCTCCGAAGCAAAAACCACAGCAGAATTCCTATGGCTTTCTCTTCTGAACCCTCGCCACCGGCCTCCTCAACCATATCGCTCCACATGTTCCACACCTTTCTGTAGGCCACCCACATCTTTCGCGCTACCGACTGCCTAACGTAACCAGCTACCGCACCACTCCAAGCTCCCAGAGTTCTGAAGGTATGTCCTCTCCTTGATCCTTCGCCCCCGGTGCCAGTGTGCGGAACCGGGTTCCCTGTAACCGAGAAAGGGCATCAACCACCCCTACGTTAAGGCCAGGAATACACTCCGCCCTCAACCAGATATTTGCCTGCAGGCAACAAAGAACCAAGTGCTGTATGACCCGTATCAACGGCCCAGATGCAGCCGTCAAGCTATTGACTACCCGGACCGTTTTCGGGCTGCCTAATTGAAAAAGGACCTGCCGGTTCCTGAAGCCCCTGCCCCACAGATGAACCGCCGCGGTGATGGCGAACGTCTCCATAACCGTAGGATCTTCTGTAAGCCTTCCTTTGACCCATGATGCACCGGGAGCAAACGAAATGCAGATTCGATATCCACCTTCGCCATCTTAGCCCCGACGCCTGCCCGCCTGACCAGGTCCATGGCCCGATCGAAAGGGGCGTACGACACTGACGAGTACTGTTTGTCAATCCCGTCAGTGACCGAACCACCTGGAGGATAGAATAAATGCTGGATGAGGCGGAATTTTCCTGCTTCCATCTTCGGCACTACGCTCAGAGGGGAAATTACCAGACCGTGGAAGGGGATGAAGGGAAAGGGCCTCGCCATCCTACCCAGTTCTATCTCGGTCCGGATTTTTTCCGCCGCTACCCCAGGAAACTACTTTACTGATTTCAGGTTTCTTAGACGGGACTGGAGAGGGACGAGAGAGCATGGAATCTTGAACCCCTCCTGGAAACCCTCGCGTAGTAGGGCGGCCGCCCTGGCTTTTGTTGCCAACCTACCGTAGAGTTCTAGCCACGGCAGCATTGCACCCAGCTGTATGGGGGTCCGTCCCTTTTTGAGCTGGCTCTCCAGCCCTGGATCCGTCCTTTTGTCTGGTGCATCTTGAGGCCGCATGATCCCCTCCACAACTCGCACAGACATGCTTGAAACAGCAGTTTGGTGCCCACTGCAGTTGCCCGCGTTGAATGAGTGACAGACGCCTCGACCAGCTGTGCTCATATCGGCAGGGCCTCTAGCCCCGCCTGGGTTCCCGCGAAAGGGCGGCACTGCCTGCATTGGTGTCATTATGTTCAGCCAATAGGCCACCGCCTTGTCGCTCCATGCCATCTCCGGACGGGAGGACATGTATTGCCGGAATTCCTCGTCATATACGTCCGATATGCGTTCCTGATTTCCTCCATGTACACGAACAGCCTGGAGCATTGTTCCGGGTGTCTTTCTCTCATAACACAAGCCATGATGGCAAATGCCTGTAACCAGTTATCGAACGTTCTTGGCACGTGCCTGAAAGTGTGCCTCCGGTCATTTCCTTCCCTGTGAAACCTCTCTGGATTCTCGGTCATCCGTGACACTGGCAACAAGGAAACTCCCGTCGCCAGATTTTTTCTTTGACGTCCAAGGCTAAATGCGCCCCAGATTGTCCTGGGCTCAAACGATGGACGGCCTTGCAGCCGCATCCCGCACGTTTCCTCTGCTCCTGTCCTGTTCTGCTCCTCCGGTGTGCGGCGCCACGCCCGTCGTGTTTGTAGTGGGGTTAGTAAGCGACCTAGCGGTAAGGGATGGCTCCGCCCACGCCTTCCCAGCCAAGCCCCCCACCCATGCTCCAACTTCCGCATCGGAGACGGCAATGTTATGGGTTTCTATAAGGGCTTTTAGGGACGACAAGAATTGAGATTCCCTGGGAGAGGCTCCATGTACTGCCACCCCCGTCTCCCTGAAATTTGCCAGCTTCTCACCTGATTCTCCTTGCCCTGGTGCGGCTGCAATCCTGGGTGCGACCTGCTGGTCTGGTCTCCTTTCACCCCCTCTTGTGCAAGCACAGCTACAGCCGCAAGACCGTCTTCTCCGAGACCTGGATCTCCCTCTGGCTCTGGGGAAGCATGAAGAACAATCACTAGCTTACCTGCGTCTATCCCTCGTTATGGAACGCGCAGTCCGCTCCCCCCCAAAGGAGTACTCAGACTTGGCAGCTATGCTAGGGCGTAAGGATTCCCTCCGGCTCTGCGGCTTATGGCGGTCAATGCTATCCCTACCCTGGTCCTGCCCCTGAGTCACTATGGGCGTTCCTGTATCCGTAATGATGTCAGGGATGGGTGAGTTGCGCTGTGGCCTAGCTCTCCTGTCAGGGGATTTCTGTCTCCTGGCTGGTGTTGAGGTGAAAATCAAAGCACTGTACATGCTTGTTGACTTCCGAACCCTGGTGGGGAGTAACTGCCGTGCTACATTGGCCGCTACCGGAACCTCGGCGATGACCACCATGCTGTCGTCTGCAGCCATCTCCTCCATTACCTGATCCCTTCTTCCTCTAGTCGTCTCTTTTTTCTTTTCGGCCTCTCCCTTGGCGTTGCGTCGTCCCCGCAAAACACCTGCAGCGCTGGCAGTGGGTGCGGCAGTGGGGACCGCAGGGGCCAACCGGTGAGAACCTTTAGGAGCTTTTTTTAGAGCTCCTTGTACTTTTGCTGTTCCACTTTGAGCCTCGCGGCTGATTAGGGGTGTCGCCGGAACCTTGGTTCTGTTGTGGTTCATGGGACAAGACGCTGGGTGGTGGCCGGATGTCTAGGCCCTAGTCCGCGCTTCCCACTGGCACCACGCTTTCTGCGGTGGGGGGGATAAGCTCCTGACTCTCAAGAACCATATCCGTGCCCTCCACACTGCTCCTAGCCCTATTGCTCTGATCAAAGGTAGCACGCTGCTCCGCCAGGCTATCTAGGCTATGAGGCCTGTCCACCTGGCCTAGGCTACCGGTCACTGCAGGCCGGGCCTGTGCCTCAGTGGCGTCAGCCTCCCCCGTAGATGGCTTGAGTCCATTCTGTCCTGGACCCATCTAACCCCATGGCTCAATGCCCTAGTTCTGACCGTGGTCAGCAAAGCCTCTAGCTCCCCAGGGTCCATATAAAGCTGCCACCCCACTTGTGACAAATGTGACACCCTCCCCAGGGACCTACAGAGCAGGGAATGCTGCTATGGGGAATTATATGCTAATGCTGTGAGCCTGGGTCCCTATTGCCAGGACCAAGTGACAGAGAAGGGGGAGGGGTCTACTAGTGGGGTGCTCAGGGCAACATTAAGGGAGAGGGTAGGTGAGAGAGGGATCGGGGGTCACTTCTATGCTGAGGCCCCTTATTTTACTTGTAATTAACCTTATTTGCAGAGAGCGCAGCGTGCAGACCTCAGATCAGCTCAATGGCGGGCGCGGAGTAAGGAGGAAGCCCGCGAAACGGGCTTAAGTCCCTCCTCCTCCTCCCAGCCAATCTGCATCGCCCAGGCTCCGCCGGGTCACGCAGCACTGCGTCAGACCCGGCGTGCCTGGGCTTTCTCCACGCCGGCCAGAGCTTCCAAATATGGTATAATACAAAACTATAAGTAATAACAAGTACTTTTATCAATTGAGTGCTATTAAACATTGGCACTTTCCTATAATAAACTTATGACATTTGCCATTTTGAGCTGTCAGTAAGCATGTCTACCTCTATAATGTGAGGCAGAATGAGTCATTTATACTTTTTCACATATTTTGTCCTTTTATTTTGCAGTAAATAAGTAGGCTATCATATAATAAATAATTTTGATGGAAGTGGAAACAATGGACAAGAGGAGGAGACATTGATGAGTCCGGTCAAGGCATGCAAAGAGTTGCACATTTTCTGAAGGCAGTAGACTCATGCTGATGTATAGAGCAGTGGTTCACAAACACAGTGGCAATAAGATGTTGCCTTGGTGAGGAGGGAAGGAAGAAGGTGTGGTTAAGGAGTAAGAGTGGAATAAGAAGGTGAAAATATAAGAATAAGTAGGTAATTTTAGTTAATGTTTCACCATGGAATAAATAAATAATATAATTAAATACAATAAACCTTGACACACTTTTACAATGCATGCAAACATATTGTACAGCTATTGTATGGAGAGATACACTTACTATGTGTCCCCACTCTTTGCACTGCTCTTTGACAAAGTGCCACATGAGCATCTATCCTGTACCTCACCCATACCCTTTGGAATGTAAGTTTGTGAGTTCTCAATCTTGTTAGGTGCTTGAAAGCTCAATAACAGGGCCCTCCATTCCTTTGCATTATGCTCAAATTGTCTTGTACTTAACCCCTGTATAGTGCTATGGAATATGTTGACGCGTTTAAATGCAGATGATAACTAGTACTGAAAGTTATTAAAAATTTGTATTTTCCTACAGTAAAGTTACATTGAAGATTTCAAATTGTTTCTGTCAATCAGCCTTCCTGATCCACTCCCTAAGGATCGACTGGTGGAGAGATGATTGCCAATAAATGCTGTTTACATAAGCTAGGCATGCTTAGATTACAGTGGGCACCTCAGGCACTCTTGGAATTGACTGTGCCATGGTGAGGGCCAGGGTAAGAAGATATTATTTTGATTAGTCAAAGTATATGATCCCCCACAATACTGTGCTTACAATACTGCCCCAGGACAAGCTCCTCCCTCTCCTGATTTGCATTTCACTTTACATATGTTAAATGTGTGTGATGGAATCACAACCTGACATACATGTAAATACACACAAACTTAGGTACACACATCCAGAAAGTCTGACTAGTCTATACACAAGGCTATGAGCCTTTTAGAGACAGGCCTTGCTGTAGATACAAAAGTGACATTGCTTCTATTTACATAATTGCATTGCTCTTGATGTTACACAGAGATATTTCTGTCCCAAAAACCTTCTCATCCTCTTTATTGGACCAGGGATTTCTGCACAAGGTTCGTCTGACTTTATACAAGCAATATAATAGCAACTAATCATACCATGAAAACAACGGCTCAATTGTCATCTTAGTATAACCTTTTGAAGAACTTGACTTGATCATGTGCAAAATCTTCTCACAAACTTTAAAATAAATAAACACAGAATCAATGTGTAACTGTTGTGTTCAAATTTGCTTTAACAATTACATATTTTTTGTCTTTGTTTCTAACAGGATGAGAAACCTGTGAGGAGTGGGAGGAACTGAGGATTTAAATAACATTTCTGTTCATTTCTGTTGAAAACTGGCTCTCTGAATAGTGCACCTGATAGCAGAACTCAATAGCAGTATGCCCTTATGTGATAACCCCTCACACTACAAGCAGACATGCTGTAGATGGAGTCTCCCATGACAAGCAGATATAAGATTTTATCTAAATTGTTTTTATTTCCCTGTCTTGCATAGCTGCTAAAATTGTTAGTTTTTTTTTTACATGTCATTTGATTTTTTCAAATTACTGCATCTATTTAAGCATAATGTGTCACAACCTACAATGATGATGGAGTATAGAGGATCCTAGTCCTCTTATATCCTGTAGGTTTTAGACCTAAGATTTGGGTGACTCAGACCAATGGACCTTCCTTGCGGATGCAAGAGCATAAGTCCCAGCTTTTGGTAGTGTGCCTGGGAAAACCTGGAAGGGAGTCAGAAACGATTTCCTTTGCCAGCATATGCCCCTGGGTCAATAATACACCTGCACACAAAGTCTTGATGAAAATTATGAACCATGTTTTATTTTAGAACAGCATATTTAACCACATCACACAAGAATGGGGGAAGTGGCTACCGTTATCCAGCCCCAAATGACGTCTGGCCAATCATGAAGGGGAACTGTGCGTGAACCAATAGTCCCCTCCCAGGTCCGTCCACTAGGCGAGGCCAACTAATTAATTTGGGCTTTGACTCTCCAGGGCAAAGCATGTCTTTTACTCTCCTGTGCCCATGCTATGAAGGCTGAGAAGCCTTCAGGCCATCCCATTGTTTCTGGGTGCCTGCCTGTCTGCTCTCCAGCTGTGAGCTTCCCATTGTTAGTTCTATGCTGGATACTTAGCTAATGGGATTAACAGGCCTTTGGGAACAAAGGAGGCTTGCCTGTATTGAACGGCTTCCCCTCTACAATATAATAACATACTAATATAATAACATACATTCATATTTACAAATACAACACACAATGTTTCACACACATACAACCAACACATCCCACCAGCTCCCTCACATGACACCCATTACAAAGAGCCTAAACATGGAAGGGATGGGGATATGCTAAGGGGTAAACTTATAATACTTTATCCCCTAGACCACAAAATAACAATATAACCTTATAACAGTATAACAGGGTGTCTGGGAGCCCCAAACCCCCAGGTATCGTCTCTTGTGTCAACAGTCTGTGACAGACATCTGTCCAAGTCCCAGATGACTGCCAAGTGAGCCATGACAATTACCCCCCCAAGTACAGATGTAGGTATCCTGTACTCCAGGATGCCTATCTGGACTGACAGTCAGGGCTCTAGTTGCCGCGACAATCCATCTGTGTTCTGGTGGAATTTCCCTTTGCGGTGTTGCACCATGAAATTAAAAGTTTGTAGGGCTAAACTCCACCTCAGTAGTCGGCCATTCTCTCCAGCCACTTTAGATAACCAACAAAGAGGGTTATGGTCTGTGGTGACTGTGAACTGTCTTCCGTACAGGTAGTGCTGTAGTTTGCGTAGAGCCCAGACTACTGCTAAACATTCCTTTTCTATAGTTGCATAGGCTGTTTCTCGTTGCAGTAGTTTCCTACTAATGTAGGCCACTGGGTGCTCAACTCCCTGGTTGTCTGGCTGACTCAATACTGCCCCTATGCCATACATGGAGGCATCAGTCTGTACCACGAAAGGGCGGTTATAGTCTGGGGCAGCCAGGACTGGGGAGCAGGTCAGAGCATCCTTCAGTGTTTGGAAAGCCAACTGGCACGCAGAAGTCCAATTCACTTCCCGGGGTAGCTTCTTCTTGGTGAGATCCGTCAGGGGTTTGGCTGTGCTGCTGAAATCAGGAATACATTTTCGGTAATACCCAGTAGTACCTAGGAAAGCCATCACCTGCTTCTTAGTTTTAGGGGTGGCCAAGCTGCTATTCCCTCTACCTTGGCTGGTTCGGGTCTTAACTTCCCATTCCCCACACAATGACCTAGGTATTGCACTTCTGCTCTAGCCCATTGACATTTGTCAGGTCTTATGGTCAACTTAGCTTGGTGAATTGCCTGCATAATTATGGCTAATGTGCCTTATATGGTCCTCCCAAGTCTGGCTAAAAATGGCTTATATCATCCAGGTAGGCCTGGGCTACTCTTGGTTGCCCTTGCAAGAATGTGTCCACTAGTCTCTGGAAAGTAGAAGGAGCATTTTTCATCCCAAATGGCATTACTTAAACTGGAAGAGTCCAAAGGGGTGATAAAGGCAGACTTCTCCTTTGCAGTCTCTTCTATAGGGATCTGCCAATATCCTTTAGAGAGATCTAAAGTGGTTAAATATTTGGCAGTACCTAGCCGGTCCAACAACTCGTCCATGCGTGGAACAGGGTAGGCATCTGTTTTGGTTTAATCGTTCAGTCTACGGTAATCCACGCAAAAACGAGTGGTTCCATCTTTTTTGGGCACCAATACCACTGGAGATGCCCAGGGAATACTGGATTCTTCTATCACTCCCAACTGTAGCATAGTGCGTAATTCTGCCTGAATGTTGGCCCTAACTGCCTCAGGTACCCTGTAGGGGTGTTGCTTTAAGGGGCACATTCCCCGGTTACTACTGGAGTGGACAGCTAAGGGGGTACACCCTGGCTTGGTGGTGAACAGGGAGTGGAAGGGGTTTTAAGCTGCTTGGACAGCTGCTCTTTCTGCTCTCCGTCTAATTTCCAGGGACTGCTGAATACTTTTCCTCTACTGTATCCTGGTTCTGCTTTGTTTAGCATATCTGGATCTGTCCCTCTTTCTGGTTCGTCCTCTGTGGCCCTACAAATAGCTAATAGGTGAGCAGCTCTCTGAACGTACACCTTAAGTCTGTTTATATGGGCAACTCTGGTGATGGCCCTATCCGGGTCTATCATTACTACATAGGCCTTGTTTCCCCACTTTCTGGCTGATTGTGTAAGGCCCTACCCACTGGGACTGTAATTTTATTCTGGGGGTGAGGTTCCAGCATAAGCACCTTCGTTCCCCTCTTCCAGAATTCTATCACTGGTCCCTGCTTTGTAGTATTTCTGATCCCTCTGCTGGGCTTTCCTCATGTTTTGGCTGACTATTCCAGTTAGTCTGGACATGTTCTCTCTGAAGGCTAGTACATAGGTGGCCACTGGTATGGGTTTGCTGCCTATACTCCCCTTCCCATGTTTCCCTAATTATGCTTAAGGGCCCTCTCACATGTCTCCCATACAGGAGTTCAAAGGGGGAGTGCCCTGTAGACTCCTGGGGTACCTCTCTATAGGCGAACAGAAAACATGGCAACAACCGTTCCCAGTCTGGTTCCTGGTCTGTAAAAGTGCGTATCATATGTTTAAGAGTCCCATTGAACCGCTCGCATAGACCATTATTCCGGGGATGGTAGGGGGAAGAGGTAATATGCTTAACGCCACACGTGGCCCATAGCTGTTCCGTGACTTTGGCCATAAATTGTGGGCCTTGATCGGACAACAAATCTCATGGGGAAAACCCTGTTCTGGTGAATATAGTCACCAAGGCGTCTGCTACCTTTGGAGCGGTTATACTGGACAAGGCTACTGCCTCAGGGTACCTAGTGGCATAATCTACCAGGGGTAAGAATATACTGCTTCCCCGTTCTCACTGGCCTCTAGCTAGGGGCCCAATGATGTCCACAGCTACCCTCTGGAAGGGTTCTTCCATTACTGGGAGGGACTGTAACTTGCCCTGCTGTTCTTCTTGAGAGGCCTGTTCCTTTGGCAGGCATCACAAGAATGGCAAAACTCCTTTACATCCTTATCCTACCCTGGCCAGGAAAAATATCTCTTTCACTCTACTCCGGGTTTTCTTCTCCCCTAAGTGCCCTCCCAGGGGTATTTCATGTGCTACTTGTAGCACCTTGCCCCCTATATAGCTGGGGAACCACTAATTGTTTCCTGGGTTCTCTGCCTACCTCATTATTTATAGGTACCTTGACCCTATATAACAACCCCTTATCCAGATAACGCTGTATAGGTCATCCACTCCTTTGCCTTGTCTGCCCTGTCCTTAAACCAGCAAAGTCTCGTCTTTCTGCAGAACTGCCCTGATCTCCTCTCCCTTGGCCCATCCTAAAGTTAATGTATTAGCAAGCAATGGACTTACCTCAGGTCTTGGGTATCCCCTCTGCTCCTGGTATGCCTCTCCAGGGTGGGTGCTCTTGGCTTGAGCTCTGGTAATGGGCTGTACATATTGGCTCGTCATGTGG
Organism: Discoglossus pictus; assembly: GCA_027410445.1. NCBI lineage: Eukaryota > Metazoa > Chordata > Amphibia > Anura > Alytidae > Discoglossus > Discoglossus pictus. The sequence continues at coordinate 286,328,106 of CM050163.1, forward strand.
CCCAAATCATTGCCCAGTAAAACATCCGCGGGGGGGGCCCATCCATGACTCCTACTTCCTTGCTTTGGTTCCCCATGCCCCAGTCCAAATTAACGCGAGCCATGGGGATGGTTAACTGTTCTCCTCCTGCTACCATCACCCACATTTCCTTTTCGGATAGAATCTGTAGGGCGTACCCATTTGGGTAGGAACTACTGTGACTGCTGATCCAGAGTCCGGTAGCCAGTAGCTTGGCGTCCCTTGTAACCACGACGGCTTGCCTATGTTGTTCTCCAGACAGCTTCTGCGGGTTCCTTACAGTATAGACCCCCCTGAATATCCTCCCTCTGCTTCTGCTCCCAAAGAGGGCTGCGTTGGAGCTCGCCGGCCCCTCAGTTCCACTCCCCCTGCTCCGCATCATTTTTTCTCAGGGCTGCAATCATCCCCGCTCGTTGTCTCCCTTCCTCCTAGGGATTCCTTTCTGCTTCATCGCTCCTCCCTTAGCTCCGCTGAGGACCATTCCTTGTATTGCTGCTCCATTCTTGTCTTTCTGTAGAGTCTCTCACCACTGCCACCAATTGTCCACAACCTACAATGATGAGTGTAGTATATGAGGATCCTAGTCCTCTTATCTCCTGTAGGTTTTAGACCTAAGATTTGGGTGACTCCGACCAATGGACCTTCCTTGCGGATGCAAGAGCATAAGTCCCAGCTTTTGGTAGTGTGCCTGGGAAAACCTGGAAGGGAGTCAGAAACGATCTCCTCTGCCAGCATATGCCCCTGGGTCAATAATACACCTGCACACAAAGTCTTGATGAAAATTATGAACCATGTTTTATTTTAGAACAGCATATTTAAACCACATTCACACAAGAATGGGGGAAGGTGGCTACTCGTTATCCAGCCCCAAATGATGTCTGGCCAGATCATGAAGGGGAACTGTACGTGAACCAATAGTCCCTCCCAGGTCCGCCCACTAGGCGAGGCCAACTAATTAATTTGGGCTTTGAATGTCCAGGGGAAAGCATGTCTTTTACTCTCCTGTGCCCATGCTATGAAGGCTGAGAGCCTTCAGGCCATACCCATTGTTTCTGGGTGCCTGCCCTGTCTGCTCTCCAGCTGTGAGCTTCCCATTGTTAGTTTCATGCTGGATTACTTAGCTAATGGGATTAACAGGCCTTTGGGAACAAAGGAGGCTTGCTGTATTCAATGGCTTCCCCTCTACAATATAATAACATACTAATATAATAACATACATTCATATTTATAATACAACACACAATGTTCAGCACACATACATCCAAACACAATCCCACCAGCTCCCTCACATGACACCCATTACAATGAGCCTAAACATGGAAGGGATGGGGATATGCTAGGGGTAAACTTATAATACTTTATCCCCTAGTCCTCAAAATAACAATATAACCTTATAACAGTATAACAGGGTGTCTGGAGCCCCAAACCCCCAGGTATCGTCTCTTGTGTCAACAGTCTGTGACAGACATCTGTCCAAGTCCCAGATGACTGCCAAGTGAGCCATGACATAATGTCTTATATTACCCAGCCGTAAACATCTCATGCCTGCGTAGGACCTCATTCAATTGCGATTTGGCCAATTTGAATAGGGCTCTTATATAAGCACATAGCATATTTTATTTAAAGAAGTTTTTTAGTTAGTGAAAAACTTGCTTTTGGATAGATGCTTAATAACTAAAAACTCTTTAAAAAATATATGTTATGTGGCTTATTTAGAGCCCTAGTTCAATTGGCCAAAATTGCAATTGAATATAAGGGCCTTAGTGAGTAAAACAAAGCTGTAGGTCCCATGATTATATGGGTTGCAAAACATGTATTGAATGTCATGTAACTGTACCTCCATCTCCATTCTTCTTTTACATTCAATAGATTTAGCTTCTAAGCTACATGTTAGAGATCCAAGCTCTAAAATTTAATATTGTTAACTAAATTCAGGGTGATTGGATCAAGCATTGTAGATGACTGGAGTGCCAAACTTCAGAATAGTAAGGCAGGTTGTGGACATTATTCTTTGGGGTACTGGCATAGCCATATGGGTAAGAATATATAGAAAAATCTGTGATTTGCCAGCAGTGGAAGAACAGTGTTTAAAGGACCACTGCAGTCTATATGGTTTTTTTAAAAAGTAAACTTTGTAATGTAGAAATATTTGTAGAAAGCAAAAAAAATCAAAATGGCCTTAAAATATTTAACTTTTATTGGCAGTTATTCGTTACTGAATAATTCTGCATCTCTCAGCTGCTTTTTCAGGAGGATGTGTCTGTGAAGATTCCAGGAGGCAGCACTATTTAGCTCAAAAAATTCCTGCCTTTGGCTACAGGAAAACCACCTCTCAGGCTATCTTCTATCAGTGCCCGGCGGTCAGATTAGCATCATCAGCATCAGCTCAAGAGCTCAGGGTCACTGGATCAGCTAACCGGTATCATCTGCTTCTTCAATAAGCTTGAAAAGGCCAGGGAAACCAATCATACCCAGCAGAGTCCAACCCAGTATTCAATCCCGTCTCCAAAGAGAGGAGTAGAGATTCAGGGCAGCAAAGCGATTTTAGCTCAGTAGTCTTCCTCTGCCCAGCTTAGAACTAACCAATAACAGATGTGCCTTCAGGGGTATTCAGCTGACTGGTCCTTAAAAGAGCCAATCAGGTGGCAGGGAAAACCGGGGGCACCTTTTGGATGGTTCTAGGGGAGGTACCTACCAGGAGAAAGAGCTGGAACACATGAACAAAGGAAAAATTAATACACGTAAACGGCCACAAGATGTCACTGTAGGATAACAAATGGAACTGCTTGTTCTGAATATGTGAACACTGGATGGCTTATTTTATACAATTGTTTTTAAAACCTGAAAGTATGTTAGTTAAGGGAAAACAGATCTCCACAGTGTCCTTTTAAACTAATGCATTTTCCATGAATCACACTAAAGGCCCTGATGGTTTTAGATGCTACATCTCTATAGTCCAGACAATTGCTTCTTCTGCATTTAATATCTCCTTCCATAGGTTGTAGTAGACAGGCAGAAACCAAAATGTTAGATTCCATTGCAGTATATAAAAGGTAATAAACTGAAAGCGGTATTATTATTTATTCTTATGTTCTCAATATAATTTGCCAAATATGAAGTGTAGTTCAGAATATATTTTAAATATAAAACTACAGTGGTCCAATCCAGTCACACACTGATCTGCCCCGTTCAATGCTGTTTTCCTGTGAGCAGAAGATATTGAGAGGTGTGTATCTAAAGATGCTTCTTGGCCTAAATCACCATAAACTCTTGCATTTGCCCTGAATACATTCACCATCAAATTTTGCAAGAACTTTTCTTTATCCTTTTATAGCCTTGCTAAATTATTCATGTATAACACAAAGCATATTATTTGTGACTATGGTATTTGAAGTGAAAGGCAACAGTGACTCAACTCTGACTAGCAGACCCTGAGCATTGTGTTTTACACGTGTTTACAGGAATAGACATGATGTAAGATAATAAAACTTAACCTCTGACATGATGCTGCATTGTTTTAGACTGAGTTTTTTTGTACATAAGACATAATGATATATATATAATATATATATATATATATATATATATATGTATATTTGTTGATTTATTAAATGACCACTGCACAATGAGAAATTATGTTTGACATATTTGTTCCACTATGCAAAATTATGCAGAAGAAAATCTTCTAGTTTTCTAGCTAGTTTTTAATCAGAATTTTTTTTTAGACCTATGCAGGACCATGGTAGAATCCATGATACGGTTCTTTTTATATACCAAATGTTCGTTTTATTTATTATGAACTATGTAAGAACATTTTGCAATATGACACATCCGTGGTTGTAAAACTGCTAGAAAATGCATCCACACCAGTTTGATGTGGCACTTAATAGCATCTTGCAATATAAGACCAACAGATGCTGGAACATATTTTTGAGATATGCTAACTCTCTCATGCAGAGAAGAATTGCCATTTTGGGTGTGGTATGTACCAATGAGCTGAGTCAGACTAATAGGGTACAAAAAGGTTCTATTGTGCCATAAGTGAGCTAGTCATTTGTGACTGCATACCAAGAAAGCAGTGGTGGAGCTACTGCTGGTGTAGCAGGTGCAAAGGGGTCTATGACAGGGTAGGTGCCCTCTGCTTTCTGGAGTAAGAGGGTCTTTTAATTTATTGGGTGAGATGAGAGAGGCAGATGATTATTTTATAGAAAGGTGTTTTTATCACCCTAATAAGACCTGACTAAAAACAAATATTTTTAGCGTTTCTATTGACCCTACAGTTTTGTCCAGAGAAGTTGCAAGATTGTTGTTTAGTCATGACCCAGGGAGAACCTAGTGTAGCCTATAACAATAGGAATTAAACTATTCATAAGGAACTCTTATTCTAAAGTAATACAATAAAAACTCTGGACTCTGGTTCAAACAGGCCACAGCTTGTATATTTATTGAATACAAACAACAGATAACAAATAGGAGGAGGAACCGGGCCAGATGTGGTGACCTCACACCCTGAGCATGTGCTCAGGGTCCTACCCCTTTTCCTTGACCAGGCCCTTGAGGCAATGGGGGGGGGGACCCCTACTTCACAACCTGGCCCAGGCGACTCCCCCACCCGCCACAGAGCAGCCGAGGGATGCCGCACACAGTCGTGATCCCCCCTTTTAAAGCAATGGCCGGCTGAATACCCTCCCGGAAGACCAACATCATAACCTCTAAACCTACATCTATTAAATGCACTCCATTAGACAGGAAAAAGAGGCGTTAATCCTCATCCTCAAAATCCATGTGGGGATGTGCCATGAACCCCTGCTTCCTAACGAAGCTGGACATCAACCTATTCACTTTTTGCCTTGTCTTATCCAAACTTTCAGAGTTCCTGGCACTTCTCCACACCCTACTCTTAATAATTTCCGACCAAACGATGAAGACACCGTCAAGATGAAGGATGGATGTGTGCATCCAACAGCCCACTCACTTGCGACCACAGCAAGCCTCGGACTCCGATCCACCATACCTGCATGACCTCATCCAGTACTCCCAGTTGTGGATCCTTCCTTCTACCTGCGTCAAACTGGTGAGTCCAATGCACATACGAGTGCCCGACAATACACAGGTGTTTCTCGCAACCTGTCAATAACAATGACAGAGTTAGCAACTGTCCATCGCATCTGGTACTAAACAGCTGCTGATCGCACATAAGTCAGGTAGTGTATGGATTCCCACCTCCCAATTCTCTTAATTGTCTCTTCTGGCAAGCCTAAGCAGACTGCCTCCGTTGCTGCCCCTATTCGGCATGAATGGGTACCAAAATCGGATTGGTGAAAACCCAAATGCTGTACACCAAGTTTCAGCACTCTTGAGAATGGAAAATGGGAGAGTGCCGTGCCGTCCTCATGCACCAAGAGAGAACCTGGTGCATCTGGGCATACCAGCAGGTAATGCCGAACACACTCAAAGGGGGCAACAGTCTGTCCCCACTCTTCTCAGACTGACCTCTTTACCTCTTCCGACTTGGTCCATCTTAGACCTACGCAACTACACTTTTACCCTGTCACCTTGAAGACAGACATCCACCAGCTGTTTGCTGCCCGATCCTTGCTTCCGTGCTGACACCAGTTCACCAATCCAAAATGCTCCTAAAAAGACTAGTGCAAAAGCCGTCTTGAAAAGCAAGGATTCGTAGGCCGTAGTACAAACTCCACGGAGCACTAAGCATAGCCTCAACAACACAGATCAGGTAATGGGGCATCTCCTGTCGTGACTGCGTTAACCAGGAATCATACAACTCACAACACATTCTCACACAAACTCCTTTGTCAAGTCCCTTAGCCCAGCTAGCTTGAACATTAAAACTAGGGCCGCCCCCTGACGCCTGACAGATGCCACCGACTCCCCGGCGTCCTTGCATCTGAGCAGGTACCACAACAGTATACAGTGCCTTCCATCCTTTTCTCTGTGGCAGCCCTGCCTGCCAACACGACCAACTCTTGCCACTTTTCCCACACCTTCTTGTAACCGCTCCATGTGGACGTTGCCAATGATATCCTGACTAGTGAGGCTATCTCTTTGCTCCAAGTTCCCATTGATGTGTCTGGATGTCTTCCCCATGTACCCACGCCACTGGAGCCAATAGCCGGAACCGATCCCACTGTGAATGAGAAAGTGCATCAGCAATTCTATTGGAGTATCCCGGCACGTGTTTCGCTCTACACCATACATTCAGCCATCAACAACCCAAAACCAAATGCAGAATAAGACGTATAACTGATACTGATGACGCTGTGGTATTGTTAATGGCATGGACCACCAACATGTTATTCGTATAGAAGATAATCTGCCTGTCCGCCAAGTTGCTTCCCCAGATATGCAGTGCTACTACTATCGGGAATAACTCCAGGAAGGCAAGATTCTTTGTCAATCCAGCCACTGTCCACGACTCCAGCCAAGAGCTTGCACACTATCTTCCACCATAGTACGCTCCCATGCCCTTTCCGCCTGCAGTGTCCATGTATAATTCCAACTCCTCGTTGGACGACCTTTCCTGATGGATCAGTGTCTTCCCATTGAACATGCTGAGGAGATTAAGCCAGACCTTAACATCGTCCTTCTAACATCGTCCTTCATTGCTGTTGTGATGCTGATGACGTGATGCGGTCGTCTTACCCCGATTGTTGCCAAAGCCAACCATCGGCTGAATATTTTCCCCATGGGAATTACCCTGCAGGTGAAGTTAAATTTTCCCCGCACAGACTGGAGTTTCCTCAGCGTAATCTTTCTGGCTCCACAGACCGCTTCCAGCTCCTCCAATAGGTTGACCAACTTGTCCATGGGCAAAGTGCACTCTATGCGCTGTGAATGTATCTGTATTCCTAAGAAGAGAAGCCTAGTAACAGGATCTACTGTCTTGTCCCGTGCCAATGGGACCCCAAATTCTCCAGCTAGACACGTAAACGTATCCAGGATGTGTGCGCAGGTGTAAACTCCTGCTGGACCCATCAAAAAGCAATCCAAGTAGTGTGTGATGCTGCTGAAGCCAGGTTCCTTCTTTGCAACCCATTCCAAGAATAAACTAAAAGCTTCAAAATAAGCACAGGATATGGAACACCCCATCGGCAGACAGAGGTCCACAAAATAGCTCCCTTCCAAGAAACAACCAACAAGTGATGGCTTTCTGGATGCACCGGTAACAGGCAAAAAGCGGCTTCAATATCCACCTTGGCCATCAGTGCACCATGTCCCACTAACCGCTCAATCGCAATTGCTGGATCAAAAGAGGTGTAAGACACAGACGACAGATTTTTGTCAATTACATCGTTGACCGTCCTCCCCGCTTGGTATGATAAGTAGTGTATCAATCTGAATTTGCCCACTTCCTTCTTGGGCACCACACCCAGCTGTGAGATCCTAAGGTATCTTAAAGGGTATCCGGCAAAGGGGCCTGCCATCCTACCCAACTGTACTTAGGTTTTCATATACCACATCAGGGAACTCCGCAACACACTTCAGGTTTCGGTGCTCGATATAAGTAAGATCAGCCCTGCATGGACTCCTGAAACCAGACTGGCCCACAAAAATGTATCAGTCAAGTTTACGGCCTGCAATACTTTATCGACCTACAAAAAAAAACACAAAAAATTCAAATCCTATAAAAAACAAATGTATACACTCACAGACAACTCAGGGGAGAGCCAGGGATCCTGTGAGTGAGCTAGCAAGATTATTTGAACCATATTTGAGTTTTTAAACACATTTTAAAATTGGCTAAGCGATAAAAAAATGGCAGCTTGGGACTTCTAATGTATAATTAAAGAGAAACTATTTATCCAGGGAGTAAGCTGATCGCCAGTATCTGGGGTCAGGAAGGAATTATTTTTTTTTCCCAATTTGAGACAATTGGCCAAGTTTCACTTGGGTTTTTACTGTTTGCCTTCCTCTGGATTTAATATTGCAAATAAGTTATAAATTGTTTAAAAGAAAATGTACACATTCTTCAAATATTCATGTATATGTTATAATAAAATGTTTTACTAATTCACAAAACTATTGTTCTTGAGTTGAATAAAGATAGAAGTTGCATGTTATAACAATAAATATATTGACTATTTATTCAAATAATTGTTGTCATTTTACATACAAATGGAATAACACATGGAAAAATACAGGTGATAACAATAAACAAAATAAAAAAAGGGTAATTTACAAAAAAAAGTTAAATAAAAATATAATCGTGACAGGGGGGGAGACACTCACATTGGGTGGAAAACAGCATTCTCTGCATTCTCATTTTATTGTCATCGGGCAAGTCACTAGTTAGATATATTTCTAGTTCTATATGCTAAAACACAATTTGTACTTAATTTAAGCTAATAGTAAGCACAATTCCTTAAAATAAACTTTCTTGTTTTGTTCTATTAATCTTGTTGCTACCAGCTGTTTTACCTGCTCTTTAACTGTACCTCTCCTTCATTTTCCAAGATTTTCTATTCTCATCTTCTCTACCCAATTCGGTAGATATAATTCTAATATGATGTAGCTAAATTAGACCTTTTAGAGGTGAATCTAGAGGGTAATACCCTTTAATAAGTAGAATGAAGGAACTCAAAAAGAAAAAAATATTTTAAAAGAGATGGAGAGGAAGGGGCAACTGTTATCTCTTTTTTTTATAAATAAATAAAAAGGGAAATAAAAAAGGGAAACAAAAGTGTTGAATAAATTAAAAGTAGCATCTCGGGTTCTCAATCCGTTTATATAATTAAGTTATCATCTACATACCTTCTCTGAACGTCTCCTGAGCTCCGGCCAGGACCCAGTCCCCATCAGTACCCCCCCCCCCCCCCAGCTTTTTCCCCACACTCATACTAAGTATTGGGGGGTTGTCTCTGGAGGTGTTATCTTGAGAGGACAACCAAGGTCTCCAAGTTCTGAGATAGGAAGCATATGTATCTGACAAGATGTTGTGTAAGCCTCTCGTTTAGCATTATGTAATTTCATTTTTTCATTTTTGTTTATTCTAGGGAGTGGGATTTCCATTGTTTAGTGATATATTGTTTTACCGCTAAGAATATAAAATGAAACAATTAAAGTTCATGGGAGGTTAGAGATGGAAGAGAAATTTCCAGTAAACAAGTTTCAATACTCGGGGTCAGTTGAGATTTAATAAGTTAGTGGCTAGAGTCATGGTGTCCCACCATAGAACTGCACTTTCAGGCAATTTCCACCAAGTTATGAATGAATGTACCTATCGTGGGGCACCCCCTAACACAGTGTGGGATTTCAGATGGTTTCCATTTGGATAAGCAATCTGGAGTGATGTAAATCCTATGTAAAAACTTTTATTAAGGTCTCAAGGATGCTGTAATTTAGAGACCCTTTCACTGCTGTGTTCCAGATTTCCTCTTATTTATCAAAGTCTAAGCTTTTGGGGAGATCTTTCTCCCAGTTTTTAATGTATTGGTATTAAAGGAGTTGTATAGAGCTCCTAGTGTGCATTTCACAAGAGGGACATTTTTGCATGTGTATGTGAGCCAGGTCACTTTGGGTGTTCCAAATTCATGGAATTGGATCTGCAAAAGGTGTAGTGTTCCTGTAAGGGGATATTATGGGCATCTCTCAGCTGTTCAAATGAAATAATTGTTCCCTCTGAAAGCCATGCCCCTACTCTGTCAAGGCCTCTAGTCTTCCACCAACTCTTTGAGATATTAGTAACTCCTTCAGTGAATTTAGGATTGGGGAAAAGTGGTGTTAAAGAGGATAGTGTACGGGCGCATTAAATAATTTTCTATAAAAACCCACGCAGGCTGCTGGGATCCCGAATGAGTTAGCGGGATGAAGGCCAAATGTGCCGGTTTGAGGTATAGTTTGAGATCAGGGCACGAAAGGACACCCCATTTTTTAAGTTTCATTAGAGTTTTCCTTGCTATTTTTAGGATTTTGTGTTGCCATATAAATTGGAATATTTGTTGTTGTGGATTTGACAGGTCTTTTGAGTTAACTGATATTGGGAGAGAACAGAGGAGGTAGAGGAGCCTTTTGAGCAGGTTCATTTCAAATGTATTGATTTAGTCTATTGGGAATCTTGACCATTTGTGTAGGTCTTTTAGGAATTGGGAGAATAGAGGTTTATAGTTGGCCTGATATAGATTTTCCAGGTTAGATGTGATATTTCTGCCCAGGTATTTTATGAGTTTTTTTGTCATCTGAGTGTAAGCCAATGGGTAGGGCCTTGTTTTGTCCAGGTGTAGTTTTAATCCCAAGACCTTAGATTGTAAGTTTGCGAGTTTTCCATCTTGTGTCAGTGCCTTGGAAACAAGCTCTGTGTACATTTGATTTTATGCTCAAAAACAGGGCCCTCCATTCTTTACAAGGTGTTTAATTTGTTTTCTGCTATGTGCTCAAACCCTGTACAGCGCTACGGAATATGTTGGCGCGATATAAATAAAGATAATAATAATAATAAGACCTGTCCGAAGCATTCTAGAAGGGTCATTAAGATGGGAATGGAGTGGGTTGGATTAGTAAGGGTGCAAAACAGGTTGTCTGCAAATAGACTACATTTGTATTGATGATGTCCTACTGACAAGCCTTCAATATCTATGTTTGCTCTAATTGATTGGGCTAGAGGCTTTACCACCAAGGCGAACAATAGTGGGGAAAGAGGGCAGCCTTGCCTGGTATCTCTTTGAATGTTTATGGAGAACCTATCCTGCCCAGGCACCCTCAGGGTAGCTTTGGGGTCATAGTAGTAGGTTTTTATTAAGTTAGAGAAAGAAGGAAATCCTTTTTTCCCATGATATGGACAAAATATCTGAGCTTTAGCCACATGGTCATACCTTCCACTCAACAGTTCGTCTAACACCACAATTCAAAGACGTCAATTCTATGACAGTCAGCCTTCTTTATGGTCCAGCTCTCATATCCAAATGTTACTACTGGGAATACCATAGTTCTAACTATGTGGACTTTTGTTGATAGTGTAATATTTTTACTTTTTAAAAGGTTGTTGAGACATGTCATAGCTTTTCTCCCCAGAAGCAAACTTATTTTCCTTTTGTGGCTGCAGTCATCATCTGCTAAGATCTTGGAGCCCAAGAAAGTCAAATTCATCACTTCCTCTATTTATTCCCCATCTGTTTGACAGGAACTGACATTGCTGTTTGCCATGATCTTTGACTTTTTAACGTTGAGGAGCAGGCCAGCTTTTGTGCTCTCTTCTTTCGCATTCATCAATAGGTCCTTTAGTTCCTCCTTAGTTTCAGCCATCAAAGTAGTATCATCATCGTATCTGAGGTTGTGGATATTTCTCCCAGCAATATTAATTCTGTCTTTGGATTCATCCAGCCTGGCCTTACGCATGATGTACTCTGCGTATAAGTTAATAAATAAGGTTGACAATATACAACCTTGTCGCACACCTTTTCCGATCCTGAACTATTTGGTTGTTCCATGTTTAGTTCTGACAGTGGCTTCTTGGTCCACATACAGATTCCTCAGGAGGGGGATCAGATGATCTGGTACTCCCATTTCTGTAAGAATCTGCCACATTTTCTTGTGATCCACACAGTCAAAGGTTTTAGAATAGTCTATAAAGCAGAAGTAAATGTTTTTTTCTGGAACTCTCTTGCTTTCTCTATTATCCATCTGACATTGGCGATTTGATCTCTTGTGCCTCTGCAAAACCTGGTTTGCACATCTGATAGTTCTCAGTCCATATGGTGTAGGAGCCAAGCTTGCAGGATATTGGCATGTGAAATGAGTGCAATTATATAATAGTTAGCACTCTTTAGCACTGATTTTCTTGAGCTTGGGATCCAGACTGACCTTTTCCAATCAACTGGCCATTGTAGAGTTTTTTAAACATGTTATCATAATGCAAGCAACACTTTCACAGCATCATCCTTAAGGATTTTGAAAAGTTCTGCTGATATTCCATCATTTTCTGCAGCCTTGTTATCAGCAAGGCTTCCCAAGGCCCATCTCACTTCACTCTCTGAGATGTCTGGCTCCAGTTTGTTGGACAAACTATTGAGGTTATTAAGGTTGTTAAGACAGTTTCTGTATAGATCTTCTGTGTATTACTGCCACCTTTTCTTTATCTGACCTGCTTCTGTTAAGTTCCTACCAGTTTTGTCTTTTATCACGCTCCTTTGGCATGAACGTTTACCTTGAGATTCCTACTTTTCTTGAAGAGATCTCTTGACTTTCCCATTCTGTTATCTTCTATTTCTTTACATTGCTCATTATAGATTGTCTCCTTGTCTCTTCTTACTATCCTCTGGAATTCTGAAAACAATTGGATAAATATTTTCCTGTCTCCACAAACTTTAACTTTCCGTCTTTCCTGGGCTACTTTCAAGGTCTCATCAAACAAACAGTTTGCCTTCTTAATTTTCTTTCTTTTGGGGGAATTCTTTGTTACTGTTTACTGGACAGTGTCACAAAATTCTGTCAAAGGTTCATCTATTTGCCATTTCTATAGCCACGTTAAATTCCAAGCTCGTATATGTGCAACGTGAGATCTGCAACGGCTGCGGACTGGAAATTTGGCCGATTTACGGAGCTATTAAATTAGAACATGCTGCAAGTTATGGGCTTGAGAGACAAACCCGTAATACCATTTTGTCGCTCATTATATGTGCGGCCATGAACGTGATCAATTCAAACTCGTAGTTACAGGTTTTGATGGAGCCAATGGAAACAGAGATCATCAGCATTACATCACTGAAAAATGGAGGTGGGATTTAAAAGTCTTACGGGTTTCAATTACAAGTTACGATAGGGCCCACATTCCAGATATAATGCAATATTGATAGAGCTGTAAATATGATATTCAATACATGCGAGTTCCATTCTATGTATTAACACAGGAATTAAACATGAAATAAAGTATTTTATTTGGTCGATTTGCGAGCTTGAGAATGTTGTGCTATTAATTCCAAGACCTAACATCCCTTTCTCTATTGAGAAAAGTGCATTAGTGTGTGTATATTTGCAATTAAAGTGCTACGGATTGGACTTGACCTCCCTTGCGGGTCCTCTCTAGCACCCGTTGGATTCTTGGCTCCATTTGTTACAGGGTTACAGGGTTTAACGCCATTGATTTTGATGCAATTTAATAGCGCAATTGGAAAGTAGCGGTTATGGGCTTGACAGATCAATTAATTTGCGGGCTCGCAAGATGAATTCTCATGCCCATTATGGTTTTCTTGCTCCTACCCGCAAGTCCTGGGCGGGCTGGTTTAAGAGACCAATTTAATAGCTGCAAGTTTTGCAGGCTACAATTACGAGCTACATTTTTATAACGTTTGGGAATTAATGTGGCTATTAGTCCCTTAAATCTATTCTTTACCTCCACTGCATATTCACAGGAAATATTATTTATTTCATATCTGCTTGGTCTGATGATTTTCCCTCTTTTCCTCAGTTTAATTTTAAACTTTAAAACAAGAACCTCCTGATCTGATCTGAAGCTCCAGATCTTGCTTTTGGTGACTGTATAAAGCTCCTCCATCTTTGGCAACACAGTATTTACTCAATCTGATTTCTATATTGTTCATCTGGTGATGTCCATTTGTAGAGTTGTCTCTGAAGCTGTTGGAAGAGGATGTTTTATATGACCATAAAATATCTTGACAGAATTCTACTAATCTTGGACTTTCTTCATTTTGTTCTCCAAGGCAAAACTTGTCAGTTTTATCAGGGGTCTTTTGGCTCCAATCTTAGCATTCCAATCTCCTAAAATGAGAGTAACATCTTTCCCCATAATAGGTCAGCAGCTATAGTAAAATTGTTCTCTATTCACCATTTTAGTTGAATGGGTCTATTAATTGATGGATTCTTATGGGGTGTCCATAGGGGAGTAAGCCAGAAACTTGGCTCTACTAGTGGCGCCCTTTTATTCATTTGTGTCCATAAGGATATAGATTGAGCCACACTGCTGGGGAGGAGGGATCGATTTAATTTTTGATGTAGGCTAAGACAAAGCACCTGGCTAATAAGGAGATTTCATTCCTTAAGGGTATGTTTTTCAATCGCTCCCTATTTCGGCAACTGCACCTTACTGATCTGAAGGAAGAAATCAGATCTTTCAGGTCCTGGATGTCTGCCTTCGTGCTTGGGGCTGCAGCCTCCATGATTGGTTTTTGGCTGGTGTTTTGGTGTCGAGTGCAGCTGTTGAGATGATGAGACACTTTTTTGGGGGCGTGCAGTAGTCCTTGTATATTTTTAGATGTCCTTATTGTTGAAATACTGTCCATTCCCCTCTATTGTTCTTTGACCAAGAATTAAATATTGCTTATTAGGTCTGTCACTTTGCTGTGAGTTGTGCCCCATATCTGGGTATAATTTATGATTAAATGGTAGGTGTGGCTATATTGTATTGAGGATGAGGAGGGGGGTTGAGGAGGGAGGTTGAGGAGGGAGGATGAGGAGGGGGGTTGAGGAGGGAGGTTAAGGATGTGGAGGGGGGGTTGAGGAGGAGGGTCGAGGATGAGAAGGGGGGGTTGAGGATGAGGAGGGGGGTTGAGGAGGGGGGTTGAGGATGAAGAGGGGGGTTGAGGATGAGGAGGAGGTTGAGGAGGGGGGGTTGAGGAGGGAGGTTGATGAGGGAGGCTGAGGAGGGGGGGTTGATCATGAGGAGGGGGTTGAGGAGGGGGGTTGAGGATGATGAGGGGGGTTGAGGATGGGGGTTGAGGATGAGGAGGGGGTATGAGGAAGGAGGTTGATGAGGGAGGCTGAGGAAGGTGGGTTGATCATGAGGAGGGGGGTTGAGGAGGAGGGTTGAGGATGAGAAGTGGGGTTGAGGAGGGAGGTTGATGAGGGAGGCTGAGGAAGGTGGGTTGATCATGAGGAGGGGGGGTTGAGGAGGAGGGTTGAGGATGAGCAGGGGGGTTGAGGATGAGGAGGGGGTTGAGGAGGGAGGATGAGGAGGGGGGTTGTGGAGGGTGGTTGAGGAGGGAGGATGAGGAGGGGGGTTGAGGAGGGAGGTTGAGGAGGGGGGTTGAGGAGGGAGGTTGATGAGGGAGGCTGAGGAGGCGGATTGATCAGGAGGAGGGTGGTTGAGGAGGGGGTTGAGGATGAGGAGGGTGGTTGAGGAGGGGGTTTGAGGATGAGGAGGGGGGTTGAGAAAGGGGGTTGAGAATGAGGAGGAGGGTTGAGGAAGGGGGTTGAGGATGAGGAGGGGGATTGAGGAGGGTGGTTGAGGAGGGAGGATGAGGAGGGGGATTGAGGAGGGGGTTGAGGAGGGAGGTTGATGAGGGAGGCTGAGGAGGCGGGTTGATCAGGAGGAGGGTGGTTGAGGAGGGAGTATGAGGAGAGGGGTTGAGGAGGGGGGTTGAGGAGGGAGGTTGATGAGGGAGGCTGAGGAGGCGGTTTGATCAGGAGGAGGGTGGTTGAGGAGGGGGTTGAGGATGAGGAGCGGGGTTGAGGAGGGTGGTTGAGGAGGGGGTTGGGGAGGGGGTTTGAGGATGAGGAGGGGTGTTGAGGATGAGGAGGAGGGTTTAGGAAGGGGGTTGAGGATGAGGAGGGAGATTGAGGAGGGTGGTTGAGGAGGAAGGATGAGGAGGGGGGGTTGAGGAGGGGGTTTGATGAGGGAGGCTGAGGAGGATGGTTGATCAGGAGGAGGGGGGTTGAGGAAGGGGGTTGAGGATGAGGAGGTGGGTTGAGGAGGGGGGTTGAAGATGAGGAGGTGGGTTGAGTAGGGTGGTTGAGGAGGGAGTATGAGGAGGGGGTTGAGGAGGGGGGTTAAGGAGGGTGGTTGTGGAGGGAGGATGAGGAGGGGGCTTGAGGAGGGGGGATGAGGATGAGGAGGGGGGTTGAGGAGGGGGGCTGAGGGTGAGGAGGGGGGTTGAAGATGAGGAGGGAGGTTGAGGATGGGGGTTGAGTATGAGGCGGGGGGGTGAGGAGGGAGGTTGAGGAGGGAGGATGAGCAGGGGGGGTTGAGGATGAGGAGGGCGGTTGAGGAAAGGGATTGAGGATGAGGAGGGAGGTGTAGGATGAGGAGGTGTGTTGAGGAGGGGGGTTGAAGATTAGGAGGTGGGTTGAGTAGGGTGGTTGAAGAGGAAGTATGAGGAGGGGGGTTGAGGTTGAGGAGGGGGTTGAGGAGGGTGGTTGTGGAGGGAGGCTGAGGAGGGGGATTGAGGAGGGGGGTTGAGGATGAGGAGGGGGGTTGCGGAGGGGGGCTAAGGATGAGGAGGGGGGTTGAAGATGAGGCGGGAGGTTGAGGATGGGGGTTGAGTATGAGGCGGGGGGTTTAGGAGGGAGGTTGAGGCGGGAGGATGAGCAGGGGGGTTGAGGATGAGGAGGGCGGTTGAGGAAAGGGATTGAGGATGAGGAGGGGGGTTGAGGAGGGGGGTTGAGGATGAGGAAGGGGGTTTGAGGAGGGAGGATAAGGAGGGGGGTTGAGGATGAGGAGGGGGGTTGAGGATGAGGAGGGGGGTTGAGGAGGGAGGTTGATGAGGGAGGCTGAGGAGGTGGGTTAATTATGATGAGGGGGGCTGATTAGGAGGGTTAAGGATGAGGAGGGGGCTTGAGGATGAGGAGGGGGCATGAGGAGGGGGGTTGAGGAGGGAGGTTGAGGAGGGAGGATGAGGAGGGAGGTTGAGGAGGGGTTGTGGAGGGGGGTTGAGGAGAGAGGATGAGGAGGGAGGAGGAGGAGGGAGGAGGAGGGGCACAGAGGGCACACAAGAGGGGGACACAGAGGGCACAAAAGGGACACAGGGGGCAGCACATTTCCCACCCTCGGCTTATATTCGAGTCACTAAGTTTTCCCAGTATTTTGTGGTAAAATAGGTGCCTCGGCTTATACTCGGCTCGGCTTGGGTTAATACTCGAGTATATGCGGTAATTTATTTACATATTAAGGTGACAAGACTTATCTGTACAGACTTATTGATGCTTTATTATATTAGCATCCAACGATGATTGTCGAAATTGGTCAATAATACCTTTTTCTATACAGTATGGTCTTTTATTTCTTGTTGTGTATTTCTATAATCTAAAAATACATAAGGAAGACATTACACTAAAGAATAATAATATCATCTTTTCTATATACCTTTCTATAATCAGAAAGAGATATATGGGGTAATTGTTGTAGTAAATTATATATTGTCCCAATGATAGACTTCCATATAAACTTGGATTTACAGCTTAATAATATTTGTATTTTGTAAGAGTTATTAAACTCTTTAATTTACTTTAGTATAGTTTTAAAGTATTAAAATAATAACCTCATTTCAGAGGAGAGCAATCGCTGTCCTCTTTTTTATGGTGTATCCTAAGATTGGATACAGAGGCGGTTCACTCGCAGCGTATGGAGCAATTAGCACATAGAAAATATTTTGGGGGAGAAATAAAAACAAAACTTAACATTTTTAAAAGTAATGGCATAAGGATATTTTCAACACTTTTACAGAGGAGGCACATGGTTTAGCTTATCACTTATAAGAGTCCATGAGGTTTCTGCACACTCTATTTTGATTGTGTGGAACTTTCTTCTTCATTTACTTCTGATCTGGTGTCTCTTCTGTTTGAGTATGGATGGTCTTTTGGTCTGCTTTGTATTGGGGAATTTTTATTTTGTCCCAGGTTGTTTGGAGTTGGTAAGTTCCACAAATGGAGCATCTCTTCACCTTCCTCAGGAGTCTGTGATGTCTCCCTTCTTTTGATATGTTCAGTCTAAAAGTAAAGCCCCACGTATACTTGTATCCATGCTTTGTAATCACCCCTAAAAAGGGTTTCAAGAGTTTCCTTTTGTATAGAGAAGTGGGTGACAAGTCCGAGATGATAGCTGGTTGACCGCCTTCAGTTCCAGGAACACTATATCTAGTGGCTTTCATGAATAAGACTTTTGTATAAAATAATGGAATCGGTCGATCACATCTCTTGGTCTCTCATTGGAGGATTGCGGAGCTCTTAGGACTCTATGAATCCTGTCCATCCTAAGTTCTTCATTACTTAGACCTGGTAAGAGCTTGGCACATAAATCTTTCATGTACAGAGGTAGGTCTTGTACTGACTCCAGTAAATTATGTATGCGAAAGTTTGGCATTCGAGATCTATTTTCTTCATCCTCTTGCATGATTTTAAATTGTTTTTGTTCCTCTTTAAGCTCAGTCAGATCCTTTTCCATTTCTATATGTGACTTAAAATTTTATTATATTTGTCTTCGAATTCAAAAACTTTGGTGTTCAATGCTTTTATTTCTTTTAATTCCACAGACACTCTTTTTGTTACAGCTGTAATTTATAATCTGAAAGATGAATTTAATTCTTTCAAGTCTTAAATACCTACTTTAGTGCTGCCTGCGAAAGTCTCTGTTCCACATTTTGGTAACTTTATCTGGAGTAGCGAGGTGTTGGGAAGAATGCACAGTTTGTTTTGTAGTGGAATAATCTTGGATCTTTTTTTTTGAAGAACGTCTGTTAGAGACTCCAGCCATCTTGCCTGCTTTATTCATTTGTTCAGTTATGTATTACTGAAGATGTTATAATTGCAGTTGCCAGCTAGAAGCTACTAGAGACAACAGAGAAGATGTAAACTTCAATTAGGTATTACTGAAGATGTAATAAATGCAGTTGGCCACTAGATGGCAGAGAGTATGAGTATGCATAGAAGTTCTTAGCTTCAGTTAGATATTACAGTTAGTAGCTAGATGGTCTATACCGTGAAGTTGTTAACTTAAGTAAGATACATATTCCGTAGCGCAATACATAAGTTGTGATCAAGGCAAAACAATATTAACACATTATAAAGATGGAGGGAGAGTCTTTGAGCTTAGAATCCAGTGACCATTGTGCTTTCCCCAAAACATCTTGCAAGATTAAAAACTCACAGACTTACAATCAGTGTTTCAGAGACTCCTTTGTTCTGGTTCAGCAGCAAATCTCAGGGGAAAAAGTTGCCAAACTTGATTTTTAAAGCCAGTTGGGTCCTCCAGTGTGCAATCCTGGTAATATATATCGATTTGGTGATAGACAAGTCACGTTATATATGATTTTATATGGTTTTTCAGCAGAGCTCATGGAACACACATCCTCTCTCCCTTAATCCCCCCCCCCCCCCCCGACCAGTGAATTATCTTGACATAATTCTACTAATCTCTGACCTGCTTTATTTTGTACTCTGAGGACAAACTTGCCTGTAATTTCAGGTGTCGTTTGGTTCCCTACTTTAGCATTCCAATCTCCTATGACGAGGGTAACATCTTTTCTTGTTGTTATATCTATGACGTGTTGAATGTCTTTGTAGGACTGGATACCTTCAGCCTCTTCAGCATCTGTGGTTGGAGCATAGACTTGGATCACTCTGATATTAAATGGCTTGCCTTGAATTTGAATTTAAATCATTCTGTCATTTATTGGGTTGCAACCACGCACTGCTTTGGCCAATCTTTCATTGACTAGGATGGCTACTCAATTTCTTCCGCAGGATTCTTGACCACAGTAGAAGATCTGGTGGTTGTCTGATGTGAAATGTCCCATTCTAGTCCTTTTGAATTCACCAATTCCCAGGATATCAATGTTTAACTTTGTCATCTCATTCTTGACCACATCTAGTTTGCCTTGGTTCATAGTTCTAACATTCCAGGTTCCTATACTGAATTGATCTTTGCAGCATTGGACTTTCCTTTCCCCTCCAGATACATGCGCACCTGGGTGTCCTTTTGGCTTTGGCCCAACTACTTCATTAGATCTGGTCTTACTTGTACTTGCACTCTGCTCTTCCTCAGTAATGTGTTAGGCACCTTCTGACCTGAGGGGCTCATCTTCCAGTGCCCTATCGTTATTTCTCTGTTTGTGCCTGTCCATTAAGTTTTCTTGGAAACTTTACTACGTGGGTTGCAGTTTCCTTCTCCAGTGGACCTCTCTGCCATGACCTGCCCATCTTGGCTGGCCCCACATGGTATAGCTCACAGCTTCATCAAAGTACACAAGACCCTTCACCACGATAAGGTAGCAATCCAGAAGGGGATAATTTGATTACACATACATAAACCAAGTTACACAGTATACCTTCAATTACCACAAAACTATTTATAAAGCAGTACATACAAGTATCAGGCATGTTTAAGGGCATATTTAAGTTTCCTGGATAATGAGTGCATCTGATAGAAAGGGACCAGTAGTGTATGATAAAAAAAAATTTGCATGAAAGAATATACTAAAATAAACATTTACAAGCTCACCCTGGTTTATGCTAATGTTTTTCAATTTGCTGCAGCTTTTGTTAGTTGACACCCCTGGAAATCTCTGCTAAGATTAGCATTACATTCATGAATCATTTTGGCCAATCAGGAGAAAGCAGAGGTTAGTTTATACATTTGTATCATATTCTGGGGTTCCTGTCTTGCAAAGCAGCCTGGGATATGTAGTCTCTCTCTCTCTGTGTGCTCTGATTCAGCTTTGAGCTCAGATCCCACCCAACCATGTGATTACACCCTGGAACATTAGTTCCATTGGTCTCTACCAGAAAGGTAAAAATCTGTACATAGCTGCTTCCCTCAGTGTACTTTGGTTATGTAGCTTTCCTGTGGGTGTGCAAAGCTGGATTTTACTTTCCTGCATTTAACTTTGTAAGTACCCTGAACTTTTCTATATAATACATATTTTTCTGATAATCACTGCCGGTTCATTACCAAACATTTGAAGCACAGGAAACATATACATACCTTTAAAATACAATGCACCCAGTACTTGAGTATAATAAAACAATCTGAAGCTGAACATGGTACCACCAATACAGTGAATCCCTTAGTCTAGAGACCCAGTTCAAACAGAATACTTCACACAGCCCAGTCTGGGACATGGTGGCTTGTGACAACCAGATTGCCCCGTATTTATCCCCCCAAATTTTCTTTAAACCCCCTCCCCCTAAGCTCACCCCTCTTCTGAAGAGTGACATCATTTGGGACTCCTTGCCAGGCAAGAAGGGCATGCACAGAAGAGAGAGGAGAAGGGCTTACCATTGATTTATCCCAGCCATTGGCCACTAATGAATCCCCTGGATCACACCAAGGAACCCAGAAGAGGGGTAAACTTGAGGGGGGTCAAGGAAGAGGGTTAAAGGGAGGATGTAGAGGGCATGACTGAGGACAAAAGGGGTGAAAGGGGGATATAAGGGCTATAAAGGGAGGATCGGGGGAGATTGGAGGGGTAAAGAGTTTAGAATAAAGAAATAAGGGGTAAAGGGGTTTTGAGGGGTCAGGAGAGTAAAGGGGTAAAGGAGGCAGAACTATGAGAGGCAGATTAGGGTGGTAAAGGGCGAGTAGGGGAAATCAGGGAGTAAAGGGGCGAGAGTGGTGATCAGGAGGAGAGATGGAGTAAAAGAGGAGAATTTGTGTAAACGGGGAGACTTTGGGGGAGTAAACAAGGAAATTGGAAGGTAAAATTGGAGAGGTGGAATAAAGTGGGATATCAGGGGGAAGGCTGGGATAGATTGAGAGTGGATCGGGGAGGGATAGGGGGATATCAGGAGAATAAAGTGAGGGATCAGGGGGAGTTTGGGAGAGTAAATGGGGGGGGGGTCAGGGAAGGGGTAAATTGTGAATATCTGGAGTAAAGGAGAGCTGGGGAAGGGGGTACAGAGCTATAAAGATGTTGTGATACCCCCCACCACTGTGTACATTTTGGGCAACTGATGGGTAGATGGGTAGAAGGATAAGGATGGAGACAGGGCAAGATAAAGGGGGAAGGGGAAGAGAAGAGGGAGATATGGAAGAAAGAAAAAAAGAGGGAGAAAGAGGCAGCTGGGACATAAAAAGGGTAAGGTTGAAAAAAGAAGGAGAGGTAGGAGAGAAGGAACATGGGTAGATAGAGGGGGTGAGGGGTAAAGGGGAAGTTGAGGGGAATGGAGAATGAAGGGGGTCAAGGGGTTGCAATACATCCCTGTTTGAGTGTTTAAAGGGTAGAAAAGGGGAATAGAAATGGATAGGGAGAAAGAGGGGAGAAAGAAACAAAGGAAGTGGAGAATGAGTGAGACTGAGTAGAGAGGGGGAGAAAGAGGGAGATGAGGGTATAAAGCAGAAGATAATGAGTATGGGGAGTAAGGTGGATCAAGGGTTTGCACTGCAATATAGGAGGGGGAGGGAGAGAGAAGGAGGAAGGGGAGAGAGGGTTAGGGAGATTTGGATGGGGAATTAAGAGTGATGGGGGGACAAAGGGGGAGATAATTGTGTGGGGATAAAAAAGTTGAGGCGGAGGGTAGAGAGTTGAAAGGAAGATGGGGAAAGTTTGATTTTTATATAAAAAAAAATGTTTTTTGTAAATTCACATAAATGTTGATTTTTTGTAAGGACTAGTGAGTTGAATATTTTTTAAGAATTAAATATGCTGAGTATTTGTTAATCATCTAAGGTTTATACTTTCAGATAATATACATACTTTTATATGTTTGTGTTGATTTACAGGGCTAGTCTAACATTTTGGGTACAGTATATTTGTAGTTTGCTTATCAATTATTAAGAATACTAATATGCTCTGGTCATTTCATGGCCAAACTTGGTCTGAAATAAATGTAAGGTTCCAAAAATATATTATCACTAGTAAATTGCCCGTCAAAAATGACTGTATCATTTTTATTTTTACTCTCTTTCCCTTGTGTCTCCCCCCCCTTCCCTCCCCTGTCTCTCCCCCCTTTCCTCCCCTGTGTCTCTTCCCACCTCCCCTGTGTCTCTTTCCCTCCCTCTCCCCTCTGTCTCTCCCCCTCTCCCCTTCTGTGTTTCTTCCCCCCCTTCTCTGTCTCTCCCCTCCATCTTTTCCCCCCTTTCCCCTGTGTCTTTCCC
The DNA here is from genome assembly GCA_027410445.1 of Discoglossus pictus. Lineage (NCBI taxonomy): Eukaryota > Metazoa > Chordata > Amphibia > Anura > Alytidae > Discoglossus > Discoglossus pictus. The sequence goes on from CM050163.1 coordinate 286,350,901, forward strand.
CCTTTCCCCTGTGTCTCTTCCCCCTCTCCCCTCCCCTGTGTCTCGTTCCCCCTCTCCCGTCCCCTGTGTCTTTTACCCTTCTACCCTCCCCTGTGTCTTTCCCCCTCTCCCCTGTGTCTTCCTCCCCCTCTCCCCTGTGTCTCTCCCCCTCCCCTTCGTCTCCCCCCTTCCCTCCCCGTCTCATTCTCCCTCTCCCATCCCCTGTGTCTCTTCCCCCCTCCCCTGTGTCTCTTCCCCTCCCTCTCCCCTCTGTCTCTTCCCCCTGTCCCATCTGTCTCTTCCCCTCTCCCCTCCCCTGTATCTCTTCCTCCCCTCCCCTGTGTCTCTTCCCCCCTCCCCTTTGTCTTTTTCCGCCCCTCCCTTGTGTCTTTCCCCCCTCTCCTGTGTCTCTTCCCCTCCTCTGTGTCTTTCCCCCCCCTCCTCTGTGTCTTTCTCCCCATCTCCCCTGTGTATTTATCGCCCTCTCCCCTCCCCTGTGTCTTCTTCCCTCTATACCCTGTGTCTTCCTCCCCCTGTGCAGCTTGCGGCTATTGCCGTGAGTTGGGCATGGGCGGCTCCACACCATGTACTCGCAGCCTGGAGCAGTGGATGCGCGTGCACTATGTGCGCATGTGCGCAGCGTGCATACAAGCTCTGTATGGACTTAGGAAGTGGTATGTGTGTACGCTCCCATGGAGCGTTACAGACATACCACTTCCTAAGTCTGTGAGATCCAGGATGTTCACTGACTGTATTTGTTTTAGTAAAAGTACAATACAATAATTATCGTCTATCAACCCAACAGAAAGTTGATTTCGTTTTAAAGAGCATTAAAAACTGGCTATACATTGTACTGGCAGTTTTTCTCTACAGTAAATCATTTATTATTATTATTTATTTATTATTATTATCGTTTATTTGTAACGAGGCGCTATACATAAGTTAAGTTACAGGCAATGACAAGTTCACAATTTACACATTGCAATGAATAGAGGGCCCTGTCTTTGAGCTTGGAATCAGGTGTCCATAGCGCTTTCCCTAAAGCACCGCGCAGGATTGAAACTCGCAGACTTGCAATCTAAAGGTTGAAGTTTGTATGTGGTACAGTAGGGAGAGAGTAGTGCTGAGCAGTGCTGAGCATGTTAGGGAGGAAGGTTATAGGCTTCTTTAAAGGCGTTTTTATTGAAGTTTTGAAGGTTTTAAGGCAGGAGGATAGTCTGACAAAGCGAGGCAAGGAGTTTCAGAGAATAGGGGCAGCACGTGAAAAGTCCTGGAGGCGGGAGTGAGAGGAGGTGACAAGAGTGGTAGAAGGTAGAAGAAAGAAGAAGGTTGTTAGCAGAACGAAGAGGGAGTGTGGGGGAGTATTTGGAGATGAGAGCAGAGATGTATGGGGGTGCGCTGTTGTTGAGGGCTTTATAAGTTAGGGTCAAGATTTTAAATTTTATTCTGGAGGCTAAGGGAAGCCAGTGAAGTTATTGTCAAAGGGGAGCTGCCGACACTTACCGTTGTGTACGGAAGATGAGTCTGGCGGAGGCATTCATTATGGATTGAAGTAGGGAGAGGTGATGGGCAGGCCAACAAGGAGCGAGTTGCAATAGTCAAGACAAGAAATGAGAGAGTGTATTAGAATCTTAACATTAGAATGTTTTTTAGATGGAAAAGACAGGATTTGGTTAGAGACTGTATGTGTGGGGTGAAAGAGAGGGCAGGGTCCAGTAGAACCCAGAGACAACGGGCTTGGGAGGTGGGAGTGATGATGGCGTTGTTGACAGAGAGAGATGTGAGGAATTGAAGCTGTAGTAGAGGGTGGGAAGATTAAGATTATTTATGAAATATTTTGAGTTGATGTTGCCCATGTATGCTAAATGTGCGGCTCAGAGTGCTTGATAATGGTGGGAGATGGCTCTTAATGCCAAATAACAGTGATGTTTTTTATTTTGGCCAATGCTAAAACAGATAAGTTGTTTGTAATTCTAACTAGCACATAAAAGCAGCTAATTAGTTGCTTGTTTGCATATATATATATATACAGCAACAATCCCCTTCTGGATCGCTACTTTGTTGCAGTGTAGGGGCTTGTGTACCGCAATGAAGCAGTGAGCTATACCCTATGTAGGGTCACCCAAGATGGGCAGGTCATAGCAGAGAGGTCAGACAAAATGTGGTCCACTGGAGAAGGCACTGGCAACCCACGCCAGTATTTTTGCTATGAAAATCTTATGGATGAATACAACCAGACACAAGATGTGCCTGGCGTGCTGCAGTCTATAGGATCACGGAGAATCAGAAAAAACTGAACAATAACATGAAATTTCCCAGGAGTGATTTCCTTTAGCAAAAAAATTACAAAACAAAAGGTCCGTTTCATGTTTTTTAGGAATAAAAAACAACTTTATTTTAAATTCAAATACAGTGTGAACAATGTATGGCGTCTCTACATGTTGGAGATTTGTGTACAATGCAGGCTGGTTTCTTTGTGTTCTACACGTGCTCCACACCTCCTTACTATAGCCACTACCCAGTGAGTCTACGCAGTGCGTCAAGATTAGGCAGAGAAATGCGGCAGGAGCCGACATATTTCTTTCTGGCAGATCTCTCTTCACGCCCTTCCTTTGCGTGATTCGCCAACTCAAGCATAGGAGATGCAGCCTTTTTAGAGGGTAATTGTGAATTGTTTTTTTGAATAATAGGTCGCCGATTTATATAAAAAATGTAAATTTACAGTAACTGTTACATCAGAGCTTTTGCCCTCATGAAGCATGGCTGCTTCACTTCCGCCCCCAGTGGTTGCTATGCAGGAGCTTGGCGACGGGTTTGTAGGAAGTATCGGTTGCTTGTCAGGTAACTGCACACAGTGACTGTGAGATGAATGGTTGTAACCAGGGTAGGGACTGGCAGGGTATGAGGGAGGTTAATAATGGAAGACGCCGCCTCATATACTTTGTGCATGTTTGTGTGACAGCCCATGACTGTGCATTGTGAGGAACCAGAGAAGCTTCCAGACCAGCTCATACTGTGGGCCACAGTCAGTCTACATTCAGCTTCCACAGATGTGCAGTGTGGGCCTTGACATCCGTTAGTGCCAGGAACATGGAGGGTATTAGTGCTGCTATCACTGTGCCACTGGTCAGCTCCCATATATGTGCAGTCTGGGCAATGACATCCGTTAGTGCCAGTAACATGGAAGGCATTAGTGCTGCTATCACTGTGCCACTGGTCAGCTCCCACATATGTGCAGTCTGGGCCATGACATCCGTTAGTGCCAGTAACATGGAGGGTATTAGTGCTGCTATCACTGTGCCACTGGTCAGCTCCCATATATGTGCAGTCTGGGCAATGACATCCGTTAGTGCCAGTAACATGGAAGGCATTAGTGCTGCTATCACTGTGCCACTGGTCAGCTCCCACATATGTGCAGTCTGGGCCATGACATCCGTTAGTGCCAGTAACATTGAAGACATTAGTGCTGCTATCACTGTGCCACTGGTCAGCTCCCACAGATGTTCAGTGTGGGCCATGACATCTGTTAGTGCCAGTAACATGGAAGGCATTAGTGCTGCTATCACGGTGCCACTGGTCAGCTTCCACATATGTGCAGTCTGGGCCATGACATCCGTTAGTGCCAGTAACATGGATGGTATTAGTGCTGCTATCACTGTGCCACTGGTCAGCTCCCACATATGTGCAGTCTGGGCCATGACATCCGTTAGTGCCAGTAACATTGAAGACATTAGTGCTGCTATCACTGTGCCACTGGTCAGCTCCCACATATATGCAGTCTAGGCCATGACATATGTTAGTGCCAGTAACATGGAGGGTATTAGTGCTGCTATCACTGTGCCACTGGTCAGGTCCCACATATATGCAGTCTAGGCCATGACATATGTTAGTGCTAGTAACATTGAAGGCATTAGTGCTGCTATCACTGTGCCACTGGTCAGCTCCCACAGATGATCAGTGTGGGCCATGACATCTGTTAGTGCCAGTACCATGGAGGGCATTAGTACTACTATCACTGTGCCATTGGTCAGCTTCCACATATGTTTCAGTCTGGGCCATGACATCTGTTAGTGCCAGTAACATGGAAGGCATTAGTGCTGCTATCACTGTGCCACTGGTCAGCTCCCACATATATGCAGTCTAGGCCATGACATATGTTAGTGCCAGTAACATGGAGTGTATTAGTGCTGCTATCACTGTGCCACTGGTCAGCTCCCACATATATGCAGTCTAGGCCATGACATATGTTAGTGCCAGTAACATGGAGGGTATTAGTGCTGCTATCACTGTGCCACTGGTCAGCTCCCAAAGATGTCCATTGTGGGCCATGATATCTGTTAGTGACAGTATCATGGAGTGTATTAGTGCTGCTATCACTGTGCCACTGGTCAGCTCCCACAGATGTTTAGTGTGGGCCATGACATATGTTAGTGCCAGTAACATGGAGGGCATTAGTGCTGCTATCACTGTGCCACTGGTCAGCTTTCACATCTGTGCAGTCTGGGCCATGACCTATGTTAGTGCCAGTAACATGGAGTGTATTAGTGCTGCTATCACTGTGCCACTGGTCAGCTCCCACATATATGCAGTCTAGGCCATGACATATGTTAGTGCCAGTAACATGGAGGGTATTAGTGCTGCTATCACTGTGCCACTGGTCAGCTCCCAAAGATGTCCATTGTGGGCCATGATATCTGTTAGTGACAGTATCATGGAGGGTATTAGTGCTGCTATCACTGTGCCACTGGTCAGCTCCCACAGATGTTCAGTGTGGGCCATGACATCTGTTAGTGACAGTATCATGGAGGGTATTAGTGCTGCTATCACTGTGCCACTGGTCAGCTCCCACAGATGTTCAGTGTGGGCCATGACATCTGTTAGTGCCAGTAACATTGAGGGCATTAGTGCTGCTATCACTGTGCCACTGGTCAGCTTTCACATCTGTGCAGTCTGGGCCATGACCTATGTTAGTGCCAGTAAGCCCAGTAGTGTTTCAGAAAGCAAATAAATAAATAGTCACAGTCTTTAAACTTTTCACTTTTTGTTTTACTGTGGGCTTCAAGTCGCTTTACTGTGCCACTTCTTACCTCACAAATTCCACAATAATGTGTTTTCCTATCTCTGCTAAATAGTTTTACCTCCCTTCCAAGGTCACTTTCCCTTTTCATAGTCCCCATAAATAAATTGATAGTGTCGAATTTACAAAAACAATGTAGCTGTGCAGCATTCTTAATTAATGGCCAAGCTTTCTATTAGTCCAGATAAGTTTTTGGTGCCACATTTCCACTGTCCAGATTAAAGCTTCAGTGAAAACTAAAATGCCAGTTTCCACTGCAGCCCAATTACTTATAAGTGGTAATAAATTGATGGCTGTATTTTTTTTTGTTTTACCTTAGTATGTTTTGCTTATTTTCAAATGTAGTTTTTCAAAAGAGAATATATGACCCACAGTAGCATTTTAATGGTCAGACTTTATAAGCGTTGCACTCACTACACCCCCAAAATATATTTGAAAATAATGTATATGTTTCTATGATGTGCAGTTGTTACGATGCAAACTGCGCAATTTCCCTTTTTTTATGGTTAGTATCTTGTGAGTAACCCCCGTGCAGAACGCTTCTCGCAGGCGTTACTCACAAGCTAGCAACTATTATACTAGATTACAGTATTACACTCTATTATTATTACTACCATATATGAACCATTCTAGTATCCTTATTACTATTATTCATCAGGGATCCAAGTTACATACAAATCTGGCTTAATGATGTTCTCAGGAACAGATCTCATCTGTAACTCATGGACCGCCTGTATTATAATATATTGTTATATTGAGCTCTGCAGTTCATGTAATTGGTATTGATAAGGTGTTCCACATATTGAAGATATATTTATGTTAAACATCTATGTTTTATGACAGTCTTTTTCAGATAAAGGCGACGGAAAAAAAAACCACTTTATAAAAATGGCGTGTAAGTGGGTCACCCAAGAGACATTTGATGCAATTGTGCAAGAAAATATGACAGAATTTGATATGGATGCAGAAGAGGCATTGAATGAAGCCATCCAGCAATTTCAGTCTCAAGGTATATAAAATGTCAGTATATTCCACTCTTGAATATGTGACTTCTAACATCACTTCTTCCTAGACCTCTCTCACAGGGGATCACAGGCAGTGTTGTTTTCAAGTTATCTAGAGATATTGCTAATTAAAGGACCACTGTAGTACTCTGCAAGTAAGATTTTGTTTGTTTATTTATTTAATAACTGGTTAACAATAAAATCACTATTTGAAGAAAAAATATCAATATAAATGTTAAAACTTTAGTATTTTACACTGAACTGGTTGTGGAGGGTTCCATGTTTTTAATATTAAAATAAACTACCTAAGTGTTTATTTGCAAATCCAAACATCATTTTTTTTTAACAAGTCCTTAAAAGATCTGTTTTTGCTCACTGAAACCTTCCAGGTAGATCTTACAAAGCAGCTCATGTCTACAGTACTAGATATACTAGCCACTTACAGACTTTCTCAACAGCATGCTTCGAGTCTGTCCTTGGCTAGTGCATAAATAAAATAAATTCTGAATTAAAACTCTTGTTTTTAGGCACTTGTTAATAAAATCATGTTTAGATGTGCAAACAATCGCATAGTTTATTTTAATATTAAAAACAGGGAACCTTCCATATACAGTACCTTTAAGCGGATCTGGCTTTATTTTTAGCCTGCAAAAATACATACCTCCAATATTATCTATTTAAAAGTTTAAAATACATGTAATAACATTAAGATAAAAAAAAAAAAAGTTTGGGTAGTAACACTACTAATTGGAAGAGAACTTAAAAAAAAAAGTCACTTTCCCACATCGCAATCACAATAAACAAACTGGTAGTGGAGGGTTTACAAAAAAATACAGAGCTTAAAATATTTTTTTTTTTTTTTTTTTTACACTGCTTCTGCCCTGTAATTATTGTGACAGGGTATTTATGAAGTGCCAACATTTGATGCAATGTTATACATTTTAAGTTAGTTACAATTTAATCCAGATATCAACCAACTAATAGGAAATGATGTAATGGCTCTTTCACTTGCAAGCTCACAATCTAGAGGGGGAACTCTTCAACCTGCCAAAGAATCACCAAAATATTTAACATTTTCATACTTTGCAATTTTAACTTTCAGCAGCTATGCCAAGACTTGACTACTGAATGGTCAATATGACAAACTTGTCTTGATAATTAAATCTACCTTTTTAGAGAGTAACAGAAAACAAACTCTTAATTTACTAACTTAAATATGGAGAAGCTCCATTAACTAAAATAAATAATCTATATTATCTGTTTATTTTAATTTCAAGTCCTTTTGACCAGACTGATAAAGTCAATAATGTATTTTATAAAAGTGCACACAGATATGCACTCTTAGTGTACAGATAGCTCACTTGGTTTTAATTTCCAAGTATCCCTCCATTTTTACAAAACAGGGAGAGAAGGTTTTATAAGAACACAGTGAGATGCAGAATATACTATTTAAACAATTTAAAGTTGTTTGCATTTGATTTATTTAGGTTTATAAAAAAATATTTAGCTAATTATTAGTTTTAGATCTTCAAGGGATTGTACAATATTTATAGAAATGTAATTTCCCCTTTTAATATATATATATTTTTAACAATCCTTTTTTTCTTAAGCATCCACAACAAATTTTACATTGTAAACCTTACGGAATTCTCATGATACTACAGAACTTTAGTCATACCGTACAAGCATATTAATACTTTTAGTCTTACATTTTTTGTTAGATGACATCGAAATCCAATTGTTACATTTCGATTACCTTAAAATCAATCCATACTCTCCACTCCATTTGCAACATTTTCCTCTCTATTGTTATGCTAGCCTTACATTTTCATGTTGACTCAATTACCTCTATATACATAATACTCCTAGCATATACACCATTCCTTATTACAACAGGACTCTCATTGTTCTTTTCCAGATTCCTCCCGTCCCCTGCCCTTAGTATCCTTCCTTTTCTCTGCAATATCTAACTGGAAGTATTGCCTGCTCTCTACTTGTTTCCTCACCCTCCTCCCTGGCTAGAATCTGCTAAATATATAAGTTAAAGTTAAATCTAAATTTATTAGCTAAATAATATATAAGCTAAATAATATATTACCCAAATTAGATCGTTGGCTTACCCCAGCTCCCCTTCCCTAGATCCTGTGTCCTATGTCCTCCCTCCTACTAAGTACCGTACCACAACTTAGCCCCAGAGTACTCCACCCAGGGACCCCAAATGTCCATGTATTTATAGATTGTATCTGCTAACAAGTGGGTAATTCTCTCGTTTATGGCTATGAAATAAAACATGTTCCCAATCATTTGAAAATCTAGAGATCTGGTTTTCTAAGCTCTAGCTATGTGGCTTTTTGATGCCAGTGCCATAAACTGCAAAAGTCTATTTTGATGGAATGACATTGTATCCACCGGAAATCCTAATAGCACAGTCTCCACCTTTGGGAGAATAGTGCCCTGGGACATTTCAGAGGCCGCTTGTGCCACTCTACCCCATAGTACCGCTATTACTGGGCAGGTCCACCAAATGTGTATGAATGTGCCAGCCTCTTGGCACCCCCTAAAGCAATTACCACTTTCATTTTTTTCCATTTGGTCAACTTTACTGGCGTGATGTACACCCTATGCAAGACCTTTATAGAGGTCTCTAAGAGACTATAGTTAAGCTAACCCCTGTATATTGTAGACCATGCCACCTTCCACCTCTCAGGCTCCCAACTCTCCACCAGGTCCCTTTCCCAGTCTTTGGTATATTTCGCTCTCCCACCCTCCGGCTCAGAGTTAAATGCCTGGTATAGCTGCCCTATCATGCCCCTGGCTAGTGGAGAGACTCTAATTTTTTTAGCAAACCAGTTCAGTTCTGGACTGCCTTGTCTCTGAATCCTAGAATAGACAAAATGCTTAAGCCTACAATAGTTGTAGTGTTCTGCCAACGGTAAGTCATGCTTATCCCTCAAGTCCTCGTATGTAAGCATTTGGCCTCTTACCACCCAATCACCTATTCTGTCAAGCTTGTTTACTTTCCACCAATGCTGGGATTCAACACTCGGTTCCCCCCCGGGCCTGTGGGTGGGTCAGACTCGAGATCAGATGAGCGCATTTAGGAAACACTGACATGTTTTTAATCGCCCATTTCCAACACATTAAAGTATGTCTAATCATCGGATTTGTGGACTTTCTTAAGTCGGGAGGTAGTTCCCGAGAGCCACACCACTGTGTCCCATGTTTGCAGCTTTAATGCTTGATTCTCTATAGATATCCATGCAGGTTGATGCCTCTTTGTGTGTACTATTAGTACAAATGCCAGCTGCGCTGCCTTGTAATACAGCTTTAGATTGGGACATGACAGTCCCCCCTCTGTTTTATGTAGAAACTTTACTTTTTTTTTTATATACGAGCGGGTCCCTGTCTCCAAATAAATCTAAAAATTTGCCTCTGGAGGTTTGACAGCTCCCTTGCCCGTATCTGGATTGGTAACGCTCTAAACAAGTATAGCAATCTGGGTAACACATTAATTTTAATAATGATTTATACAGCGGAACATAATTGGCTTTATATAAGTCCTCTATTCTGGAAGTTAAAAATATTCCTAAGTATTTAATTTGTCTAGTCACCCATTTAAAATTGTATAAGGAGCTTATAGCTTGTTTCCCTGATGCTGTAAGATCTATTGCTAGGGCCTCTGTTTTTTCTACATTTATTTTGAGACCTGAGAATAGTCCAAACTCCTCGATAGTCTGCATTAAAGCCGGTGTAGACCAGGGAAGGGTTTGAGAGAATACAAAGCAGATCGTCTGCAAAGAGACATATTTTGTACTGAAGGCCTCCTATCTTTATCCTTTCTTTCTCCTGCTTTGTTGTAATTGCCTGAGCCAAGGGCTACATGGCAATAGCAAATAGAGGGGAGACAGTGGACACCCCTGTCTGGTTCCTCGATTAATGTGGATAGTGGGGTTCTTGCTTCCAGGAAGCTTCACTATTGCCTTGGGAGACTTGTCAAAGGATTTTATTACATTTATAAAGTGACACTTAAAGCAAAATTATTCTAATGTTGCATATAGATATGGCCATTCCAGGGAGTCGAAGGCCTTCTCCATATCAAAAGGCACTCCTACTGTTTGGTTTGTTTAGAGTGATGTATCAAGTTCAATATCTTTCTAAAGTTGTCCCCCGCCTGTCTATCTGAGACGAAACCCGCCTGGTCATTATGTATTAGTTTTGGTAAAATACCTGTCAACCGGCCGTGATTTTGGATAAGATCTTTACATAGCAATTTAGAAGGGAGATTGGCCTATAATTTTTGGTCTCTAACAGATCACTATCTTCCTTAGTGAACAGCACTATTTCTGCTAAGTTCAATTCTGTAGGTGTTTGCTGACCTTCTAAAATGTTATTGAATAAGCTAACTAAATGTGGTCCCAATACCTCCACAAATTTCTTGAAATACAGATTTGTGAACCCATCTGGACCAGGTGACTTACTTAATTTAACCTTTTGAATGGTGTCTCTAACTTCCTCAAGGGTAACATGCTGATTTAGCCTTTCCAGCTCTTCCTCAGATATTTTGGGCAAATCCCTTTCCTTCAAAAAGGTACACATTTTATGATAATCCAGCTGTTGTGTAGCTGTATATAGTTTACTATAAAAATTTTACAAATGCCTCCTGGATTTTCAGAGGACTTGCTGTAATTTGTCCTGAAGAAGTATTAATTTGATGTATCTTATTTTGAGTGTGTTTGGATTGAAGTTTCCTTGCTAGTAGTGCACCCAGCTTATTAGCCTTGTCAAATAATTTCTGCTGGGTCCACCTAAGTGCTTTCTCAGTTTGCTCCGATTGGATTAGGTCCAATTTCGCTCTGTTTTTGTCAATCCGCTGTCTAATACCCTTGTCTGGGTTCGCCTGATTTAGCAGTTCTAGCTTTTGCAACTCCCTAGTAAGCTCACTCTCCCTAATTTGTTTTTGTTTTTTATGTTGTGCCGCTAATTTAATAAAAGTTCCCCTAATATAGGCCTTGTGGGTTACCCATACTAGACCCGGCTGAAGCCCAGGGGTCATATTTGTCTTAAAGAAGTGGTCTAGCTCTTGTGAGATCCTATCTTTAATTAAGGGATTGGCGAGGAGCCCCTCATTAATCCTCCAGGAGTAGGATGGTTGACCTTCCCGTCCCCACTCTAGTATGATCTTCACACAAGAGTGGTCAGACCAGGCACAAGGGATTATCTCGGCCTTGCTAGCTTTAGCTATTAGTGTAGAGTCCAACAAAATGTAATCAATCCTGGAATAAGTCCCATGGACATGTGAGTACCCTTTTAATAGAAAATAATATTTCTGCTGTCCCATTTATTCTTTTGTGTTTCTTAACTAATGCCATCTTGTGGATGATTTGCTCTATCGTCTTGCAGAAATGAAGAGTACACACAAAATGGACTTTTATGCATAAATTGCATAAAAAGGATCTCACTCATAACTGCCTTTTTTAAATTTGAAGCTGACCTGTACCTGCACACACTCCTGAACTGACCAAGCCTCCCCATAGAGAAACATGTTGTGATCAAGTTTCAGGGTGAATATATACACTGTTTCTACATGTGTCACAGCTGCTTTTAGTGGGGAGAAAGTAATTCAAAATGATTATAATGAGTTTGAGTTATCAAGTTACAGTGTGCAATGCCAAGCAGGGAGGAATCTGATTGCCAGGAAGGAATTTTACTACTTTGTTTTCCCTTATGAGACATCTGGCAAATGTTTCAATTGTTTTTTTTGTTTTTTTTTCTGTTAGCCTTCCTCTGGATCAATTAACAATTACTAACAGGCAATAAATAATCCACATATTATAATGATCCAAAGAGATCTAAAAAGGATGAACTTGATGGACTAAAATTCTTTATTCAACATAAACTACTATGTAATTATAATTTCTAATTAATGTATAACCAGCACAAGACCAGAGGTTTCTCTTATTTGTAGTACAACAAATGAGCATACAGGAAAGAACAGGCAAAACACTTTGTAACATTCCTTTCTCCCCTGTTATGTAGGTGTTGACCTGACCAATATTATTAAGGAGGTACGTAAACCCAATCGTGAAAATGAGACTGCATCAAACCATGAGATCCTCCAGGTGAGTGTTGAGGACAGAAAGGGCACTTAAATTGTCTGTAGGATAAAAGGAACATGAAGGGCATTTTTGAATGGACATTGGGTAAATGGCACGCAGACACTGCTGAGTATTGCAGATGGAAGACTATGAATGAAAATATTCCTCCCAATCAGGCACAAGTGACTAAACCATAAAAGAAAAAAAAGTGGCTTATTGCTGGTTGTGACCAAGCTTTCATGAGCAGGTATTAAAACTATTCTGTGCGCTAAAAAAAAAAAAAAAAAAAAAAAGCACTATTGTTTTCTTTCCCTTTCCCACTTAATTTTTTTAAGTGCTTAAAGTACAAATATGCAGTTACAATAATATAATGGTATGCTCACAAGTTAGTGCATGCAGATCTAAAAATATAACAAATTACATTTTGAGAAACAACTCTGACAAATTAAAAGCATTAAAGTTAATAGTGTTAATATGTTACTATGCATGACTGCAAAATTATTTACTGTATATTTCCGTATATAAGACAGTATTTTTTACCATTTTTTTTAAGTCTAAAATAGGGGGACCGTCTTATACATGGAATGTTGTAATTACATACCCTGGTCTGGTACTGTAATGCTGCATCTAGCCAATAGATTTAAAGCAGGAGAAAAGACACACATTTGGAAATGCATTGGTTCCAATTAGAGTGCATTACACTGCTAGTGTGCATAAAATATGTGTGTTAGACATATATTTAAGGGCACTTTCTGTCATGATTTTCACTGATTTCCATTCCAGCTCAATATCCTTGTGATCACATCTCTTATTAGATATTGAGCTGGAATGGAAATCTGTGAAAATCATGATAGAAAGTGCCCTTAAATATATGTGTAACACAAGAAAAACTTAAAGTACACATTTTTAAGCTCACAAGCAGTGTAATGTACTCTAATTGGAACAAGCATTTCTAATCCGTGTGTCTTTCCCCTGCCTTAAAGCAGCATTACAGTGTGATATACATCGCGAATGAGCTGATCAGCTTGTGTGTGATATGTGTGTTGCATGTGTGTGATGCTTGCGTGCATATAAATGTGTTTTTTATAGGTTTTATTAACTAATGCCATCTTGTGGATGATTTGCTGTAGTTTTTATTGTGTTACACATATATTTAAGGGCACTTTCTGTCATGATTTTCACTGATTTCCATTCCAGCTAAATATGCTTGTGGTCCTGTGTTAAACTGGAAAAATGCAATTGCACATCACGACTGAGTAATAAATGATTTGATCACAAGGATATTGAGCCGGAATGGAAATCAGTGAAAATCATGACAGAAAGTGCCCTTAAATATATGTGTAACACAATAAAAACTTACACATTTGCATATTTATTTATTTATGAATTTTGGTCTCCAAAAATAGGGGTCGTCTTGTACATGGGGGCGTCATATAGACAGAAAAATACGGTAATAGCACTGAGGAAGCTGTAGATCAAAATACATGTCTCAAATTATACTTTATGTGTTTGAGAAATCTTTATAAATAATTTGCTTTAAATAAATATGCACTTGCTATTTTTTAACTTTCCGTAAGGGTTTGAATTTTGTGATGATAAAGTGCATTAAACAAAATAATTTGTGTGGAAAAAAAACATTTGTGCAATATTGTTGGGAAAGAAATAACTTAATTTGTAATAAATGTGTTTCAGCACCAACTGTGAGTGATTATTATTATTCCGGATAAAAGTATAATGGAAGGAAACTGGAAGAAATAAATGGACGGATGAGATTAAATTTATAATAAAAATAAATAAATATATATATATATATATATATATATTTATATATATTTATAAATATAAATAAATAAAATAAAAAAAAATGCAAAAGTTGTTTTCATAATGAGAATGTAAACTTTAATAAATGCCTGTGGCCACTCTGTTTATTGTACAACTGCAGTAGATTGGATTTACATTCATGTTTTCAAAGATGCCACAAGATACAGCAAATGATAAACTGTACCAGGGGAGGGGGTAGAACTTGTAGTCTTTTTCTGTCTGTGTATTAATATTACAGGAGCATATTAGAGGAGGATCAAACACATTGTTCTGAAGTTATTTTTGTGTGGCCTTGCGAAGTGAGCTTAAAAACATGTTGTTGCATACATGGTTACAGGGTGTATTTAGGTTTTATGCTGCCTTAGGCTCTTTAGGATGTGTTCACTCCTCCTTTTACCTATTTTAATATTACCACTCATTTACTTATAAAGGCATAAGTAAATGTGTGTATATATAGACATATACTGTACACTACACTGGCAGCCTGCCGAACCCTGAAAATGTGATGCCTTAGTCCTATGATTGTTGGCCTAGGAAGAAATATGCAACTGTATGGTTACAATTATAGGGCTAAAAGTGTCTCTCAAAAGTAATAGGGGATGAAAATGAGTGTTTATATTCTCTAAATTTGCAGACTCTGCCAACGCTCAGCAGTCCGCTTTAGGAGGTGGGGAGCAAGGAATGTAAGAGAGACCTCATGTGATTAGTAATTTTTTTTTTTTTTTTAAGTCTGCTTTATAATTCATTTTATCATATGTAATTTTATAAAGGATGTTATCTATATGTGGCTCTCAACTTTCTGTCTTACCTTACTACAGACATTGGAGACTCTAAGGAAACAGGTGGATTCATCATCTCTAAGTGACATTTCGGAGCTCCTCATTAAATTTGGAGATCAGTGTAAACAAGGGTTGGCTCATCGATATCTGGCAGGGCAGAAATCTGCATATCCCGTTGTACTAGAAGCCTGGAAATTATGTGAGGGTGATCGTGAATCTCTGCTAAATGCCCTTTATGCCATGTCTTCCCTCACTGATGGACAGCCTGACTTGTTGGATACAACTGGACAGCAGATGCTCATCCATACCCTGCAGGACCATGCATCTGATGCTGAGGTGATCCTACTCGCCATCCGTCTCACACGCCATTTGTGTCTGAAGCATGAGCAGAATCGCCAGAAACTGGTGAAGGCTGGGATCCTGACCAACCTAACAAGCGCAATTACAAGTCACGGCACAGACCCAGATGTGGTGCGTGAAGCATGTTCAGCTCTGAGAATTATGACCTTTGATGATGACATTAGAGTCCCCTTTGGTCAAGCCCATGACCATGCGAAGATGATAGTTATGGAAAATGGAGGCCTGAAGCTGCTAATTGAGGCAGCAAAAGGTAATACATGTTTGGAGGCAGCTGAAAACCACTTTAGGTAAATTAAATTCCAGCATTATGATTATTCTAACTCATCCTAAGATTGATATGCATAGTGATTTTTATAAGCTGCTAAGTATCTGTCAAAGGATTTCTGCAGTTTAAACAAATTTCTTTCAAAAATTATGCTCTAGATTGTATTTTTGGTCCTACACTCCACAAGTAATCCTAAACAGCCACGTTTTTGCATGAGTTTAATTGCGTTTTCTTCAATTAATATCAGTTGCTGTGCTCAAGTGATAGTAATTAAAATTGCCATAGTAGGGGGGAAAGCTGTGCTATATTGTATTTGGGGAGTGGATGGGGATTCAAACCACCACTAGCTCTAGATTTGATCTAGCATCACATTGCACAGAGACCAGAAAAACTAAAACTTGTCTCTCTGTTTCCCAGCATTTACAGACAACCCAGCTGTCCTGAGTGAACTCTGTGGTACCCTCTCCCGTCTTTGTGTGCGCAATGAGTTCTGCCAAGATGTTGTGGACCTTGGGGGGCTGAACTTCATAGTAGCATTGTTAGCTGATTGCATTGATCATCAGGTAATGTTTCGCTGGAAAAGAGCGGTATTTAATGGGCACAAGATCTTGCCTCCTAAATAAACTAAATGACCCAGTTCCTGTAAAATACTAGACATCATTGACCACCACTAAGCTTGCATTAGAATATAAGTATTTGTTTGTGATGAACCAGATATATTTCCAGCATTACATCCAATACCAAGTATGTCTTCTGTAAAAAAAAAAACTATGGGCATATCAAACTGCCTCAATTCAAACAGGGCCCCCTCTCTTTCAGATATGGGGCCCCACTATCCATAAATAATACACTACAGATTTGTAGAAGTTTCTGGTATTTTCCAATTAATTGGCAATGGAGTCGTAACCATTGGTATGTGAGTCTCTTCAATGACTTATGTACATGAAGGATCAAGCCACCTTCAAATCAAGTGAGACTAATACATTATTCTGACACCCATGAATACAAATAAATCCCTGTTACATAAGGAGACTATTTGTTTATTTTTCTCCTGAAGGAGTACGTTTTCAGTGGAATGTTAACAAAAATTAAACCATTCAAAAATGTTTAATTTTTTTATGCATATTAATTTAGCTTAATTCTGGCAGTGTTTTCTGAGTCATAATATAGCATGTATTGCCTGTGAATACAATTATGCCATATTATTGTAATACCTGATTATGGTCACATCATATGAAAGTGGGCAGATATATCTTCTAAAAACAGATTTTTACTGCTGACAATAAAATCTTACATGTCTTCATAATATTTTAGTCATCATCATGTGAAGTTTATATAGAAATTATTTTTACAAATAAAGAAATACTACTCCACCCATCACAGACCAGGGTGCATTTTCCTCATGTTCAACTGTGTTTGCCTGATAATCTCATAGGCCTTGTCAGTGTCGGCAGTGCCTTCTCATGCTAACAAAGTTCCCTTCCTATGCTCCTGCAGCATAATGACAGCTCTGGGTGGTCTGTAATGGCTCCTAAACATACCAAGTTTTTCTGTTGAATCAGGGAGACTAAAGTATATTCAAAATCAAAAAAATTATCTGTTAAACAACATTAATTTTTGATTTCCACTATGGTCCCATTATTGATTATCAGATACGTTGTAACATAATATTACATGTGACATCAGGAAAGTAGAATAAAATTACAGATTGGCAGATTGAATTTGGACCAAGACAGTTTAGGAAAGTGATACAATTTAAGGGAGCCAGATAATTGTCTTTCATTTTGCAGTATTTCAATAACTAATTTCTTCCATTTTGCTTCCGTGTGACAGGAGGTTGTAAAGCAGGTACTGAGTACCCTTCGAGCCATTGCTGGAAATGATGATGTGAAAGATGCCATTGTTAACTGTGGTGGGACGGATCTCATCATATTAGCAATGTCGAGACATCTGGCTAATCCACAGGTACTATTTATACCTCTTAACTGCTAATACATTAGGAACAAACAACGCATACTAAGCTCCCATGTAGGCCTTCAAAACTATGTGGAATGATTCACAAAATATTAAGTTGAATGCTCTTGCACCCCAACCATTCACATGGAGTTAGTCTCTCTACTGTCCAACCAGTAATATTTTATCTGAGTTAAAGATGAAAGACATCACAGTATAGTACATGAAGTCCTATGGACCACAGCACGGCAGGTACATCTCTGCCACTGCCCTTCTGAGCTCCATCAAATTCATGTTCATTGCTTCAGTGATCTCATCTATCCGCCTCTGCCGTCCCCTTCTTCTCCGACATTGTCAATTTGATCTCTTGTGCCTCTTCCTCTGAGCCTCTTCCTCTGAGCAACCCAGCTTGCACAACTGGATGTTCCCGGTCCATATATTGTTGGAGTTGAGCTTGTAGAATCTTAAGCATTACCTTGCTGGCATTTGAAATGAGTACAATTGTTCAATAATTGGAGCACTCTTTGGCACTGCCTTTTTTGGGATTGGAATGTAGACTGACCCTTTCCAGTCTATTGGCCATTGTTAAGTTTTCCAAATGTTTTGGCATAAGGCAAGTAACACTTTCACAGCATCATCCTTTAGAATTTTGAATAGTTTAATTGGGTTTTTATCAACTCCTGCAGCCTTATTATCCACAAAACATCCTGGGGCCCATCTCACTTCACTCTCCAAGATGTCTGGCTCCAGCTCATTGGACAAACTATTGAGGTTATCAATACTGTTAAGATCCTTCCTATATAGATCTTCATAGTATTCCTGCCACCTCTTCTTTATCTGATATTCTTCTGTTACGTCCCTAACATTTTTGGGCCCTATGCTAATCCCTGAAAAAACAATTGCGAGTGCTGTAGCAGCACCGTAAATCCTGCCTAGCTGTGTTAATCACTCATCCCTAAAACATTGCGGGTCACTGCTCTTGAGTGTACTTCACGACACAGATGAAAAGCAAGGCATAAATCTCCATTGATTTTTGCACTGAAAATAAATTATGTGCTACTCTTTGACAATTTGACACCCAAACCCTATGCTAATAAGTTTTTACACGTCACTGGCAAATCGGTGCACTGCTGTAGATGCAAATAGCAGAAGATAGATTTACGTGTACCAAAAACCACTCGCAAGAAGTTTTCAAACCCTTGCGAGTTCACAAAACCATGTTGCCTAAGAACAAATACTCTAATGCATTGTCTATAAATATATCATTGTTTAACACAAAATAAACACATATTTATTTATTGACGCTATAAATACAATTGTAATCTTTGTAATATCAAAATAAATGAATAAATAAAAAACAATTACTTATATATGTAATCTGTTTAATTGTCGTAGCCAGTTACCTGCTTCATTTTATACTCCAACGGCAAACTTGCCAGTTATTCAAGTTATCTTTTGATTCCCTATTTTAGCATTCCAATCTCCTATGATGATAGTAACATCCTTTCTTGGTGTTAGATCTATGACGTGTTGAATATCTTCAGCATCCATGGTTGGAGCATAGACTTGGGTCACTGTGAGCTAAATGGCTTGCTTTGAATGTGAATTGAAATTATTCTGTCATTTATTGAGTAGTAACCGAGCACTGCTTTGGCCACTCTTTGACTGACTATGAGGGCTACTCCATTTCTTCTGCAGGATTCTTGACCATAATAGAAGATCTGGTGGCTGTCTGATATGAAATGCCCTATTCCAGTCCATATAAGGTCACAAACTCCCAGGATATCAATGTTTAACCAACTTCTTCTTTTTTTTTTTTTTTTTAAATGGCATTTATTGTGAGAAAAGGAAAATACGCCACTATCAAGCATACATTAAAAAGCTAAAACAATACAGAGATACATTGCGGCATGTAACAAAGAATTTTCTTTAACTTTTCCCATTTTTTTTTAAATTTTTATAATGATATGCTTTTTTTTGCAATGTTTCCAGAATAAACTATGACAATTTTGTGACAATAAAAGTACCATTGTTATCTGTTTTTGGATGCACCAGAGTAGCTGGGTATTTTTGTTTATTGAGGGGTCTCTGTGGGGTAGCCATAGGGGTGAAGCCATGATCCTTTTACTATAAATTGGGATCTTTTGTTTCCATAGTGTGATGGAATAGCTTACACTTTGGGGAAGGGTTTTCAAATTAATATTGTGGTAAGCGCTTAACCATAATGCCTGACTTGTTTTGTTCATGAACGGCCTCTTTTTCTATTTCTACCCATATCGGGGGAAATCTTTGATATACTGTTTAGTTAGTTGAGCTACTCCAGCAGCTTTATAATATCTCAACAAATTTGGAGTGGCTAAACCACCTTTCTTTTTTGAGGCTGACATAGTCACTTTGTTTATCCTTGGCTTTTTATTGTCCCAAATAAAGCAAGAGATTGCCTTCTGTAAGTTTGATAAAACTTTTAATTTGATTGTGGCTGGGATAGTCCTAAAAAGGTACAGTAGCTTAAGAAGAGTGTTCATTTTAATAGCATGACTTTTACTGAACCAGGAGATTATGAGGGTGGACCAAGTGTGGATGTCTTTAAGAAGATCTTTGATGATATTAGGATAATTTACGTTATAAATTAGTTTAATGTGACTAGGAATGTGAATGCCCAGATATCTTATATGGTTTAATTCAAAGAGAGTTCAAAGAGACTAAGTTTGTACGCATTTCCACCTAGTTTTATCCCTTTGACGTCTGGGGTTTCCCTTAGTGCTATTGCCAGAGGCTCGATACATAATGCGAAAAGCAGAGGAGACAGGGGACACCCTTGTCTTGTTCCTCTGGAGATTTTCAACAGTTGGGACCTAAATCCCTGATAAGAAATAGATGCTCTTGGGTCTAAATACAATTTCATGATACTTTCTATGACATTTTCATTTAGACCAAATTTAAGCAAAACCTTTTTCATGTAGGTCCAATCAATCCTTTTCGGCATCTAGGGATAAATGTTATCCGGTGTCTCCCTACCTGGGATAAAGCCTGCCTGGTCCGGATGGAACGCAGACGTAATAGTAAGGCCTATCTGTTTGCCAGAATCTTGGAGTAAAGCTTAATGTCATTATTAATTAGGGATAACTGTTGCATTTTGTGGGGTCTTTACCTTCTTTATGTAAGACAATAATCTGCGTCTCCAAAAATTCTGCTTTCATGGGTTTGCCAATTAAAGAGATGTTGAAGATGAGGCAAGACAGTTCACATGAATTGTTTATAATAGTAGTTGGTGAATCCATCCGGACTAGGAGTCTTATGGGGTATTGCTGCTTTGATTGCAGTTTTAATTTCTTCTACTGAAATAGGAGTAGTAAGGGAATCTATTTTATCTTTTTCAATTTGGGGGAATTTGATTGTCGATTAAAAATTTGTTGATTTGGGATTTATAACTTTGTGACCCAGAATGTTGATTTGTCGAGTAAACCTCAGCATAGAATTGCCCAAAGGTCTTTGTAATTTGTTCTGGTTGGTGTATATTGGTATTTTCTTTGGTTAGCAGTTCAGGGATAAATGAATTAGCCCTTTGCTGTTTAAGCCTCCTAGCTAACATTGTGTCGGGTTTATTGGAGTACCTAAAGAATTTGGATTGTGTACGCTGCAGGGTGGTCACCACCCCCCCCCCCCCCCCCCTCAAAATTAGTGTGGATTAGTGTGAGGTAAGTGGTTGAGAGAAAAAATAAAGACAAAAGAACAATTGCTATAGAAGCACTTGAAGCAAGTATCTATTTGTATAGGTATTTAGTGTACTGACACCTCCAGGTAGTGTGATAGTGCCACAAGGTTACTTGGATTAGTATCTGTAGTACACCTTGAAATAATGTTCTAACTAACGTTTAACTATTAACAGTAACTTAATTTACTTAGAGGAGAGCAAAGGCTGTCCTATTAAATTTACTTGGTGAGCCAACTAGTATCCTTGTTGGCTGATACTGAGGTGGTTCACCCACTAATTATACTTTAACAAAAAACCCTTTAAGGGGCACTACTATTAGACATTATATTATTATAAGTGACATCTTAAACCTATAAGTATTTATGAATATGTAATGCAAACATAAGGTATAATAGCCCAACACTTCAGGATACATTTTTAGGACTTATGTCCAAATATGCATGGATTAAGTCCACATGTGATAGCGTTTTTTTTTTTTATAAACAATGAAAGACATATTAAGTCTTTTGCAGTGGTTTGTGTTGAGAGACCCCAGCGTTGTTGAGGAGCAGGTTCAGGAAGTAGATTAATGTTCTCAGGTAACTGCATATTCCATGAAGAGGGTATGGAAATTCCCTCCTCCACTGATCTGATGTTGGTCATCTTTCCCTCTTTGGAGACATTTAACCAAAAAGGAATTCCGCAGGTATACTTACATCCATGGGCTAGGATGATTTTCAGTATATGGGTTTCATTGTTTTGCTTTTGAGGAGGGTTGTCGGAGATAGATAAGCGAATATACTTGGTTGATGGCCTTCTGTTTCTGGAATGCCAGATCTAGCAGCTCTCATGAATTGGTCCTTGGTGGAGAAATAGCTATCATATCTCTCGGGCAGTCTGCATTGGAGGAATGGCCACCAAGTGCTCTGTGAATTTTATCCAATTTAAAGTCCTCTTCACACATATTTAGTAGGAGAAGTTTGCATAGGTCTGTCATGTATTGCGAGAGATCCCGACACTGATTCAGGCAAATTCCTTATGCGGACATTTTGCCCTCGTGATCTATTCTACAGATCCTACTGAAGTCACTGTTGATGAATTTGTTGCTCTTTCAGTATAGCCACCTCTTCCTTTAGCTGAGAGTGTTTGGAGCAGTTCGTTGTAGTTGTCTGCCAGAACTGACGTTTTGAAGTCTACTGCCTTTATATCGGCAGAGAGATCTGTTGGCACTTTTTGAATTTTCGATTTAATCTCTGTTCTAAATGAGGATAGAAAGTCTTTCAGGTCTTGAATGTCCGCCTTTGTACTTGGGGCGGAGGTTTCCATGCTTGATTTGGATGCGTGCTTTGTTGGCGTAGTGGAATATTTTTTGGCATACAATAGTTTGTATATCTTTTGTGTTACGCCTGGTGGATACACCTGCCATCTCCTATGTCAATTTTGTATTCAGATTTTTGTTTTTACTTTACACATAAGTCACTTCCCTTATGTAGGTGCCCCTATGTAGGGAGGGGATGGTTGTTTTTACATGTTAGATTCCGTTATAAGTTCCGTCAGAAATAGCGATGACTTCTGTTCAGGGCCTGCGTATAGAAATGTGATTTTTCCAGGTTTCAGCAAGATCACTGGCTGCGTTTATAGCTCATGAAGTGGTTGATGAGTATCAAATAGTAGGTTATATAGTTGGTATCAAGAGTGTGTCTTGTTTTCAAAAGCTTATTTTTGCTTTGTATAACCTTCTAATGAAGAGCCGTCTATCCCAACTTTGTACACTGTGTTCTACCTCTGAGATTTTACTTTTGTTTGTTCTGTAGGCTGTGATAATTTTATGATTACAGGATGACAGTACAGTATGTCTTCCTTGCATTATGTCTGGGCCTGTTTGTTTTGGCTGAGACAGCCTTGTGTTGATGAGATATGCCCCTTTGGTGAGTATGGCAAACTGTTCAGATTCATTTTAATAGTTTAGATGTCCAAAAGCAGTGTATGGTACAGATCTCCCCTAACTCAAACTTGAATTGATGTCCTCAGTTTGCACTGAGTTGTGTGTAAATGTCTATTTCAGCACTAACACATGCTGCAGTATCTCCTACAGGGGTGGAAAATTCTCAGTGTTGACTAGTAGATGGCCCAATTTATTCAAGAATGCAACCCTCTACCAGAGCAGTCTGTTCTTTTAATGCTTGTTTACCTGTTTCCCTCTTGCAGAGGGTCAATCTTTTCTCCTATTTGTGTAATATGAAGGTATTTATACTCAGGGCGGCCAGTAGATGGCAATATGAACTTGTACTGTTTATTGTAAGCAGCAGAGAGAAAAAAATGTTTACTCTTTATTTGCAGTTGTTTACATTTTATATCTTCAAAGTTAGGGGATATATATGAAAAATATTTGCATGGTTTAACTGAGCAGCGTCTTAAATAGCCATTTGTTGCTGGTAGGAGGGTTATTGTGAGAAACAGATGTAATATTATAGGAAACCCTCAAACATTCACTCACCTCCCTCAGATAAGTAAGTTTGCTGTAGCAGTGTCCTGCAAAAGGGTTTAAAGATGTATTTCTCTTGTTCCCAAAGCTCTTTCACCTGGTTTAGCACTCAGATGTCAAAAGTGTGTTGTATTTGAGGTCTAATTCAGATTTTTCTTTCATACATACCCAGCAAGTAACTTTCAGTCCAGGACATTATTCAGATCTGTGTTGGAATGAAGTCCACAAGTTGCAAAATAGTCCCAAGGCAATCCAAACTGTTCAGTCTCTGCCACCTGGTCTTGTAGATCAAATATGATCAAAATTGCTTTGTATTTTTATGCTTTTTCAAGGTTTTATTGTTAGGAGGTCTGTTGTTTTCCTTTTTCTCTGTTTGCTGCTACCCACACCCCTCTAACCTTCTTATTCTTAACCATATTTAGTTTGCCTTGTTCCTAGCCTCCCAGGAATTTTTCTTTGCCGCAGCAGACATTCTTTCCCCCTCTAGACACATCGGCAGTTGGGTCTCACGACATTTGGGCGAAGGAGCCCTGCACAACGTCATGCACGAGCTGAAATTGCCTGACAAATGCGTGCACCCACCCACCCTCTATACAGCTCTGTCACCCTCTAACTTTCCCCCTGTACTAGGTCTTTCTCCCGCTGTGCCCACCGTCTAACCCCAGGTCTCTCTCCTCCAAGTACTCATCGTCCGCCGAGCTGGTGTGTACTTGGAGGAGAGAGATCTTAAAGAGAGAGACCTGGGGTTAGAGGGTGGGCACAGCAAGAGAAAGACCTGGTACAGGGGGAAAATTAGAGGGTTACAGAGATGGATAGAGGGTGAATGCATGTTGGTGCGTGCATTTGTGGGCGCCCACAAGTTGTCGCACATGGCTCCTTCGCCCAAAATTCGGTGTGCCCGGCAGCTGGTGCCCTTTTGGCTTCATTAGATCTGGTGCTACTTGTACTTGCCTTCTGCTCTTCCTTATTAATGTGGTAGGCACCTTCTGCTCTGAGGGTCTATTCTTCCTGTACCATATGGTTGTGTCTCTGTCCATAAAGTTTTCTTAGTAACGTTACAAGAGTGGGTTGCAGTTTCCTTCTCCAGTGGAAGCTTACCTGTTCACACAATTCCCCTTCAAAAATAGATGAGGAGAGAGACACTGTTGGGAAAACTAGATGAAGTAAGGCAGTTACTCTTTAATCCAAAAGACAGTGGGTGATATTCTGCCAATTCCTTGGAGCGAAATCTGGTGCTGTAAAATTTAACAAACTCTATCTTAAGATGCAGAGAGCAGGTATGCAGTTTGCAATAAGTCAGTCATGGACTGGCTTGGGAGACGGGTGATGACCAATGATCAAACCAATGAGTAGATAAAAAATGCAATGTGAAAATGATCCGTCTCCTGCATGTCTAGTCTCCTGTATCTTTCCAATGTCCATTGCTTAACTTCACTAGAAAATAAATGCCAAGCTGAGACTAATGAAAGCATGAGGTGGATTTCAGACTTTAACACTTGAAGGACCTCATACAGAGTTACAAACAAATCTGTATTAAATAATTGATAACATGAAATTATTAAATTACCATATGTTGTAATAATGCACAAGTAATTGAGAAATGTTTAGATAATGTGACTTTTTTTTTGGATGAAGAATTCTTACCACATTTCTCCTCCTGGCTTAGTAAGTAGAATGTGAGAATGGTTGTTCAAAGAATGCACATATTCTATATATTGTGGGGCATATCCCTGTCGGTCAAATTAGATAACATGTTGCTCCATTTAGACAACTTGAAGCATGGCACAGCATGGTTTCAGCACATTTGATTTTTTGTTGTTGACACTTGTCTTTTAATTTTGATTATGGGCTATGATTTTTTGGGGGCACGGCCCATTCTCCACAGATACTTATCTTTAGAGGCCAGAGGAGTCTTCAAGCCTTTTGGCGCAAGCTCCTTTTGGTAAGCCCTATGGTGGCTAGTGGTAGTAGTCACCCTAGGTGAAATGTAACCACAGAGACTGGGGGTAGCTGTCTATGAGGCAATGTTTTGAGTTTGCTTCCCTGGCTCCTCTGAAGCCAGATACAGAGTCCTCCTTTCTCCCTGGGTCTCTTGGCTGAAGTCTGGACAGACATGAAAGGAGCACTGAAGCCCTCAAGGTAGGGGTGTTTGAAGATCTTCTGGTCCCTCATGGAGTCACGTAGAACACAAGAGCACAGGAACATGGTATTCTTTTGATAAGGTGCATTTCATAATGGCTTGTTCCTAATAACAGACTGTTTGTGGACGTGTTTTTGCGATGAGTAAGTGTTATGAGAGTTATCATCATTTTTTAAGGTGACTAAATCAAGGAATTCTATTTTGGTGGGACTAATCGTATGGGTTAATCTTAATCCCAAGCTATTGTCATTTAGTTTTTAAATGAATTGTTCCAATTGAGCCACTGTGCCGTTCCATGTCAAGAAAATGTTATAGATGTATCAAATCCATATATCCACTTCATTGCAAAATACTATTTTCTGCTCCCAGCGCCCTAGATGGAGGTTTGCGTATGTAGGGGCTCATGGCGTGCCCATGGCCGTTCCTTGTATTTGCTGGTAAAACACTTCATTGTATGTAAAATAGTTTTGGGTCAAAATAAAATTTAAAAGTTTCACCACAAAGTAATTGTGTTTACGATGTTGTATGGTTCTAGTTTTGAGAGATTCTCTACACGCCTCTATACCAATATTGTGTGGAATTGATGTATAAAGTGCTTCCACGTCTAAGCTAACTAGAACTGTGGAGCTGCTCACTTGTACATCTTGTACATATGAGTCCAGATCTTCTACAAACGGCCTCAATATGCGATCCACATACTGGCTTGCGTGTTTTTGCCGGAAACTATTAGACGACCTGGCGGTTATTATCATTAACCTTAAATGTAACCTCAGAGAGTAAAAGGTGTGAGCATTTCTATATGGTTTCAATATGTAGCTTTATCACTGGACGCATAATGTCCATCATATTCTGTAGGTGGAAATATGCCCAACATGCATATAAATAGGTTGAGGGGTTGGGTTTCTATAAATATGTCTTGAGTTTTATCACCAATTGTGAGTAACTTATTAGTATATTATTCTTTGTCTCTGAATATGATGTGCAGGTCTACATCCCAAGCTCTCTTAAGTGTTTGTCTACATGGTTGATCTAGTGGCCTACTTAACCGATTAAGCGGTAATCCCAAGCGTGACTCTGGGTTAATTTTCTCTTCCTAAAGCGGTAACACAGAGCCACGCTCGGGGTTACTGCAGGGAGGATCTGGATGGGGACCAGTGCTGCCAAATTTGCCTGGGCCCCCTCAGCACACCATTCCTCCTCCTCCTCCTCCTTCCCCTGTTATCATCATCATCATCATCCTCATCCTCATCCTCCTCCCCTGATCATCTTCCTCCTCCTTCCCCCCCTAACCTCCTCACTTCCCCCTTTCCAATTCCTATCCCCCTGACCGGCATATGCTAATGACATGACATCATTAGCATATGCCGGTCCGGACACAGCGGAAGACCTGCTGCGGGGGAAGAGATGAGCAGGCAGCTCATCGGATCACAATAAGAAGTAAGGAGAGAGGGGTATAGGGATTGCAGAGGGGGGAATGAAGGAGGGGTGGTTGTGGGGGAAGTGAGGAGGTGGTTGGGGGGGAAGGAAGGAGGATGATGGTCGGGGGGGGAGGAAGGAGGATGATGGTTGGGGGGGAAGGAAGGGAGAACATGAGGATAAGGGGGAAGGAAGGAGGAGGATGAGGATAAGGGGGGGGGAGGAAGGAGGAGGATGAGAATAAGGGGGGAAGGAAGGAGGAGGATGAGGATAAGGGGTGGAAGGAAGGAGGAGGATGAGGATAAGGGGTGGAAGGAAGGAGGAGGATGAGAATAAGGGGGGAAGGAAGGAGGAGGATGAGAATAAGGGGGGGAGGAAGGAGGAGGATGAGGATAAGGGGGGGAGGAAGGATGAGGATAAGGGGGGAGGAAGGAGGAGGATGAGGATAAGGGGGGAGGAAGGAGGAGGATGAGGATAAGGGGGGGAAGGAAGGAGGAGGATGAGGATAAGGGGGGGGAGGAAGGAGGAGGATGAGGATAAGGGGGAAGGAAGGAGGAGGATGAGGATAAGGGGGGGGGAGGAAGGAAGGAGGAGGATGAGGATAAGGGGGGGAAGGAAGGAGGAGGATGAGGATAAGGGGAAAAGGGCGGTATGATTATGTCAGTATTTTTTAATGTACCACTTTAACATTCTAAATACTGACATAATCATACCGCCAGGAGGGGTAAGAACAACAGCAGTTCTATCCCTCAATCGGGTGATGCATCCTGGTGCTAGAAAATTTCAGATTTGATTATTTAAAACTCCAAAAAAGCCAACTGTTAAGGGACCACTGTAGTTTGGTAGAAATGTCACATGCTTGTAAAATATATAACAAAATAACAACAATGAGCAGCATTATAAAATCAGTTCTACAGAGAAAGGTACATAACTGTCTAACACCTTTTAGGAACACAGGCAAAATATCTGTTGCCATTAAAGCAAAGCTGAATACAGATTTTGCAAATTACAGACTTTATCCATTTGTAATACATTTTTTTGCATATTATCTAATCAAACTTTTCCAAATAGAATAATATAAACATGGCACTTCTATCAAAAACACAACTGCATCTGATGAGAGAAAGCAGAGGAATGGTGTATAATGTGTGTGTTACTCTTTCAGATCTGTGACCAGGGTTGTGCTGCCCTTGCGATGCTGGCTCTACGCAAACCAGAGAACTGTAATGTTATCATGGAGGGAGGTGGAGCATTAACAGCTCTCCAGGCGATGAAGGTACACCCCAAGGATGTTGCTGTGCAGGTAACAGGAAATTATTCTCTCCATCCATTTACTACCATGGGTGCTAGTGTTTACTGTTCAGCCACAAACTGCTGGTTATGTGTGAACAAAGTCAATTTATCTTTTTTATTCCATACTGGTTGTATATAATTCTATATAATTATTATTACATAATAATGTTGCTATCACAGGGATCTAGGTACTATTTAATGGTGAAAGTCATGTAGTAGAAGCTAAGCTACCATGGTTGGTTGTCTACAACTCACATTAAAGGCATATCCAAGTTTCATGAATTAATACATTTTTGCAATCTTTAGGCAAAAAGCAGAGTATGTGTGTGCAGCATATCTCCTAAAACATTTTATTTATATTAATATCTAAAAATCACTCTAATGATTATGTTGACCCCCCCCCCCCCCCCCAATCAGCATGCAGCAACAGGGGAGCAATATTAACCCACTATTTGGCTGAGCAAGCAACAGCAGGTAATCTCCTTGCAACTTCCTGTCTATATGGCATAAGCAATACATAGTACATAAGTGATTAACAACATATACCAGGTTGCTTTACTACATATCCCAGGCTGCTCTTCAGCACAAACAGGAACCCAGAATGTATTCAAAAGTTTCAGCTAACCTGATTGGCCAAAACAAATCATTTTAAATGTGATGTTAATTTAGCTTGGGTTTGGAGGGTGATAACCCCAATCTTCAACTGTCAGAAATTACAAGAGATTTTGCTGACTTCAATGTAAGTGTTTAAATGTTTATTTTGGAATGTTTTCATGCAAAGAATGTTTGCATACATTACTAATTCTCATCTATCAGATGCATTCATAATCCAGCAAACTTAAATATGCTGCTTTAAATCTTACTTCATGTTTGTTGGCCATCCTGCATTAACCTACCCCCTCCAGTTATATAAATGTCCGTTGTCCTTCTTCATGCTTAATAATGGAAATCCTTAAAATGTGGCCTGTTACTATCCTGCTTTAGATGCATCAAAGAGCAAATAACTGAACTATCTTTAATGTGACTGTCATAAGTTTATGTAGACAGGCAAGAACATGTACAGCATTTTATTGTATTGTCTTGCATGTAAGGGTGTATATCTGCTGGGCTACCAAAAGTAAAATAAATTAGCCCAAAGTGTAACTATATGATATTCAGAGATGAGATAGATTACTGCTGTGCACTAACAGACATATTTTGCCTTCCAGAAGCAGGCCTGCATGGTGATAAGGAATCTGGTTTCCCGCACACAAGATTTCTCGCAGTCTATCCTGGAGATGGGTGCTGAATCTCTAATATTGCAGGCTCGTAGTAAACATAGAGACTGTGACGATATAGCCAAAGCTGCACTGAGAGACCTTGGATGTAAAGTGGAGCTCCGAGAGCTATGGACCGGAGAGAAGGGCAGCCTAGCGCAATGAGCCATTTACTACAGTTTAAAGGGGCAAAAGGTCTTGGCAGTGCTTCCAAAATTTGTGAACCATTCAATGCAGATTACTCATCCTTATTTATTTAACTTTTTTACTAAGCTTCAGAGTGACACATACACCTGATCAGTCCTACTGTTTATTCTCTAGCACCAGGCTGAACTGAGGTTGCCATAGCCGTCAGGCAAAATGGCTTTCCGTGACTCTCTCTTAAAAAGTCCTGCGTGACAAATCAGGGAAAGGCAATTGTTGCAGTAAAGAGCTGTGATTTGCAAGAGCTTTCTGAAATAATGGCGCTAATAAATACAGTGAGCAGCAATGTAACACATTGTAAGTAACTCATTGTCATTTCCATGTATGCCAAGCACAGTCACTGCATCCTAAACAATTAAGTTTGTTCCAGATTCCAAACCCTTTCACACTCTCTATTACAGTTTCAAGAATGAAGCAAATTTCCACACTCTGAATAAATGTCATTTTATCTTTCTTCAACTCTGTACCTGATGCTTTTTACTTTCTTTTCACAAATGCATAAACTGGAGAATGACGTGGAAGGTAGTTACTGATTTATGTGGCAAACATTTGCTTCAGATAACCGGAATGCCTTCAAAAATAAATGCTGAAAATGTATAGCAAATTCTTTGTGCTCTGCATTTATTTCCTATTAATCATTGCATTGACATCATCTTGTTTGAATAGTGGGATTAGGGCTGTCGAATTCATTTATTTGTTGTTTTTTTTTTTAGTGGAGCAGTATATTATTTATCATATTACAATGAAAGTCTCTTGTATGAACGGTAAAAAATATTTTTCAGTGTCTTGTAATGTTTTTTTACTAAGGAAAGGGAAATACAAGTTAATAATCCAATGATTAACAGTAGCAGGCTCAGGTAAAATGTTGGGAAGTACAGCTTAAAGGGCTACTATAGAAACAATGTTTTTTAACCTTACATTTGACCCTAAAATTAGACTCCAGCCAATGTACATCACTCCATCGCCTGTTAAGTGCCCAGTATTTCTCATTGTTGTAGGTTTCCATGTAATCTGGCAAATTAGATAGATACAAATGTATTATAAGGACAACAGAGAGACTCCTATCAGGACATTCCAATCCACACCTGAATTCCTGATAGGGTGATAGAGTAAAAAAAAAAAAACTTATGGTTTAATTTTTTTAAAGATTTTTTTCCCCCCTCCAAATGCTAATTTCATTGATAACCATTTATTAAATAAACACATTAAATGAGATTTTGTTTATTGCATTTGTGCATCTTCTGTACCAGTATGTAACTGTTGTCATATTTGTCTTATGTATTCACTGTTTCCTCTGTACTTCACTCTACGGAATATGTTGGTGCTTTATAAATAAAGGATAATAATTATTGCATGAGTAATATAGTGGTCCTTTTAAGGGACACTTCTGCCAATAGTAATGGTTATTGTTTGGGGATTGTTGCAAAGTACACAATATATGTGGCCCATAAATTGACATTTTGACAAGCAGGTTTCACTGGGCGTATTCTCCTTTATCCTTGTTGGGTTACATCACAGGCCCTTTTAAAATATCAGTTTTATAAAATGATGAGTTGCTATTTAAGTTGATGAGTTGCTATTTAAGTTGCTATGTAATTACACACACAACTGATAGACCCAGTTGTTATAGACCTCGGGTGCATTTAAAACATTTCCTCTACGTAAGAGAGTTTGTTTGAATGTCACATATATTAATGTTACCCACCTCCTTAAAGCATATCTGTGCATATGGAAAATAATATGGTGCTTGGAGCTTACCTCAGAGGGAATAGTAAAATCCCTATTTCTGCTACTGCAACACCCCTTCTTTAGTAGCTTGTATGTCTTCTTATTCCCATGTATGTGAGCAGTGACCTAACCTTACAGATATGGACCAACATTGTTACCAGAACAGGAATTCATAATTATTTCCTCCTTTTAAATACCCATAGAAGTTACCATTTTAGTTAGCAGAACACCCTACGTGCTCAAACCATAAGGTGGTCATCCTGGTCTCCATAATCCTATATGTAAGTACCCCCATCAATAATTACACATGTATTTTCCAGTGAGGAGCAGAAACTGAGGCCCTCTCAGACATCAAAAGGGACCCACAATAAATGAAACCACTTTGTTGAATGCATAGCAACAGTGGCGAAATTCACTGTAAGTGGCCAAATGCATGGAAACAACCACTTAGACAGATCATATCCCAACCCATGGCATCTAAAAGGGTGGAGAAAAGTAGATTTGCCAAAGCTCGAATGTGAATTTTAAGAGCTACATTGCTATTATTTTTGTTATATTCCGATTTTTATTTGTATTAATCCATTATTAAATACAACCGAAGAAAATCTGTGTATGGCCACTACAGTGGTCCTTTAAATAGTAGGGCAAGAGAGTGATTTGTGTACATTTAATATTATTTCCCCTCCAGAGAGTAGGGTTGGGTCTGTATGTTACCCATAAAACTTTCTTTTTGTTTATATATATATATATATATATATATATATATATATATATATATATATATATATATATATACACACACACACAGTGGATATAAAAAGTCTACACACCCCTGTTAAAATGTCAGGTTTCTGTGCTGTAAAAAAATGAGACAAAGATAAATCATTTCAGAACTTTTTCCACCTTTAATGTGACCTATAAACTGTATAACTCAATTGAAAAACAAACTGAATTTTTTTAGGTAGCGGGAAGAAAAAATATAAAAATAAAATAATATGGTTGCATAAGTATGCACACCCTTAAACTAATACTTTGTTGAAGCACCTTTTGATTTTATTAAAGCACTCAGTCTTTTTGGGTATGATTCTATCAGCATGGCACATTTTGACTTGGCAAGATTTGCCCACTCTTCTTTGCAAAAACACTCCAAATCTGTCAGATTGCGAGGGCATCTTCTGTGCACAGCCCTCTTCAGATCACCCCACAGATTACAATCGGATTCAGGTCTGGGCTCTGGCTGGGCCATTCCAAAACTTTAATCTTCTTCTGGTGAAGCCATTGCTTTGTTGATTTGGATGTATGCTTTGGGTCAATGTCATGCTGAAAGATGAAGTTCCTCTTCATGTTCAGCTTTCTAGCAGAAGCCTGAAGGTTTTGTGCCAATATTGACTGGTATATGGAACTGTTCATAATTCCCTCTATCCTAAGGCCCCAGTTCCAGCTGAAGAAAAACAGCCCCAAAGCATGATGCTGCCACCACCATGCTTCACTGTGGGTATGGTGTTCTTTTGGTGATGTGCAGTGTTGTTTTTGAGCCAAACATATCTTTTGGAATTATGGCCAAAAAGTTCAACCTTGGTTTCATCAGACCATAACACCTTTTCCCACATGCTTTTGGGAGACTTCAGATGTGTTTTTGCAAAATGTAGCCTGGCTTGGATGTTCTTATTCATAAGAAAAGGCTTTCGTCTTGCCACTCTACCCCATAGCCCAGACATGAAGAATATGGGAGATTGTTGTGACATGTACCACACAGCCAGTACTTGCCAGATATTCCTGCAGCTCCTTTGATGTTGCTGTAGGCCTCTTGGTAGCCTCCCAGACCAGTTTTCTTCTCGTCTTTTCATCAATTTTGGAGGGAGCTCCAGTTCTTGGTAATGTCACTGTTGTGACATATTTTCTCCACTTGATGATGATATCTTCACTGTGTTCCATGGTATATCTAATGCCTTGGAAATTCCTTTGTACCCTTCTCCTGACGGATACCTTTTAACAATGAGATCCCTCTGATGCTATGGAAGCTCTCTGGACCATGGCTTTTGCTGTGGGATGCGACTAAGAAAATTTCAGGAAAGACCAACTAGAGCAGCTGAACTTTATTTGGGGTTAATCAGAGGCACTTTAAATGATGGCAGGTGTATGCTGACTCCTATTTAACACGATTTGGAATGTGATTGCTTAATTCTGAACACAGCTACATCCCCAGTTATAAGAGGGTGTGCAGACTTATGCAACCACATTAATTTTATTTTTTATTTTTCTTCCCTCCACCTAAAAGATTTCAGTTTGTTTTTCAATTGAGTTGTACAGTTTATAGGTCACATTAAAGGTGGAAAAAGTTCTGAAATGATTTATCTTTGTCTCATTTATTTACAGCACAGAAACCTGACATTTTAACAGGGGTGTGTAGACTTTTTATATCCACTGTATATATATATATATATATATATATATATATATATATATATATATATATATATATATATATATACTTATATATATATATATATATATATATATATATATATATATATATATACTTATTAAGGCCTTGGTAGACCACTTGAATATTACTGTTTATCATTTGTATGTGTTTTATTAATTTTATTCTGTGTTTTTTATGTAATCCCAGTTGGCATCAGTAGGCCATCTAAGCAGAAGCTCTGACTTTGATAACCATGTATTAAAATAATGGGGAGCTTTCAACACTTTTTTTTTTTTCAAGGTTTCATGCCATTTTGTAAGCTTCAAAATGTCAGAATGTCTTTGTGGCCATTTTTTTTTTGAAAACTGAAACCTTATTTTGCTAATGATATTGCAGTCTCTAATGATGACAGCAACTTGAATTCAGGATAATATTTGTGCTTAAAATTACTCTGTCATCCCAAAACCAAGTTTTTTGTAAGCTATTCTTACAGAACATGAAAAACTAGCAATCTGCTTCGGTTCTGCTGTATTCATTTGCAAATAAGTGGCTCCCAACAGCTAATGTTTGGGAATATAACATACTTGCATACCAGTTTTTACTCTGAAACCCAGTAATGATACCAAAACACAGAGTCCTCTGATAATTTTCTTATTATATGAGTTTATTTAGACAAAAAAACGTGGGTCAGCAACAAAACACCCAAAATTGCTGCTTCACACTGACTGAACTGTTTCCCTCAATGGACTGTAGCTCCCCAGTGCCAGCAGCACTCATGCAGGCCCACACCATGACACTCCCACCACCAAAAATATACATCTATACTACCGAAAGGTAGTTGAAATAATTCCTAAATGACAGATAAACGGATATGAGATGAAACCCTCAGTTTGATTGTAAACCGTGATGCAGATAGAGTGGAGGCAGCATCTGACATCAGCAGGTAAATGCATGTAGGTGGAATCAACACAACATTATATAGAAAACATATATAGACGTATAGACATATGTGTATATATGTTTGGTCTGGGCCTCCATGAGTGCTGCCGGCACTGGGGAGCTACAGTTCATTGAGGGAACCACGAATGCCAATATGTACTGTGACATACTGAAGCAGAGCACGATCCCCTACCTTCGGAGACTCGGCTGCAGGGCAGTATTCCAGCATGATAACGACCCCAAACACACCTCCAAGACCATCACGGCCTTGCTAAAGAAGCTGAAGGTAAAGGTGATGGACTGGCCAAACGTGTCACCAGACCTAGTGCAGGGTCTCTAACATCCACCATGTCATCATGGAGGAGTGGAAGAAGACTTTAGTGGCAACCTGGGAAGTTCTGGTGAACTCCATGCCCATGAGGGTTAAGGTAGGGCTGGAAAATGCTGGTGGCCACACAAAATATTGACACTTTGGGCCCAATTTGGAAATTTCCACTTAGGGGTGTACTAACTTTTGTTGCCAACGGTTTAGACATTAATGGCTGTGTGTTGCTCAGAGTGGGTTATCATTAATAGGTTAGTTTGTTCTGTGATTGAGCACCTCTCACTTTGTTGTTTTGTTTATGCAAATTACCCTTAATGTTATTAATGTGATACGTGTCTCGTGAGAATTTTTCGGGTTTTGTTAATAGTGTATTTTGTAGGTCCTAGTTTGCTGTGTTAAGTGCTACGCGGTTTGCACTGTCTTGTGCGGTCCGGGGTCGTGTAGCCTTGTTTTCATTTTTTTCGGTGGCCATTTTTTTCCTCAGGCGATTTTCGGGTGGCGAAAATCGTCTAAATCAAGTTTAATTTGCGTTCCACCTCACTCCCAGACGTCCTGGCTGTTGCCCTATGCTGTCTGTGATGTTTGCGGAATTTTTTGGGGTGTATTTAGTGTGTTTAATCTCGTACATGTTTGAGTCTTGTATCTTTTTTTTTCTGTCCCGCGCCTCGTAATTTTTTTTTATAAGTCAAGTGTCTTGTATTTTAACGGCTCGCCTCGCTGCGCATCACTAAGGTACATCCATCTCTGTTTCTAGTTATGCTAACCCATATGGTTATCATGATAAAGGTACTGGAGTGCCAGTTCCTTCTCCAGTGCACACGTGATTTGTCTGACCTCTCTGCTATGACCTGCTCCTCTTGGGTCACCCTGCATGGTATAGCTCACAGCTTAATTGAGATACACAAGATCCTTCATCACCACAAGGTAATGATCCAGAAGGGGACATACATGTTGGAATATCATATCAAAAGGGGAGGTTTTCTTTTAATATTGGCCTCTCCTTCCAGCAGATGGACAGTTCTCTCAGCATTATCATATATGTTTTAGAGCAGTGTTTAATGAAAAAGCTTATGGCGATTAAAACATTATCTGTAACATGCATGACGGGAAATTTACATTTCTGAGCGCGAGCACATAAGGTTTGAGGGAGCTGCAGCGGCCATGTTAACTGATGGGAGGCATGATAGTGGAATATTACATTATACGTTTTATTTGAGAGTGTTTGCTCAGTATTGGTTTAACCAGGTCATATCAACGGATGGGCAGTTATATAAGAATCAAAGAGGACTGTAAAGTAACATCTGCCAGTAACTAAGATGGCTTCTTTCCCTTCTGCGTATTACGTCAATACGCACAAGACTAGTGATCGTCGTACCGGGAGAAACAACAGACGCTGGTTTCCGGACGGATGTGAGGAGGTATGGAGGGTGATGTAGGGCCTGAGCATCCTGACCCATATGAGGCGGGGGCTCTCGGTGTTGTGGGAGGAGATCTAAGCCTCTGATGTCTCCATATTCTGTGGGCTTATGTAGTAATAATACGGTTCAGGCACTGTATGAGCAGAGTGGGATAAACAGGGAGTCTGCTAATAGTGACTGGAGTACTGACTGAGCCCTCTGTAATAAGGTATAGCAGTGATGTGTCCACACATTTCCAGGAGGTGCTGGTGTCGCACAGTGTATCTGAAGTATATAATAGGTAGCCAGGTTAGTGAGGAGCTGAGCAAGCCCAAGAGCCATGACAGGGGTTATATGTAGACATGTATGTGCAGTAACTAAGATGCTAGGAGCCAGCAGTAAGAGTTTAGGAACTGTGGCTCCCAGGGTATTATGGAATGGTGTGTGTATATACATATTGTGTGTGTGTATACATATTGTGTGTGTATATACATATTGTGTGTATATACATATTGTGTGTGTATACATATTGTGTGTGTGTGTATACATATTGTGTGTGTATACATATTGTGTGTGTGTGTATACATATTGTGTGTGTGTGTATACATATTGTGTGTGTGTGTATACATATTGTGTGTGTATACATATTGTGTGTGTGTGTATACATATTGTGTGTGTATACATATTGTGTGTGTATACATATTGTGTGTGTGTGTATACATATTGTGTGTATACATATTGTGTGTATACATATTGTGTGTATACATATTGTGTGTATACATATTGTGTGTATACATATTGTGTGTATACATATTGTGTGTGTGTATACATATTGTGTGTGTGTATACATATTGTGTGTGTGTATACATATTGTGTGTGTGTATACATATTGTGTGTGTGTATACATATTGTGTGTGTGTATACATATTGTGTGTGTGTATACATATTGTGTGTGTGTATACATATTGTGTGTGTGTATACATATTGTGTGTGTGTATACATATTGTGTGTGTGTATACATATTGTGTGTGTGTGTGTATATACATATTGTGTGTGTGTGTATACATATTGTGTGTGTGTGTGTATACATATTGTGTGTGTGTGTATACATATTGTGTGTGTGTATATACATATTGTGTGTGTATACATATTGTGTGTGTGTGTGTATACATATTGTGTGTGTGTGTGTGTGTGTGTATACATATTGTGTGTGTGTATACATATTGTGTGTGTGTGTATATACATATTGTGTGTGTGTGTATATTGTGTGTGTGTGTATATTGTGTGTGTGTGTGTATACATATTGTGTGTGTGTGTATATTGTGTGTGTGTGTATACATATTGTGTGTGTGTGTATATACATATTGTGTGTGTGTATATATACATATTGTGTGTGTGTGTATATATACATATTGTGTGTGTGTGTGTATATACATATTGTGTGTGTGTGTATATATACATATTGTGTGTGTGTGTATACATATTGTGTGTGTGTGTGTGTGTATACATATTGTGTGTGTATATACATATTGTGTGTGTGTGTGTGTGTGTGTATACATATTGTGTGTATATACATATTGTGTGTGTGTGTGTATATATATACATATTGTGTGTGTATACATATTGTGTGTGTGTGTATACATAGTGTGTGTATACATATTGTGTGTGTGTATATACATATTGTGTGTGTATATACATATTGTGTGTGTATATACATATTGTGTGTGTATACATATTGTGTGTGTATACATATTGTGTGTGTGTATATACATATTGTGTGTGTGTGTGTATATACATATTGTGTGTGTGTATATACATATTGTGTGTGTGTATATACATATTGTGTGTGTGTATATACACATATTGTGTGTGTATATATACATATTGTGTGTGTATATATACATATTGTGTGTGTGTATACATATTGTGTGTGTATATACATATTGTGTGTGTGTGTGTATACATATTGTGTGTGTATATACATATTGTGTGTGTGTGTGTATACATATTGTGTGTGTGTATGTATACATATTGTGTGTGTATGTATACATATTGTGTGTGTATGTATACATATTGTGTGTGTGTATGTATTGTGTGTGTGTGTGTATACATATTGTGTGTGTGTATATACATATTGTGTGTGTGTGTATATACATATTGTGTGTGTGTGTATACATATTGTGTGTGTGTATATACATATTGTGTGTGTGTGTGTGTATATATATACATATTGTGTGTGTGTGTGTGTATATACATATTGTGTGTGTGTATATATACATATTGTGTGTGTGTGTGTGTATATACATATTGTGTGTGTGTGTGTGTATATACATATTGTGTGTGTGTGTGTGTGTATATACATATTGTGTGTGTGTGTGTATATACATATTGTGTGTGTGTATATATATATATATATATATATATTTTACACACACACTACATATATAATCTATATACATATATAGTAACCATTTTATGAAGTAAACCTATTAAGGTTATAATGTTTTTACATGCATTTATCTGTAATGGCATAGAAAATAATTTAAATGTTTTTGTAACTCTTAATGGTCATCGTTTCCCAAAGCTGAGAGAGCTACATAGTCATCGTTTTTACATTTACCTTTGTTTTGTAGCCACCAAGCAAGATGGCAGCCCCGAGGATCACGAGGAAGACTTTTGATGCAGTGGTGCAGGAGAAGATGAAGAGACACAGGATCAGTTTGGATGAAGCGGTTTCTGATACCATACAGCAGCTTCACCTTGAAGGTATAATTGCTCAAGTATGCTGAAGAACAGATTTATTCTGGATGTGATTGCAATAGGCAGCAAAAAATGTTTTGTTTTTTTCCCCACTAATATTGTGAACATGCTCTAACAGTTTGTGTCTAGTGTGAGATGTGTTCT
The DNA here is from genome assembly GCA_027410445.1 of Discoglossus pictus. NCBI lineage: Eukaryota > Metazoa > Chordata > Amphibia > Anura > Alytidae > Discoglossus > Discoglossus pictus. The sequence continues at coordinate 286,390,440 of CM050163.1, forward strand.
ACAGAAAGGGTAGTAGATATGTTGATGCTGGGGTTGATCAGGGATTATTTTCATTCTCTGACCTGTTATTTGAAATTTAATTTAATTTATTAACTTTTATTTGTAACGCGCCAACATATTCCATAGCGCTATATAGGGGAAGAGAACAGGTGAAAATACAATATTATGAAATGGTGAGGAAAACTTTGTAAATGATTGTACATTTTCACTGATTTGAATAATTATTTTGAATGCACCATTGTCTAAAAAAACACAGCTAATTTATAGGTATAAATGGTATACCTAAGGCTTTTACAAATAGCTATGAACATCTTACTACCTATGTTGCTCCAAAATGTATGGGACACTATTAATGAGGCACAGAGAATACATGAGTATCTCCAGAGTATCTTCCTTGCTTTACTTGTTGTAAACCACAGGTTATATACTTTCAGATCAGAGAGATATTCCCCCTTTTCTTATCTAATGTTTTAGTTGGTGATGTGATCTTTTTTGTGCTGTTTTTATTGTTTCATACTTTGATCATTGCGTAGGAAGGGGCTAGCTGCTGATGCTTGAGAGGAAACAAAGGTAGCAAATCTTGTCTTATAACATCCCAGTGGGTGATTACAATGTTTTGGGCAAACCTGGCACCCTGAAACACACAAATCTTTTAGCAACTATATGCATATCATAAACGTTTTTATTTTGTGTATAAACTTTTCTTTTTTTTTGTGATCAAAAAGGTAATTCCTGGTATGTATAGTTTTACATACCTATGGCCTGATTCAATTTCAGTACCACAACTGGCGCGTTGTAGTCCATATGTCTGTGGGTGCAGGCTCCCATTCGTCTCCGATTCCGGTGCTATTCAATTGCTCAAGCCCGCAGGTTACTGGCCCAAAGCCGACTCCATAAACCATGCACTTGTTCATAGCCGTTCAGGGCGGGAACATGATCAAGCAAGCCTGTAACCTCCTGTAACAGAACCCATCACTGTTTTACCCTGTTTTATGGTTATTTATTTCTTATGGTTAAAATATGATCACATTGCTATACTGTAGATATGTTGGTTTATGCTCTGCAGGATATTAGCTCAGACTATTGCAGACACCTAGCATAATACATAATCCTATTCGGGTCTCCTAGAGGCAGGAGAGCCCTATTGTGTGAAGTGTTCACATTGTGAAAGATGGAACAAAGGGAAGGATGATCTAATCAATGTCTGTATTGTATAAAAGTAGCCAGGTAGCCTCAGGGAGGTGTGACCACACCTATTGTCTCTCTATGTGTATTGTGTGGCCAAATAGGGGGATGTGTATTACCTGTGGGAATAGATGTGTATATATACTTCTGGATGACCAAATAAAGAGAGTATTCTTTGACTCCCAATTGAGTGTCGTCCAATCTGGGAGGTTGGGGCTTGTGAGACTGAAGTGCTTCTTGGATATTTTACCGTATACCAGCGGAGATACTGGACTTCGTGTTCCAACTCTGTTACACCTCCCATTTCAAATCAGCCAATAGAAAATGAGACATCATTATTTTGGCAGTAAAACATGAAGGTTACATGTCAATCAATTAGGTACGGATGTCTGATATGTGATCAGACTCGCAAAATACAGAATTTATGAAAATGAATGCCAATACTGTTCTAATCCATATGGGTGGCCTGAGATCGATACCCAAGATCGATTTAACCCCAAAATGAAACATAAAAATAAATCTCATATACTGCCGTTTTTGCGAGCTTGAGACTGTTGTGCAATTAATTCTAATGTCTATCATTGCTTTCCCTATTATTTACAGTGCAGTATTTTTGTTTTTATTTGCGTTTACAGTGCTGAGAATAGGTGTTTAACCCCCTTGCGAGGGCTTCATGAGGCTGTAAGTTATGGGTTTAACCATCACAAAGTTTTTAAGGCCATAACTCGTAACCTGTTTGTAGCCTGCAAAAAGACGCCCATTGAATAGCAAATTAACTTGCAACCTCCCTTATGGGCTCCAGTAATTTGCAAAAAAGCTCAATTTGAATCAGGCTCATAGTTTTCCATAGTTTCACTATGTTGTATTTGTTTAATCCCTTTTGAAAAGTGTTATATTTTTTTATTTATGAAAATTTTAAAAATTTTGTGTGTCTCTATCGATCGATCTATCTATCTATCGATCTAATATACATATACCTCCTTTTATTTTTTTATCTAAAGGACCATCACGGATCCCATCGGATCACTTTGAACCTGACTGCAGGGAGAGGGAGCGATTTTATCGTGATGTCCCTCGGGATTTTCCCCGTGACCCTATGAGCAGAAGCTTGGAAATGGACCCAAGGAGAGATGATTTGCTACGGCAAACCTACAGAGATTATAGAAGAGCTGACCCGTTCTTGGAAAGATTGCGAGCTGAGGATGCTCTGACAAAAGAACGGGATGAAATTGCCATGCTAGATGCTCGTATCAGAGAGTTGGATAACCTCAGAGAACAGCGTAATTTGCATCCTAGGGATATAGACTACATCCGCAGTAGACAGTGGGAGTCTGATCATAACCTTATGCATGCACCTGATTTTGACAGGGATTCTCTAATGAACTACAGGGAACTACGGCCACCGGTAGCACCAATGGAGTCATTTGAGGAACAAAGAGAATTTGCAGGCCCTATGCGTGATATGTTGAGAGCTCCGGGTGCAAGGGGCAAAATACTCCATCCACAAACCCGTGGGGGAAAGGGACAAAGAGGTGGGCGATTTCGAAGTGATAAAGACAAGTCACCAGCCCGTTTGCATGGTATAGCAGAAGAAAGTGTTAAAGATTCAGGGAAACCTGGAGACCCAATTCCTGAGAAGCAAACCATTACAATAAGATTTCCAGATGATAACACTCCTTTGTCCAAATTCGGCATGCAGTTAGTAAGATGGGCCAAATTCAACGTAATTGATGAGGACCTAGAGAAACAGCACAAAGCTCTGTTCAGGGGAAGTACTGAGACTTGTAAGAGGATTGTGGAATGCTTTAAAGGCACCATGTCAAATGCCCACAGGGAACGCTGCTTCTCTGCTGTTAAATTTTTATGTCACCCAGCACTAAAGAGTCCCAAAATAGATATTATGCTGCTGGACTTGTTGATTGAAAAGCAAACAATAAAACAGAAAAATGATTTTTTTGAAGTGATAAAACCCTTTGATAAAGAAATGATGACAGTTCAGCAATATTTGCTAAAAAGTGCTATTCCTTTATTGATGGCCTGCAATACGTATGAGTTAAAACGTTCTATCCTAACGAACCAACGCCAATTGGACAATGCCCTCAAAAGCACCGTGCATTTGTGCCGGAAATCCATAGTGCTCTTGGGACAAACATTTGCAATGGCTTCCAGTGCCAGACAAAATAAAGTGTTGGATGTGATTGGGCTCAGTGATTTGGGTCTGAAACCTTCATATTATCCAAATATGGATGACGGTTTTCTTTTTGGTAATGATTATTTGACACAGTTGAAAACTTGGCTCAAGAAAACTGGTGTCAAGCCAGTCTTAAAATCCAGGTCCTCCACTGCTGACAAGACTGATAAGGAAACACTATCTAAAGTAGAGAGCAAAGGTTAGTTGTCTGGAGATAATGACCCTATTGGTGTTGATGGCAAATACATTAATATGCTTCTGAATGTACTCTCATCATATATTAGTTGAGCTGTTTTCAAAAAGTGAAAATTAAGTTATAATGTGTTTTATGGAACATCTTATGCATTGGAAGTTTGTAGCAAATTAATTTTAGAAGACACTGTGCCTAAAGCATTTCTTGTTTGTATCTTCTAGACTTAATGCTGGATTGGAGCTACATCTCCCTCTCCTGCACAAGCTCAATAGAAAGCAGTTTGTCCTGCTCTGTATCTACAACCCCTTTTTATAAATGCTTTTATACCCAAGACTTATGCAACAAACTGACAATAGTAGTTGTCTATTTCACAAATGTGACGTTTTTCTTTATCCACAGTGGTCCTTAAAAGTGATTTGTGGTTGCCAGATTATAGCACATCTAACATAAAATGGCAGGTCAGCCAAACTTGGGTCTCAATAATGATCCATTGGCATTTGTGTGTAGGTGTTAACCTAGAAGTTTTGTGGCTACATGTTTACTTTAATTTACTTCTATCAAAGTCTGGGCAAGCTCAACCCTGTCAGACTTATTGTTTGAATTTGGCCTGTTACTATATCCAAAGAGAGATATTCAGAATGTGGCCTGCTTCAAAGAGAGGATGTACATAATCTGTGTCTTGTCTTCTTTATTTCTAAAGAAAAAAAAGCTGCGGATCCAAACGCTGTTGCAGCAATCGATAAGTTGCTTGAAAGTACAATCAAAGCAGACAAAACTGATGAACCAAAATCACCATTCTGGTAAGCAAACCCGCATGCAATTGCTGGTATGTAATGTGTAATATAGAGCTAGAATTCTAATCACACAGTTCATATCCATAAAAATGAATTCTGTTTTACCAAATTCAGAACTTACCATATTTTTCTGTCTCTAAGACGCCCCCATGTATAAGACGACCCCTAGTTTTGGAGCCCATAATTCAGAATTAAATAAATATGCAAATGTGTATTTTGAGTTTTTTTTTTTTATTGTGTTACACATATATTTTTAGGGGTACTTTCTGTCATGATTTTCACTGATTTCCATTCCAGCTCAATATCCTTGTGACTCAGTTGCGATGTGCAATTGCATTTTTCCGGTTTACACAGGGATCCTAAAGATAAAAAACATAAAAAAACTCCTATAAAATACACATTTATATGCACACAAGAACCACACATATGCTACACACAAGCTGTACAGCTCATTCGCGATGTGTATGTTTAACACAGGGATCACACTGTAATGCTGCATCTGGCCACTAATGCGGTTTCAGTTCATGAGAAAAGACACATGTATTGAAAATGCTTGTTCCAATTAATGGCATTACACTGCTTGTGAGCTTAGAAATGTGTATATTATACGTTTTTATTGTGTGACACAGATATTTAAGGGCACTTTCTGTCATGATTTTCACTGATTTCCATTCCAGCTCAATTTCTTTTATTTCCCAATGACTTTCATTGAGTAATGCAAGGACATTTTTAAGTCCCCCCACCCCCCCCTTTTTTTTTTGTCTTTTTTTCCCTGCCCTGTGAACTTGTGCATGACTAATAGGCCACTGTCAAACTTTCTATGGTTTTAGTAGAAATGTAAAAAAATATCCAACCATTACCATTTTCAGTTGCGTAAAGAACACTAACATTGCCGAGAAAGCAAGTGTGTTTTGCAATAGCCCTGGACTGTTGAATGCAACTTTACCACTGTAGCAGCTGCAACATTATTGTATATGTCGGTAATACAGTCAAGGATGTATCTATTTACATTTTTTTTTCTAAAATAACTTTTGCCAATTATTAAGTGTAGATCTTTAAATAAACATAAATTTTGACAAGAGAAGTGATACTTTTGGCTCCATTTCAAGAGGTAGGTAGACTGTTTTGTTTTTATCAACTTGTGGGGCTCTTTCTGGGCAGTTTATACTTTTATCTATAAGAATTCCCCTAACAATATAACCTGCTTTTTCTTTTTTACTTTAGGTTCTTTTTTGATGTGGAAAGCAATGAGTATAAATATTATCGCCAGAAGTTAGCAGATTATCAGAAATCGACTGGACATACTTGTGAGGGATCCACTCAGATAAGAAAACCCAAGTTCTCCCCTGAAGCATCTAGTGAGACTGTGAGGGCCATGATATATGCAAGAAAAGCCCTGGGCGTGAAACGAAGGATTTTCAGGAGTCTTGCATATTCAAGGAAGGCAAAGAGGAGGCGTTCTGGAACTCAGCCTCCAGTAGTGGCTAATGTAAAGCCAAAAGAAGAGCTGCCCATTTCAGGGACTGGCACAGTCAAAGATGAGAAGAGTGCAGACCCACCTTCCACAGCCACAAATTCAGAACCACAGACCTCTACAACTTTGTGTTCTCCTAAACCATTAGCAAGTGTGAAGTGTGAGCCATCTTTAGATCCAGAGTATTCAGATGGTAGGTGTATAGTGTTCTAGGGTTTATAGATGTGTGATTTCAAGGTCTTCTCCTCCGACTCCTCTGAACTACTTCAGTTGCCAGTAATTTGTTGCATATTGATTACTTCCGGTCCCAATGTTCTTGCAATAAGGCCTTTAATGCCTCCTCCATACTGATACGTGGGCAGTCTTTAATTCAAAGACCGGCGTCTAACTCCTGACACCAGTGTGACATGGATGGCCGTACAGGACTGTTCTCGAGTAGTATTCCTGACACTCCTCCCCTTTTTTGGTACATAATACTAATCAACAGGCTACCATACGTTTTATCCAATTTTTAATAGAATATTTGTCAGGGTACAAAAATAACAAAAACAAACATAATGAAAATAAAATCTACATTAACGGACTTAGTGACGTGCCGGAACACCCTGACTGTGCCTGGGCAGCTTTTCTGTCATAGAGGAAAAACAAAACGCTGCATTCACAATTAGTCTCAGTGTGCAGGTTACTTTTCACTATTTAATGTAATAACCACAGGCAAAGCATAGGCCCACCCTCTCTCCCTATGCTCTACCCCAGAGCCCCTTTGACACTGCAGTTCTTCTTACTGCGCTGAAAGTCCAAACCCTCAGTCTCTTCCTTGGGGTTTAATATCATAAATTGGATACCTTATATTATCCAATGTCTTTGCAGCTTATTTTTGGCAAATAGGACTGCAAATCCTTTGTATGGAAGCACTCTCTCTGTCTTTAGCGCCCCACACAAGCAGCTGCACTATCTCTGTTTGCTGGAGATTCTCTTCCTCACTCCACAGATCCACGAGCTTTCTGTGTCCTTACGGTTTCTTTACAAGCTGCTTCAAGTCCAGATTGTATACCCACACAGAAAAACAGTAAGCAAGCCTTTCTCTGTAGCTTGCTCTAGCTGCTAACAGCAGCACACCAACTGGGCCTCTTCCAGCAGACTTTTTTCACACTGCTTAAGCCAGATCCTAAGTGAGGACCCCCTTCTGTCTGCTGTTGTGTGCTCAAAGCAGTCCACACCTGGGCTTCAATTAGGCTCTGATCACTGACCTGAGTTAACTGTTTCTCTCCCAAGAGAAATCTTCCAAAATCTTTAGTCAAACCAACCTCTAAGGGCACTCCTTGCTTGACTCTGTTACTATATATATATATATATATATATATATATATATATATATATATATATATATATATATGGGCAATACCATGTTATGGATTTATCACGCATTTAAATTCTCAAATACATGCATAAGTTACTAATGAGGCTTCACTTCCATTTAACAATGCACGCCTGGAAAATGTTTTTCATTGCGGTGTTGCACAAAATAATATATTTGTGTGTGTCTGTGTATGTATGTGTGTGTGTGTGTGTATATATATATATATATATATATATATATATGTATATATATATATGTATATATATACTACAGAAGGAAAAGGGAGATGTATCAGATTACACTCAAGGAAAAAGCTGCTACCTTTTCATATTAATATGTCTGGCTCTAGAACTGATTCTGCCGTTGTCCTTTCAAGGGAGAATAATTTTGTCCAGTATCTAGCAGTTGGAAACTTATCCATTAAGAATATATGTGAGAGAAGTAGACATATGCTTCTACTATTGTAACAGATATATTGTTTGTTTGAGAGATACAGCGTTCCAATATTTACCCCAAAGACAGGACCCTCCATTATTTTGCAATGTGTTATAAATGTTTTTGCCCTATATAGCTGTACATAATATGTTGGCGCGTTACGAATAAAGGATGATGGTGAAAATATCTGAACATTATTAAATGTTTTCTATTTTATTTCTATAGTTGAAGACAAGACTAAGGATACAGCTGTAAAGTTGGCAGAGTTTGTTGCTCAGATGGGTCCAGAAATTGAGCAGTTTAGCATGGAAAACCGTTCAAACCATCCAGAATTCTGGTGAGAATATGTGGGAATTTAGCTTTGGTTTTACTGCTCATGATGAGAAACATTAAAGGATCACTAATATTTATAATGTAATTTTTAAAGAACATTTTAGAAGATAAAAGTAATATCGCATTAAATGTTTTTTTTAATATAAATATTGTCCCATCTTCAAAATGTTTCAAAAGGACTTTGATGCTCCTATTTAATATGTATATTCCCTCGGTTTCATGCAGTGTTGCAATGCCTTCTTTCTCTTAAGGTTTTTACATGAGAAGAACAGCCGAGCATACAGCTTCTATCAACGTAAAGTCCAAGAGTTCCAGCGTGCTGCAACGAAGACAGCTGAAGAGGAAGATTGTGATGGTGGAGAGATTGAGGAAAAAGATGATGACCAGCTGCTAGAAGAATTTAATAGTACGGAGATGGCAGCAGAATCTGATGCAACTGAGTCTACCGCTGGCGAACACTCTTCGAGTTCCACATTTATCCAAATACCCACTCCAACACAGCCACCAATGCCTCGGAAGAGAGTTGCCAAGCTGAAGGTTGGCATGCTGGCACCTAAAAGAGTGTGTTTGGTAGAGGAGCCTAATGGTAAGAGGCATTCTTGTAATATCACATAGGTGCAGTAATGTACATCGCTTTCTTTGTGACCTAGTTTTACGAATTGATATGTTTGTTTATTGTGCAACTATGTCATTTACTGTGAGACTACTAACCCTCTAACTTCAGTACAGTGGTCCATATTATATTGAATAAAAAAAACAAACAACTTTTTCATCTTTATTTTTTTTCTCACTCTTCTTCTAGTACATGATCCAGTTTGTATAGAGTATGAGCGTCCTCGTGGCCGAGGAACGAACAAGAGAAAGGTGAGGAGAAGCAGTCTAGCTGTCAATTCTGTAATCAAAATGACAGGCTAAAAATACTGCAGACAGTTGCATACATATTTTTTCAGACAGAGAATATTTTAAGGACTAAGTGTTCACTCACCTTAGACTTTTAACCATATTGTAGTGTTGTAATGTGGAATTTTTAATTGGAATTTTAATATTTGATTTAGACTGCATACTTATCACTTTGAAAGTACAAAAGCCTCTACCAGCTATTAACCTATGGATCCTAGCAGTTTTGCCCATTCTTGACTTTGTCAGGTTGGATGGGTACCTTTTGCTAAACAGCAATTTTTAAGCCTTGACAAAAAGTCTCAACTGAATGGAGGACTGGGCTTTAACTGAACCCTTCTAAGACTTTCAGCTTCTTTGCTTTAAGCCACTCGCGTTTACGGTCATTGCTCTTTGGGAAAGTGACCTCCCCCCCCCCTATTTCTGGTCTCTTGCCAGCAGAAATGGAGTACCTCTAGAACAGCCCTCTATCTGGCTCCATCCATCTTTCCCTCCGTCCTAAATAATTTCCCTGTTGAGGAAAAGCATCCTTGCAACACGATTATGCCACTACCAAGCTCGACTGTGATAATTCCATTCTCAGGGTGAAGAGCAATATTGGCTTTGTGCCACACGATTGGTTTTGTGTGTTCAAAACTGAACTTTTTGGCAGAGAACTTTTTTTATTATTATTATTATTGGTCCATAGGTGATTCTTCCCATCTAGGCTGCAGATCTCTTCTACTAATTTGATGTTACCATTCGCTTCTTCTTTGACTAATGCCCTACTTACCTTGTCATCTATTTTTGATGCAAGGCTTTCTTTAGGCACAGTTACAGTTGTCTTTATGAAGACAATGGGGAGGGGGTGAGTAATAGAACCTAGAGCTTAATTACGCAGGGAAAGGGCAAAGCTTGTTTTATCATTAGAAATAAACACACCTATCAAGTTTTATGTGTGTAAGAGAAGGGACACTATTATCTACATTTGTTGATGCAAGGTGCTTTCTTCGGAGCCTGTGAACTGGTATGGTGTTTATTTCAATAAGATCCAGTTATAGAACATATAATGGATTACTCCCCTCGCTGCAAAAAAAAAAAAAAAAAAAACCCAGACAAATTGTTTCCTGTATTTATATAACAGACTTATAAAATTCTTATTTCTCCTAAAAATGTTCTTACGTACATGATTTACACAGCTGCTGATGTTGGCTTGTTACATATATCACAAACAATAAAGTGCCTTTTTCTCTTGCACCCCGTGGTCATTTTAATAGTACTCCGGGGCATATTCAGTGTTTGTTTTTGTTTTGTTTTTTACTTGTTTTGATAGCTCATTTGTGTTCTCTTCTGGTGTGTGTTTTTTTTTTTTTTTTTTTTAAAGATGTGCTTTTACAATATCTGTGCCTTCTAGACACTTGTATTAATTCTGAGATCATGTGACACTTAAATGGACTGAAGTCGCCCTCTTTGGTGCAAAACAGTAACACTAGGTGTTGGGGAAAAAAAGAGATGAATAATTACATAATAAAGACTATCACGTATACTAGCGACTTGCCCATCAAAAATGACGGGGCAATAAAATTGTAAGGCAGGTAATGCTGTTTGCCACAGAAAGTAACAGCCTTATTAAATTGCGATTCAGTAGATTTAAAAGGGTTCTATTTAAGCACACAGCATATTGTTTTTAGTTAGTGAACTTCTATCCAAAAGCAAGGTCTTCACTAACTACAAAACTTCTGTAAAACTAATATGCTCTGTGCTTATATAGAGCCCTTTAATACTACTGAATCGCAATTTAATAAATCTATAAGTGTTTTGGTCGTGTGAGTACCTTGGGCACTCATTGCGAGCCTCTCAGTTGGTGTATTTTTTATCATAGCCGCTTTTGCGCTTATTGTAAGGTCCGCGCTGATCTCCTTTTGGTGTTCATTGCGAGCCTCTCCCCTGGTGTACTTTGTGTTCTCTGAGCACTATTGGCGCTCCTTGTGAGGCATGCGGTGAAGGCCTTTGTCGTTTATTGAGATCTTGTGGTGTGTGTGTTTTTTTTCTTTTTCTTTCTGTATATGTATTTTTTAATGATGATTAATTATTAAAATGATAAATTAATATACTTTACTTAATTGTAATTAATATGCAGCAAGCAATGTGCTGAAGAGCTAAAAATCTATTTTGATGCAGCATCCAAAGTAGATTTGCAGTGTTGTTGAGCTGAGGTGTCAGCAAAGTGTGCAGTGTAAATAGGCTGCGTGTGCGAGGGGAAACCGTTTGTTTAGCTGTGTAATTCTGCATTTTGTAAGTTACTGTTGTAAAATGGTGGCAAATGTGGTACGCGGGTGTGGATGATTTTGCGTCCTTGCTAATAGTGTATTTTGTAGCTCGTACGGGTTTGCGTAACATTCGTATGTGCCTGGCAGTGTTTTGCAGGTTTAGGGGTCGTGTATCCTCATTTTCTTAGTTTGTTTCGGCGGCCATTTTTTCTCTTGCTTAGGGGATTTTTGAGTGGCTAAACACTGTAGATTGGACTTAAATTTGCTTGCAACCTGACTCCCAGACGTCCTGGCTGTCCCCCAGACGTCCTGGCTGTCCCCCCTCGCTCGCTGTGTGTAATTTATTATTATTTTTTTTCTTTTTGTGTTTGTATTTTGTGTGTTTCATGTTTTTCGCTGTTCGGACGTTAAGTTCTTATTTTTGCAACCTTGTAATTTAGCATTTTTGTACCTCGTACAACCTTGTCAAGTAGTACCTGCCTGGCTGTTATTTGCAAGTTTTGGGTCGTGTAGCCTCGTTTTTAACTTTTCGTCCGCCATGTTTTTTCTCGCTTAGCCCATTTTTTTTTTTCAATGAGCACCAAAGGTGCTCAAGGGAGCAAAAGCCTCACATTGTGTGGTAAACGGCATTGCCAGCCTTACAATTTTATTCCTGTCATTTTTGACGGGCAATTTTCTAGTATTATATACTGTTCAACATTATATACTGTTTTTTGTGAGGGTTAGTGACATAGGATACCAATTAAATCAAGGATATTTCCAAGTTGTAACACTGCATAATGTGGACGTCTTATAATTTTGCAAAGCACTGTATCTTTAAGAATATTTATGCAAGCACTTTCTTTCCTTTCTTTATATAATGTTTAAAAAAATTTCCATTGTTAATGTTTTCTCCATTTTTTTTTTTCCTACTTTTTAAAGAAACCAGTAGATTTAGAATTTGCCAACAAGAAGCTGACAAAACAGAATGTGGGTTTCCAGATGTTGAATAGAATGGGATGGAAAGAAGGACAAGGACTTGGATCCAGCGGGTCTGGGATTAAAAATCCTATCAAAGTGTATGTTTCAAGGAAGATTGTGTTTTTTGATTGTGTTATTGGTAATCTGCTTGGATTAGCGCATTTTTTTGTTGTTGTTGCAGATCACAGAAATAATTTTTAATTTGTTAGTTTGGGCCGCCTGCCTTTCCTGTTTTCCTGTGGGTGGAAGGAGAAAACAGATTTGTTTTTGGACATATAGTTTTCTTCCAAAACCTCTAAGAGATTAATTTAGTAACTACCAGACAAAGTGGCCTCACTGAATTCAGTGGTTTTGGATCTAGGTATTCCCTTAATACTCTTTGGTAATGTAAGATCTCTCTCTATTTGTAGACACTTTTATACAATGCTATATTTAAAATCTCTTCAAATTTATATATTTGTAGACCTACCTATTCAGCACTGTCTACACTGACAATGGATGCCGGTTTCATTCATTTTTGAAGTAGAATCTTGTTATATAATTTTTTCCCTTGCACCGCAGAATCCCCTCTGCATAAAGTTTTAAGTGACAACTAATGCAGCCTTCATAAATGTGTATGTATACAGTATCTCACAAAAGTGAGTACACCCCTCACATTTTTGTAAATATTTTGTTATATCTTTTCATGTGACAACACTGAAGAAATGACACCCTGCTACAATGTAAAGTAGTAAGTATAGAGGCTGTATAACCTCCAAAATAACTCAACACACAGACATTAATGTTTAAACCGTTAGCAATTGGCCCAATTAGCCATTAGCAGGTGTGTTTAGTCTTATCGCTCTCACACTCTCTCATACTGGTCACTGGAAGTTCAACATGGCAAAGAACTGAAAAAAAGGAATTGTTGCTCTACTTAAAGATGGCCTAGGCTATAAGAAGATTGCCAAGACCCTGAAGGTGAGCTGCAGCACGGTGGGCAAGACCATACAGCGGTTTCACAGGACAGGTTCCACTCAGAACAGGCATGTTCTCCATGGTCGACCAAAGAAGTTGAGTGCACGTGCTCATCGTCATATCCAGAGGTTGTCTTTGGGGAAATAGATGTATAAGTGCTGCCAGCATTGCTGCATAGGTTGAAGGGGTGGGGGATCAGCCTGTCAGTGCTCAGACCATGTGGCACACTGCATCAAATTAGTCTGTATGGCTGTCGTCCCAGAAGGAAGCCTCTTCCAAAGATGATGCACAAGAAAGCCTGCAAACAGTTTGCTGAAGACAAGCAGACTAAGGACATGGACTGGAACCGTGTCCTGTGATCTGATGATACCAAGATAAACTTATTTGGTTCAGATGGTGTCAAGCGTGTGTGGTGGCAACCAGGTGAGGAGTACAAAGACAAGTGTGTCTTGTCTTCAGTCAAGCATGGTGGTGGGCGTGTCATGGTCTGGGCCTGCATGAGTGCTGCTGGCACTGGGGAGCTACAATTCATTGAGAGAACCATGAATGCCAACATGTACTGTGATATACTGAAGCAGAGCATGATCCCCACCCCTCGGAGACTGGGCTGCAGGGCAGTATTCCAGCATAACGACCCCAAACACACCTCCAAGATGAAGAATGTCTTGCTGAATGTAAAGGTGATGCCAAGCGTGTCTCCAGACCTAAACTCTGTGGGGCATCGTCAAACGGAGGGTGGGGTAGTGCAAGGTCTCTAACATCCACCAGCTCTGTGATGTCATCATGGAGGAGTGGAAGAGGACTCCAGTGGCAACCTGTGAAGCTCTGGTGAACTCCATGCCCATGAGGGTTAAGGCAGTGCTGGAAAATAATGGTGGCCACTTTGGGCCCAATTTGGAAATTTCCACTTAGGGGTGTACTAACTTTTGTTGCCAACGGTTTAGACATTAATGGCTGTGTGTTGAGTTATTTTGAGGGGACAGCAAATTTACACTGTTATACAGGCTGTACACTTACTACTTTACATTGTAGCAGTGTGTCATTTCTTCAGTGTTGTCGCATGAAAAGACATAATAAAAAGATTTACAAAAAATGTGAGGGGTGTACTCACTTTTGTGAGATACTGTATGTGTGTGTGTTCTGAAGAGTTAGGTAACGTGAGTGTCCAGTAATCTAGATGAATAATCAGAGTCTTGCAGTGTATATTGGTACCTTTTTGTTCCTGGACAAACCAGTTAATTGAAAAGTCGAGCTTTTGAGAGTAGCACCTCTGTTTTTTTCAAGTCAGAAGCAATACTGAAAAAGGTGAGCCGTGCAATACAGAGCAGAGATTCAAAGTGATAGACATCATGAATAATGTTTTGGTCGGTCATTGCAGTATTTTCAACAAGGAACCCACCACCTACCCAGTATATTGCATTTCATCTGCAAGCCAAAGCTTCCATATTTATTTGTCACCCCTGTGGCTGTGCTGTTCACTTTTTTTTTTTTTTGTTTGTTTTTTGTTTTGTGATATGTTAATACTTGCGGCCACTCCTGACACATCTGTAAAACAAATAACTGTGAATACATACCGTAAGTATTTTGACAAAACACATTGTCTTCAATTGACTGTGTTGAAAGATACAAACCGCTGAAGTGAAGTAAACTGTGTTTGCCTAGTTATTCTACCTAAATTTTCTTGGCTTACAGAAACAGGGCAAAACACGGACTACTATCTTGATTTTTATTTAATGTATCCATTGTTTGAACAACTTCTTTAAAATCTATTTGTCTTTATGTTCACAGTGTCTCAGTCTCTGCTGGAGAAGGTTTAGGTATGGAAGAACGTGAGGCTGCAGAGTCCTCCGAAGACAACTTTGATGCTTTCCGTCAAAGAATGATAAAGATGTACCGGCAAAAAATCACAAAATAAGTATGCATGTTTTTATCTAAACATACCTTGTTCCTTTTTATTTGCATTTTGTAAACTAGGAAACCAGCTGCTAAATTATCATATGGATGTTCTAAAGAATGATCGGCTGCCCCATGTCTCGTATTTTAATACCCATTTTTTTTTTTATGAAGTAGGCGGAAGATCCTGTACCCATTTTGGGGAGATGTGGCCAGGTCACTTGCATTCTGCAATACATATTTGAGGAGATAGTGACCAATGCGTACACATTGGGTGCATTTTCAATTTCTTCAACGCGGTCCTTGACTTACAATTATTACTTGGGATGGGGATAAGCAGGTTGTATTTTTTTACATTCTGAAAATGTATAATGTGATGCATAATCGTTTCTGTGGATCAAATGATCCACTTGCAGTTAGGCGTACGCAAGAAGTAATGTTGCAAGTGTTGGTTTGCAAGTAAGAAATAAGAAGATCTGAAATAATTTGCATTACATTAGGACCTCCCCATCCCATTCATTTTTATTTTTTTTGCACAATTTTACTGGCACCATTTTGCAGCCAGAAGTGTGTTTGACACATTAGCTTTGAACGCTCTTATTTCCTATTTTCTTCTCACTTCATGTTCATTCAGATGAAGCCATTCTTTTTCACAGCCCTTTCTTTACAGTTGTTACTCTTTAAGTGTATAAGAAAAAAAAATACACCCCAAAAAACTGTTTCTTGGCAAGATTGTTCTTTTTGAAAGATTGGAAATGCCTTGTTTTTTGTTAAAGGAGTTGTGGTGTTTATTTGGTGTCCTACAGTGAGGGAAAACCGTATTTGATCCCGTGCTGATTTTGAACTTTTGGCACTGACAAAGAAATGATCAGTCTATAATTTTAATGGTAGCTGTATATTAACAGTGAGAGAATAAGAAAAAAGAAAAACGCATGTCCAACAAGTTTTATAAATTGATTTACAAGTCAATGAGGGAAAGAAGTATTTGACCCCTTCAACTAAGTACTTGGTGGCAAAACCCTTGTTGGCAATCACAGAGGTCAGACATTTCTTGTAGTTAGCCACCAGGTTTGCACACATCTCAGGAGGGATTTTGTCCCACTCCTCTTTGTAGATCCTCTCCAAGTCTTTAAAGTTTCGAGGCTGATGTTTGGTAACTCGAACCGTCGGCTCCCTCCACAGATTTTCTATGGGATTAAGGTTTGTGGATTGGCTAGGCCACTCCAGGACCTTAATATGCTTCTTCTTAAGCCACTCCTTTGTTGTTTTGGGTCATTTTTATGCTGGAATACCCATCCACGACCCATTATTAATGCCCTGGCTGAGGGAAGGAGGTTCTCACCCAAGATTTGACGGTACATGGCCCCGGCCATTTGATGCGGTGCATTTGTACTTTCCCCTTAGCAGAAAAACACCCCCAAAACATAATGTTTCCACCTCCATGTTTGACGGTGGGGATGGTGTTCTTGGGGTCATAGGCAGCATTCCTCCTCCTCCTCCAAACACGGCCAGTTGAGTTAATGCCAAAGAGCTCGATTTTGGTCTAATCTGACCACAACACTTTCACCCAGTACTCCTCTGAATCATTCAGATGTTCATTAGCAAACTTCAGACGTGTACATGTTCTTTCTTGAGCAGGGGGACCTTGCAGGCGCAGCATGATTTCAGTCCTTCACAGTGTAGTGTGTTACCTATGGTTTTCTTGGTGACTATGGTCCCAGCTGCCTTGAGATCATTAACAAGATCCTCCTGTATAGTTCTGGGCTGATTCCTCACTATTCTCATGATCATTGATACTCCACGAGGTGAGATCTTGAATGGAGCACCAGACCGAGAAAGACTGGCAGTTATTTTGTGTTTCTTCCATTTACGAATAATCGCACCAACTGTTGTCACCTTCTCACCAAGCTGCTTGGTGATGGTCTTGTAGCACATTCCAGCCTTGTGTAGGTCTACAATCTTGTCCCTGACATTCTTGGCCATGGGGGAGAGTTTGGAATCTGAATTATTGCTTCTGTGGACAGGTGTCTTTTTTTTTTTATACAGGTAACGAGCTGAGATTAGAAGCACTCTCTTAAAGGGAGTGCTTCTAATCTCAGCTTGGTACCTGTATAAAAGACACCTGGGAGCCAGAAATCTTGCTGATTGATATGGGATCAAATACTTATTTAACTCATTGACCTGCAAATCAATTTTATAACTTTTTTGACATGCGTTTCTCTCACTGTTAAAATGCATCTACCATTAAAATTATAGTCTGTCCACTGATAAAGAAATGATCAAACGTTCAAAATCAGCAGGGGATCAAATACTTTTTCACCCCTCACTGTAGGTGTAATTTTTCCTTGTTATCAGACGACCCTCCACATTCGTGGGGGTTCAGTTTCTGGAGTCCACGCGAATGTAAGAAAAAAAAAAGTGAATTGCTTAAACATGGGTTAACTAGCACTTTACCCATATTTTGTCCATTGGGAAGGGGTCTAGGTGGTGGGTGGCACTCGTCTCGCGGGCAGTTGCTGCCCAAGCGTTCTTTTCCTTCAAATGGGTAGGGTTTAGCATCCACCTTCTCACCTCAGTGCAGGGCTTCCTGGCCAGATCTTGCGTTCTCTTGTGTGATTATAGTTTACAAAAAACAAAACGTGAATCTCGAGGGTCTAACGTAATTTTACAGCACCTAGATTACACTGGCTCCAAATGACCACTTTATTGGTCAAGTAGAGTATCTACTCATTAAAGAGGTTGCAATGTTCTTTTAGCTAAAAGGACAAAGTATCTCTTCCCCGGATACATATAGGTGATATTAAAACACAAGCCAGACTCGCATTCTTCCGATCTTATAGCATAAACATAATTATGCTGAGCATTGCATCTCAAATTTTTTCCTGGTTTATACTTATGAATAGAAACTCACTCTTTCGTGTGGGTTGGAGAACAATTTGCAATGTTTGGATGCTTGCAAATCTTCTCTCGATTTGAGCCTTATTTTAAGGGTGGCGAGAGATCCTTGTAGGTTAAAATCTTATTTTTTTCTTTTTTTTTTTTCTTCGTGAAATAAAATGATGGAACTGTTTACTAAAACAGTGTACATTTATATTAGTTTAATGCTAGTTTCTTAATGTTGTAGAGAATCTGAACCAAATCACACTGAATGTGTTTGAGCGGCAATATTTTGTTGCCAGTATTTTTTATTTTTCCCCATTGGTGTCGCTTGCTGGCGGTGAGCATGGGGTATTATTGAACTACATTTACCCTACTTTGAGATGTATATTAATGGGGTACCTTTGTAGACTATAGATAGCCGTGCACTGGCCTGCATTGTGGAATATGCACTTGCCCTTTTATAGCAAGAAAGGCCATTGCTGGTTTGAAAGTCTCCTTACTAAATGTACAACCTTTTTACTTCTGCTCAATAACGTTTTTACTTCCTTTCTCTTTCAGTTTTGCAAGATCTCAGAAGACTGCAGCAATCTTCAAAATATTTACTTTTCAATTGTTCTAGGTTTGAATTTACAAAATATTTAGGTTTGTTTGCAATCTCTTTTAAGAAATCCACTTTATGAACATTGTTGTTGTCCATTTGGAAACTGAAATAAACGGTTTTGTCTTACCCTGTTTGACAGTGTAGTGTTTTTGTAGCAAAACCCCCCCCCCAACAAAACGTATTACGGAAATGGCTACAGGAACAGGTTTTAAAAATTACTTTTTTTGCATGGAAAGTTAGTGATACGTTGGTAAAAAATATATTTCTAAAGTGCTGTAGTGGAAACTGCACCTTCTTTACACAGTGAGTGTAAACTCCAAATGTTGATGATTTTCATTAATTTCAATGCACAGCTGGCCGTATACACAAGTTAGGCTTTTCATGTAATACTTGTTCCAACACCTAAGGACGTATTTTCTTGGAGAAAATGCTAAACTTCCTCAGTACCCTCCCAGTCAGTGTATCGCCCTATTAAAAATGTCATAGATAACAAAAGTGGTCCCCATGAGCATCAGCGTCAGCAAGCCAGTCCTCACAATACAAAAGGTTGAAAATCGCTGCTCTAGATGAGTTGTTTCCAAGAGCTGGTCTTCCAGAACAGAGATGAGACTGGCACTACCATTAGTCCTAGAAAGGCTACTGAAGGATTTGTCAGCCGTTAAAATGTGCACTATGAAAATCATTGCAAAGTTAGATGAGTTTAGCTTTACCCTGTTAGAAATATTTTGGATCTCAAAGGTGGTCCAGGTTGAGATCCTCTGGTATAGATGGTTTGATACCATATGTTTTTCTTATTGGATGAAATTGCTTTGAATTCATACCTTTCCTAGGAATGTGCCACTCGGCCAATGAACAGTATAGAACGGTATGGACTTTACAGAATAATAATGCACTTGGGATGATCAGTGTAGAGTCGTGCTACAGTTGGCTTCAATACTGTTGGAGTCCAGAAGTGTACAGGATAAAGCTATGGACAAAAGTTAAACCATCAGAATTATCAGGAACTGGTGCAGGATCCTAATGCCTTCAAGAAATTTGCAAATAGGAATTGAATCCGTTTATATGTGCACATGTTTCTGACTAACAAAGACCCCAGGATGGTAAGAGCACAATTACAGTCTATAGTTTATTTGGGCAATCCATCCTGCCCCATGAAAATAACCAGATAAAAGCATGTATTGTTTTGCTTCTAGGCAATGCAAAAATAGCTGCAATAACAAACATATCCACACATATACCTGTTGTAATTTTGTATTTTATTAGTGTAGACTGGATGCATGCACTTATGCAGCTCACGAAGACAGACTCTGTATCACTGGCTGTGCATTTTCAAATACCAGCCAACATGCTGAGACGTGGTCACTGATTGGCTAATAGGAGACACTGCACAGCTGCAACACTTGGCAGCTATAAATGTTCACACTTTCCACAATTAATAAAAAAAATACTTTCCACAACTAAGCAAACAACTGGGGAGCTATGAAACAATTAATAGCATACACTGTATATAATGAATAACATGGGATCAAGATATGTCCAGAGCTTCAACTGAGAGAATCGAGAAGTGCCCATAAAACTGAGGAAATAGGTTTATTTATTTATTCATCTGGGAATTTTATTATATGATAAACTAGTAACCAGATTGGAATAACTCTGTTATACTTTAACTTGTATCCATCTAAAAGGATGTTTATTCAAATAAAAATAATCACTTGTGGATATGATTCAATTTTTATCTTAGGATATTTATAAGAGCATACGCCATAGAGACTTACAAATTAACGTCTCACAACACAAAAAATATATACTCGCGTATCTGATGAAATTAACAATTTTTATAATTCCCCTGACAAATTAAAATGTTTTTTATTTTAGCAATAAAATAGAACTTCCTCATCCTAAAAATGTATTGCACAAAAGCACATGTGAGAAGCACGCACCTGCTTGTAACATAGATACCATGTATATATACATCCAACAGTGCGGTCACACACAATCTGACAGTTTTCCATATTTTTATAACTATTTTAAATCATCACTGTAGTGTTATAACTGTAAATATATTAA
The DNA here is from genome assembly GCA_027410445.1 of Discoglossus pictus. NCBI lineage: Eukaryota > Metazoa > Chordata > Amphibia > Anura > Alytidae > Discoglossus > Discoglossus pictus. Next base: position 286,410,909 of record CM050163.1, read on the forward strand.
TAAGCCCTGACATTTTTCTAATACTGTAAATTTAATGTATGCTAGAATCTCTATATTGGTTTTGACATCTGTCTCGCTCTGAAACTCCACTCAATCATCACAGGGTCAGAGTCGCTGTGCCTGAATATGTTGTGGGGTTTTCAAACTATTATTTTAATTTACTATTAGTTTTTAATAGTTCCATTTATAAAAATATTGACAACTAATAAATGTTTTCTTTAATATAAATGCATACTTTTGGATTGTGTGTGACATATATTTTCCCCAAAGTGCAATATTCATGTAATTTTTGTATTCCCACTTAATTTCTAAAATTTCCAAAGAATTTCAAAGTACTTTGCAGGCAGTAGGTGAGCAATAACATTATGATTTTCTCCTCCTTTCATAATGTGGAAGTGGGTATGGGCTTCCAAAGTATTATGTGAGCCACAGTATATTCAGTCACAGCTGTTCCATCTATAATGATATAATAGGGGTGGTAGCCCCTTCAAAAGGAAGAATCAATATAAAACTTGTATTATACAACAAATGTAGCATTTTAGCAATTTCACAGCATTTTATTAAACTCCTCATTAGTCCTTTAAAAGCATGCATATGTTTCACGGCCCAGTTTCATCTCATACACTTTCATAAGCTCCATTTATGGAAGTGGGAACACTAAGCAACAGAAGGGCCAACAGCTTGGTATCAATATGCACTGTTTGGCTGGGCATTAGGGCTTGTCATTTATGAGGAGGTGGAGGGAACCACTGGATCATTGCATCGTAAATGTTTTTGTCCTCCCGGATAAAAGTTGCTAGTCTACTGTATCTCAGAAATAAAATGCAAGGTGTACTTCCAAAAAAAACTAGTCTTTTAAATAATATCTTCTTTTACACAAGTACATATCATTTTATGCAAGATCAGCCTTGTGTAGTGTCTTGAGCATTCCTTTTTAAGAATGCTGTACAACAATGTGATGTTTCAATGTTTTTTTTTTTTTAAATCTATTATATGCTCTACTCCTTAGCCCTACAAACCAAACGCATATGCACCAGATAATTCAGTGGTAGACATCCTGGTCCCTACTGCCCACTAGTGGGCGATTCAAACTTTCATGGTAGGAGGAGAGGTGGAGACCCGCAGGCTTGCATAATTAAGGCAGTAACACTTTTACACCAAGTCAGTAACACTTTTACACCAAGTCAGAGACACTTTTACACCAAGGCAGATACAAACACTTACACCAAGGCAGTAACACTCACACCAAGGCAGATACAAACACTCACACCAAGGCAGAAACACTCACACCAAGGCAGTAACGCTCACACCAAGGCCCTAAATTGCGATTTGGACAATTCAATAGTGCTCTAAATAAGCACGTAACATATTTTAAAATAAGTTTTTAGTTAGTGAAAACCTTAATTTGGATAGATGTTTACTAACTAAAAACTTCTTAAAAAAATATGTTATGTGCTTATTTAGACCCCTATTCAATTGGCCAAATTGCAATTGAATGAGGGCCCAAGGCAGTAACACACCAAGGGCCTCATTCAATTGTGATTTGGCTAATTGAATATGGCTCTATATACGCACATAGCATATTTTTTTTACAGAAGTTTTTAGTTACTGAAGACCTTGCTTTTGGATAGAAGATCACGAACTTAAAACTTCTGTAAAAAAATATGCTCTGTGCTTATAAAGAGCCCTATTCAATTGTCCAAATCGCAATTGAATGAGGCACCAAGACAGAAACACTTAGACCAAGGCAGTAACAAACACTTACACCAAGGCAGTAACAAACACTTACACCAAGGCAGTAACAAACACTTACACCAAGGCAGAAACAATTTTACACCAAGGCAGAAACAATTTTACACCAAGGCAGAAACACTTTTACACCAAGGCAGAAACATTTTTACACCAAGGCAGAAACATTTTTACACCAAGGCAGAAACATTTTTACACCAAGGCAGAAACATTTTTACACCAAGGCAGAAACACTTTTACACCAAGGCAGAAACACTTTTACACCAAGGTAGAAACACTTACACCAAGGTAGAAACACTTACACCAAGGCAGAAACAAACACTTACACCAAGGCAGTAGCACTTTTACACCAAAGCAGAAACACTTACACCAAGGCAGTAACAAACACTTACACCAAGGCAGTAACAAACACTTAAACCAAGGCAGAAACACTTACACCAAGGCAGAAACACTTGCACCAAGGCAGAAACACTTGCACCAAGGCAGAAACACTTGCACCAAGGCAGAAACACTTGCACCAAGGCAGAAACACTTGCACCAAGGCAGAAACACTTTTACACCAAGGCAGAACCACTTTTACACCAAGGCAGAACCACTTTTACACCAAGGCAGAACCACTTTTACACCAAGGCAGAACCACTTTTACACCAAGGCACCAAGGCAGAAAAACTTTTACACCAAGGCAGAAACACTTTTACACCAAGGCAGAAACGCTTTTACACCAAGGCAGAAACGCTTTTACACCAAGGCAGAAACGCTTTTACACCAAGGCAGAAACGCTTTTACACCAAGGCAGAAACGCTTTTACACCAAGGCAGAAACGCTTTTACACCAAGGCAGAAACGCTTTTACACCAAGGCAGAAACGCTTTTACACCAAGGCAGAAACGCTTTTACACCAAGGCAGAAACGCTTTTACACCAAGGCAGAAACGCTTTTACACCAAGGCAGTAACACTAACACCAAGACAGAAACACTTTTACACCAAGGCAGAAACACTTACACCAAAGCAGTAACAAACACTTACACCAAGGCAGAAACACTTTTACACCAAGGCAGAAACACTTTTACACCAAGGCAGAAACACTTTTACACCAAGGCAGTAACAAACACTTACACCAAGGCAGTAGCACTTTTACACCAAAGCAGAAACACTTACACGAAGGCAGTAACACACCAAGGCACAAAGGCAGAAAAACTTGCACCAAGGTAGAAACACACCAAGGCAGTAACACTTTTACACCAAGGCAGAAACGCTTTTACACCAAGGCAGTAACACTAACACCAAGACAGAAACACTTTTACACCAAGGCAGAAACACTTACACCAAAGCAGTAACAAACACTTACACCAAGGCAGAAACACTTTTACACCAAGGCAGAAACACTTTTACACCAAGGCAGTAACACTTTTACACCAAGGCAGTACCAATTAAACCAAGGTAGTAACACACCAATGCATCAAGGCAGTAACTCACCAAGGCAGTAACACACAAAGGTAATAACACACAAAGGCACCGAGGCAGAGACACTTGCACCGAGGCAGAGACACTTGCACCGAGGCAGAGACACTTGCACCGAGGCAGAGACACTTGCACCGAGGCAGAGACACTTGCACCGAGGCAGAGACACTTGCACCGAGGCAGAGACACTTGCACCGAGGCAGAGACACTTGCACCGAGGCAGAGACAAACACTTACTTCAAGGCAGAAACACTTACATCAAGGCAGAAATAAAGACTTACACCAAGGCAGAAATAAAGACTTACACCAAGGCAGAAATAAAGACTTACACCAAGGCAGTAACACTTACACCAAGGCAGTAACACTTACACCAAGGCAGTACCAATTAAACCAAGGTAGTAACACACCAATGCACCAAGGCAGTAACTCACCAAGGCAGTAACACACAAAGGTAATAACACACAAAGGCACCGAGGCAGAGACACTTGCACCGAGGCAGAGACACTTGCACCGAGGCAGAGACACTTGCACCGAGGCAGAGACACTTGCACCGAGGCAGAGACACTTGCACCGAGGCAGAGACACTTGCACCGAGGCAGAGACACTTGCACCGAGGCAGAGACACTTGCACCGAGGCAGAGACACTTGCACCGAGGCAGAGACAAACACTTACTTCAAGGCAGAAACACTTACATCAAGGCAGAAATAAAGACTTACACCAAGGCAGAAATAAAGACTTACACCAAGGCAGTAACACTTTTACACCAAGGCAGTAACACTTTTACACCAAGGCAGTAACACTTTTACACCAAGGCAGTAACACTTTTACACCAAGGCAGTAACACTTTTACACCAAGGCAGTAACACTTTTACACCAAGGCAATAACACTTTTACACCAAGGCAATAACACTTATGTTGTGGACGAAATTCATGAAAATGTATATTATGTCCATGCTGCATTCCTTTCCTTACAATATATCATAAGATAAGGCACTACTTGCTTTTATTCTTTATTTCCTGAGAGTCCTAACATGGCTACTGAGCTGTATCCTGGGAGTCCTAAGATGGCTACTGAATCATATCCGGGAGCTCCCAGATGACATTTATATCCGTGACCAAATAAGGATATGAGCCCCGCCACCTTCCAGAGCCAATCAGAAGCTTCACATAAACTGACCATAATGACATCAACATCCGAGACCAAATATGGAAGGACCCTTCCTACCTTGTCAACCAATCAATAACTTACTCGCTGTCTAACAATGAGTCGTACGATTGTTATATCTGATCAACTTATATTATTTAAGTTCCTATGTTGTATTTGGGGGGGTTCGTTCGTTGGGAAGAATACAAGAAGTTTTATACCAGAACTTTTGGGCCTGTGTAAATTCTTGTCTCTGTGTGCACACATGGCCAACAGACGGATGATTTGGACAGGAACAGATATTACATAATGGGATTATTTTTATCCATCCAAAACACTTACACCAAGGCAGTGACACTCACACCAAGGCAGAACCACTCACACCAAGGCAGAACCACTCACACCAAGGCAGAAACACTTACACCAAGGCAGAAACAAAGACTTACACCAAGGCAGAAACAAAGACTTACACCAAGGCAGTAACATTTTTACACCAAGACAGGAAACACTTGCACCAAGGCAGTAACATACCAAGGCACCAAGGCAGAAACACTTGCTCCACGGCAGTAACACTTACACCAAGGCAGTAACACTTACACCAAGGCAGTAACATTTGCACCAAGGCAGTAACATTTGCACCAAGGTAGTAACAAACACACCAACGCAGAAACACTTACATCAAGGCAGAAACAAACACTTACACCAAGGCAGAAACACTTACATCAAGCCAGTAACACTTACACAGAGGCAGAAACACTTACACCAAGGCAGTAACACACCAAGGCACCAAGGCAGAAACACTTGCACCAAGGCAGAAACACTTGCACCAAGGCAGTAACACTTGCACCAAGGCAGTAACACTTACATCAAGGCAGAAACAAACACTTACACCAAGGCAGTAACACCTTCACCAAGGCAGTAACACTTACACCAAGGCACTAGCACTTACACCAAGGCAGAAACTCTTACACCAAGGCAAAAAAAAAACCACTTAGACCAAGGCAGTAACAAACACTTACACCAAGGCAGTAGCACTTTTACACCAAAGAAGAAACACTTACACCAAGGCAGTAACACACCAAGGCAGAAACACTAGCACCAAGTCAGAAACACTTACACCAAGGCAGAAACAAACACTTAAACCAAGGCAGAAACAAACACATACACCACGGCAGTAACACTTACACCAAGGTAGTAACACACCAAGGCACAACACTTACACCAAGGCAGCAACACTTACACCAAGGCAGTACCAATTAAACCAAGGCAGTGACACACAAAGGCACCAAGGCAGTAACACGCCAAGGCACCAAGGCAGTAACACACCAAGGCAGAAACACTTGCACCGAGGCAGAGACACTTGCACCGAGGCAGAGACACTTGCACCGAGGCAGAGACAAACACTTACTTCAAGGCAGAAACACTTACATCAAGACAGAAATAAAGACTTACACCAAGGCAGTAACACTTTTACACCAAGGCAATAACACTTTTACACCAAGGCAATAACACTTTTACACCAAGGCAATAACACTTTTACACCAAGGCAATAACACTTTTACACCAAGGCAATAACACTTATGTTGTGGACGAAATTCATGAAAATGTATATTATGTCCATGCTGCATTCCTTTCCTTACAATATATCATAAGATAAGGCACTACTTGCTTTTATTCTTTATTTCCTGAGAGTCCTAAGATGGCTACTGAGCTGTATCCTGGGAGTCCTAAGATGGCTACTGAATCATATCCGGGAGCTCCCAGATGACATTTATATCCATGACCAAATAAGGATATGAGCCCCGCCACCTTCCAGAGCCAATCAGAAGCTTCACATAAACTGACCATAATGACATCAACATCCGAGACCAAATATGGAAGGACCCTTCCTACCTTGTCAACCAATCAATAACTTACTCGCTGTCTAACAATGAGTCGTACGATTGTTATATCTGATCAACTTATATTATATAAGTTCCTATGTTGTATTTGGGGGGGTTCGTTCGTTGGGAAGAATACAAGAAGTTTTATACCAGAACTTTTGGGCCTGTGTAAATTCTTGTCTCTGTGTGCACACATGGCCAACAGACGGATGATTTGGACAGGAACAGATATTACATAATGGGATTATTTTTATTCATCCAAAACACTTAAACCAAGGCAGTAACACTTACACCAAGGCAGAAACACTCACACCAAGGCAGTACCAATTAAACCAAGGCAGTGACACACAAAGGCACCAAGGCAGTAACACGCCAAGGCACCAAGGCAGTAACACACCAAGCCAGAAACACTTGCACCAAGGCAGAAACACTTGCACTGAGGCAGAAACACTTACACCGAGGCAGAAAAACTTACACCAAGGCAGTAACAAACACTTACACCAAGGCAGTAACACTTACACTAAGGCAGTAACACACCAAGGCACCAAGGCAGAAACACTTGCACCAAGGCAGGAACACACCAAGGCACCAAGGCAGTAACACACCAACACACCAAGGCACCAAGGCAGAAACACTTGCACAAAGGCAGAAACACTTGCACCAGGGCAGAAACACTTGCACCAAGGCAGTAACACTTACACCAAGGCAGTAACAAACACTTGCACCAAGGCAGAAACAAACACTTACACCAAGGCAGAAACACTTTACACCAAGGCAGAAACACTTACACCAAAGCAGTAACAAACACTTACACCAAGGCAGTAACACACCAAGGCACCAAGGCAGAAACACTAGCACCAAGTCAGAAACACTTACACCAAGGCAGAAACAAACACTTAAACCAAGGCAGAAACAAACACATACACCAAGGCAGTAACAAACACATACACCAAGGCAGTAACAAACACATACACCAAGGCAGTAACACTCACACCAAGGCAGGAACACTTACACCAAGGCAGTAACACACCAAGGCACAAAGGCAAAAACACTAGCACCAAGGCAGAAACACTTACCCCAAGGCAATAACACTTACACCGAGGCAGAAACACTTACACCACGGCAGTAACACTTACACCACGGCAGTAACACTTACACCAAGGTAGTAACACACCAAGGCACAACACTTACACCAAGGCAGCAACACTTACACCAAGGCAGTACCAATTAAACCAAGGCAGTGACACACAAAGGCACCAAGGCAGTAACACGCCAAGGCACCAAGGCAGTAACACACCAAGGCAGAAACACTTGCACCAAGGCAGAAACACTTGCACTGAGGCAGAAACACTTACACCGAGGCAGAAAAACTTACACCAAGGCAGTAACAAACACTTACACCAAGGCAGTAACACTTACACTAAGGCAGTAACACACCAAGGCACCAAGTCAGAAACACTTGCACCAAGGCAGGAACACACCAAGGCACCAAGGCAGTAGCACACCAACACACCAAGGCACCAAGGCAGAAACACTTGCACAAAGGCAGAAACACTTGCACCAGGGCAGAAACACTTGCACCAAGGCAGTAACACTTACACCAAGGCAGTAACAAACACTTGCACCAAGGCAGAAACAAACACTTACACCAAGGCAGAAACACTTTTACACCAAGGCAGAAACACTTACACCAAAGCAGTAACAAACACTTACACCAAGGCAGAAACAAACACTTACACCAAGGCAGAAACAAACATTTACACCAAGGCAGAAACAAACATTTACACCAAGGCAGAAACAAACACTTACACCAAGGCAGAAACACTTTTACACCAAGGCAGAAACACTTACACCAAAGCAATAACTAACACTTACACCAAGGCAGAAACACTTACACCAAGGCAGAAAGAAACACTTGCACGAAGGCAGTAACACTTACACCAAGGCAGAAACACTTACACCAAGGCAATAACACTTACACTGAGGCAGAAACACTTACACCAAGGCAGTAACACACCAAAGCACCAAGGCAGAAATACTTGCACCAAGGCACAAAGGCAGTAACACATCAAGCTAGTAACACACCAAGGCAGTAACACACCAAGGCACCAAGGCAGAAACACTTGCACCAAGGCAGAAACACTTGCACCAAGGCAGTAACACTTACACCAAGGCCGTAACAAACACTTGCACCAAGGAAGAAACAAACACTTACACCAAGGCAGTAGCACTTTTACACCAAAGCAGAAACACTTACACCAAGGCCGAAACAAACACTTGCAACAAGTCAGTAACACTCACACCAAGGCAGAAACACTTACACCAAGGCAGAAACACTTACACCAAGGCAGAAACATTTACACCACGGCAGTAACACTTATACCAAGGTAGTAACACACCAAGGCAGCAACACTTACACCAAGGCAGTACCAATTAAACCAAGGCAGTAACACACCAAGGCAGAAACACTTGCACCAAGGCAGTAACTCACCAAGGCACCAAGGCAGAAACACTTGCACCAAGGCAGAAACACTTACACCGAAGAAGAAACGCTTACACCGAGGCAGAAACACTTACACCGAGGCAGAAACACTTACACCGAGGCAGAAAAACTTACACCAAGGCAGTAACAAACACTTACACCAAGACAGTAACACTTACACCAAGGCAGTAACACACCAAGGCACCAAGGCAGAAAAACTTGCACCAAGGCAGGAACACACCAAGGCAGTAACATACCAAAGCAGTAACAAACACTTGCACCAAGGCAGAAACAAACACTTACACCAAGGCAGTAGCACTTTTACACCAAAGCAGTAACACTTACACCAAGGCAGAAAGAAACACTTGCACCAAGGCAGTAACACTTACACCAAGGCAGAAACACTTACACCAAGGCAATAACACTTACACCGAGGCAGAAAAACTTACACCAAGGCAGTAACAAACACTTACACCAAGGCAGTAACACTTACACAAAGGCAGTAACACTTGCACCAAGGCAGAAAAACTTTTACAACAAGGCAGTAACACTTTTACACCAAGGCAGTAACACTTTTACACCAAGGCAGTAACACTTACACCAAGGCACTAACACTTACATCAAGGCAGAAACAAACACTTACACCAAGGCAGTAACACTTATACCAAGGCAGAAACACTTACACCAAGGCAGAAACACTTACACCAAGGCAGAAACACTTACATCAAGGCAGAAACACTTACACCAAGGCAGTAACACTTACACCAAGGCACTAGCACTTACACCAAGGCAGAAACTCTTACACCAAGGCAAAAAAAAACACTTGCACCAAGGCAGGAACACACCAAGGCACCAAGGCAGGAACACACCAAAGCAGTAACAAACACTTGCACCAAGACAGAAACAAACACTTACACCAAGGCAGTAGCACTTTTACAACAAAGCAGTAACACTTACACCAAGGCAGAAAGAAACACTTGCACCAAGGCAGTAACACTTGCACCAAGGCAGTAACACTTGCACCAAGGCAGTAACACTTACACCAAGGCAGAAACACTTACACCAAGGCAGTAACACACCAAGGCACCAAGGCAGAAACACTAGCACCAAGGCAGAAACACTTACACCAAGGCAGAAACAAAAACTTAAACCAAGGCAGAAACAAACACATACATCAAGGCAGTAACACTCACACCAAGGCAGAAACACTTACACCAAGGCAGTAACACTTACACCAAGGCAGAAACTCTTACACCAAGGCAAAAAAAACACTTAGACCAAGGCAGTAACAAACACTTACAGCAAGGCAGTAGCACTTTTACACCAAAGAAGAAACTCTTACACCAAGGCAGAAACAAACACTTAAACCAAGGGAGAAACAAACACTTAAACCAAGGCAGAAACAAACACATACACCAAGGCAGAAACACTTACACCAAGGCAGTAACACACCAAGGCACAAAGGCAGAAACACTAGCACCAAGGCAGAAACACTTACACCAAGGCAATAACACTTACACCGAGGCAGAAACACTTACACCACGGCAGTAACACTTATACCAAGGTAGTAACACACCAAGGCACAACACTTACACCAAGGCAGCAACACTTACACCAAGGCAGTACCAATTAAACCAAGGCAGTGACACACCAAGGCACCAAGGCAGTAACACACCAAGGAAGAAACACTTGCACCAAGGCAGTAACTCACCAAGGCACCAAGGCAGAAATACTTGCACTAAGGCAGAAACACTTACACCGAAGAAGAAACACTTACACCAAGGCAATAACACTTACACCGAGGCAGAAACACTTACACCACGGCAGTAACACTTATACCAAGGTAGTAACACACCAAGGCACAACACTTACACCAAGGCAGCAACACTTACACCAAGGCAGTACCAATTAAACCAAGGCAGTGACACACCAAGGCACCAAGGCAGTAACACACCAAGGCAGAAACACTTGCACCAAGGCAGTAACTCACCAAGGCACCAAGGGCCTCATTCTATTAGCGGCCGCAGCCGTTGCGGGGCCGCAAGGACCGGCCGCAAGCTATTCGGCTATTCTATTCCCTTACGGCCGGAGGCTCCGGCAGGCTTGCGGCCGGTGCCTTGCTATCTCTTGCGGCCGCTCGCGCCAGAGGAAAGCCTTTGATCTAAAACGGCCGCAAGAGTTTTGCAATTCAATTCCTCCGGGAAACCTCTCTGCAAGGCTAAAAGCGAGCCGCAGCTTACTTGCAGGAAAGAGGTCTCGCTAGCACCAATTAAGCACATAAAATAGCTTAAATAAAGCCATCCTGCACTTTGAGAAGACTATAAAGGGATTTTAGGTGTTAGAAAAAATAGCACATAATTATCCTGTACTCAAATCCGTAAAATATTTTATTTTTAATATCCGTAAAATATCCATGTAAAAAGTCCAGAGTGCTTGGAGCACCTCAGACACACCCACGCCGCAGCCGGAAAATAAACAGTTAATTTGAACTCGGGTTTGGGCTGATGTGCAAGCTTGAGAGTGGGTTCCTTTTAATCCTCATGTCCCCCAATATGATCCCTAGCATTTACAGAGCTGTACAGTGCAGGCTTGAATTTATTTTTGAGTTTTTATATTTCTGAGATTACGGCCGGTTCCAAGATATGCGGCCGGCCGTAAAAGGAGATCCTTGCGGGGCCGTATAATAGAATCGCGAGTTAACTGAACCCCCGCAAGGAATCGCAGCCTTACGGCCGATTTACGGCCGCTAATAGAATGAGGCCCCAAGGCAGTAACACACCAAGGTAGTAACACACCAAGGCACCAAGGCAGAAACACTTGCACCAAGGCAGAAACACTTGCACCGAAGAAGAAACACTTACACCAAGGCAGAAACACTTACACCAAAGCAGTAACACTTACACCAAGGCAGAAACACTTGCACCAAGGCAGTAACACTTACACCAAGGCAGAAACACTTACACCAAGGCAGAAACACTTACACCAAGGCAGTAACACACCAAGGCACAAAGGCAGAAACACTAGCACCAAGGCAGAAACACTTACACCAAGGCAATAACACTTACACCGAGGCAGAAACACTTACACCACGGCAGTAACACTTATACCAAGGTAGTAACACACCAAGGCACAACACTTACACCAAGGCAGCAACACTTACACCAAGGCAGTACCAATTAAACCAAGGCAGTGACACACCAAGGCACCAAGGCAGTAACACACCAAAGCAGTAACAAACACTTGCACCAAGGCAGAAACAAACACTTACACCAAGGCAGTAGCACTTTTACACCAAAGCAGTAACACTTACACCAAGGCAGAAAGAAACACTTGCACCAAGGCAGTGACACTTACACCAAGGCAGAAACACTTACACCGAGGCAATAACACTTACACCGAGGCAGAAACACTTACACCAAGGCAGTACCAATTAAACCAAGGCAGTGACACACCAAGGCACCAAGGCAGTAACACACCAAGGCAGAAACACTTGCACCAAGGCAGTAACTCACCAAGGCACCAAGGCAGAAATACTTGCACTAAGGCACCAAGGCAGTAACACATCAAGCTAGTAGCATACCAAGGCAGAAACACTTGCACCAAGGCAGTAACACTTGCACCAAGGCAGTAACACTTGAACCAAGACAGAAACACTTTTACAACAATGCAGTAACACTTTTACACCAAGGCAGTAACACTTACACCAAGGCAGTAACAAACACTTACACCAAGGCAGAAACATTTACATCAAGACAGAAACACTTACATCAAGACAGAAACACTTACACCAAGGCAGTAACACTTACACCAAGGCCGTAACAATTACACCAAGGCAGTAACACTTTTACATCAAGGCAGTAACACTAACACCAAAGCAGTAACAAACACTTACACCAAGGCAGAAACACTTATACCAAGGCAGAAACACTTACACCAAGGCAGAAACACTTACACCAAGGCAGTAACACACCAAGGCACAAAGGCAGAAACACTAGCACCAAGGCACAAACACTTACACCAAGGCAATAACACTTACACCAAGGCAGAAACACTAGCACCAAGGCAGAAACACTTACACCAAGGCAATAACACTTACACCGAGGGAGAAACACTTACACCACGGCAGTAACACTTATACCAAGGTAGTAACACACCAAGGCACAACACTTACACCAAGGCAGCAACACTTACACCAAGGCAGTACCAATTAAACCAAGGCAGTGACACACCAAGGCACCAAGGCAGTAACACACCAAGGCAGAAACACTTGCACCAAGGCAGTAACTCACCAAGGCACCAAGGCAGAAATACTTGCACTAAGGCACCAAGGCAGTAACACATCAAGCTAGTAGCATACCAAGGCAGAAACACTTGCACCAAGGCAGTAACTTTTGCACCAAGGCAGTAACACTTGAACCAAGACAGAAACACTTTTACAACAATGCAGTAACACTTTTACACCAAGGCAGTAACACTTACACCAAGGCAGTAACAAACACTTACACCAAGGCAGAAACATTTACATCAAGACAGAAACACTTACATCAAGACAGAAACACTTACACCAAGGCAGTAACACTTACACCAAGGCCGTAACAATTACACCAAGGCAGTAACACTTTTACATCAAGGCAGTAACACTAACACCAAAGCAGTAACAAACACTTACACCAAGGCAGAAACACTTATACCAAGGCAGAAACACTTACACCAAGGCAGAAACACTTACACCAAGGCAGTAACACACCAAGGCACAAAGGCAGAAACACTAGCACCAAGGCACAAACACTTACACCAAGGCAATAACACTTACACCAAGGCAGAAACACTAGCACCAAGGCAGAAGCACTTACACCAAGGCAATAACACTTACACCGAGGGAGAAACACTTACACCACGGCAGTAACACTTATACCAAGGTAGTAACACACCAAGGCACAACACTTACACCAAGGCAGCAACACTTACACCAAGGCAGTACCAATTAAACCAAGGCAGTGACACACCAAGGCACCAAGGCAGTAACACACCAAGGCAGAAACACTTGCACCAAGGCAGTAACTCACCAAGGCACCAAGGCAGAAATACTTGCACTAAGGCACCAAGGCAGTAACACATCAAGCTAGTAGCATACCAAGGCAGAAACACTTGCACCAAGGCAGTAACACTTGCACCAAGGCAGTAACACTTGAACCAAGACAGAAACACTTTTACAACAATGCACTAACACTTTTACACCAAGGCAGTAACACTTACACCAAGGCAGTAACAAACACTTACACCAAGGCAGAAACATTTACATCAAGACAGAAACACTTACATCAAGACAGAAACACTTACACCAAGGCAGTAACACTTACACCAAGGCCGTAACAATTACACCAAGGCAGTAACACTTTTACATCAAGGCAGTAACACTAACACCAAAGCAGTAACAAACACTTACACCAAGGCAGAAACACTTATACCAAGGCAGAAACACTTACACCAAGGCAGAAACACTTACACCAAGGCAGTAACACACCAAGGCACAAAGGCAGAAACACTAGCACCAAGGCACAAACACTTACACCAAGGCAATAACACTTACACCAAGGCAGAAACACTAGCACCAAGGCAGAAACACTTACACCAAGGCAATAACACTTACACCGAGGGAGAAACACTTACACCACGGCAGTAACACTTGCACCAAGGCAGTAACACTTTTACACCAAGGCAGTAACACTTTTACACCAAGGCAGAAACACTTACACCAACGCAGTAACAAACACTTACACCAAGGCAGTAACAAACATTTACACCAAGGCAGTAACAAACATTTACACCAAGGCAGAAACATTTACACCAAGGCAGTAACAAACACTTATACCAAGGCAGTAACACTCCCACCAAAGCAGTAACACTCACACCAAGGCAGTAACACTTACACCAAGGCAGAAACTCTTACACCAAGGCAGAAACACTCACACCAAGGTAGTAACACACCAAGGCACAACACTTAAACCAAGACAGCAACACTTACACAAAGACAGCAACATTTACACCAAGGCAGAAACACTTACACCAAGGCAGAAACACTTACACCAAGGCAGAAACACTTACACCAAGGCAGTAACACTTGCACCAAGGCAGTAACACTTACACCAAAGCAGTAACACTTACACCAAGGCAGAAACACTTACACCAAGGTAGTAACACACCAAGGCACAAAGACAGAAACACTTGCACCAAGGCAGTAACACTTACACCAAGGCAGTAACACATACACCAAAGCAGTAACACTTACACCAAAGCAGTAACACTTACACCAAGGCAGAAACACTTACACCAAGGTAGTAACACACCAAGGCACCAAGACAGAAACACTCACACCAAGGCAGTAACACTTACACCAAGGCAGTAACACTCACACCAAGGCAGAAACACTTACACCAAGGTAGTAACACACCAAGGTAGTAACACACCAAGGCACCAAGCCAGAAACACTTGCACCAAGCCAGAAACACTTGCACCAAGCCAGAAACACTTGCACCAAGCCAGAAACACTTGCACCAAGCCAGTAACACTTGCACCAAGGCAGTAACACTTACACCAAGGCAGTAACACTTACACCAAGGCAGTAACACTTACACCAAGGCAGAAACACTTACACCAAGGTAGTAACACACCAAGGGCTTCATTCAATTACATTGGCCAATTGAATAGGGCTCTAAATAAGCACATAACATATATTTTTTAAAGAAGTTTTTAGTTAGTAAACATCTATCTAATAACAAGTTTTTCACTAACTAAAAACTTCTTTAAAAAAATGTTGCTATGTGCTTATTTAGACCCCTATTCAATTGGGCAAATTGCAATTGAATGAGGGCCCTAGGCACCAAGGCAGTAACACACCAAGGGCCTCATTCAATTGCAAATTGCCCAATTGAATAGGGCTCTAAATAAGCACATAACATATTTTATTAAACTTTTATCCAAAAGCAAGGTTTTCACTAATTAAAAACTTCTTTAAAAAATATATGTTATGTGCTTATTTAGAGCCCTATTCAATTGGCCAAATTGCAAATGAATGAGGGCCCAAGGCACCAAGACAGAAACACTTGCACCAAGGCAGTAACACTTGCACCAAGGCAGTAACACTTGCACCAAGGCAGTAACAATTAAACCAAGGCAGTAACAATTACACCAAGGCAGTAACACTTGCACCAAGACAGTAACACTTGCTCCAAGGCAGTAACAATTACACCAAGGCAGTAACACATACACCAAAGCAGTAACACTTACACCAAAGCAGTAACACTTACACCAAGGCAGAAACACTTACACCAAGGTAGTAACACACCAAGGCACCAAGACAGAAACACTTGCACCAAGGCAGTAACACTTACACCAAGGCAGTAACACATACACCAAAGCAGTAACACTTACACCAAAGCAGTAACACTTACACCAAAGCAGTAACACTTACACCAAGGCAGAAACACTTACACCAAGGTAGTAACACACCAAGGCACCAAGGGCCTCATTCTATTATCGGCCGCAGCCGTTGCGGGGCCGCAAGGACCGGCCGCAAGCTATTCTGCCATTCTATTCCCTTACGGCCGGGGATTCCGGCAGGCTTGCGGCCGGTGCCTTGCTATCTCTTGCGGCCGCTCGCGCCGGAGGAAAGCCTTTGATCTAAAACGGCCGCAAGAGATTTGCAATTCAATTGCTCCGGGAAACATCTCTGCAAGGCTAAAAACGAGCCGCAGCTTACTTGCAGGAAAGAGGTCTCGCTAGCACCAATTAAGCACATAAAATAGCTCAAATAAAGCCATCCTGCACTTTGAGAAGACTATAAAGGGATTTTAGGTGTTAGAAAAAATAGCACATAATTATCCTGTACTCAAATCCGTAAAATATTTAATTTTTAATATCCGTAAAATATCCATGTAAAAAGTACAGAGTGCTTGGAGCACCTCAGACACGCCCACGCCGCAGCCGGAAAATAAACAGTTAATTTGAACTCGGGTTTGGGCAGATGTGCAAGCTTGAGAGTGGGTTTCTTTTAATCCTCATGTCCCCCAATATGATCCCTAGCATTTACAGAGCTGTACAGTGCAGGCTTGAATTTATATTTGAGTTTTTATATTTCACAGATTACGGCCAGTTCCAAGATATGCGGCCGGTCGTAAAAGGAGATCCTTGCGGGGCCGTATAATAGAATCGCGAGTTAACAGAACCCCCGCAAGGAATCGCAGCCTTACGGCCGATTTACGGCCGATAATAGAATGAGGCCCCAAGACAGAAACACTTGCACCAAGGCAGTAACACTTACACCAAGGCAGTAACACATACACCAAAGCAGTAACACTTACACCAAAGCAGTAACACTTACACCAAGGCAGAAACACTTACACCAAGGTAGTAACACACCAAGGCACCAAGACAGAAACACTCACACCAAGGCAGTAACACTTACACCAAGGCAGTAACACTCACACCAAGGCAGAAACACTTACACCAAGGTAGTAACACACCAAGGTAGTAACACACCAAGGCACCAAGCCAGAAACACTTGCACCAAGCCAGAAACACTTGCACCAAGCCAGAAACACTTGCACCAAGCCAGTAACACTTGCACCAAGGCAGTAACACTTGCACCAAGGCAGTAACACTTACACCAAGGCAGTAACACTTACACCAAGGCAGAAACACTTACACCAAGGCAGTAACACACCAAGGCACAAAGGCAGAAACACTAGCACCAAGGCAGTAACACTTGCACCAAGGCAGTAACACTTACACCAAGGCAGTAACACTTACACCAAGGCAGAAACTCTTACACCAAGGCAGAAACTCTTACACCAAAGCAGTAACAAACACTTACACCAAGGCAGAAACATTTACACCAAGGCAGTAACAAACACTTACACCAAGGCAGAAACAAACACTTACACCAAGGCAGTAACACTCCCACCAAGGCAGAACTACTTACACCAAGGCAGAAACATTTACACCAAGGCAGAAACATTTACACCAAGGCAGAAACACTTACACCAAGGCAGTAACGCTCACACCAAGGCAGTAACACACCAAGGCACCAAGGCACCAAGACAGAAACACTTACACCAAGGCAGTAACACTTTTACACCAAGGCAGTAACAATTTACACCAAGGCAGAAACTCTTACACCAAGGCAGTAACAAACACTTACACCAAGGCAGTAACATTTACACATAGTCAGAAACACTTTTACACCAAGAAAGAAACATTTACACCAAGGCAGTAACAAACACTTACATCAAGGCAGAAACAAACATTAACACCAAGGCAGTAACACTTTTACAACAAGGCAGTAACACTTTTACACCAAGGAAGAAACTCTTACACCAAGGCAGAAACTCTTACACCAAGGCAGTAACAAACACTTACACCGAGGCAGTAACAAACACTTGCACCAAGGCAGAAACAAACACTTACACCAAGGCAGTAACACTTTTACACCAAGACAGAAACACTTACACCAAGGCAGTAACAAACACTTACACCAAGGTAGTAACACACCAAGGTAGTAACACACCAAGGCACCAAGCCAGAAACACTTGCACCAAGCCAGAAACACTTGCACCAAGCCAGAAACACTTGCACCAAGCCAGTAACACTTGCACCAAGGCAGTAACACTTACACCAAGGCAGTAACACTTACACCAAGGCAGAAACACTTACACCAAGGTAGTAACACACCAAGGGCCTCATTCTATTATCGGCCGCAGCCGCTGCGGGGCCGCAAGGACCGGCCGCAAGCTATTCTGCTATTCTATTCCCTTACGGCCGGGGACTCCGGCAGGCTTGCGGCCGGTGCCTTGCTATCTCTTGCGGCCGATCGCGCCGGAGGAAAGCCTTTGATCTAAAACGGCCGCAAGAGATTTGCAATTCAATTGCTCCGGGAAACCTCTCTGCAAGGCTAAAAGCGAGCCGCAGTTACTTGCAGGAAAAAGGTCTCGCTAGCACCAATTAAGCACATAAAATAGCTCAAATAAAGCCATCCTGCACTTTGAGAGGACTATAAAGGGATTTTAGGTGTTAGAAAAAATAGCACATAATTATCCTGTACTCAAATCCGTAAAATATTTCATTTTTAATATCCGTAAAATATCAATGTAAAAAGGCCAGAGTGCTTGGAGCACTTCAGACACGCCCACGCCGCAGCCGGAAAATAAACAGTTAATTTGAACTCGGGTTTGGGCAGATGTGCAAGCTTGAGAGTGGGTTCCATTTAATCCTCATGTCCCCCAATATGATCCCTAGCATTTACAGAGCTGTACAGTGCAGGCTTGAATTTATTTTTGCGTTTTTATATTTCACAGATTACGGCCGGTTCCAAGATATGCGGCCGGCCGTAAAAGGAGATCCTTGCTGGGCCGTATAATAGAATCGCGAGTTAACTGAACCCTCGCAAGGAATCGCAGCCTTACGGCCGATTTACGGCCGATAATAGAATGAGGCCCCAAGGCACCAAGGCAGTAACACACCAAGGGCCTCATTCAATTGCAAATTGCCCAATTGAATAGGGCTCTAAATAAGCACATAACATATTTTATTAAACTTTTATCCAAAAGCAAGGTTTTCACTAATTAAAAACTTCTTTAAAAAATATATGTTATGTGCTTATTTAGAGCCCTATTCAATTGGCCAAATTGCAATTGAATGAGGGCCCAAGGCACCAAGACAGAAACACTTGCACCAAGGCAGTAACACTTACACCAAGGCAGTAACACTTGCACCAAGGCAGTAACACTTGCACCAAGGCAGTAACAATTACACCAAGGCAGTAACACTTGCACCAAGGCAGTAACACTTGCTCCAAGGCAGTAACAATTACACCAAGGCAGTAACACATACACCAAAGCAGTAACACTTACACCAAAGCAGTAACACTTACACCAAGGCAGAAACACTTACACCAAGGTAGTAACACACCAAGGCACCAAGACAGAAACACTTGCACCAAGGCAGTAACACTTACACCAAGGCAGTAACACATACACCAAAGCAGTAACACTTACACCAAAGCAGTAACACTTACACCAAAGCAGTAACACTTACACCAAGGCAGAAACACTTACACCAAGGTAGTAACACACCAAGGGCCTCATTCTATTAGCGGCCGCAGCCGTTGCGGGGCCGCAAGGACCGGCCGCAAGCTATTCGGCTATTCTATTCCCTTACGGCCGGGGGCTCCGGCAGGCTTGCGGCCGGCGCCTTGCGGCCGCTCGCGCCGGAGGAAAGCCTTTGATCTAAAACGGCCGCAAGGAAATCGGCCGTAAGAAAGACCCGGTTGCTATTCAATTGCTCCGGGAAACCTCTCTGCAAGGCTAAAAGCGAGCCGCAGCTTACTTGCAGCAAACAGGTCCCGCTAGCACCAATTAAGCACATAATAAAGCCCAAATAAAGCCATCCTGCACTCTGATGAGACAATAAAGTGATTGTAGGTGTTAGCAAAAATAGCACAACATTCCCCTATACTCAAATCTGCAATTTTTGTATTTTCAAATTCTTGTCAAATATCCGTGGACAAAGTCCCGAGGGCTTGGAGCACCTCAGACCCGCAAAGGCTGCGGGATTAGCCTCCGTCAAGTCCGTAAATGGGTAAAATAGACCTACGGGTCGTAAAGGGCTAACTTACAAGTCGTAGCATAGAAAAGCCATCCTGTACTTTTATTAAAAGTGAAAGTGATGTTTGGTTTCAGAATTAATAGCTCAACATTCCCCTACTCTCAAATGTGCAAATAAAGATATTTAACTTCATCTATCATGCAAGCCCGCACGGGTTTGAATAACGAGCTACGGGCTTGGAGGGCACTCATCCGCCAAACCCGTACGTGCTTCACTAAGAAGCTACGGCCAAGTCTCAAGCCCGTAATCCTAAAATCAAACCTGAAATCAATTAACCAATAGGAAGATGACAATCAAGGGCACAAATAGTTTAAAAGGGAGTGAAATTCTGTAATCTGTGACTGTGTTGTATGCTGTGCAAGTGGACACACAGGTCTTGGAGTTGGAGGTTTTGTGAGAGCAAGAGAGATAGAGGAGGAGAGATGGAGGGAGAAGGCAGTGAAGGGAGAGGTCAGGGAGAGCAGGGCCCCCAGCCACAGGCTGGCCAGCAAGCTGCTGCTGCACGCAAAAGGGCAGCAAACTTTACCAGCCAGGAGATCGAAACACTGGTTAGAGGAGTGCAAGCCCGACACTCCATCCTAACCGGTGGGAGTGAAGTGAGGCCCAGGCAGAGGACAGATGCCTGGAAGGAGATTGCGGCTGAGGTCTCCTCGCTGGGGTATGCGAATCGTACCTGGCAGTCTGTCCAGCACCGGTTCCAAGACTGCCGCATCGATGTAAAAAAGAAGATGGCCGATGAGGCCAAAGCAGCACGTGGAACCGGTGGTGGGCCGCCACAAACCTTCACATACCCCGGTTGGGAGGCCACAGTCCGCGACATGATCCGGCCAGCGTCAGTCGTGGGCCTCCCTAGCCTGGTGGACTCCGGTCGGCCTGAAACCCTGCAATGTGAGTACCATGTACACCGTAACACCCTCATATGTACGCACATGTACCCCACACAGATAGATAACTGACGTTGAATTGCACTGTAAGATATCTGGTTGTGACTACAGATATATGAGGCTGCGAAAATCATGTAAATCCAGTGTAAAGAAATCTACTTGTCAGAATTGTTATCAATGAAATATATGTCCAATACCTCCTCCCACAACTGATTATGATACCGTTTTGCAAATCTATTGATGTTACTGTTATGTTTGCTGTTGGTTCCCAGTGCATATAAAGCATACATGACAACTCTATTGCAATTGATTTTTTATTGTCATGAGTTCCCCTGTCACACTCTACTCCATGTTAAACTGGCCCATCCATAGCTGTTTGGCTTAACCCTCCTACTGCTTAGAATTCATGTACATTTTGAAACTAGGTATAACGGATGTATCCTGTTTTATGTGGGCATTTCAGTATGTGCTGGAAGAGTGCCGCCGCCGACTCTAGGGATGCGGCTGCGCTTGCGTCCCCATGTAGCCGTCAAAAATAGTTGGTACACCCAAAGCCCGTAACCCTCTAACCCTAACCCCCTAAACACCACTTTCTAACTCTAACCCATCCCCCCTAACTGTAGCCAGAACCTGAAACCCATAACCACTTACCTGGCCTGCTGGGCTGGCGTAGCTAGAGTCGTTGGTGGGGCACTTCCAGAGATGCGCACATATGCGCACATACAACAGGATAGGTCCGGTCTAGCTGGTACATCACCATGAGAGTACATGTATGGATGTGCACACTGCAGCATATGCGGATACAGACTCTGATGGACTGTAAGTTTGTGTTGTGTAACAGCATAATCTGGACCATGTTACATTAACATGTTAACTCACATTGCTGAGGATTGGTCACAGATTGGTCTGTCTCACACACTGGCCAACAGATTCAGATGAGCACGTGTTCTAATTAACTGCAGTTGGCACACCGCACCAGCATTACATATAGCCATGGGCCCTTTCCTGTTATCTGACCGTGACTGCTGGTAGCAGCAGTGAGCAGCCTCTACATGTCACAGCATTTTCCTGGAGATTATATAATCATGCAGATTTAGTGGGTTATGGTGTTGTTAAGGTAAGGGGTTCGGATAAGTGTGAGGGCTAGTGCTTTTGGGCTTCTGTGTAAGTTGAAAATGATGTATATAACAGTGGCAGCGCCATCTATCAGCCCCTTGGTCCAACTGCTGCTGCCAGTAGTCGGTGTCACATAACAGGAAAGATCCCAGCCAGGATCCACAATACTAATGATGCAAATCAATTTTGATTGGCGTCAAACATTCACAGCCAATTACAAGTCACTCTGATCTCAGAGATATGGAAACAACAATACTCAAATCAAAATCTTGTCTCATTTCAGTACCAGCCAGGCGTCCCCTGCCTCCTCAGGGACCTGCAACATGTCAAGATGCAGGACCACCAGCAGCCACATCCCCTGCAGCAGGCCCATCGTACCAAAGCCCACCTGGGCCATCCACGAGGTGCCATCAATTGCCTCCAGCCAGGATAATGGTACCGCCTGGCTCCCAGCCAATGTGGGCTGGCCAAATGTTGGGCCACCCAATGTGGTCCCATTCCAGTTGTGCCCCCAATATGGCTTCACAAACAATGCTGCCCTGGAGCATGGGCCCCTGGCAGGGCATGTGGCCCCCGCAGGACCAGCAGGCCACTGTGGCCACTCCGGCCCAACAGGCCCCGCAGGCCCAGACAGCCGCTGTGGCCAATCAAGACCAACAGGCCCCGCAGGCCCAGACAGCCGCTGCGGCCACTCAAGACCAACAGGCCCCGCAGGCCCAGACAGCCGCTGCGGCCACTCAAGACCAACAGGCCCCGCAGGCCCAGACAGCCGCTGCGGCCACTCAAGACCAACAGGCCCCGCAGGCCCAGACAGCCGCTGTGGCCACTCAAGACCAACAGGCCCCGCAGGCCCAGACAGCCGCTGTGGCCACTCAAGACCAACAGGCCCCGCAGGCCCAGACAGCCGCTGTGGCCACTCAAGACCAACAGGCCCCGCAGGCCCAGCCAGCCACTCCGGCCCCGCAGGCCCAGCAGGCGTCTCCCAGGCAGGACACACCAGTAAGCAGTGCCTCCACCCAGAGGACACAGTGGTCTGGGTTGCTGGCAGTTAGTCCTGCGCTGTCAGCGGCCCAGTGCCCGGATTTCCTGGCTCATCTCCAGCATGAGCGTGAGCAAAATCAACAGTTCATGCTGGAGATGAGACGCCATGATGCCAGGCAGCTCGAGGAGAGGAGAAGCAATAACGCCCGGAACTTCCAGGAGAGGAGACGCAACAATGCCCGGAACTTACAGGAGAGGAGACGCAACAATGCCCGGAACTTACAGGAGAGGAGACGCAACAATGCCCAGAATTTACAGGAGAGGAGATGCCATAATGACCAAGTCTTGGCTCAAATGACCCTGCAAAATCAGCGGATGTTCCAGGAGGCGAGGCGTCATAATCAGTTAATGGAGGAGTACGCCCGAAGGCCTGAAATGGCCCGAGAAGGCCAGCACCAAGACCGGGCTACTCCTTCAAACTCGCCTCCGTCAACATCCCACACCCTGTCCCCAGCATCCAGGCCGGAAGAGCCTCCAAACACCCGAAGAGGTCGGGGCCGGCCTAGAGGACCATCTTCCAAAGGCCAGGAGAGCCAGGAAAAACCCAAGCGAAAGCGGAAATAGGTGAGAACATGTTCATGTTGCATATAGAAGCAATTGATGTCCCAGATCTATTGACGTTGAGGTGTTGCAGTCAATGCGTATATTGTTCTAATTGATGTCTTGTTCTTATCTCTTTAGGTTCCATTTTATTGATGTCCATGGATTTCTGCCTCCCGTTTTTTTTGTTGTAAATATTTGTGAAAGCAACATAAGATTAAACATTATGTATTGCTCACATTATCATTGTTTGTTTCGTTTGTACTGTACCATGATTGGTAAACACCACATGAATGCTACACACCAACGTTATTGGATTAGTACATACATCTTCCTTCAATATACCAGCCCTGTGTTAATGTAGGGTTGGGGTAACAGCCACTAGTGCAGCTGAGGGTGGAGGTAATATTCATGAGTTTGATTACAGTAACGGTGATGCATGATATTCATGTTCATGACACATGGATAGATTAATTCAGGGGAAATATCAAAAGTGAGTCCACCCCTAAGTGAAATTGGCGATTATTTTGTGTGGCCACCATTATTTTCCTGCACTGACTTAACCCTCATGGGGATGGAGTTCCCCAGAGTTTCACAGGTTGCCACTGGAGTCCTCTTACACTCCTTCATGATGATATCATGGA
The DNA here is from genome assembly GCA_027410445.1 of Discoglossus pictus. Classification (NCBI taxonomy): domain Eukaryota; kingdom Metazoa; phylum Chordata; class Amphibia; order Anura; family Alytidae; genus Discoglossus; species Discoglossus pictus. The sequence goes on from CM050163.1 coordinate 286,435,515, forward strand.
GCTGGTGGATGTTAGAGACCTTGCACTCCCTGTAATGGAGTTGGAACACGCAGTCCAATATCTCCGCTGGTATACGGTACAATATCCAAGAAGCACTACAGTCTCACCATTCCCAACCTGCAATATTTGCCCACACTCAATTGGGAGTCAAATGAATACGGACTTTATTTTGTTGCCCAGAAATATATATATATACACATCTCTTCCCACAGGCAATACACACATCCCCCATAGTTGGCCACACAATACACATTGAGGGACAACAGGTGGGTCACACCTCCCGGAGACTACCTGGCTACTTTGATACAATCAGACATTGCTTAGATCATCCTTCTTTGTTATGTCTGATAATGAAAACACTTTATACAATAGACTTCCTTATCCTATGATGAGTCTCTGTACTAGGATTATCTATTATGCCAAGGTCTGCAATAGTCTGGGCTAAGATTTTGCCGAGCAGAAACCAACATACATACAGTATAACAGTATGATCATATTTTAACCATAACCATAAAACAGGGTAAAACAGTGATGGGTTCCGTTACACTCCACATCTTCCATTTGAGGAGTTCCCCACAGATGCTCAATAGGGTTTAGGTCTGGTGACCTACTTGGCCAGTTCATCAACTATTGACCTTCAGCTTCTTTAGCCAGGCAGTGGTCGGCTTGGAGGTGTGTTTGTTGTCGTTAGCATGTTGTAATACTGCCCTGCGGCCTGTTCTCCTATCTGAGGGATCATGCTCTTTCTCAGTTTGTCACAGTACATGTTGGCATTCATGGGTTCCCTCAAAGAACTGTAGCTCCTCAGTGCTGGCAGCATGCATGCAGGCCCAGACCAAACATATATGCATGTGTATAGATGTTTTTGCTAATATGTTGTGTGGCTTCCCACTATATGCATTTACCTAATTATGTCAGATGCTGCCTCCCCTCTCTCTGCATCACTGTTTTGGTTTAAAATGATGGGTACATCTCATATCAATGTTTTTGTGTTCGTTGTGACTTATCCATTTATCTCTGGCACTGGGGAGCTACAGTCCATTGAGGGAACCATGAATGAAAACATGTACTGTGACATACTGAAGCAGAACATGATCCCCTCCCTTGGGAGACTGGGCTGCAGGGCAACATAACATAACGACCCTAAACACACCGCTAAGACGACACTGCCTTGCTAAAGAAGGTAAAGGTGATGGACTGGCCAAGCTTGTCGACAGACCAAAACCATATTGAGCATCTGTGGGGCATCCTCAAACTGACGGTGGGGGAGTGCAAGGTCTCTAGCATCAACCAGCTCTGATGTATCATTAAGGAGTGGAAGAGGACTCCAGTGGCAACCTGGGAAGCTCGGGTGAACTCCCTGGCCATGAGGGTTAATGCAGTTCTGGCAAATAATGGTGGCCACACATAATTGACATTTCATGTCAATTTTGACATTTCAAATTAAGGGTGTACTCACTTTTGGTGACAATGGTTTACACATTAATGGCTGGGTATTGAGTTATTGATGGGTCCGAAAAATTACTTTACATTGTAGCAGAGTGTCATTTCTTCAGTGTTGTCACATGAAAGGATGTACTAAAATGTTAACAACAATGTGACGGGTGTACTCACTTATGTTAGATACTGTGGCCCTCATTTAATTGCAATTTGGCCAATTGAATAGGGCTTGAAATAAGCACATAACATATATTCTCTGAAAAATGTTTGAGTTAGTAAACATCTCTACCAAATCAAGGTTTTCACTAACTAAAATCTGTTTGACACAATATATGTTCTGTGCTTATTTTGAGCCCCATTCAATTGGCAAAATCGCAATTGAATGAGGCCCTGTATGTTCACTATTAGGATGTGAGCCACTTACAGAAACCTGTCTCATTTGTCTGTTTCTGCGTCAGATAGATTGTTAATACCAACCTTCCCTTATGTTTGAAATCAGTAATGCAAACACACTGTGAGAATTCTATTGACACCCCTAACTGATGGTGCAGAGCACAGATGTGGAGTCTGAAGGTCCTTTTATTGATGTTCCGGAAATGCTATGGTATCAACATTGACGAGGCAGACACAAACAACATCGCAGATAAATCATATTTAATATTTAACGAAATTAACAAGGCAAGCTTGCCACAAAGCCACAGGTTGACTAATCAACACAGGTATGCAAAGGATCATGGTGGAGGGGGGTAGGATACAAAATCCAAGTAACACAGGGAAATAGGGATATGAGAGCAGAATGCAGGCATGGAAAATTACATGGATATGGATGATCAGGGGATGTACAGTATATCAACCAACATTAGGCAATATAATAGATCTCATTATTGTTCCGACATATATATAACAGTCAATAAGGAAACACCATAATAATCCAGAATAAGGTGATATACATATGGGGAGAGCAAAATGTATGCTTGGGTGTTAAACGGACACTCTGATGCCACATCAGAAGTATAAGTGCTCAATCAGTGAATGCTATGAGCCCATAACGTCAGTTCTCACGCAACAATAAGCAGCACATAGATAACCTTGGTCAAAAAGATGGTGACCTGACCAGGACCATATCAGTCAGATGTTACTTATTGCAGAGAACTCACAACAAACAAGGCAATATCAGTGATAGTTTGTTCTCTGATTGAGCATCTATACTCACTGTTGTTGAATATGCATAACTGAAGATTAACGTAACCTCCTTAACTGTTAAGTCCCAAGCCTGGATTTACTCTTCCCCATATGCACAGGGAGGGTCACATCAGCACTGAAGAAAAGATCTTGAAGGGTTGGTGCTGCAGGCTTCACAACAGTCCAAGTAGAGGAGAGGATAGAATGTCTAAACCAATAGGTACCGGTGAATCGAGATAGACTATATGAGCATACACATGCTGTGGATATACCAGGAACATCAGCTGACAGATGTCACATCACATCTGCATTGTATAATGAAATTGTCTCGTGACACATATCGGCTATTCAGTCAAGGTCATCAGATATCAAACTGGATCCAACAAAGCAATGAAACGGACACATGCACATACATGAGGACATTGACATGGCCACGGAATGTCAGGATGTTTATCGTCATGCCTTTGTTTATCGTCATGCCTTGTTCTGACCGGGATCTGGAATACAAACACACAAATAATATATTAGTGGAAACCTTACATATGCCATATGAGCAGCCACCAACAGATGTAGGTATGTCGGCACACGTTAGGCATTGGGATCTCGTACAAGCTAACCATCTGTACGATGATAATGATGGGCCCAGACTAATTTGTCCTGATGTGGGAATATTAGGATTAGTCGAATTCTCATTTATTTGTATTGTGCAAACATATTCCGTAACGCTGTACTGGGGAGAAGAACACAAAAATATACAGTATGTAATATTGACAACGCAAGAAAATGGAGGGCCCTGTTTGGAGCGTAAAGTCTGTTGATAAATGATTTGTTCACAAAGGCCCACACAAGATTAGAAAATCACCACTTCCAAGTTAAAGGTAATGGACATGGGGAAGAGTAGATAAGGAATAGCAAGGTTAATAAGTAAGTGAGAGATACATAGGAAGGAGGTTGTGTCAAGTAGAAAGATATGCATTAGTCGGAGAGGAAAGGGATCAGATGTAAAGTGCGATGCACTATTTTGTAATAAGGTATCTGCCCCATGTGGACAGATAATGTAATCTGCAGATGGGACAGTCAGGAGACACATAGTTTAACCACAGCTTGAGTAGGATTAGGTGATGGGCGAATAAAAGGAGAGAGGTGGGCATGAGAGTTGAAATGAAAATGATGCAGACAAAAAGGGGAGAAGTAAAGAAGAGTCTGAGGAAAAGGCAGGGGATGTGAGGAAGAAGACAAGAGAAAACATAGTGGAAAGGGTTAATTGGGATAGTTAGCAGAAGACTTGAGTGACTCAAATTAAGGGTAAACAGGGGTGGAGAGAGAGAGAGAGAGAGAGACACCAGTGCATCCTGTAATAGAAAGGGAAGATCACAACTATCACACATTGATACATGTTCGGACATCTACATGTGGTTCTCTACCTTGGATAGATCAAGTGGAGTATTCAACGAAGAGATCTGTTCCCCCAGGACACGTCTGCATGGTCCGATAAACATTTCGGACCGCTTCAGCAATACATAGGGGATGTCTTGGGGAAAAAGAAAGTTAGGCCTACATTAATGGAGTTATTAGTCATTTCCTCTCATGCATACATGCACATGTTTCCCGCAAATACTCACTTACAATGTAGACGCCATTGATGTAGCTGATGTTCTGTTGCTGGCAAGGTTGTTTCCCATGTCTGTGTGGGTAAACAATGTGTTGACACACGGCAACAGTTCTGTAATGGCAATATGATGAGATGAGTCACACAATCCATATGATATATTGCACAATGATTCCTAGTTAACACATCCTTGAGACTATTCCTGTTATCTGACTGAGAATGCTTTTAACCAGCATTCGCTGACAAAGAACAGGGGACATCCCCTCTTTGCATCACATGAGGTACATTTCTTATGGTTTACAGTATGCTGTTATGTTCATATATCCAGATTGCTAGGAATTGCATTGACCTCCATGGGATGTGGAATAGCATGATCAGACAATGTGAACATTACTGTTCTGGGCAGATGTTTTCAAATACGATTGTGAGGCCTATATCCATTGACATTGTGGAATACATCAGACCATCCTTTAGCTTAGCTTCTTGAGGTTGGCAGATATCAATATATATGATGTGTATGGGAATGTGCGCATACTTACCAGTAACGGATATCAGAGCAGGCTGTATTTGATCCAGTATGAATAATGCGTCACGAGACATATGTTACATCACAAAGCTATCCTCTACTGTGGACTGTTGGATATTCTGGAAGACAATGGGGAAGGAGAAAAGAGATGTATTAGTAACCATAAGCCATGTACATTTGAGTTGGTTGTAATTAGTTTCAGACTTACATGGGAAGTACTCACGAATGACGTGGGCACGTAGTTGTGACCCCTGAACGTTATCCCCACCATCGGGAGGTACTGGACGCTCCGCCGGTTCAAGCGGAGCATCATCAATGTTCCCCAGACAGTTTGCCTGTACTGCTATATTGTGCAGAATACAGCAGGCCATGATGATGTGACAAACCTTCCCTGGTGTATACTGTAGCGCCCCGCCAGTGGAATGTAAACATCTGAAGCGCATCTTCAGGAGTCCAAAGGTGCGCTCTATTACATTCCGGGTTCTGGCATGGGCCGCATTGTACCTCTCCTCCCCCTCTGTGCGTGGATTGTTCACAGGGGTCAACAACCACGGCAAACACCTATATCCTGCATCACCTGAAGGAAACAAAAATGGGAGATGTAGATATGAATGGGAGTTTGTGCTGCTCGTTAAAGCATCTGTAAATATATGCAATGATTAATGTGACGTTAGTTTAGGGATCTCTGGCTTGGAACTTCATACTCCTATGACCACGTCACATCGGGTTAGGCACAGCAACAAGCTACGATGCAATGGCTCAGTCGGCACACCTTCTTTATGGCGCAACAATGGAATAACATTACAGTGGAACATTATGTATATTTTAGGGGATCCTTTATGGGTACTCACCCAGTAGCCACCCAGGTGGAGCTTCTCCAGACTCAAAATAAAGAGGGGTGGATGACTCACGCAGGATATGGGCATCATGAGTACTTCCCGGGAAGCCGGAAACCACATTTTGTATGCGCATGCCTGCATCACAAACAGCCTGTACATTGATGGAATGATAGTGTTTGCGATTTCGGAACATGGCTTCTTGCTCTCTAGGAGGTATCAACGCTACATGTGTACAATCTATAGCACCGAGCACATTGGGGATACCTCCCATTCGAAAGAAATCTGCTTTCACCTTCAAGATCTCTTCCCCAGTGTGGGGAAAACTGATGTATCTGGCAGCTTTCGGAACGATAGCATGGAGGAATGTGCTCAGGCACCTTGAAAGGCTTGCTTGAGACATTCCCCCTACTATGCTAGCAGTGTTCTGAAAACTACCAGATGATAGGATGTGTATGGCGGCTAACATCCGTGTCATGCCTGGGATGGCTCTATTGGTCCGTGAGGAAGGCTCCATGTCCTCCCTCAGGACCGCATAGAGCTCCTCCAGGCTGGCACGGGTTAGCCTAAAACGCTCATACACTTCCACATCAGTTAACCCCTCTAATGTGACTCTGTCCCTGTACACCCTGGGTGCACGAAGCCTCCTGGCCGGCTCCTGGGCCTGCTCACCCCCCTGTGGGTCTGGCTGTGCAGGAGCCCCCACTTCATGTGCCACACCCTCTAGGGGTCTCTCATCTGGCACCCCCATCAGCTGATCACCCACATCAAGGTCCTCCTCCCTGTCTGCAGGTGCCCTCATATCCCCCTGTCCCTGTGCCACTGGAGCTCTCTCCCCTAACTGACCCCCCACCATGACCCTAGGCATGTCCTGTGATGAGCCACTTGCCTGGCTTGGTTCCGGACCACCATGGATTGCATCAGCACGCTCACCCACATTCACTCCCAGCCGCCCCTCTCTGTCACGCCTCAGCCACTCCACAGTCGCACGCCTGACATCCCGGTTTCCACTCTGCAACATTCGAAACAAATATCCATTCATACGACGCTGCGCTCTCCTCACATACCTATACGCTGTACTCATGTTGCTGCTATCCATGATGGTTCAGACTTGCTAATTCATGGATGATGGTGTGGTTATATAGCTTGCTAATTACCCCAGCTGTGATTATCCGGGTTGATTTCACAAATGGAAAAGCTCACTGGTGTATCTAAGCTTCATCATGTTATGAAGTTCCCTGATTATGGATTGGTTGAGCCATTTTAATTAGTAACCCCTAATATTCTGGCCCACATTTGATTTTGGGCCCATACTCCATGATCTATGTAATGTGGCGTGAAAATATATACAATATTTGTGTTCAAAAATCTAGATGTGATAAAAGAGATGTAAATCAGATAATGTTGATATGTTTAGGGGACACATTCTATTCTTTCTGAGTGCTAAAGGGTTAATTTGGCTGCCATTTTGAGGATGTACATGACACCACAAAAATCTCTTTTATTAACATATTTGATCATTGTGGATTGTTTTTACAGTAATTCGAATGCCTTTTATTGCTTCCTTTACACTTTTAGGGCCCTTTCAGCCCTGTTTCATTACAATGCCGTAAGTGCATCGTGTGGACTTCAACGGATGCGGCCGTAACTTAAATCTAGCCAGGCGTGAATCGCGGCCTTCCGAAGGCCGTGACGTTTAGGGCGCGCACGCAAGCTGGAAGGGGGACGGACTAGCCGCGCCCGGCACGAACTATCCAATAGCGGAATCACGCATCGCGCCACAGGTCGCACAGCCAATCACTTACGGGATAGAGCATTTGATTGACAGTGGGAGTGAATAAATAGGAATGACACGCACCCACGCCTCGACTGTGTTGTGATTTCGGACGAAGTAGCACGCGGTTCCAGGAGCTAGGTGGTTGAGAGTAGGTAAGTTGCTTTATTATCAAGTCGCGGTTTTTCTTTTTACGGGAATCCGTTACTTACATTTACGGATGCCGATGTAAAGAAGTACAATTGTGTTTTTGGCTTGTTTATAGGTGTTTGGAGGTAGTTTGGAGAGTTTGGGAGTTTATATCCGGCCCATAGGAGTTTGGAGGGAGGTAAGTTGCATTGTACATGCTTTTCATCCTATCAAGCTGTCTTTTATTTGTATGTTTTGCCAATTTCTATATTTACTGAATACACTGGTGAGAGGTACAATTGTGTTTTTTGCTTCTTTATAGGTGTTTGGAGTATTTTTGGTTGTGTGGGAGTTTGGATCCGGCCCATAGGAGTTTGGAGGGAGGTAAGTTGCATTGTACATGCTTTTCATCCTATCAAGCTGTCTTTTATTTGTATGTTTTGCCAATTTCTATATTTACTGAATACACTGGCGAGAAGTAAAATTGATTTCTTTTCTTGTTTATAGGTGTTTGGAGGATTTGGGATCTTTGATCCTGCCCTTAGGGGTTTGGAGGGAGGTAAGTTGCATTGTACATGCTTTTCATCCTATCAAGCTGTCTTTTATTTGTATGTTTTGCCAATTTCTATATTTACTGAATGCACTGGCGAGAAGTACAATTGTGTTTTTTTTGCTGTTGGCCTATAGGTTTGGCGAGTTTGTTTTTGTGGGGAGAGGAGTTTTGTGGAGGGAGGTAAGTTATTTATATTTTTCTGTTTAATATTAGATCTGTCTCTCTCTCTCAAAATCTCTCTCTATCTCTCTCTCTATATATATATATATATATAGAGAGAGAGAGAGAGATTGATTATGAGTTTGATTATGAGTTTGATTATGAGTTTGATTATGAGTTTGATTATGAGTTTGATTCTGAGTTTGATTCTGAGTTTGAGATTGAGTGTGATTGAGTTTGAGATTGAGATTGAGATTGAGATTGAGATTGAGATTGAGTTTGAGATTGAGTTTGAGATTGAGTGTGATTGAGTTTGAGATTGAGATTGAGTTTGAGATTGAGTTTGAGATTGAGTTTGATTCTGAGTTTGAGATTGAGTGTGATTGAGTTTGAGATTGAGTTTGAGATTGAGTTTGAGATTGAGTTTGAGATTGAGATTGAGTTTGAGATTGAGTTTGAGATTGAGATTGAGTTTGAGATTGAGTTTGAGATTGAGATTGAGATTGAGATTGAGTTTGAGATTGAGTTTGAGATTGAGTTTGAGATTGAGTTGTAGATTGAGTTTGAGTGAGATTTCTACACATATTTGCAATACACATAGGTGTTCCAAACTGCTTCTTCAATGGGGCTTGACAATAACTTTTTTTTAGCCTAGAACAGCAGGACCATGTAGTTTCCTACTACCTCTGGTACAGAGGATGGCTTCAGGATAGGTACCATGCCCATGAATATGTGCAGAATATAATGCAGATAGGATATTAGTGGCCTCAGACATGGTCCACTCCCCACACATGATAGAAGCACACAGTAAATAGCCGCATGCCTTGTATATATGCAAACTGTAACTGACCCTTCCACATTGTTTATGAAAGTATTGATCTAGCGTGTTTCATCAGCGCCTCTCAGGTCCAGAGTGAGAGGTGCTGTACACCCCTCCCACTGCTGTCACAGGCTCTTTCCACTTAAGGTTGATTACTGCAGTTAGTTCCAACATTGATATCCAAGCAGAAATAGTGTTATAGGCGATCAGAATGGGGGACGAGCGTGGAGCAGGCAAACCCACTAAAACATTTCTTTCTTTCTCTTTCTTTTCAGGTGGTGATGGAGGGAGAGGGAGCAGAGGGTGGAGGAGTGGCAGGGAGTCCCGGGGCGTGGAGGTGGGGAAGAGGAAGGGAGGAGTGAGGAGGAGGTACTAGTGGAGGAGGGGGAGGTAGTGGAGGAGGAGGTAGTGGAGGAGGAGGTAGTGGAGGAGGAGGTAGTGGGAGGAGGGGAGGAGAGGAGGAGGAAGGAGGAGGAAGGAGGGAGGAGAGGAGGAGAAGGAGGGAGGAGAGGAGGAGAAGGAGGGAGGAGAGGAGAGGAGGGAGAAGGGAGGAGAGTAGAGGAAGGAGGGAGGAGAGGAGAGGAGGAGGGAGAAGGGAGGAGAGGAGAGGAGGGAGAGAGGAGAGTAGAGGATGGAGGGAGGAGAGGAGAGGAGGAGGAGGGAGAGAGGAGAGTAGAGGAAGGAGGGAGGAGAGGAGAGGAGGAGGAGGGAGAGAGGAGAGTAGAGGAAGGAGGGAGGAGAGGAGAGGAGGAGGAGGGAGAGAGGAGAGGAGAGGAGGGAGGGAGGAGAGAGAGGAGGAGGAGGAAGGAGGAGGAGGAGGGAGAGTGGAGAGGGTCCTCATCCCCAGGCAGAAGAGCAAGAGGCTGTCGGCAGGTCCAGGGCCCACAATTATAGCCGGGAGGAAAACAGGGTCCTCCTGGAGGCCATCCGTGCCCGCCCCGTCATCACCTCGGGGGGTAGGGAAGTAAAGGCTGGGCCCCGTGCTACTGCTTGGCAGCAGGTGGTGGATCTGGTCAACGGTGTGGCGGGCCGTGGACGGTGTCTGCGGTCCATTAAGCACCGGTTTGACGACATCAGGGCCGCGGTGAGGAGGAAGATGGTGCAGGAGGCCGAGGGGCGGAGGGTCAAGTACCTTGCCCATGAAGGGATTGCAAGGGCCATGCTTGCACCCTCCGACGCAGCTGGAGCATCAGGCCCGGTGGAGCAGCAGGACCCAGCCTCCATGGCAGGTGAATATGACATACAGCAACATGCCACCACATGTGCATCACACACACTACACATGGCCATGACAATGACATGTCAGCTCCATGAAATAACAAGGGATAGATGGATGCATCGTTAAATTCATGAAGCTGACAAATCACTGTCATTCATGGTCACCACAACAGTAATCAAGCAATAGAGCAGGTGTGTCCAAACGCGGTCCTGGTGGGCCACACACATGGCTGGATTTGATAACCCTGCTGCGCACAGGTGAGTCAATCGCTTCTTCATTCATCCTGATTGACTCACCAGTGCACAGAAAGGATATCTTCCAATCTGGGAAAGAGTTTGGACACCCCTGTAATAGAGAGTCCATGTATTGGTGTGCCCGTTCAGCCTATGCAGTTACAGACAGCAGCCGTAATACAGATAGCGTTGTGAGCCGAGAACCATCCAGAACAGAAACCTAAGAATAGATAACAGCTAGTATAAGATAGCTAATCAGAGTAGCAAAGAGGAGAATCATCCATATTCAAGGCTAGATGTCAGATAATTAGAAATGAACACCTATCAATGAGCTAATCAACATACTAATGACATGTACCTTTCTTCTCTATCTCTCAGCATCCAGGAGGAGCTCTGGGTCCTGTGACCATAGCGAGGAGGCGGGGCCATCAGCCCCGTACCAGGATCCTCCAGCACAGGGGGAGGAGGAAAGGAGATCAGAGGGCTCGGAGTCAGAGGATGGGCTGGTCATTGACCTTGCGGGGTCACCTGCCCCAAGCCCTGGGCCTATGCCCATCCTCGAAAGGCTTGCTCTGGGGCCCTCATCCCCCCAAGGGACAGCACCTCCTTCCCCACAAAGTGTGCTGGCCTGGTCACCACCGGGCACATTCTCCCCACCGGCTCCAGCTGTGGACCTCCCCCGCATCACCTCACCACGCCCACCCAGCGGTGTCGTCGCCGCAGAGCCAGGCTGTGCAGGTGGAGACACTGGCCGTCCTGAAGGAGCTGCTGGCCAGCAGCCAGAGGATTGAGGCCAACCAGCTCCGGATGGATGCCAGCATCTCTGCCCTAAGGTCACAGATGACCCACAGCCTGGCCAGGCTGTCCAGGGAGGTGAGGAGGCACCACATGACATCGGAGCACCTTCAGGTCAGGCTGCTCAGACATGCCATGGTCCCCAGCCCAGCATCAACGGGGATCTCACAATCCCCCAGCCAAGAGCAGCCTGGCCCCTCCTCTCCTCCCATGTGTCCGCCACCGCCCAGACCACCGCTGCCTGGCACCGCCCGCCCCCCCCGCCCTCCCCCCCCACCATCACCACCAGAGGGGAGACGGAGGATGGGCACAGGTGATGTGGGTCCTGGGCCCAAGCGGAGGAGGACATAGGGTCTCATTCAATTGCAATGTGGCCGATTGCTAAGGGATCAATTTGAGCACAGAGCATATTTTCTACAGATGTTTGTAGTTAGTGAACTTCTCTCCAAAAGCAAGGTCTTCACTAACTACAAACGTCTGTAAATAAATATATGCTCTGTGCTTATATAGAGCCCTTTTCAATCGGCCATATCGCAATTGAATGACGCCCATAGGGTCTGCAGACATGTTTTCGCCTTCTCAACAGCACTCCTCAGTGACCATCAATTGGTCACAGGTTAAAACACAACACAAAGGGCCTCATTAAAATGTGATTTGGGCAATTGAATAGGGCTCTATATAAGCACATAGCATATTGGTTTTACAGAAGTTTTTAGTTAGTGAAGACCTGGCTCTTGCATAGAAGTTCCCTAACTAAAAACTTGCTTTCAAAAAGATGCTGGGTGCTTATATAGAGCCCTATTCAATTTGTTACATAGCAATTTAATGAGGCTGTTAATTAGTAGTGTGACCAATACATTGTCACTAAGGAGTGCTGTTGAGAAGAGATGCTGCAGGCCCTATGATGTTTTCAGGCCTTATTTTTTAGGTTTTGTCTTTTTTTTTAATTTTTTAATTTTAGGTCCATGAAGGCATCTCCTACATCTGCAAGCATTGTGGAGGAATTATGAGGTGGAGGGTTTTCCCAGTGCCTCTCAGGTAGACATGCCTTCAATGGCAGCCCCCTTAACATGTAGCTCCCACAATCTTAAAGCTATCACATAGCCACATATCTCCAACATGATTGTTGGTAGCTTAAATGTAGACTAATACCGCTATGGCGGTGGACTTGCAAAGTCTCACAATGGCATGTTAATAACAGCCAGCATTAATATATGCACTAGTGACGCATGTGATCCTGACCTCAATAGCAGTCTGAGAACAGATCTTTGGGTCTGATGTAAGAAACAGTGAATCTGGCTGCTGACCTTTGTGTCCTCTCCATAATAATGGCTATTTGCCCATATTTCTGATTATCCACAGACCTAGCTAATGGTTAGTAAAGCTTGCAGATGGGAATCAGGTGAGTTGGTATATTGGTACAGTATTTAGAACTGTACTGTACATACATCGTGATTCTAAATTGTTTTGGATCCTCCTCCGCATTTTTTGATTTGAACACTTCTTTCAGATCTTTGTTTGTTCAACACACTGTATGTGTGAAACTGGATTGGATTACACAGTCCAAAGGTTGAATCATCTGTTTAAATGAGCAGATCTAGTTACAAGTTGTATGTGCTATGCACATAAATGGTTTCTTCAGTTAAATGAAGAGATTTCTGGTTCCGGTTGCAGCATGTGACCCTGGTAGGTGCTATGCATCATGCTTACTCTAGACTATTAGATTGACCCCTGTAGGTTTCCCCTTTTTTCCAGCCTCTTGCTCTTCAAGGACCCGCCCACACCACACCCATGATATTAATGCAGTTTTGACCACTGCTGATTGTGGTCTGTGTATCAAATAAAGCTTTGTTATACTGTTATGTGAATGTACAATCTTGACCACTGCTGATTGTGGTCTGTGTATCAAATAAAGCTTTGTTATACTGTTATGTGAATGCACAATCTTGACCACTGCTGATTGTGGTCTGTGTATCAAATAAAGCTTTGTTATACGGTTATGTGAATGCACAATCTTGACCACTGCTGATTGTGGTCTGTGTAAAAAATAAAGCTTTGTTAGACCTTTCTGACTGCGTCCATGTGTTATGAATATGTTTGGTTCAGGGAAATCCACATGCATTACATTAGTGTCACATTCCTCTAAATGTAAACTGATGAGCCATAGTTAACATGCAATAGATCAATACATCTAAAACTGTTGAGGAGTCAGAATAGCTTGAGATATCATCTGATCCCAAATATCATATCTACTACTAATATAGGGTTAATACCCATGACAAGTCTGATGAGCGATACTGTGGAGTAGGAACATTCCCCTGAGGGCCTACAATGAATAGGACAGGTGACACTGGAGTGCTTTTCCAGTTCCTTCTCTAGTTGATTGGGATTAGTCTGACCTCTCTGATAAGACGTACCCCCCTACACTGGCCCGATGTAGGCTAGCTCACAGCTTCATTGAAGTACACAAACCCCTTCACCCACATCACTTAGCATATGTGTGAATACAGTTAGTTGCCCAATAATGAACATGCATTGGCTAAATATCCTTTGGTTATCATATGTTGTAATGGTCATGCACATGCCAATCTGACAAACCATGCTGCAACATGCATAATATGATTAAAGCCACACTACCCAATTCAATATCAAGAGTAAAACATGAGTCAGGTCATATGAACCCTTTGCCACGCACATGAGCTCTATTGGGATCCCTTAAATCTCTATCTAATTGCATATACATCTAGCTCATCACATCTACATTAGAGAATACAAATAGTGGCCAAATCAGACCGCCACTTGGCATATATCAAGTACCAGGGGAATATTTCATTATATGTGGTTAAGTTCTTCAGTTGTGTCCGACTCTCCGTGACCCTATGGACTGCAGCACATTCAGCTAGGTCTCTGCCTTTGCTGTTCTCCAAAGTTTGAAGGCCAAAGAGATTGGAGTGGGTTGTCAGTTCCTTCTCAAGTGGATTGGACCTTGTCTGATCTCTCTGCTATGACCTGCCCACCTACAGTAGCTCCCAGCTTCATTCAGGTACACAAGCCCCTTCACACTACTTAGCAATGCTGAAGGGGACCAGGGTAACATGCACCACACATATCTACTCTGACCCATCAGGAAGGGCCGCAAGCTCTGGGATCGACAGCAAACTCACCGCCATCAGGCATAATCTCTGCTACGCCCATCCTGGTGGGAGCCATGTGCCAGGTGTCTAGTTATTCCCATTTGGTGAACCTCGAAACTGTTCTGCTATTTATCACTTTACATGGGTGAGGGTTGCTAAGTGGTGGTGGTGGTGGTGAAGCAGCTTGTGTACCTGAATGAAGCTGTGAGCTACTGTAGGTGGGCAGGTCATAGCAGAGAGATCAGACAAATCCCAATCCACTAGAGGAGGAACTGACAACCCACTCCAATCTCTTTGGCCTTCAAACTTTTGAGAACAGCACAGGCAGAGACCTAGCTGAATGTGCTGCAGTCCATAGGGTCACTGAGAGTCAGACACAACTGAAGAACTTAAGCACATATAATGAAATATTCCCCTGGTACTTGATATATGACAAGTGGCGGTCTGATTTGGCCACTATTTGTATTCTCTAATGTAGATGTGATGAGCGAGATGTGTATTCTATCGTTGATCAACCATATAGCGTGCATCGAATGTGCGCTGTCATCTACGCACCGACACATGCGCGCATCATCAACAGCAGGCCCGAGAGGAGGCTAGCGGATCTAATGATTAGGATTAGGCAGTGGGGTGTAAGGATTAGGATTAGGCTGTGGCTACAAGGGTTAGAAGGGTTTATGGCATTAGGTCATATCACTTGCGCCCTTTCATCGACGGCCAACAGTCCAAAATATTAGAACTGCGCAATGATGTGGGACCACTCATGTCAGCTGCATGTTGTCAAAACACATTTGCTGTGCGCGCCAATATTGGGGTGACATATTCTATTATGGGGCTGTTTTAGAGGCTACAATGGAACCTATATGTGTGCTGACCAATCAAACATATGAGGAATATTAAACTAATTTGAAGTCTTGTTAATTTGTAGGCTGTAATGCTTGGGCCTCCATTTTAGGGTTACAGCAGTTCCATGCAGACTGCAAAAACCGTAACAAAATGGATACCTTTAACCTCCAAGCACGTACGGCCTTTAAAAACGAGCTGCGGGCTTGGAGGACAGCCCGCACGGGCTTGAATACGGAGCTACGGGCTTGGTCAGTGAAGTCCGTGGGACTTGTACGGATTTTAAAATCAAAGTACAATTTGGCGATGTGCAAGCTTGAGAATGTTTGGCTAGTAATCCTCATGCCCCCCCATTATGTTCCCCATCATTTACAGTGCTTTGCAGTGCTGGATTGAATATATATTGGCTATTACAATGCTTGGTTTGCGGCCCTCCATCTCCAAACCCGTACGGGTTTGAACAAGGACCAGCCCGCGGAACTACGGGACGTAAAGTAATCCGTGAATAATATATCTGATTTGGGCTGATGTGCAAGCTTGAGAGGGTGTTGCTATTAATCCTCGTGTCCCCCATTATGATGCCTAGCATTTACGGAGCTTTACAGTGCATTCTCGATTTTATATTTGCATTTTCAGTTTTCGGACTTTGCGGCCGGAAAACAAGATTTACGGGCGCTGTGAAAAAGCTTCCGGCCGTTTGCATGATATGCGGCCGGCCGGAAGAGGATATCCTTGCGGCGCCGTATAATTGAATTGCAAGGTAAAAGTAGCTCTACACGGGGCCGTAAGATGGCCGCAAGGAATCGCAGCTTTGCGGCCGTTTTACGGCCGATAATTGAATGAGGCCCCAAGGCACCAAGACAGAAACACTTGCACCAAGGCAGTAACACTTACACCAAGGCAGTAACACATACACCAAAGCAGTAACACTTACACCAAAGCAATAACACTTACACCAAGGCAGAAACACTTACACCAAGGTAGTAACACACCAAGGCACCAAGACAGAAACACTCACACCAAGGCAGTAACACTTACACCAAGGCAGTAACACTCACACCAAGGCAGAAACACTTACACCAAGGTAGTAACACACCAAGGTAGTAACACACCAAGGCACCAAGCCAGAAACACTTGCACCAAGCCAGAAACACTTGCACCAAGCCAGAAACACTTGCACCAAGCCAGTAACACTTGCACCAAGGCAGTAACACTTGCACCAAGGCAGTAACACTTACACCAAGGCAGTAACACTTACACCAAGGCAGAAACACTTACACCAAGGCAGTAACACACCAAGGCACCAAGACACCAAGGCAGAAACTCTTACACCAAGGCAGAAACTCTTACACCAAAGCAGTAACAAACACTTACACCAAGGCAGAAACATTTACACCAAGGCAGTAACAAACACTTACACCAAGGCAGAAACAAACACTTACACCAAGGCAGTAACACTCCCTCCAAGGCAGAACTACTTACACCAAGGCAGAAACATTTACACCAAGGCAGAAACATTTACACCAAGGCAGAAACACTTACACCAAGGCAGTAACGCTCACACCAAGGCAGTAACACACCAAGGCACCAAGGCACCAAGACAGAAACACTTACACCAAGGCAGTAACACTTTTACACCAAGGCAGTAACAATTTACACCAAGGCAGAAACTCTTACACCAAGGCAGTAACAAACACTTACACCAAGGCAGTAACAAACACTTACACCAAGGCAGTAACATTTACACATAGTCAGAAACACTTTTACACCAAGAAAGAAACATTTACACCAAGGCAGTAACAAACACTTACATCAAGGCAGAAACAAACATTAACACCAAGGCAGTAACACTTTTACAACAAGGCAGTAACACTTTTACACCAAGGAAGAAACTCTTACACCAAGGCAGAAACTCTTACACCAAGGCAGTAACAAACACTTACACCGAGGCAGTAACAAACACTTGCACCAAGGAAGAAACAAACACTTACACCAAGGCAGTAACACTTTTACACCAAGACAGAAACACTTACACCAAGGCAGTAACAAACACTTACACCAAGGCAGTAACACTTACACCAAGGCAGAAACACTTTTACACCAAGGCAGAAACACTTTTACACCAAGGCAGAAACACTTACACCAAGGCAGAAACACTTACACCGAGGCAGAAACACTTACACCAAGGCAATAACACACCTTGGCCCTCATTCAATTGCGATTTGGCCAATTGAATAGGGCTCTAAATAAGCACATAACATATTTTTTTTAAATAAGTTTTTAGTTAGTGAAAACCTTGCTTTTGAATAGATGTTTACTAACTAAAAACTTCTTTCAAAAAATATGTTATGTGCTTATTTAGACCCCTATTCAATTGGGCAAATTGCAATTGAATGGGGGCCCAAGGCACCAAGGGCATTATTCAATTGAAATTTGGCCAATTGAATAGGGCTCTATATAAGCACAGAGCATTTTGTTTTTACAGAAGTGTTCAGTTAGTGACGACCTTGCTTTTGAAAAGAAGTTCACTAACTAAAAACTTCAGTAAAAACAATATGCTTATATAGAGCCCTATTCAATTGGCCAAATCACAATTGAATGAGGCCCCAAGGCAGTAACACACCTAGGCCCTCATTCAATTGCAATTTGGCCAATTGAATAGGGCTCTAAATAAGCACATAACATATTTTGTTAAAGAAGTTTTTAGTTAGTACGCATCTATCCAAAAGCAAGGTTTTCACTAACTAAAAACTTCTTTAAAAAAATATGTTATATGCTTATTTAGAGCCCTATTCAATTGGCCAAATTGCAATTGAATGAGGGCCCCAGGCACCAAGGCAGAAATACTTGCACCAAGGCAGTAACACTTGCACCAAGGCAGAAACACTTACACCACGGCAAACACTTACACCAAGGCAGTAACACTCCCACCAAGGCAGAACCACTTACACCAAGGCAGAAACATTTACACCAAGGCAGAAACACTTACACCAAGGCAGTAACGCTCACACCAAGGCAGTAACACACCAAGGCACCAAGGCACCAAGACAGAAACACTTACACCAAGGCAGTAACACTTTTACACCAAGTTAGTAACAATTTACACCAAGGCAGAAACTCTTACACCAAGGCAGTAACAAACACTTACACCAAGGCAGTAACAAACACTTACACCAAGGCAGTAACACTTACACAAAGTCAGAAACACTTTTACACCAAGAAAGAAACACTTACACCAAGGCAGTAACAAACACTTACATCAAGGCAGAAACAAACATTAACACCAAGGCAGTAACACTTACACCAAGGCAGAAACACTTTTACACCAAGGCAGAAACACTTTTACACCAAGGCAGAAACACTTACACCGAGGCAGAAACACTTACACCAAGGCAGAAAAACTTACACCGAAGCAGCAACACTTACACCAAGGCAGTAACACTTACACGAGGCAGAAACACTTACACCGAGTCAGAAACACTTACACTGAGTCAGAAACACCTACACCAAGGCAGCAACACTTACTCCGAGGCAGTAACACTTACTCCAAGGCAGAAACACTTACACCAAGTCATTAACACTCACACCAAGGTAGTAACACTAACACCAAGGTAGTAACACACCAAGGCACAACACTTAAACCAAGACAGCAACACTTACACAAAGACAGCAACATTTACACCATGGCAAAGACACTTACACCAAGGTAGTAACAAGCACTTACACCAAGGCTGTAACAAACACTTACACCAAGGCAGAAACACCCACACCAAGGCAGAAACACTCACACCAAGGCAGAAACACTCACACCAAGGCAGTAACACTCACACCAAGGCATTAACACTCACACCAAGGCAAAAACACTTAAACCAAGGTAGTAACACACCAAGGCACCAAGGTAGTAACACACCAAGGTAGTAACACACCAAGGCACCAAGACAGAAACAATTGCACCAAGAGAGAAACAATTGCACCAAGACAGAAACACTTGCACCAAGGCAGTAACACTTTTACACCAAGGCAGTAACACTTTTACACCAAGGCAGAAACACTTACACCAACGCAGTAACAAACACTTACACCAAGGCAGTAACAAACATTTACACCAAGGCAGTAACAAACATTTACACCAAGGCAGAAACATTTACACCAAGGCAGTAACAAACACTTATACCAAGGCAGTAACACTCCCACCAAAGCAGTAACACTCACACCAAGGCAGTAACACTTACACCAAGGCAGAAACTCTTACACCAAGGCAGAAACACTCACACCAAGGTAGTAACACACCAAGGCACAACACTTAAACCAAGACAGCAACACTTACACAAAGACAGCAACATTTACACCAAGGCAGAAACACTTACACCAAGGCAGAAACACTTACACCAAGGCAGTAACACTTGCACCAAGGCAGTAACACTTACACCAAAGCAGTAACACTTACACCAAGGCAGAAACACTTACACCAAGGTAGTAACACACCAAGGCACCAAGACAGAAACACTTGCACCAAGGCAGTAACACTTACACCAAGGCAGTAACACATACACCAAAGCAGTAACACTTACACCAAAGCAGTAACACTTACACCAAGGCAGAAACACTTACACCAAGGTAGTAACACACCAAGGCACCAAGACAGAAACACTCACACCAAGGCAGTAACACTTACACCAAGGCAGTAACACTTACACCAAGGCAGTAACACTTGCACCAAGGCAGTAACAATTACACCAAGGCAGTAACACTTGCACCAAGGCAGTAACACTTGCTCCAAGGCAGTAACAATTACACCAAGGCAGTAACACATACACCAAAGCAGTAACACTTACACCAAAGCAGTAACACTTACACCAAGGCAGAAACACTTACACCAAGGTAGTAACACACCAAGGCACCAAGACAGAAACACTTGCACCAAGGCAGTAACACTTACACCAAGGCAGTAACACATACACCAAAGCAGTAACACTTACACCAAAGCAGTAACACTTACACCAAAGCAGTAACACTTACACCAAGGCAGAAACACTTACACCAAGGTAGTAACACACCAAGGCACCAAGACAGAAACACTTGCACAAAGGCAGTAACACTTACACCAAGGCAGTAACACATACACCAAAGCAGTAACACTTACACCAAAGCAGTAACACTTACACCAAGGCAGAAACACTTACACCAAGGTAGTAACACACCAAGGCACCAAGACAGAAACACTCACACCAAGGCAGTAACACTTACACCAAGGCAGTAACACTCACACCAAGGCAGAAACACTTACACCAAGGTAGTAACACACCAAGGTAGTAACACACCAAGGCACCAAGCCAGAAACACTTGCACCAAGCCAGAAACACTTGCACCAAGCCAGTAACACTTGCACCAAGGCAGTAACACTTGCACCAAGGCAGTAACACTTACACCAAGGCAGTAACACTTACACCAAGGCAGAAACACTTACACCAAGGCAGTAACACACCAAGGCACCAAGACACCAAGGCAGAAACTCTTACACCAAGGCAGAAACTCTTACACCAAAGCAGTAACAAACACTTACACCAAGGCAGAAACATTTACACCAAGGCAGTAACAAACACTTACACCAAGGCAGAAACAAACACTTACACCAAGGCAGTAACACTCCCACCAAGGCAGAACTACTTACACCAAGGCAGAAACATTTACACCAAGGCAGAAACACTTACACCAAGGCAGTAACACTTTTACACCAAGGAAGAAACACTTTTACACCAAGGCAGAAACATTTACACCAAGGCAGTAACAAACATTTACACCAAGGCAGAAACAAACACTTACACCAAGGCAGTAACACTTTTACACCAAGGCAGTAACAATTTACACCAAGGCAGAAACTCTTACACCAAGGCAGTAACAAACACTTACACCAAGGCAGTAACAAACACTTACACCAAGGCAGTAACATTTACACATAGTCAGAAACACTTTTACACCAAGAAAGAAACATTTACACCAAGGCAGTAACAAACACTTACATCAAGGCAGAAACAAACATTAACACCAAGGCAGTAACACTTTTACAACAAGGCAGTAACACTTTTACACCAAGGAAGAAACTCTTACACCAAGGCAGAAACTCTTACACCAAGGCAGTAACAAACACTTACACCGAGGCAGTAACAAACACTTGCACCAAGGCAGAAACAAACACTTACACCAAGACAGTAACACTTTTACACCAAGACAGAAACACTTACACCAAGGCAGTAACAAACACTTACACCAAGGCAGTAACACTTACACCAAGGCAGAAACACTTTTACACCAAGGCAGAAACACTTTTACACCAAGGCAGAAACACTTTTACACCAAGGCAGAAACACTTACACCAAGGCAGAAACACTTACACCGAGGCAGAAACACTTACACCAAGGCAATAACACACCTTGGCCCTCATTCAATTGCGATTTGGCCAATTGAATAGGGCTCTAAATAAGCACATAACATATTTTGTTAAAGAAGTTTTTAGTTAGTACGCATCTATCCAAAAGCAAGGTTTTCACTAACTAAAAACTTCTTTAAAAAAATATGTTATATGCTTATTTAGAGCCCTATTCAATTGGGCAAATTGCAATTGAATGAGGGCCCAAGGCACCAAGGCAGAAACACTTGCATCAAGGCAGTAACACACTAAGGCCCTCATTCAATTGAAATTTGGCCAATTGAATAGGGCTCTAAATAAGCACATAGCATTTTTTTTTAAAGAAGTTTTTAGTTAGTGAAATCCTTGCTTTTGGATAGATGTTTACTAACTAAAAACTTATTTAAAAAAATATGTTATGTGCTTATTTAGAGCCCTATTCGATTTGCCAAAATGCAATTGAATAAGGCCCCAAGGCACCAAGGGCATCATTCAATTGAAATGTGGCCAATTGAATAGGGCTCTATATAAGCACAGAGCATTTTGTTTTTACAGAATTGTTCAGTTAGTGACGACCTTGCTTTTGAAAAGAAGTTCACTAACTAAAAACTTCAGTAAAAACAATATGCTTATATAGAGCCCTATTCAATTGGCCAAATCACAATTGAATGAGGCCCCAAGGCAGTAACACACCTAGGCCCTCATTCAATTGCAATTTGGCCAATTGAATAGGGCTCTAAATAAGCACATAACATATTTTGTTAAAGAAGTTTTTAGTTAGTACGCATCTATCCAAAAGCAAGGTTTTCACTAACTAAAAACTTCTTTAAAAAAATATGTTATATGCTTATTTAGAGCCCTATTCAATTGGCCAAATTGCAATTGAATGAGGGCCCCAGGCACCAAGGCAGAAATACTTGCACCAAGGCAGTAACACTTGCACCAAGGCAGAAACACTTACACCACGGCAAACACTTACACCAAGGCAGTAACACTCCCCACCAAGGCAGAACCACTTACACCAAGGCAGAAACATTTACACCAAGGCAGAAACACTTACACCAAGGCAGTAACGCTCACACCAAGGCAGTAACACACCAAGGCACCAAGGCACCAAGACAGAAACACTTACACCAAGGCAGTAACACTTTTACACCAAGTTAGTAACAATTTACACCAAGGCAGAAACTCTTACACCAAGGCAGTAACAAACACTTACACCAAGGCAGTAACAAACACTTACACCAAGGCAGTAACACTTACACAAAGTCAGAAACACTTTTACACCAAGAAAGAAACACTTACACCAAGGCAGTAACAAACACATCAAGGCAGAAACAAACATTAACACCAAGGCAGTAACACTTACACCAAGGCAGAAACACTTTTACACCAAGGCAGAAACACTTTTACACCAAGGCAGAAACACTTACACTGAGGCAGAAACACTTACACCAAGGCAGAAACACTTACACCGAAGCAGCAACACTTACACCAAGGCAGTAACACTTACACGAGGCAGAAACACTTACACCGAGTCAGAAACACTTACACTGAGTCAGAAACACCTACACCAAGGCAGCAACACTTACTCCGAGGCAGTAACACTTACTCCAAGGCAGAAACACTTACACCAAGTCATTAACACTCACACCAAGGTAGTAACACTAACACCAAGGTAGTAACACACCAAGGCACAACACTTAAACCAAGACAGCAACACTTACACAAAGACAGCAACATTTACACCATGGCAGAGACACTTACACCAAGGTAGTAACAAGCACTTACACCAAGGCTGTAACAAACACTTACACCAAGGCAGAAACACCCACACCAAGGCAGAAACACTCACACCAAGGCAGAAACACTCACACCAAGGCAGTAACACTCACACCAAGGCATTAACACTCACACCAAGGCAAAAACACTTAAACCAAGGTAGTAACACACCAAGGCACCAAGGCAGTAACACACCAAGGTAGTAACACACCAAGGCACCAAGACAGAAACAATTGCACCAAGACAGAAACAATTGCACCAAGACAGAAACACTTGCACCAAGGCAGTAACACTTTTACACCAAGGCAGTAACACTTTTACACCAAGGCAGAAACACTTACACCAACGCAGTAACAAACACTTACACCAAGGCAGTAACAAACATTTACACCAAGGCAGTAACAAACATTTACACCAAGGCAGAAACATTTACACCAAGGCAGTAACAAACACTTATACCAAGGCAGTAACACTCCCACCAAAGCAGTAACACTCACACCAAGGCAGTAACACTTACACCAAGGCAGAAACTCTTACACCAAGGCAGAAACACTCACACCAAGGTAGTAACACACCAAGGCACAACACTTAAACCAAGACAGCAACACTTACACAAAGACAGCAACATTTACACCAAGGCAGAAACACTTACACCAAGGCAGAAACACTTACACCAAGGCAGAAACACTTACACCAAGGCAGTAACACTTGCACCAAGGCAGTAACACTTACACCAAAGCAGTAACACTTACACCAAGGCAGAAACACTTACACCAAGGTAGTAACACACCAAGGCACCAAGACAGAAACACTTGCACCAAGGCAGTAACACTTACACCAAGGAAGTAACACATACACCAAAGCAGTAACACTTACACCAAAGCAGTAACACTTACACCAAGGCAGAAACACTTACACCAAGGTAGTAACACACCAAGGCACCAAGACAGAAACACTCAACCCAAGGCAGTAACACTTACACCAAGGCAGTAACACTCACACCAAGGCAGAAACACTTACACCAAGGTAGTAACACACCAAGGTAGTAACACACCAAGGCACCAAGCCAGAAACACTTGCACCAAGCCAGAAACACTTGCACCAAGCCAGAAACACTTGCACCAAGCAAGAAACACTTGCACCAAGCCAGTAACACTTGCACCAAGGCAGTAACACTTACACCAAGGCAGTAACACTTACACCAAGGCAGTAACACTTACACCAAGGCAGTAACACTTACACCAAGGCAGAAACACTTACACCAAGGTAGTAACACACCAAGGCACCAAGGCAGTAACACACCAAGGGCCTCATTCAATTGCAAATTGCCCAATTGAATAGGGCTCTAAATAAGCACATAACATATTTTATTAAACTTTTATCCAAAAGCAAGGTTTTCACTAATTAAAAACTTCTTTAAAAAAAATATGTTATGTGCTTATTTAGAGCCCTATTCAATTGGCCAAATTGCAATTGAATGAGGGCCCAAGGCACCAAGACAGAAACACTTGCACCAAGGCAGTAACACTTACACCAAGGCAGTAACACTTGCACCAAGGCAGTAACACTTGCACCAAGGCAGTAACAATTACACCAAGGCAGTAACAATTACACCAAGGCAGTAACACTTGCACCAAGGCAGTAACACTTGCTCCAAGGCAGTAACAATTACACCAAGGCAGTAACACATACACCAAAGCAGTAACACTTACACCAAAGCAGTAACACTTACACCAAGGCAGAAACACTTACACCAAGGTAGTAACACACCAAGGCACCAAGACAGAAACACTTGCACCAAGGCAGTAACACTTACACCAAGGCAGTAACACATACACCAAAGCAGTAACACTTACACCAAAGCAGTAACACTTACACCAAGGCAGTAACACTTACACCAAGGCAGAAACACTTACACCAAGGTAGTAACACACCAAGGCACCAAGACAGAAACACTTGCACCAAGGCAGTAACACTTACACCAAGTCATTAACACTTACACCAAAGCAGTAACACTTACACCAAGGCAGAAACACTTACACCAAGGTAGTAACACACCAAGGCACCAAGACAGAAACACTCACACCAAGGCAGTAACACTTACACCAAGGCAGTAACACTTACACCAAGGCAGTAACACTTGCACCAAGGCAGTAACAATTACACCAAGGCAGTAACACTTGCACCAAGGCAGTAACACTTGCTCCAAGGCAGTAACAATTACACCAAGGCAGTAACACATACACCAAAGCAGTAACACTTACACCAAAGCAGTAACACTTACACCAAGGCAGAAACACTTACACCAAGGTAGTAACACACCAAGGCACCAAGACAGAAACACTTGCACCAAGGCAGTAACACTTACACCAAGGCAGTAACACATACACCAAAGCAGTAACACTTACACCAAAGCAGTAACACTTACACCAAGGCAGTAACACTTACACCAAGGCAGTAACACATACACCAAGGTAGTAACACACCAGGCACCAAGACAGAAACACTTGCACAAAGGCAGTAACACTTACACCAAGGCAGTAACACATACACCAAAGCAGTAACACTTACACCAAAGCAGTAACACTTACACCAAGGCAGAAACACTTACACCAAGGTAGTAACACACCAAGGCACCAAGACAGAAACACTCACACCAAGGCAGTAACACTTACACCAAGGCAGTAACACTCACACCAAGGCAGAAACACTTACACCAAGGTAGTAACACACCAAGGTAGTAACACACCAAGGCACCAAGCCAGAAACACTTGCACCAAGCCAGAAACACTTGCACCAAGCCAGAAACACTTGCACCAAGCCAGTAACACTTGCACCAAGGCAGTAACACTTGCACCAAGGCAGTAACACTTACACCAAGGCAGTAACACTTACACCAAGGCAGAAACACTTACACCAAGGCAGTAACACACCAAGGCACCAAGACACCAAGGCAGAAACTCTTACACCAAGGCAGAAACTCTTACACCAAAGCAGTAACAAACACTTACACCAAGGCAGAAACATTTACACCAAGGCAGTAACAAACACTTACACCAAGGCAGAAACAAACACTTACACCAAGGCCAGTAACACTCCCACCAAGGCAGAACTTACTTACACCAAGGCAGAAACATTTACACCAAGGCAGAAAACACTTACCACCAAGGCAGTAACACTTTTACACCAAGTGAAGAAACACTTTTACACCAAGGCAGAAACATTTACACCAAGGCAGTAACAAACATTTACACCAAGGCAGAAACAAACACTTACACCAAGGCAGTAACACTTTTACACCAAGGCAGTAACAATTTACACCAAGGCAGAAACTCTTACACCAAGGCAGTAACAAACACTTACACCAAGGCAGTAACAAACACTTACACCAAGGCAGTAACATTTACACATAGTCAGAAACACTTTTACACCAAGAAAGAAACATTTACACCAAGGCAGTAACAAACACTTACATCAAGGCAGAAACAAACATTAACACCAAGGCAGTAACACTTTTACAACAAGGCAGTAACACTTTTACACCAAGGAAGAAACTCTTACACCAAGGCAGAAACTCTTACACCAAGGCAGTAACAAAACACTTACACCGAGGCAGTAACAAACACTTGCACCAAGGCAGAAACAAACACTTACACAAGACAGTAACACTTTTACACCAAGACAGAAACACTTTACACCAAGTGCAGTAACAAACACTTACACCAAGGCAGTAACACTTACACCAAGGCAGAAACACTTTTACACCAAGGCAGAACACTTTTACACCAAGGCAGAAACACTTTTACACCAAGGCAGAAACACTTACACCAAGGCAGAAACACTTTACACCGAGGCAGAAACACTTACACCAAGGCAATAACACACCTTGGACCTCATTCAAATGCGATTTGGCCAATTGAATAGGGCTCTAAATAAGCACATAACATATTTTGTTAAAGAAGTTATTAGTTAGTACGCATCTATCCAAAAGCAAGGTTTTCACTAACTAAAAACTTCTTTAAAAAAATATGTTATATGCTTATTTAGAGCCCTATTCAATTGGGCAAAATTGCAATTGAATGAGGGCCCAAGGGCACAAGGCAGAAACACTTGCATCAAGGCAGTAACACAACTAAGGCCCCTCATTCAATTGAAATTTGGCCAATTGATAGGGCTCTAAATAAGCACATCGCATTTTATTTTTAAAGAAGTTTTTAGTTAGTGAAATCCTTGCTTTTGGATAGATGTTTACTAACTAAAAACTTATTTAAAAAAAATATGTTATGTGCTTATTTAGAGCCCTATTCGATTTGCCAAAATGCAATTGAATAAGGCCCCAAGGCACCAAGGGCATCATTCAATTGAAATGTGGCCAATTGAATAGGGCTCTATATAAGCACAGAGCATTTTGTTTTTACAGAATTGTTCAGTTAGTGACGACCTTGCTTTTGAAAAGAAGTTCACTAACTAAAAACTTCAGTAAAAACAATATGCTTATATAGAGCCCTATTCAATTGGCCAATCACAATTGAATGAGGCCCCAAGGCAGTAACACACCTAGGCCCTCATTCAATTGCAATTTGGCCAATTGAATAGGGCTCTAAATAAGCACATAACATATGTTGTTAAAGAAGTTTTTAGTTAGTACGCATCTATCCAAAAGCAAAGGTTTTCACTAACTAAAAACTTCTTTAAAAAAATATGTTATATGCTTATTTAGAGCCCTATTCAATTGGCCAAATTGCAATTGAATGAGGGCCCCAGGCACCAAGGCAGAAATACTTGCACCAAGGCAGTAACACTTGCACCAAGGCAGAAACACTTACACCACGGCAAACACTTTACACCAAGGCAGTAACACTCCCACCCAAGGCAGAACCACTTACACCAAGGCAGAAACATTTACACAAGGCAGAAACACTTACACCAAGGCAGTAATCGCTCACACCAAGGCAGTAACACACCAAGGCACCAAGGCACCAAGGACAGAAACACTTACACCAAGGCAGTAACACTTTTACACCAAGTTAGTAACAATTTACACCAAGGCAGAAACTCTTACACCAAGGCAGTAACAAACACTTACACCAAGGCAGTAACAAACACTTACACCATGGCAGTAACACTTACACAAAGTCAGAAACACTTTTACACCAAGAAAGAAACACTTACAACCAAGGCAGTAACAAACACATCAAGGCAGAAACAAACATTAACACCAAGGCAGTAACACTTACACCAAGGCAGAAACACTTTTACACCAAGGCAGAAACACTTTTACACCAAGGCAGAAACACTTACACTGAGGCAGAAACACTTACACCAAGGCAGAAACACTTACACCGAAGCAGCAACACTTACACCAAGGCAGTAACACTTACACCAGGCCAGAAACACTTACACCGAGTCAGAAACACTTACACTGAGTCAGAAACACCTACACCAAAGGCAGCAACACTTACTCCGACGGCAGTAACACTTACTCCAAGGCAGAAACACTTACACCAAGTCATTAACACTCACACCAAGGTAGTAACACTAACACCCATGGTAGTAACAACACCAAGGCACAACACTTAAACCAAGACAGCAACACTTACACAAAGACAGCAACATTTACCACCATGGCAGAGACACTTACACCAAGGTAGTAACAAGCACTTACACCAAGGCTGTTAACAAACACTTACACCAAGGCAGAAACACCCACACCAAGGCAGAAACACTCACACCAAGGCAGAAACACTCACACCCAAGGCAGTAACACTCACACCAAGGCATTAACACTCACACCAAGGCAAAAAACACTTAAACCAAGGTAGTAACACACCAAGGCACCAAGGCAGTAACACACCAAGGTAGTAACACACCAAGGCACCAAGACAGAAACAATTGCAACCAAGACAGAAACAATTGCACCAAGACTGAAACACTTGCACCAAGGCAGTAACACTTTTACACCAAGGCAGTAACACTTTTTACACCAAGGCAGAAACACTTACACCAACGCAGTAACAAACACTTACACCAAGGCAGTAACAAACATTTACACCAAGGCAGTAACAAACATTTACACCAAGGCAGAAACATTTACACCAAGGCAGTAACAAACACTTATACCAAGGCAGTAACACTCCCACCAAAAGCAGTAACACTCACACCAAGGCAGTAAACACTTACACCAAGGCAGAAACTCTTACACCAAGGCAGAAACACTCACACCAAGGTAGTAACACACCAAGGCACAACACTTAAACAAGACAGCAACACTTACACAAAGACAGCAACATTTACACCAAGGCAGAAACACTTACACCAAGGCAGAAACACTTACACCAAGGCAAAAACACTTACACCAAGGCAGTAACACTTGCACCAAGGCAGTAGAACACTTACACCAAAGCAGTAACACTTACACAAGGCAGAAACACTTACACCAAGGTAGTAACACACCAAGGCACCAAGACAGAAACACTTGCACCAAGGCAGTAACACTTACATCCAAGGAAGTAACACATACACCAAAGCAGTAACACTTACACCAAAGCAGTACACTTACACCAGGCAGAAACACTTACACCAAGGTAGTAACACACCAAGGCATCCAAGACAGAAACACTCAACCCAAGGCAGTAACACTTACACCAAGGCAGTAACACTCACACCAAGGCAGGAAACACTTACACCAAGGTAAGTTAACACACCAAGGTAGTAAACACACCAAGGCACCAAGCCAGAAACACATGCACCAAGCCAGAAACACTTGCACCAAGCCAGAAACACTTGCACCAAGCAAGAAACACTTGCACCAAGCCAGTAACACTTGCACCAAGGCAGTAACACTTACACCAAGGCAGTAACACTTACACCAAGGCAGTAACACTTACACCAAGGCAGTAACACTCACACCAAGGCAGAAACACTTACACCAAGGTAGTAACACACCAAGGCACCAAGGCAGTAACACACCAAGGGCCTCATTCAATTGCAAATTGCCCAATTGAAATAGGGCTCTAAATAAGCACATAACATATTTTATTAACTTTTAATCCAAAAGCAAGTTTCACTAATTAAAAACTTCTTTAAAAAAAATATGTTTATGTTGCCTTATTTAGGAGCCCTATTCAATTGGCCAAATTGCAATTGAATGAGGGCCCAAGGCACCAAGACAGAAACACTTGCACCAAGGCAGTAACACTTACACCAAGGCAGTAACACTATGCACCAAGGCAGTAACACTTGCAACCAAGGCAGTAACAATTACACCAAGGCAGTAACAATTACACCAAGGCAGTAACACTTGCACCAAGGCAGTAACACTTGCTCCAAGGCAGTAACAATTACACCAAGGCAGTAACACTTACACCAAAGCAGTAACACTTACACCAAAGCAGTAACACTTACACCAAGGCAGAAACACTTACACCAAGGTAGTAACACACCAAGGCACCAAGACAGAAACACTTGCACCAAGGCAGTAACACTTACACCAAGGCAGTAACACAAACACCAAGGCAGTAACACTTACACCAAAGCAGTAACACTTACACCAAAGCAGTAACACTTACACCAAGGCAGAAACACTTACACCAAGGCAGTAACACACCCAAGGGCACCAAGACAGAAACACTTGCACCAAGGCAGTAACACTTACACCAAGGCAGTAACACATACACCAAAGCAGTAACACTTACACCAAAGCAGTAACACTTACACCAAGGCAGAAAACACTTTACACCAAGGTAGTAACACACCAAGGCACCAAGACAGAAACACTCACACCAAGGCAGTAACACTTACACCAAGCAGTAACATCTCACAACCAAGGCAGAAACACTTACACCAGGTAGTAACACACCAAGTAGTAACACCAACCAAGGCACCAAGCCAAGAACACTTGCACCAAGCCAGAAACACTTGCACCAAGCCAGAAACACTTGCACCAAGCCAGTAACACTTGCACCAAGGCAGTAACACTTGCACCAAGGCAGTAACACTTACACCAAGGCAGTAAACACTTACACCAAGGCAGAAACACTTACACAAGGTAGTACACACCAAGGCACCAAGGCAGTAACACAACCAAGGGCCTCATTCAAAATGCACATTGCCCAATTGAATAGGGCTCTAAATAAGCACATAACATATTTTATTAAACTTTTATCCAAAAGCAAGGTTTTCACTAATTAAAAACTTCTTTAAAAAATATATGTTATTGTGCTTATATTAGAGCCCTATTCAATTGGCCAAATTGCAATTGAATGAGGGCCCAAGGCACCAAGACAGAAACACTTGCACCAAGGCAGTAACACTTACACCAAGGCAGTAACAATTGCACCAAGGCAGTAACACTTACACCAAAGCAGTAACACTTACACCAAGGCAGAAACACTTACACCAAGGTAGTAACACACCAAGGCACCAAGACAGAAACACTCACACCAAGGCAGTAACACTTACACCAAGGCAGTAACACTCACACCAAGGCAGAAACACTTACACCAAGGTAGTAACACACAAGGTAGTAACACACCAAGGCACCAAGGCCAGAAACACTTTGCACCAAGCCAGAAACACTTGCACCAAGCCAGAAACACTTGCACCAAGCCAGTAACATTTGCACCAAGGCAGTAACACTTGCACCAAGGCAGTAACACTTACACCAAGGCAGTAACTCTTACACCAAGGCAGAAACACTTACACCAAGGTAGTAACACACCAAGGCACCAAGGCAGTAACACACCAAGGGCCCTCATTCAATTGCAAATTGCCCATTGAATAGGGCTCTAAATAAGCACATAACATATTTTATTAAACTTTTATCCAAAAGCAAGGTTTTTCACTAATTAAAAACTTCTTTAAAAAAATATATGTTATGTGCTTATTTAGAGCCCTATTCAATTGGCCAAATTGCAATTGAATGAGGGCCCAAGGCACCAAGACAGAAACACTTGCACCAAGGCAGTAACACTTACACCAAGGCAGTAACACTTGCACCAAGGCAGTAACACTTGCACCCAAGGCAGTAACAATTACACCAAGGCAGTAACAATTACACCAAGGCAGAAACACTTACACCAAGGTAGTAACACACCAAGGCACCAAGGCAGTAACACACCAAGGGCCTCATTCAAATTCAAATTGCCCAATTGAATTGGGCTCTAAATAAGCACATAACATATTTTATTAAACTTTTATCCAAAAGCAAGGTTTTCACTAATTAAAAACTTCTTTAAAAAATATATGTTATGTGCTTATTTAGAGCCCCTATTCAATTGGCCAAATTGCAATTGAATGAGGGCCCAAGGCAACAAGACAGAAACACTTGCACCAAGGCAGTAACACTTACACCAAGGCAGTAACACTTGCACCAAGGCAGTAACACTTGCTCCAAGGCAGTAACAATTACACCAAGGCAGTAACAATTACACCAAAGCAGAAACACTTATGCCAAGGCAGAAGCAAACACTTACACCAAGGCAGTAACACTTTACACCAAGGCAGTAACGCACCAAGGCAGTAACCCTGCAGCAAGGCCAGTAACAGTAATCGCGAGGGCCCCTTAAGTACACGGGGGGAGAGGTCCCGATGAGCGGCGAAGGTGATCATTGCAAAGCAGAAAAGTTGATGTACATGGGCGCTCATTGCTAGCCACGCGATGAGTGACTTAGGCACTCAGCGCGGGGCTCACTATGAGCGCTGAAGGTGCTCAGGGGGGCAAAATCAGCATTGCCAGGTTTACAATTTTATTCACATCATTTTTGACGGCCAATTTCCTTGTAAAATATAATTTGCAATTCTTCTATTAGATACATTGCAGATACAAGTGGTTAGAAATATTGATATTCCTTCTTATATTGAAACCATTGTATATAATGAGGTATATATGTGTCACTGTTTTGAAATCAAGCACAAAAGAGCAATGCATTTCCTATTTCTTATTTTCCACTATGTAGGCAGAATGTCGAAATTACATCCTCTTACTACACAAGCTCAATAATTCCTCACTATATGTCTGTGGAACAAATGCTTTTCATCCAACTTGTGATTATATGGGGCCTCATTCTATTAGTGGCCGTAAATCGGCCGTAAGGCTGCGATTCCTTGCGGGGGTTCTGTTAACTCGCGATTCTATTATACGGCCCCGCAAGGATCTCATCTTACGGCCGGCCACATATCTTGGAACCGGCCGTAAGCGCAGAAATCTAAAAACGCAAAAATAAATTCAAGCCTGCACTGTACAGGTCTGTAAATGCTAGGGATCATATTGGGGGACATGAGGATTAAAAGTAACCCACTCTCAAGCTTGCACATCAGCCCAAACCCGAGTTCAAATTAACTGTTTATTTTCCGGCTGCGGCGTGGGTGTGTCTGAGGTGCTCCAAGCCCTCTGGACTTTTTACATGGATATTTTACGGATATTAAAAATAAAATATTTTACGGATTTGAGTATAGAATAATTATGTGCTATTTTTTCTAACACCTAAAATCCCTTTATAGTCTTCTCAAAGTGCAGGATGGCTTTATTTGAGCTATTTTATGTGCTTAATTGGTGCTAGCGGGACCTCTTTCCTGCAAGTAAGCAGCGGCTCGTTTTTAGCCTTGCAGAGAGGTTTCCCGGAGCAATTGAATTGCAAATAGGAATTTCTTAGGGCCGAAACTCTTGCGGCCGTTTTAGATCAAAGGCTTTACTCCGGCGCGAGCGGCCGCAAGAGATAGCAAGGCACCGTCCGCAAGCCTGCCGGAGCCCCCGGCCATAAGGGAATAGAATAGCCGAATAGCTTGCGGCCGGTCCTTGCGGCCCCGCAACGGCTGCGGACGCTAATAGAATGAGGCCCATGGTAAGCAGCATGCTGTCTTAGTAGCTCCTAGTTTCTAAATAGCTTATTTCAGAATCTGTATTCCTTCCCTATGGTTAGAGTAATTGCACATTGTGATAATTGACGAGTTACTTTCAGAACTGTTCACTTATTACCGTATGTCATAATTTCCATCTAAAAGGCATTACATTGTCCTTCTTCTCTTTGTCTAAAAGCAGGAAGATTTCAGAAGAAAGGACCTAAGAAAGTGGAAAGATGATAGATTTTTTTTTTGTTTGTGCTATCTATTTAAACACTTTTTTCCCATTTGTTCCACAATTGTTTTAAAGGAACATTGTCATCATTGGCCATGTTTCTCTAAGTTCCTCAGAATGTAAATGGGATTTCTGAGGTTGAGGTAGCTACTTCTATTTACTGGTAATGGAAAATAGCCCTTCCAAGCTCAGAGAATTAAAAGAGCACCATGACATTGAATTATGCCAGCCTTGACGCAATGAACAGGGCCAGCTTAGGCCACATGCCAAGTCACACCAAACGGCTATGTACAATCATTGAGAAAACCTGTTAAATTTGAACAAGAATTGTTACAATATTAACATTTTAGTTGTTACTTGCATAGGCGTTGAAGCCATCCCACAATAACCTACATATGTTATGAGGATGGAGGCTGTGAGTGTCACAACAAATATATTTTTTGCTTCATTGAGTTTTTTAATCATGTAGGGAAATAGCTCAGTGGTAATTACCACTGACATAAGTAGAGTAATCAGCTCTGACATATGAGGTTGTGAGTTAAAATACCAGTTGCCTTTTTTTCTGTTTTTTTTTTTTTTTTTTTATAATAATCATTTTTGATTAGTTCAAACAAGATAAGATAAACAGAATATACATATAAAAGGGGGGGAAAAACGGTAGTGCACTTGTGAAATTACACTTTAAAAAATGCTTATCCCCATCTCCCATACACTTAAAATTGTATCACCATTTAGAACTACATAAACTCTCAGGGCCCTCATTCTATTATCGGCCCACAGCCGTTGCGGGGACGCAAAGGACCGGCCGCAAGCTATTCTGCTATTCTATTCCCCTCCGGCTGGGGATTCCGGCAGGCTTGCGGCCGGCGCCTTGCTATCTCTGCGGCCGCTCGCGCCGGAGGGAAAGCCTTTGATCTAAAAACGGCCGCAAGGAAATCGGCCGTAAAGAAAATCCTATTTGCAATTCAATTGCTCCGGGAACCCTCTCTGCAAGGCTAAAAGCGAGCCGCAGCTTACTTGCAGGAAAGAGGTCCCGCCAGCACCAATTAAGCACGAAATATAGCCCAAATAAAGCAATCCTGCCACTTTGAGAAGACTATAAAGTGATTTTTAGGTGTTAGCAAAATATAGCACTAATTTCCACTATACTCAAATCCGTAAAATATATATTTTTAAATATATGTCATATATACATGTAAAAAGTCCAGAGTGCTTGGAGCACCTCAGACCTGGCCACGCTGCGGCCGGAAAATAAACAGTTAAAGTAAACTCGTATTTGGGCTGATGTGCAAGCTTGAGAGGGGGTTACTATTAATCCCTCATGTCCCCAATATGATCCCTAGCATTTACAGAGCTGTACAGTGCTGTTCTTGAATTTATTTTTGACTTTAAAAATTTTTGGAGCTTACGGCCGGTTCCAAGATATGCGGCCCGGCCATAAGAGGAGATCCTTGCCGGGCCGTATAATTGAATTGCGAGGTAACAGAACCCCCGCAAGGAATCGCAGCCTTTTACGGCCGACTTACGGCCGATAAAAGAATGAGGCCCTCAGTATTATGCCTCAGCCACACCAGTTGTCAGCCAATGGGGTCCTCCTTCGTCTGAGTAGCTGTCACTGTTTACATCTTGCTGATACATAAATCCTCCTCCATTATTAGATTCCTTCCACTTGCCCTGATTTCAGGATGTCCCAAAACATTTTGAGAAAAAAGGAGAACTATAACAATTTAAAAAAAAGAAATGTGTAAGAAGAGAGCCTTAATTAGCAAACAATGCATAGAAAGAAATTCGAATACCATTTAAAATGTTTAAAGTAATTACCAGTTAGAAAAGCAGTAAACATACGCATCTTGATATTGAAAATCGTGCAAAGTATCCACAATACAGCTGCTGGTCCACTATATTCAACAACAACTTGTAAGAAACACATAAGAGTTGGGACACATTTAAAAAACTTCAGTCATATAAGGTAGAAACTTTCTCTAAACCCAGTTAAAAACTAAGGCCCTCATTAGCAAATTGCATTTTGGCCAATTGAATAGGGCCCAAATAAGCACATAACATATTTTTTTAAAGAAGTTTTTAGTTAGTGAGAATCTATCCAAAAGCAAGGTTTTCACTAACTAAAACTTCTTAAAAAAAATATGCTAAGTGCTTATTTAGGGCCCTATTCAATTGGCCAAATCGCAATTGAATGAGGGCCTATGGGCCTCATTCAATTGCGATTTGGCCAATTGAATAGGGCTCTAAATAAGCACATAACATATTTTTTTAAAGAAGTTTTTAGTTAGTAAATATCCATCTAAAAGCAAGATTTTCACTAACTAAAAAGTTCTTTAAAAAATATAGCTATGTGCTTATTTAGAGCCCTATTCAATTGGCCAAATCGCAATTGAATGAGGCCCTATGTGTTTATTTAGGGTCCTATTCAATTGGCCAAATCGCAATTGAATGAGGGCCTAAGTAAAGGAAAATCATTCTGGCCCTCATTCAATTGCGATTTGGGCCAATTGAATTGGGCTCTAAATAAGCACATAACATATTTTTTTTAAAGAAGTTTTTAGTTAGTAAGCATCTATCCAAAAGCAAGGTTTTTCTAACTAAAAACTTATTTAAAAAAAATATGCTATGTGCTTATTTAGAGCCCAATTCAATTGGCCAAATCCCAATTGAATGAGGGCCTCTGTGTCCAGATTATCAGTTGTCAGCTGGTTCCCCAGCATCAAACTAAATCACAATTGTTTTCCTAAACTATAAGAAATCTCCCAGCAATGTCTGGGTTAACACCTAACAGTTTTAGATATAAGGATTCTTCAGAGATGACTGGCAGTGGTAATATCAGGCATATTCAAATATTTTACCCTATATTGGTGTTACTCCATTGCTTATGTCTTCAAACAATAAATAGAAGCGATGGATCAAATCATAGGTATGCAAGTGGCATGAAATCTGATATACAATTATATGATTCTGTATATGTAAATATGAAGTGGAACATATATATATAGTTGTAATTGCGAGTTTGAGTTTACGCTCGCAAATTACGGGATTGCGCATGCGCACAGTGCATGCCGCAAACCTTGCCACTCATTGTGGGGCCTGCAATGAGCAAAGAATGTACTCATACACGAGGGCCCGTAAGGTAGAGGGGGGGAGAGGCTCGCAATGAGTGCCAAAGGAGCTCATTGCAAGGACTGCAAGTTTGGGTTTTGCAGAGGCCTGCAATGAACGCTTCTGAGTTACGGGCTGAAAAAAATTTGGTGACCATTAAACTCGTAACACCTGGTCTACAAATCTCAAAAGTTTAAAATGAGACAGGGGGAGAGGGGGTACAAAGACAGACAAGGGGAGGGAGAGGGGGGAAAGATACAACGGGGAGAGAGAGGGGGAAAGAGACACAAGGGAGGGAGAGAGGGGGAAAGGGATCACAGGGGAGAATTGCAAATGTTTTCACACCCGTAAATGGCAAATGAGACTGAGGGGACAGAAGGGAAAGAGACACGGAGGGGAGAAGAGACACAGGGGAGGGAGTGGCGGAAGCGACACAGTGGGAGGGAGGAGAGAAAAATGAAATATTATCCGTCATTTTTGATGAGAGGCCCGCAATTGGCGCCAAGGGCGCTCATTACGAGGCCTGCAATGGGTGCTGAAGGCGCTCATTGCAAGTCTCGGCAGAGAGAAGTGGGAGGGAGAGGACACAGAACAAGGGAAGGAGAGATAAGCCTTGCATAGTGAGGCTCACATTGTGTGGCAAAATACAGCATTACGAGACTTGAAAATGTTATGCCGTCATTTTTGACAAGCAAGTCGCTAGTATTAATATAAATTAGGTTGATAACTTTAAATATTTATAATCTCAGTCAATTAGCGCCATACTGGAGATATTGCCTATATTATGTAATTTCATTAAGACAAAGCAAAGTAGAAAAATGTATTCATATTCAATATCAGTGTATCAAATGGGGAAACTTGTCAGGCAGATTAGCAGCCTCATTAAATTAGTCCTCTTAGCTCCCTCGGTCCTCGCAAAATATACAGAGCCCCATGAGAACTTAATTAACCCCATAACTCATGGGATCTAGATAGAGCCCCATGAGAATAAAAATTAACCCCATCACTCATGGTGGTCAATACAGAGCCCTAGAGACTATAATTTAACACCCTGCATCCAATAGGAGTCCTATATAGACTCGTATATAACACTATTAACCCTGGGTTAACACCACAAGTGCCATAAGGGTCCTCCAGGACCCTCATGACAAAGTCTAAACACTACACTACACTATTTAATTCCTAACTATACCCCATTAACCCATACAAACCCCTATGTAACCCTAACTGGGCCTATCTAACCCTTACTGGGTCAATATAACCATAATTGGGCCTATTTAATGCTATCTGGACCTAATAACCCTAACTGATCCTATTTGAATAAATATTCTTTTATTAGAAGGTATGCAAAATCCAAACATAAATAAAACATTCTTAACAGTCATAAATACCAGTTTTATCAAGTCATAAAATTATCATTTTGCAGCATGTAATCTGACTAAACCTTCTTGTTTTTTTAATTTTTAGTGAGAAAATTTTTCTAGTATCTAAGCTGGTTTTTTCAACCATATAAAAAAATACAAGGCAAAATGAGCCAATTAAATTCTAAAGTACACCGTTGATAGAAGAATACAATATAAAATGTATTACCTATCTTATATTAACTAAACTATCATAAACCATATCCCCCCAAAAGAATAAAAAAAAACAAAAAAAAAACAAGAGAAAAAAAAATTAAAAAAAATAATCATTGGCCCCTTATGTCGGCCATGAAGCAATCCCGACTGGTTTCTCCCTCTTACCTCAAATCCTCCTTGCCATCTGGCACCACTGAGAGATCTCCAAAGCTCCCCCACTCCAGTCCACTCCTCAGAATCGCTTTCAAGCAATTACGACATTATACTAGGGGAACGCTAAAGGAGGATGTTATCCAAGGGTCCCTAACTATCTGGAATTGGGGCATCCTATCTAAAACAATATGGGTTTAGCCACTCATTAATGAGTAAATAGTTTATCTTCCTGATTACCTCTTGAAAGTTTAGATTCATGTCCTTCCATCTACTGGCTATGTGAATCTTTGAAGCTAATGCCATTATTTGAAACAACTTGGTTCTGGGATTGCGACAAGTTTTTAATATGAACCCCCAGTAAACAGGATTCAATTGAAGAAGCTACTTCTTTTTGAAAAAGTGTGGAGGCTAAACGGGTCAATCGTTCCCAGAGATTCTGGGCGCGTGGACAGGCCCACCATACATGTATATGATCCCCCACATCCTGGCATCCCCTAAAGCATTTGTTACTCTCCTGCGGCCTAAACTTCTGCATTTTATCGGGAGTACAATAGGCCCTGTGTAAGACTTTGATTGATGTTTCTAATAAAGCCGAATTAAGTGATCCTTTCGAAAGATTGGAGCAAGATTCAGTCCATTTGTTCCAGTCCCACTCTACCCCCAGATCATTTTCCCAATGCAGCATAAACTTGGGTTTCTGGCCCCCCGTAGTGCCCAGAAAAGTGTTATACAGAGAACTCAGATTACCCTTGGCAAGTGGGAGATTCTTACAGATAACCGATAGCCAGGAGGCTCTGGGGGGTCCGGAATCCTTAACCATCTTGGTAACCCAACTTCTAATTTTTTTAAGTAATTATAGAGTTCCGTAGTTGGCAAGTCGTGAGTCGTGCAAAATTGGTCATAGGTCAGTAGTTTGTCATTGGCGAACCAGTTCCCTATGCGATCCAAGCGTCTGGAGGTCCACCAGAATTTAGACATAGAGCTTGAGTCTGCTAGAATTTGAGGAAAGGACATAACTGATAGAAGAGGTGATAATTCCGTGCTAAGTCGATGCCTAGAGTTAGCCCATCTCCAGGCCTGAAGCGTTAAGGAGATCATGGGGTTTTGATGAGTTATAAAAGGGGCAGAATCCTCAGGAATCCAAACCAACTTATCCCAACTATGTGGAGACATTTGATAATTTTCCATAAACACCCAAGATGGATGGTGTTTCGTAGAGTGAGTTCTAGGCAAAGGGGCCAGAATTGCGGCTTTAAGATAAAGTCTTAAATTCGGAGTCGCGAGGCCACCTCTATTCTTGGAGCGAAACATCACCTGCCTGGGAATGCGAGGACGTTTATCGTCCCATATGAACCGGGAAATGCTATTCTGGAATTTGTCTAGATCTTTAAGGGAGAGAGGGATAGGAAGGGATCTAAATAAGTATAGTCATTTAGGTAAGATATTCATTTCACAGCCGCAATGCGGCCTGTCCATGAGATCTTAAAGCTCCTCCATTTCTGCATATCCAATGTCAGAGATCTATACAAGGGTGGAAAATTTTGCCCCGTACATATCCCCGAACTTGGAGGTAAGTCTGACACCTAAGTATTTTATAGACTGTGCGGGCCAATGTAAAACTGTGATTAGCTTTGAGAATGTCAGTCTCCCCCCTGCGGCAATCTTATACCCCTCGCCTCAGTCTTCTCAACATTCAGCTTGAGACCCGAGATTCTGCCAAAGTCCTGAACAGTGGACATGAGTGCAGGTATGGATGTAAGGGGATTGGTCAGGGTGCAAAGCATGTCATCCGCAAAGAGAGAGCATTTGAAATGCTGGAGGCCTACCTGTACCCCCTGGATGCCTGGGTTGGCCCTAATCGCTTGCGCAAGGGGTTCTATGGCAAGAGCAAATAACAGTGGGGAGAGCGGACACCCCTGCCTGGTCCCTCTTTGAATGTGAATGTCGGCTTTGTGATCCCTGGAAGTTTTAGGTTGGCTGCTGGGGAGTCATAATATCTCTTAAGTAAATTAATAAAGCGTCCCTCGAATCCAAATTTGTCCAGAATCTTATATAAATATGGCCATTCTACCGTGTCAAAAGCTTTCTCTATATCTAAAGCTAAGAGACAGACAGGTATATTAGACTTCTGAGCCATGAACTGAGCTTTCCTGACCCTCCTAACATTGTCCCCGGCCTCTCTAAAGGGAACAAACCCAGTTTGGTCCTTGTGGATCAAATCTGGTAAAAATTTAGAAATGCGGGTGGCCATAATTTTCGCCAAGATTTTGACATCCCCATTAATTAGGGATATAGGGCGGTAATTTTTCACCTCTAGAGGGTCCTGCCGTCTTTTGGGAAAATCACTAAATCAGCCCGGTTCAGCTCCGGGGCATAGGCTCTCCGTTTAATATGGCATTAAAAAGAGATGTCAAGTGGGGGGTAAGAAGGGGTTCAACTTTTTTATAATACAAATTAGTAAAGCCATCCGGTCCTGGGGATTTGCCCAACTTAAGATTCTGGATGGTAAGTTTAACCTCCTCCTGTGTTATTTCTAAGTTCAAATCATCCAGTTGATAATCCGGTATTTTAGGAAGATCGCATAAATTTAGGAAGGAGTCTATATCTGATCCACTGCAGTGGGGTTGCGAGGAGTATATTTTTTGGTAATAATTTGAAACGTTTTTTGAATATCATTGGGGCTGTAGGAGATTTGACCGCCAGGTATCCTGATTTGAGTGGTTCTGGGTTGGGAAAATTTATTGTTTAGTCTTTTAGCCAAAAGGGAGTCAGGTTTGTTTGCCTTCCAGTAATAGAGGTGCTTCATTTTTCTCATAGCCCGTTCAGTGTGATGGGACAAAATAGCGTCCAGCTCCAGCCTAGTCTGGTCAATTAACTTACGCCCCTGAAGAGAGGGACGCTGTTGGTTTTTCTCCTCTAACCTCTTTAATGAGGTGAAAGCTCTGTCTCCTTCTGCTAAGAAGATTTCTATGTATAGAGGACAGCTAATGCAAGTTCTTCAACAAAAGGCCTTAAGGGTCGGCCCAGAGCCATCCAGCACCCAGTTTCGGGGGAGTCATTTGTCTCAAAAAACAGCTGTATGTCCTTGGATATGGAATCCACACTACTCGATTAGACAGAAGGGATTCGTTCAGAACCCATTTATAGGGAAGTCGAGGATTAGGACCCAGATCCAGCTCAACTAGTACCAGAGCATGGTCTGACCAGGGGCAAGGGACTATCTCAGAATGTATGGTAGAGTCGTACAATGAGGAAGTGATAAATAGAGCGTCAATCCTAGAGTATGTCAGGTGAGTCTGGGAGTAGAAAGTGTACTCTCTCTTGTCTGGGGTGCTTACCCAGCCAGGAGTCAACTACACCCAAACCATTTAGTAAAGGACATAATCTGATTAGTCTTGTTGGGAAATCTGATGGTCGGTTTTCCAGATTCTGTCAAGGGTCGGGTCTAAGGTCAGGTTAAGGTCCTCCCAATAATCAATTTCCCCAAATCCTGAGCCTCTAGTTTTTTCAACAGGGGTCTATGAGAACAGAGTAGGGGGGAGTTCGTAGAGAGAGTACAGAGATAACAGCGTCATTCTTTCCCCTCTTATAGTCCAGTTGCCATAACGTAATTGCCATCCCCGTTCACCCGAGTGGATTCTACCTGGAAGGGAAAGGTTCTATGCAATTAAATTGCACACACCAGCTCTCTTAAGTAGGAAGAGAGGGTCCAGATAAATAGTGGGGGTAATCCCTA
The DNA here is from genome assembly GCA_027410445.1 of Discoglossus pictus. Taxonomy (NCBI): domain Eukaryota; kingdom Metazoa; phylum Chordata; class Amphibia; order Anura; family Alytidae; genus Discoglossus; species Discoglossus pictus. The sequence continues at coordinate 286,478,606 of CM050163.1, forward strand.
TGTAAGAATTAGGTTAATTGCCAAGGGAAAAATGGGTTTCCTGCATGAAAATGACCGAAGGGAGTGTATTTTTTGTAAAATGCAAAGGCCTTCCTCCTTTTTAAAGGGGGAGTTGAAACCCTTCACATATGGGTCACTATGGAGTATTTAGAGGTAAGCCATTGAGAATTGGGAGTGTAGGTGTATGCAACCCTTACCTAAAAGCTGAGCACTGTGAGTGACGAGGAGTGGAGGAGGAGCCCGGAAAGCAGACAGAAGTCCCAGCGGATATGCTGTTGGCGGCGGAGAAATCTCTCCTTTATCAAGAGGGCTGAGAGCAATGAAAAGGGGAGAAAGACAATTTAATATCGGAGAGGTAGATAAATCTGTAATAAAACAAACAAGCCATAATGGATCGGAGAAAAGAGACACAAATTTAAGAAAAATAAAAAATCAGAGCAGTAGAACAGCAAGTATACAGTAACGTTCTAAAATTCAAGCTTGCAATTATCAAGAATATAACAGGATAGCATAAAACAGTACACATAATCCTTCTATCTGTATTTATAGTAAATAAATATAAGTCAAATCCACGTAATGTGGGAAAGCTAGACTGGCAAATCTATATTAATTCTAAATGGCAATAGTACGAACTATTCTATCACTATTCTATCTGGATTGTAACAGCGAAAAGTAACATCACATACTCAGCAAGGTGTATCAAAGTCCAGCTAGGTAGGAGGCCCTCTCAGGGTCGCGGGGCCAGCTTTGAAGTGGCAGAGTATCCAGAGTCTGCTGAGTATACCAAACGCTTGTCTTGCAGATCGCCAAATAGTCCCGGAAGCCGCTGGGCCCTCCAGGATAGGGGCTTTGTTTTCCATGAACTTGTGCTGGCTTTGGAGTCTGCTGCCTCTTAGGGATAAGCAAAAACCAGGTGCTTCTTGGTTTGCTTCTCTGTCGTGGGCTTCCAGGCATAACTGTAATCTCCTGCAATACATCTAGGCAGTCCTCCAGGAAGCGGGGTGTATAGGTCTTGCCAGAGCAAACGGAAAGTTCCAGCGATACTGGATCCTGTGCTGAAGAAGAATGGCAATAGCCGGTTTCATAAGTCTCCGCTTATGCAGGGTATCCGGGCAGAGGTCGCATAAAACTGCAGGGTTGAGTCATCCGGCCCCTTGATTGTATGCCAGCTTCCTGGTGGCCGATAGTAGAAGATCTCTGGCCTGCTGCCTTAAAAATCTCACAATAACATCCTTTGGAGAGCCCTCCAAGCTTCTCGTACCTCCCAAGGCTCTATGGGCACGCTCAATCTCCCCACACAACTTTCAGGCTGATTGGGAAGGATTATAGGGATTGTATCCCTCAAGGTAGCCAGACAGGTCCTGTATCGCTCTTGGTATACCACGGATGCGGACTTTGTGTCGTCGGGACCGGTTCTCCAGATCCTCTATCTTATCCGTGAATCAGAAATGTGAATGGAGTTTTGAGCAATAGAGGATCAGGTCTCTTTCCTTGCGCCTCGGCCATACCGATCCGACGTGTCCTCCAGTATTTGAGTGCGTTGCCAGCCAGGTCCTTCAAGTCTTGTCTTAGAGGATCAATAGCTTTTGCCAGGAGCCGCTCAATAGCAGCCACTGACCTGGCCGAGAGGTTCCATATATTGGCTAGGAGCGTCAGGGAAGAACCTTCCCTGTCTGAGCCATCCGAGTGTTCTGAGGCGGATTCCGCAGGAGGGGACTCTGACAGTTTTCGGTGTAAAATTGCTCCCTTATGCCCTTCGTCGAAGCAGTTCTTTTGGGTTTCGGCATTTTGGAATACGGGTCCTCAGGAGTCAGCAAAGAGTCTGTTATGGAATCAGCCAGGTATAGAATAGAGGAGGCTATGCCCCAAAGTGGTCTGAGTTGAAAGTCCGCTGGCCCAAGGAGTAGAGTTTGTCCAGATTACAAAGTTGAGTTGAGGTAGGTGATAGCTGTGCTGCCAAGGGCCAGTTCCCCATTCATCTCTTTATCCCATAATTAGAATGTAGAGTCCCCAGCCGGACTCTGGAAAGCCTTTGGAAATCCGGCCCAACAGAGAGTAGTTCCTTGGTAGACAGGTGGCACAAAAAATTGTACCCTCTTCGGGTAGTCTGTCTGCATATGTTGACAGGGCCTGTTAAGTAGAACTCAGCGTGAGAATAGAGCAGTACAGAACAGTAAGCAGCATTGAAATGGTAGGGAAGACTTCCACTCTTACATTATTCGCATAAAGCCAATAAAGATCTGCAGTAATACAGACGGCCACGGGTGGCAGCATATGTGCTAATGTTGTAAGAAATTAACACAGTCCATGTAACTGGCAGTAAAAAGCACAGGTCTCAAATATAGGTAGACACAATATTTTTTGTTTGATGCATAAAAGTTCAAAAAATGGCTTAAAGACAGCGTCAGATTCTGAGAACCGGGTACAACACTGTGCTCCCAACTATTATGCAATTCAGTCTCTGGCAATGCTGCCGAGATAAGTCAGTATATCAAAAGCTTAGCACTGAGAGGGTAGCTTAAAGAGTTGATTTCACACCACCTGAACCCCAGTTCTCAGAGTTGTGTGGGGGTATGGCAATAAGTAGAGCATTGTGTGCCTTGCAAGCTGGGGAAAATTCAGGCAACTTCCTCCTCCTGCCCCACCATGCCTCTTTGATAATAGCCACAGATCTTACATGTGGGTAATAGGGAGAGCTAATCACCCACTTTTAGCTTTGGGTTGCCCTGCTCCCTCATTTGGGGATACCTGGGGAGTTGTAACCCTCTGGGGAAGATCCCCCCACACTGCAGCCGCCGGAGCGTGCACAAGATGGCGGCCTCGCAAGATGGCGGCCCGCGTTTCGCGGGCTTTCTGCCCCGTCTTCAGTGGCCCCACTCTGGCCATAGGGGTCACTCTGGGATCCCGGCCGGGAATCCAGCCGCCACCGGGATCTGCTGCAGGACAAGGCCAGGAGCTGAAAAAATGGAGCCCCGAAGTTTCTGGGGCTTAGGCGGCGCCCCACAGTTGGAGACCTCCTACACTGCTGTGGCCGCCAAAATAAGCTCCCATTCGCTCCCCGGGGGATTGAGGGCACCCGTCGGTGGTGCCCCTGATAGCAGGCAGGGCACAAGGAGCCGCTCCAGGGTTGATAACAGGCCCTATTTCGGAGCTCAGTGCGGAGCGCAAAAAGAAACACGTCCGACCTCGTCAGACGCCAGCTCCGCCCCCCCTAACTGATCCTATTTAACCGCATCTAGCCCTATTTAATTCAATTTATATTTAATTCAATATATAATATACAGACCCCCATAAGCCTCCATCTAACCCCATCCCTTATGGGCGTCTATACAGATAAGTCTCTATTTAAACCAATCAGCCCATAAAGGGTCTATGAAGACCCACATAGGACAATGAGAAGCCTATTATTAACCCCCATAGAGTACCATGAGAGTCCTCCAGGACCAGTCATGTACACTAAGAACAAACACTGCACTACACTACAGTATCCTCCTCCCAATGAACCACTACATCTAAACTAACCCACCTCAAGCCTAACCTATGAACCCCTACTTACCTAACAATACCTACTAAACCCCCTATTAATCCCCCAACCCACTAATTAAGCAAAATAAATAAACCTATGTTACCAAAAATAAAAAAACCTAAGGTACAAAAAATAAAAAAATCTAAGGTACACAAAAAAATAAAAGGACATTACAAACCCCCCTCACTACAACAAAACATAAAAAAAAACATCACAAACTACATAAAATATAAAAATAATTACACACCTGCAAAAAAAAAACATGCACAAATATATATAACAGTAGAGTAAGAAATACATTATAAATATTCCCCTACCTACAATACATTTCCCCCTTTCTAGACATGACCCCGTATCTAGACATAACCCCCTAAATCTAAGCTAAAATAGAATAAATAAAACCACTTACCTTTGCAGATGTCCCTTCAGTTTGCACCCCTAGGAAAAAAACACCCATCAGATTAGTACACAATTCAACGTTACATATAATAAATAAATAGTACAAATACAGTATTAAACTTACCTTTCCAGCATGTCCCTGTCCATCTTCTTCTGTTCTCCGTCTCGACCCCTAGAAAAAAAGATATATAACATGAGTTTAACACATAAAACACAAAACAGAAATAAACAATATACATTGAAAACTTACCTGTCCGCAATGTCCCTGGCCTTCTCCTCTTCTGCCCCGGCTGGTCACTTGATGAATCCACGCTCTAAAAAAATCAAAAAAACTAACGGAGCTCCACACTTGTGGAGCTCCCGACGCTATTGAGGGCTCCAGAGCCTCTTCCAGGAGGAAATTGACAATGGCTCCTTCTGATTGACTGAAAAGGCTGTCAATCAGATTTCAGCCAATCAGACGACACAAAGGTGTGAGCCAATCAGAATGGGAAACACCCCTATATCCCATTCTGATTGCCTGAAAGACCTGTCAATATTTTTTAAACCAATCAGAAGGCACTATTGCCTTCAGCCAATAACAATGGGATACAACTCCATGGGATGATTGTCTGAAGGCATCTGCGCCTTCTGATTGGCTGCAGTCTGACAGTGACAATACCCAACCAGAAGGCACAGACTCAGAGATGTAACTTGTACAAAGGAAAATTATTTTATTCCTTCTTCACATGTTAAAAAGGCATTCAGTAAGTGATTGTGTATGTTTACAATGGTAATAGTAAGTGGCAATTACTAGTGGAATTAGCATGGATTGTTTGAGGAGTTGCATCATTTAATTTACAGAACACTTTGAAGATGTTTTTTTATTTTTTATTGTGAAGCAACCAACAAATAGGACACAATAACAGAAAAAGTCAATGTGCATAACTATTCACCTCCCTAAAGTCAATACTTTGTATAGCCACCTTTTACGGCAATCATAGCTCCAAGTCACTTTGGATAAGTCTCTATGAGCTTGCCACATCTCCTTGCAAAACTGCTCCTTCAAGTTGGATGATTTGAGCTTGTGAACAGCAATCTTTACGTCTGACCACAGATTTTCTATTGAATTGAGGTCTGGGCTTTGACTAGGCCATTCCAACACATTTGCATGTTTCCCCTTAAACCACTCAATTGTTGCTTTAGCAGTGTGTTTGGGGTCATTGTCCTGCTGGAAGGTGAACCTCCGTCCTAGCCTCAAATCACGCAGAGTGGTACAGGTTTTGCTCAAGAATGTCCCTGTATTTAGCACCATCCATCTTTCCCTCAACACTGACCAGTTTCCCAGTCCCCGGCTGCTGAAAAACATTCCCACAGCATAATGCTAGCCACCACCATGTTTCACTGTGGGGGATGGTGTTCTTTGGGTTATGTGATGTGTTGGGTTTGCGCCAGACATAGCGTTTTCTTTGATGGCCAAAAAGTTCAATTTTAGTCTCATCAGACCAGAGCACCTTCCTCCATACATTTTGGGAGTCTCGCGCATGCCTTTTCACAAACTCAAAACGTGCCATTTTGTTTTTTGCTGTAATTCTTCTGGCCACTCTACCATAAAGCCCAACTCTATAGAGCATATGGCTTATTGTCATCCTATGTAAAGATACTCCAGTCTCTGCTGTGGAACTCTGCAGCTGCTCCAGGGTTACCTTAGGTCTCTGATTAATGCCCTCCTTGCCCGGTCCATGAGTTTTGGTGGGCGGCCGTCACTTGGCAGGTTTGCTGTTGTGCCATGTTCTTTCCATTTGGTTATGATAGTTTGATGGTGCTCCTGTGAGCCATCAAAGATTTGGATATTTGTAATAACCTAATCCTGACTTGTACTTCTCAACAACATTGTCCCTTACTCATTTGGAAAGTTCCTTGGTCTTCATGGCAGTGTTTGGCTAGTGGTGCCTCATGCTTAGGTGTTGCAGCCTCTGGGGCCTTTCAAAAGAGCTGTGTATCTGTAATAACAGATCATGTGACATTTAGATTGCACACAGGTGGACATCATTTCACTAATTATGTGACTTCTGAAGGTAATTGGTTGCACCAGAGCTAATGTAACAAAATAGGTAAAAAGTCAAGGGGGGTGAATACTTTTGCAAGTTACTGTACAAAATGGAATAATTTATCAAATCCAATAGGGGTAATAGAATTATCTCAGATCCAGAAATGCAACTCAGCCAAAGAAGCACTGACTACTAAACTTGCAGGACTACACATTTCAGGAAATTACTACATCTACCGGAAATTTAATTTTCAACTAATTAATTCTAGATTAATAGATCCTCATATAGATAACTTGAGAATAATAATTATCCTAATCTTGTATAGTAATATTTTGTATAGTAATATAAGTGCACTGTATTATAATCCTCAAGGGTTCATTATAGGGCACCTCATTGTATGTGAATTCAGTTTTGGTTCTTTCCAACCAAGAAACAAACAAAAACAATTTATGTCACTTCTGTAGCCTCGGAGCCCAAAGGAACCAGAATGTTGGCTTAATGGGTTTACCTCCCACTCAGTGAAGTAACCTTGCTTACCTGTCCCCTAGTATCCTGTGTTGGAATAATAATTTAACTTAGCTTTTGCTAATCCCCATTCACAGATGGAGTTCTGTGGATTTCCGCTCCCTGTAGATTTTTTCTATTCATCAGCTGGTGGGGTAACTAGGATCAGTATAGCATTCAGCATGTGATGTCATCACTTAGTTTATGAAGTGTAAACAAATGCATTTCTAATGCTCTTTCCTAAGCCATTGATAATCTATCAGGTTAGCCTTGCCTTTTATATTCTGTATAGATGAAGATAAGCATCCCCAGATGATTAAAGGACAAATGTAATGCATTTACAAGTAAAGCATATGTATTTGATTATTAAACATAGACTAGTAAAAACAAAATGAACATTAAAATATTAGGGGTTTTTTTCGTGTGAAATTGTCAGTTTTCCCCTGAAGCAGGGCTGCTTCTCTCCACCTATCTGTGCCCACCATGGGGCATGGTAAGCTATGCCTGGGGCCTGAACTAAAAAAATGTGTGACCAGCCTAGGTTCTTGTTCAGACTGAGCTCAAAGGGGATTGACCCACGATAATACATATAGCCATTGTCCCTGCACTGTTATGGCACAGAGTGGGACCAATCGGGCTCCTGCAAGGATATTTTACCATCACTACCTCTGTGGGAGCAGCTGTTGTGGATGAAATTACATCATGGGGTAGGAATAATATCATAGCCCTGCCTTCTTCCAATCTCACCAATGAATTGGTCATGCCCCGTGACATGGGAGACAGAGAAAAGCAGCTCTACTTGAAGGAAACAGCCAATATTAACTTTTATTTACTTTAAATTTCATACTGTTTTTAAAAATAATAACATTAGTTTTTTATGCATTTCCAGTGGTTTGTTCAAGTTCTCCCATCTGCAAAAATATCCACTCTGTATCAAAGGAAGTGAATTTGCTATACTATCATCAAAATGGGAAAGCAAATTCTTTCTTTGTTTATTTTTTCAGAGTGACCACAGTTTTTTTTTTATATATATATATATATGGTACTTTAAATAAGTAATGAGAATTGATATTTTTAGAAAATAAGAAAAACACAACCCGTCTATTTTTACTTTTATGTTTAATTATTTTTTTACTGCTTTGCCTTTCTCCTGTGCCTTTTGGAACTCACAGTCTATCTGCAATAAACTCACATTCATACATGACCTATTTATTTTCAACTCCCTCAATCTACTGGCTCTCACTGAAACCTGGCTCTCCTCATCAGACACTGCCTCGCTACAGCATTCTCTCATGGTGACTTTCACCTCAGTCACATACCTAGACCTGGGAACAAACAAGGTGGTGGTTTGGGCGTATTACTTTGCTGTACATTTTACCTCATATCCCCTTTCCCATCCCTCCAATTCTTATGCTTCTAGCTGGTGATGCCACCACCTCCTCACTTCAATCCATACTCCGCTAGACTCATCTACCCTACTCAATGCTCAGTGTTTGCAGCATCTCTCTGTCAATCACTCCACTAGCTTCCCGTAGACTCCAGAATAACATTTTAAATCATGGCCCTTAACAACAGTGCAACCCCTTATATCTATGCTCCCATCTCCAAATACTTTTGCAACTCTTCATTCTGCTAACTACCTTCTTCTTTCCACCTCTCTTACCACCTCCTCTCACTCCCAACTTCAGGACTTTTCTCGTGCTGCCCCTTTGGAAATCTCTGGCAATCCTTGCCTCTCTCCACTAAACTATGTCTCTGTTTAAAACATTGCAAAAAATATATCTGTTTATATCTGTTTAAAGCATATCACCTTATGCCTGAACATGCATAACACTTCTTACCCTCCTGTCCCACACCCAAACCCTTTAGATTGTAAGTTTGCGAGTTTCCAATATTCCAAGGTGCTTTAGGGAAGCACTATGGACACTCTAAGCAATGTGTGAATATTGTTTTGCCTTGAACTTAACCAATGTTGGCGCGTTATAAATAAATGATAATAATAATAATACTGTTTTCCATTTGCTTCTTGCAGCTTTTGTCACAGGTGGATGTGTCCTTGTAAACTATGAAGCTCTACATTCTCTTCGTACCTCAAGACATAATCTAGTGAAACTTAAAATGTCAGCTTCCACTGCAGCATGATATACTATAAGTATGGTTCTGAAATATATACTACAGCGGAGTTTTTATGTGGTAAATATAAAATATAATTGTAAATAATGATTGTAGTTTAAAGACACACCATAAAGTCTGCTGGCCTTTCTAAGGAGACAATGCAAGGATAAAGGTAGAAGTTAATTTTATTATTTGTTTATTTCTCAGTAGCTTTTAAGCAACAATGACATTCATCTGGAAGGTAAAGCACAGGAAGGCAGAGGAAAATGTCCTTTTAGCCCTACTATGAGGTTTACATCTCTTCTAGTTGGTGAGCAATCTGTTCGTCATTACAGTTATAATTTTAGATTAAAGAGACAGTGTAAGTGCTTTTCAAGTAACATCTATTCTAGCTCACCAGCAATGCACAATAAAAAATATATGTGCAATCAACAGCAAAGAAATGTTTTAGCAAGAAAATATCATTTAAAACACTATTGTCCTTAATAATGCTGCTGCTCTCTTCCCCAACTGCCTCCTAATCTTTGACATTTATCCCGAAGACAAACACACCATCATAGATAACAATAATTATGCAGGTCTAATTACCTGGAACATGCTCAGTGGGAGAAGGTGGCTGTGGCTGAAATCCCATAACTCTGCTTCTTCAATGGGAGTATGTTCCAGGTAATATGATCATTGTTCGTGCTATCTATAGTGATTTGTTTTTGTCTTCTGGACAATAGTACTCCAGGACAAGACGGGGAGGTGGGTTAAGTAGATTTAAATGCTTACACTGGCTCTTTAAGATATAATCTCAGTTATCAGTTCACATCCGTCAAAGAGCATCCTGCATATTCTCAAATCTCTTCCCATGATCATTCTGTATGAGATATTCACTGTTATATTTTTATTTATCATCTTTTGTTTGAGATATTTAATTTTTGGAAAAAAATATTTTTCGAGCATTTGGGTCATAATTTTGCATTTGAAATAGACAGATGTTTCATACACATGTGGATAAATTGACTGGAAAAAGTGAACTCTTAGCTGATTATTTATTTTTATTTATATATATAGTAATAAAGAAAAGATGTGTTGACCAATATGTGATAGATGTACATAACATACTAAAAATTAGATATTCATACCTGTCACAACCTACAATGATGATGGAGTATAGAGGATCCTAGTCCTCTTATCTCCTGTAGGTTTTAGACCTAAGATTTGGGTGACTCAGACCAATGGACCTTCTTTGTGGATGCAAGAGCATAAGTCCCAGCTTTTGGTAGTGTGCCTGGGAGAACCTGGAAGGGAGTCAGAACGATGTCCTCTACCAGCATATGCCCCTGGGTCAATAATACACCTGCACACAAAGTCTTGATGAAAATTATGAACAACTTCTTTATTTTTACACAAGTATTTAAACAACTCACGAAACCAGTACAGGGAGTGGCTACCCCTTTGTCCAACCCTTATCTTCCTCTTGGCCAATGGGGTAATCTCCAGAGTAACTTTATTACCTCTAGCCAATGGACTAGAGGTAAGCTCTGGGAACTTCCAGACCCCTCCCACTTGGTGTGGCTACCTAATTTAGTTGGTCTCTGGCTCTCAAGGGAGAAACATCTTCCTGCCCTCTGGACATTGCCCTGATTCTCTGAGTAGGAATCCCTGTAGACCCCCTGGGGTTATGGTGCCTGCCTGTCTGCTCTCCAGCTGTGAGCTTCCCATTGTTGGTTCTCTGGTGGACACTTAGCTAATGGGATTAACAGGCCTTTGGGAACAAAGGAGGTTTTGGCTGTATTCAATGGGCTTCCCCTCTACAATATAATAACATACTAATATAATAACATACATTCATATTTACAAAACAACACACAATGTTTCACACACATACAACCAACACATCCCACCAGCTCCCTCACATGACACCCATTACAATGAGCCTAAACATGGAAGGGATGGGAATATGCTAAGGGATAAACTTATAATACTTTATCCCTAGACCACAACATAACAATATATCCATAACAAGTGGGCCCCAAACCTTTTCTTCCACAGCAGGAGCCATGCACTTTGTCCAACCCAGTATGGCCACTGGCGGATTCATGACAAGCCTTCCCCAAGCGGGCAGGGAACATCCAAGATTTTCCCAGCTACGCTGATAGTCATGAATCAGCGTGTTTGGCCAGGCCCGCTGCATGCTAGGCAAGTTCATGTCGGTGCGCACACAGTCCCAAGGTGCAGAGTAAAGACCTCCCCCAGCCCTTGGCCTTGCTCCCACTGTATAGAGCAAATTGCTCTTCCCATGCAACCCCCACCCAAACAGTCCAGGATCCCATCTCTCTGTTTTTGGCAGCAGCATGGAAGTCTCTGGGGACACAGTGGGTTGCACCCATACACTCTTCTGAGGCAAAACCGTATTTTTGGGAGCCCCATAAAACAACCCCTGACCCATAGCAACCCCTTTCCCCTCAGCCAGTCCCCACAGCTGGGCTGGGGTTTCTAAAACAGTCTCTGGGCCTATGGGATGGCAAGGGGGCAGTCCAGTACCTCTCTCAGCAAAATCATTATTGTTGGGAGCTCAATAACACAATAACTGCAGTAAAGTACATACCGGTCTGCGCTTGACTCCAGCGTCCCTGATGGAGTCCGGACTTGGATGCTCTGTTTGCTCTGGCTCCTGGAAATCTGTATCTTTGGACAGACCCTCCTGGTTTTCTTCCCCTGCGTCTGTCTGTGTTGCAGCCTGGAGAACTACGCTGTTCCCACCCAGGCTGTGCTTTGGGGCCCTCAGCTGACCCTCTTCTTCTATGGCCTTTTGCTTGGCAACTTGGGCCTCATCCTTTGTGGATTACTGGGCCCTCTGAGCTTTGTCGGCTCCAGAGTTTGTATTGGACTCCTGGACACTGGTCATCTCAGGCAAGTCCTCACTACATCCACAATCCTTTGGGGTGCCGCAATGCACCCATGCCTCCTGGTTTTCTTCCCCTGCGTCTGTCTGTGTTGCAGCCTGGAGAACTACGCTGTTCCCACCCAGGCTGTGCTTTGGGGCCCTCAGCTGACCCTCTTCTTCTATGGCCTTTTGCTTGGCAACTTGGGCCTCATCCTTTGTGGATTCCTGGGCCCTCTGAGCTTTGTCGGCTCCAGAGTTTGTATTGGACTCCTGGACACTGGTCATCTCAGGCAAGTCCTCACTACATCCACAATCCTTTGGGGTGCCGCAATGCACCCATGGCTCTTTCTCCCAGGCAGGCACGGCTATCCCTAGCCCTGGTGCCACTGCCTCCTCCTGTGTGAGGTCCGGTTCCCTGTAGCTAGGAACCAGTTCCTTTCCCTCCCCACAGACTCTTAAATAGCAATCCTGAGCCCCTGCCTCCACGAGCAGTTCTGGCCCATACACATTGCCTAGAACTTCTGAGGGCAGACTTAGTTCATCTGGCCCTACCTGCTGATCAGTTACTAGGGTTTCTGCCAGGATTTGTGCTGGAAGGTAGTCCTCAGGTGAGACCTGTTTGGAGAAACTGTGCTCGGCTAGCGTTTCTTCTGGGATTAAGTCTCTTGGGGTATCAGGGGACAAACATGGGTTATCTGACCCCACCCAGGGAACATTCCCCTGGGTCTCTAGCTCTTGGAGCTGGTGATTTGGTCCCAAGCTGACTTTACCATCCCTTCTAGGCTCTGACACAGTCTCTGCATTTTTTAGGGGAAAACAGTCTCCATTCCCAGGAGGTGGTACAGGAGCAGGGTTTACCCCTTCCTCCTCCTCCTGATCCTCTGACACCTCCCACTCAGACAGCTCCTCTAGGCAACTCTGAGCCAGTTCTGCTTTCTGGGCTTCAGACAGCCCAGGGCACGGCCTTGTATATGTGGTCGCCTCCATTTTGCTTACCCACATGCGCTCTTTCCATATTCTCTGGAACATCTGGTCAAGCACGCAGCCAACATCTTGTGCTGTTAACTTTTCTGGAAAAAGGTGTCTGACTTCTTTAAACCGTCTTTTTGCTTCTTTGGCAATATCTTCCTCATATTGCTGCTCCATTCTTGGTCTTTCTGTAGAGTCGTCCCACCTCTGCCAGCCAATTGTCACAACCTCCAATGATGATGGAGTATAGAGGATCCTAGTCCTCTTATCTCCTGTAGGTTTTAGACCTAAGATTTGGGTGACTCAGACCAATGGACCTTCTTTGCGGATGCAAGAGCATAAGTGTGCCTGGGAGAACCTGGAAGGGAGTCAGAACGATCTCCTCTACCAGCATATGCCCCTGGGTCAATAATACACCTGCACACAAAGTCTTGATGAAAATTATTTTTACACAAGTATTTAAACAACTCACAAAACCAGTACAGGGAGTGGCTACCCCTTTGTCCAACCCTTATCTTCCTCTTGGCCAATGGGGTAATCTCCAGAGTAACTTGATTACCTCTAGCCAATGGACTAGAGGTAAGCTCTGGGAACTTCCAGACCCCTCCCCTGGGCCGCCCACTAGGTGTGGCTACCTAATTTAGTTGGTCTCTGGCTCTCAAGGGAGAAACATCTTCCGGCCCTCTGGACTTTGCCCTGATTCTCTGAGTAGGAATCCCTGTAGACCCCCTGGGGTTATGGTGCCTGCCTGTCTGCTCTCCAGCTGTGAGCTTCCCGTTGTTTGTTCTCTGGTGGACACTTAGCTAATGGGATTAACAGGCCTTTGGGAACAAAGGAGGTTTTGGCTGTATTCAATGGGCTTCCCCTCTACAATATAATAACATACTAATATAATAACATACATTCCTATTTACAAATACAACACACAATGTTTCACACACATACAACCAACACATCCCACCAGCTCCCTCACATGACACCCAATACAATGAGCCTAAACATGGAAGGGATGGGAATATGCTAAGGGATACACTTATAATACTTTATCCCCTAGACCACAACATAACAATATATCCATAACAAGTGGGCCCCAAACCTTTTCTTCCACAGCAGGAGCCATGCACTTTGTCCAACCCAGTATGGCCACTGGCTGATTCATGACAATACCGACTAATCTATTGGTGAGATCAGGGATTATGAAAATTACCAGATGAAATGGTTCTGGAAGTGAAGTCTGGTATGTCTGGAGAAACCTAGGATTCATGATCAAGTAAAATGTGAGACTGAGGTTAATTGCACAAGATCACCCCAGATCACATAACTTGTAAGTCCATCCTTCATCTTATGGTAACACTATAGAAAGCAACAAAAAAAAGCAAAGTGCTAATCGCAATTATTATATACTCACTCAATAAGGTAACCAATGCCTGCAAATAAATAATAAAAAAGTTTACAACCTCTGCCAGGGGATAGAAATGTCCTCCAGTAAAAAAAAAAAATCTGTCTTGTTTAAATTGTAAGAAATATGTTGTCTTCTGTCAGTGTTGCAGTTTGCTAATTCAGTTCTCTCACTTCAAAACCAGGGCCTGAGTTAATAAGTGGTGCACAGGCCCTGTCCTGCAGAGATCCACAACAATGAAGGCTGTCCAATATCAGTCCCTACTGCTCTGAAAATCTCTTGTTTTCGGATCCTATATAGATAAAGAGAGGAATAAACGTTGCTGCACTATATTGGGTGTATATGTTCGCATTAATTTTTTTCTGTATGGGTTCTTGTGATTTACATTATTATTTTTATTCAAAAATAAACTTGGCTTGACTATGTGGGACATAGGAGCTCTCTTTTTAACTTTATTTTGAAGAGTAGGGTAGCTTTGAATGTCCAGAAATCTAGATGAATAATTATTTCAGTATATAGCAATACCTTTTTTATTGGTGAAATATTTTAGTTAGAGTGACAAGGTTTTGAGAGTTGCAACTCTCTTTTAAGTCAGAAGCAATACGGATTAAGGTTAAACAGTAGCGTTAGAATAGACAAAGCAGAGGATCAAAGTAATAATAAACCCATGTGGGACAGGAGACCGGCATCATGAATAAAATACTGTATTTATCGGCGTATAACACGCACCGGCGTATAACAAGCACCTCATTTTAAGAAGGAAATTTCAGGGACAAAAACTTAAATTTCAAATAAAGAACTTTGAAGCAAAATAAGGGTAGCTCAGAACTTTTTTTTATTAATATTATTAACACTTATAAGGTAAATAACATAAAATGACAGTAAAAGCAACTGTTTTAACAAAGAAACTTGGATATTATATGTTTTTACAAAAGTTTACTCAGAAATCGCTGCTCCTCATCAACTCCCCCATCCTCAACCTCCCTCCTCATCCTCCCTCCTCATCCTCAACCCCCTCCTCAACCTCCCTCCTCAACCCCCCCATCCTCAACCCCCCCATCCTCAACCTCCCTCTTCAACCCCCCTCCTCAACACCCCCATCCTCATCCTCCTTCCTCAACCCTCTCCTCATCCTCAACCCCCCCATCCTCAACCCCCTCCTCAACCCCCCATCCTCATCCTCCTTACTCAACCCCCTCCTCAACGCCCCTCCTCAACCTCAACCCCCCATCCTTGACCTCCTTCCTCATCCTCAACCTCCCTCCTCATCTTCAACCCCCTCCTCAACCTCCCTCCTCATCCTCCCTCCTCAACCCCCCCATCCTCAACCCCCTCCTCAACCTCCCTCCTCAACCCCCCTCCTCAACCCCCCATCCTCAACCCCCCTCCTCATCCTCTCTCCTCATCCTCAACCCCCCCTCCTCAACCTAAAACCCCCCCCCTCAACCTAAACCCCCCTTCTCAACCTAAATCCCCCTAAATACCTCCCCCTCTCCCTTTCCTCTCACTTACCAGCTTCTGCTCCGGCCTCCGCTCCTTCTTGACCAGGCGCGCATGTGTTCACAGATTGTGAAGGGACCAAGCTAACAGATATCAACTTTCTCAGATATGGTTTTGTTTTTAAAAGGTTTTATTGAGCACACAGGTATAGTTTGTGTTCCTAACTGCATCATTCACGGGAAGATTGCTCCACAGACTTGCATGGGAATATCTTCGGGGCTGATTAAGACATCAGGCAGAGGTAACTAGGTTGTCAACAACAATTGAAACACGTTGTTTCAGTAGACAAGGGTCAAGAGGTTATTATAAGTGATATCCTTTGATCCATTGCCTTATGGTTAACCCCTATTTTGTATCTCCTTGAGTCTGTCAATCAGCCTAGGCCCCCCATGCATTTAATGTGAAGCCGACTAGGTTGCTAATCTCTTGGAGGTCATAACCCCCCTGGGCATTATATTCCACCTTGCAGGATTCCCCAGATAGGACCAATCCAGCCAAGGTGCTCTAAAACCACTATCTTCTTCCCCACTATGATCCGCTACCTTCCCGGGTGAACCAAGTGGAGACTTGGTCCATCTGTACCTGCCTCCCCATAATCTGGGTTAAGAAGCCCTATTATCGGATGCAGTTCGCCCCATCGCTTCAATGCATAACCGTACAAGACCCCTGAAAGTAAAAGCACTGAGGAACCCGGACACAGTAGGATGAGCTGCTATATTTGGTGGGAAGAGAAGGTAGCATCTTGTCTGGGAGGCAGACATCCTGATGCCCGAGCCTCTGGCTGGAAACCCCAAAGCCCATCTCTGCACCTATACTTGAGTTTTCCACTAATCAGTGTTTCACATGCTGCAAGCCAATTAGTGCAGAGCCAGACAAGCCGACCAATCTGGTCAGCGCCTACTGAGAGTAGATTGTGATTCACCTGTCCAAGTAGGGGGGAATTTTGAAAGCCCAAAAAGATGCCCATGTTATGCATGGCTGTATAAATATATTATTGTTTTATTGTGTAGCAAAACTACAAAACGAAAGACATGAGAATAAAGATTATGCTCTTTTTGAGACACAAAGAAATGGTGTGTTTCATTTAGATGGAAGACTTTATTATTTTTATTGACCAAAAATGCCTGCAACTTATCCTGAGAGAAGCAAATTAGCAGAAAATTCTCTGATCTGTGGGTAGATTTGGGTATCGATAGCCCTTTCAAGCCTCCTGAAGAAGCAGATCTTGACATCTAAAGTAAGAAATCAAGAGATACCTGGAGTAATGGGCAAGTTTGATCTTGGAGTACAAAATGAAACAGGTCACAGATTAGTAGAATTATATCAAGGTGATTCCCTGATCTAGTAAACACCCTATACCAGTAGCTTAGTAGAAGATTCTACACATGGACATCACCAGATGAACAATAAAGAAATCAGATTGAATATATACTTTGTAGTCAAAGATGGAGAAACTCTATACAGTCAGCTCCGATCTGGAGCTGACTGCGGCTTTGATCATGAACTTTGCATTCCAAAGTTCAGAATTAAACTGACAATATTCTGCCCCTAGGGCCTATATTTCCTATCAGGGTTTCAAGTCTCAATTATTTAAGATAGATCGGGGAACAAGGCAGGGATTCCTTTATCGCCTCTACTTTTTGCACTATGTTTAGAAGCCCTAGCGATAGCATTAAGGGAAGCTCCAGATGTTAGTGGAATCAAGGTAGACGAAGAATATAAGCTAAGCCTGTTTGCGGATGATATTCTCCTCACAGTTACTAACCCACTAATTAACTTACCTAGCCTATTTAAAACATTGAGCAATTTTGGCCATATATCAAGGTTTAAAATGAACGCAAATAAAAGTGAAGTTCTTAATGTCTCATTGCCCAAGCAACAGGAACATTTGCTGACCTTAAACTATCCCTTTAAATGGTCCTCACATCATATAAAGTACCTAGGTATTCATATCCCTAAGTTTACTAAACAGATATATGATGCCAATTACCCCATTATCTTTAAAGAAATATATTCATATCTTCGCACCTGGTCTTCATTAAATATCTTGTGGTTTGGTAAAACACACGCCATTAAAATGAACACCCTCCCTAAACTGCTATACCTTTTTAGGACGATACCATCATCGATAAATCTTAAAGACAGAAAGCAATATTAAATTAATCTGGGGCAATAAGAAACCTAGAATAAATAGGACGACCATGACAGCATCAAAACAGAAAGGAGGCTTAGCAACTCCTGACCTTCTATGATACTATAAGTCGGTGAGATTAGCCCAAATGGCTAAATGGTATATTAAGAGAGCCCCCCCCCCCCAGTTTGGGTGGATATAGAACATCAAGTTTTACGGTACCAAAATATTCTCGAGAACAAAATACTATGGCTAAGCATCCATCAGAGTATTAATTTAAAATCACTTCCGATGTGTCTGAGTCACTCCATCATACTATGGAAGCAAATCAACATCAATCTACAAAATGGCTCATGGCTAACGCCATTGTGGCTACCCCATGCAGACTTATCCAATAATAAAAATACCCAATTTGCTTGGTGGATTAGAAGTCAGATAACAATTGTTGCAGATGTTCTGTTAGAATGTCAAAAAACTGGTCTCCATCGGACTTTGGCATAAATCCCTGATTGCCACACAAAGAATGGCTTAACCTGATGATGATTAGCACACAAGTGGGACAAATGGCAAAAAAATAAATAAATTAGCTAGCAAAAGTCCCTTTGAACATTGTTGCTTACACAACTCAAAAGGGTAAAAAAAAAACTCGTTATTCTTTATAACTACCCAAATGAACAGGCCACCCTAATAATTTGTCCTATAGGGCCTCCTGGGTGGCTGAGCTCAATATTAGCCTAGATGATGAACAATGGAGTATAATTATCAAAAACCCAGGAAACTCCTCTTTAAACATTATATTGAAGGAAAATGTTTACAAAACTATCTTAAGAGTTGTACCTTGCCACAGCTAGACTTCACTGTTCAAATAGTCTGTTGGATGTAAATTGCTCCAGAGGTTGCAACACCATAGGTTCCTTAAAACATATGTTATGGGATTGCCCCAAAGTTCAGCATATTTGGATGGCGACCTATAATACCCTGGAGCAACAATGGGATACAGTTATTCCTCAAAAACCAGAGGCATTATTAGGCTTACCACTCCCAGGTATTTCTAAAAATGCAGAATTTCTATCAAATCAGATATTTCTGGCTACAAGAAGCATAATTGCAAAACATTGGAAAAAACTGTTCCAGACTTTGAGGAGGTTCTACGGAAGATTGAGTTTATTGGCTCCATGAGTGTCTTATCTGCTGAGATACTGTAGATGCAAAATACAGGAAATGGGCCTCCTGCTGGGATATGTGGATGCTGAGAGTTGGCCAATGAGGTTGGTGAATGTGGACCTTGAAAATATCTTTCCTTCTTTTTCTTCTTTCATTCTTCTTTTTATATATCTTTTTTTATTTTTATTGTTAGAATATTGCTTAGTATTACATTAGAAATACTAGGAGAAAACAAACCTGACACCATGTTAGCCAGGAAACTGAAAACACAGAGAGCGAATTCCTATACTCAGCCCCCACACAATCAGGAACCAGAACCCACAATTCACAAATAGATAATTTCTTAAGCACATTGGAGATCCCACAAATTGAAAGAACTAAAGCTGAAGATTTAAAAACAATCCATAACAATAGAAGAAATAAAGGAAGCAATTAAAACAACTAGATCACATGGGGCGCCTGGTCCGGATGGATTTACAAATTTTTACTACAAACAATGCTTAGATCATTTACTCCCACACCTACACAAGTTATTTAACGAATTCCTAAAGGGGGCCCCCATAAAGACAGAATTTTTAGAAGCAAAAATTATTATAATCCCTAAAGAAGGAAAAGATCCAGCACAATGTGGGAGCTACAGACCAATATCACTAATTAACAATGACATCAAAATATACTCAAAAATAATGGCAAATAGACTGGCCCCATTATTACCTAATGTGATCCTTCCAGATCAGATAGGCTTTATTGCCGGCAGAGAGGCACCAGACAACACCAGGAGAGTGTTGAACCTAATAGAAATAGCCAAAAGAAACAACATAGTTTGCACTTTAATGTGGAAAGTGCTATCCAGAGTAGGTCTAGGAGAAGGTTTCATGAGAGGAATCCAAGCCCTATACATGAACCCAGAAGCGTTCATAACATATCAGGGATTTAGCTCCAAAAGGTTCAAAATAACCAGAGGTACTAGACAAGGCTGCCCACTCTCCGCCCTGCTATTTGCTATATGCCTGGAACCATTAGCGATTGCAATTAGGGGTTGCCCGAACATACGAGGAATAAAAGTAGGCCCTAAGGAATACAAACTTAATCTCTTCGCGGACGATATCTTACTCTCAATAACATCCTACAATTAGTCTACCCAACTTATTCCAATTGCTCACAAAATTTGGCCTAATATCAGGATTTAAAATCAACATGTCCAAAAGTATAGCTCTTAATATTACTCTTCCCCGAAAGGTGAAAGAAAATTTGGACAAAAATTTCCCATTAAGTGGACACAAAAATACCTGACATATCTAGGAATGAATATCCCGGGTTCTATAGACCAAGTATATGAAGCAAATTTCCCCCAAATCATCAACAGAATAAAACAGGACATAGAGAAATGGTCGTCCTACAAAATTTCATGGCTTGGTAAAATAAACGCCATCAAAATGAACATTATCCCAAAAATTCGATATTTATTCAGAGCTATCCCGACGCCAATTAATTTGACAGCCATGAAATCACTACAAAAAATACTTTTTAAATTTGCCTGGAACCAAAGGAAGCCAAGAATTAATAAAAGACACGATGTATGCACCTACACAAACAGGGGGTTTAAGTTTCCCAGACTTGATTAAATACTATAAAGTCACAAGATTGGCGCAAATAACTAATTGGTATAAGAAAGAAGCCGTTCCAGTATGGGTCGAAATAGAAAAACAAATCTTAGAGGAAAGTCAAATTATTCTATCACATATATTGTGGCTAAGTATACACAAAGATTTGAAAACACAAACCCTTACTACTTGTATTCGCAACTCATTGAAAGTTTGGAAGGAGATCAATAAAAAATCCCCCCTCCTGAATGCAGGTTCAGGATAAACTCCGCTATGGCAATCCCATAAGTAGGATCAGATCAACAAAATTAACCAGATGAAATGGTGGATACAGGAAAACCTGACTATAGTCGCGGACACCTGGACTCTGTCGCAAGGGGGCACATTGAGCCACATACCTAATAGAGAATGGATTAATTTAATGATAATCAAACAAACGATATTTAAGTATACAAAAATAAATAGTCAAAATAAAAAATCAATATATGAACAATGTTGCATTAACAACCCTGGAGGCAAGGGCAACATCTCAATTATATATAAGCCTCTCTCTGAGGGATCTAGTACAAACAAACCACATTATCAGGAAGCATGGGAATCGGACCTGCAAATCACACTAGACGATAATCAATGGAGCCAAATTGTCAAACAAGCAAACATATCATCTTTAAATATCACTTTGAAAGAAAATGCACTAAAAGCAGTAATGAGGAGGTAACTCACACCAGTGAGACTTCACCAGGCAAATAAATCATACTCTGACAAATGCTATAGAGGGTGTGGCCATGTAGGTTCGATAACTCATATGCTCTGGGAATGTCCCAAGATTAGACATATTTGGCAGGCAACATACAACACACTAGAAAAGTTATGGGGAAAAACAATACAGCAAAAACCTGAGGAAGCGCTCTTAGGACTCCCAAACATAGAACTAACAAAAAGTGAGCAATTCCTAACCAACCAGATATACCTAGCATCTAGATGCATTATAGCCAAACATTGGAAACACACTACCCCTACATTTAAAGAAGTACTATAGAAAATTGATCATATTCAAACCATGAGCTACTTCTCAGCAGAGTTTGATGTGAGATACAGAAGATGGGCCTCCTGCTGGGACATTTGGAAAGTTAGAGGTCCGAGATGAGGTGAGTCTGTGAAAGACTGGGTCAGTTAATAATGTCTCTGATGGAAAATGATGAGAGGGGGGTAAGAATATCACTCTAATAATTCAAGACTAGAAACATAGAGGTGGTAACTGTTTTTGCAAATAAGTTTGCTGTTCAAGAATTATCTCTGAGACCCCTTTGAAAAACTGTATGGAGAGAATGGAAAGGTCAATATTTTCATGGGATGGGTGCTGTGGTTTCAGTACCAACTACAAACTCCAAGGACTCGGAGAGATAAAAGTTATATATTTGCATCTTTTAGAATGTTTAACTGAACTGTTTATAAAATAAAGGAGGGAGAATAAGGAAGGGGGAGGAAAAGGAATGACGGTCTATACATTATATAATTTCATGTGTGACCCCTAATTGTTATATAAAATATATGTCTCAATATATAATGCATATGTAAACTATGTTATATGCCTTCCTCTAATAATGAAAAAAGAATTAAAAAAAAAAAAGAAATAAAAGGAGAAGTAAAGTGTACTTATTTATCAAAAATAAAAAAGAGTGAGAAAGAGTTGCAGTAAATGTGTTTATTATAAGCTGTAAAGTGTCATACTACAATGCATTGTATTCTTTCATTATGAAGACATGTTCAAATGTGTTGTAACCTACTTTTCTCATAATAAAAATGTATAAAAGAAAAAAAGAATTAAACTGATGAAAACAGGGAAAATCATCAGACCAAGCAGATACAAAGTAAATAATAATCCCTGTGAATATACAGTCGAGGCAATGAATAGATTTAAGGAACTAGACATGGTAGAGAGAATGCCTGAAGAACGTTGGACAGAACTGTATTACATTGTCCAGAAAACAGCAACAAAGAATATCCCCAAAAGAAAGAAAACTAAAAAGGTAAAATCTGATGAGGCTTTGAAAGTAACGCAGTTTCACAACTCACTTTTTGGGGCCATGGTGGGACTCCCCTGACCCACACAACCAGCGGCCCTTCCAGACCCCAAAGTGTATGTGAAAATCAGAGGACTTTTCTTCAACCACAGATTATTATTATTATTATTTTTTTTTTTTGCCTCAGCCATTCTAACAACAATCTAAGCTGTTCTAGAAGACTAAAATCACTGGCTCTGATTCCCCTGGATGAAATGTTTAAAAATTTGACTTGTCATAAAACTAGCCCAATGCACCCCTCCTTGTCTCCAGAACCCCATATTTACTATTCCCCTAAGTAGAGACAATAGAGAAAGTAAGAGAGTTCCAGAAAAAAAACATTTACCTTTGCTTCATAGACTATTCTAAAGCATTGACTGTGTGTATAACAACAAAATGTGGCAAGTCCTTAAAGAGATGGGGATACCAGGCCAGCTTATCCACTTCTGAGGACCAAAAAGCTAAGATCAGGGGTGTGACTAGGTTGTATATTATCACCTAAGTTAATCAACTTGTATGTGGAATATGTCATGCGGAAATCCAAAGCACAAATTAGTATTGCTGGGAACAACAACCTCAGCTACTCAGAGGATACTATTCTGATGGCTGAAAAGTGGGGAGGAACAAATAAAGAAGAGAGTGCAAAAGCTGAAAAAAGCTATTAAAGATATTACACTCTCAACAAATGAAGAAAGACTAACCAAATTAAACTTATTTTCTCTAGAAAAAAGGCTTCTAAGAGGAGACATGATTATCTTATATAAATACATCCAGGGTCAGTATAAAGATTTGTCAAGGGAGCTTTTTGTGCCAAGAGGTTTTCAACTGACAAGAGGACATCCCTTGAGGTTAGAAGTAAAAAGATTCAAGAAAAGTTTAAAGAAAGAAAAGGGTTCTTCACAGTAAGGGTGGTTAATCTGTGGAATTCTCTACCAGAGGAGGTGGTGACAGTGGATTCGATAGATAACTTTAAAAGGGGACTGGATTTATTTCTAATTAAAAAGGGAATTCAGGGTTATCATGGATAATTAGAGAGGCAATATTGATCCAGGGAGAAATCCGATCGCCAGTATCTGGGGTCAGGAAGGAATGATTTTATCTTTTTTCCCTTTGAGACGATCGGCTAAGTCTCACTTGTTTTTTTTCTCTGTTTGCCTTCTCTGGATGAATTAATAATTAAAAATAAAATTAAAAAAATAATTAAAGAAATGATTAATAATTAATTAACAACTAATCAATTAATATTTAATCCGCATATTGCAGATCAGAGGAGATCCTAAAAGGTTGAACGTGATGAACTGAAATTATTTTTCAACCTTAATTACTATGTAACTATTTAACTATGTAACTATGTAACAAGGACCTGCTTAGTTAGAACTATGGTATTCCCAGTAGTAACATATGATGTGAGAGCTTGACCATAAAGAAGGCTGAGTGCAGTAGAATTGACACTTTTTTTTATTGTAGTGTTGTAGAAAACTGCCTGTAGCCCCTTGGACTGCAAGAGGATTCAATCAATCAACACTAAAGAAAATCTAGACAAAGTGTTCACTTGTCCTTAAAGTAATAACCATGAGCTTGATGGAGCTCAGGATGGAAGTGGTTGACAAATGTGCTTGGCACGATGAATCGAGCACGACTGAAACCTAAACAATAACAAATGACCCTTTGATAGTCCAATGCCTGCCACCAGCTACTTTCCTTTGACACTTCTCAACCACCAATTGCTGACATTATGCCTGTTCATCAACATTTCCACTTGTTGCCAGCTCAACCTTTGGACCAAACCTTGATATTATTCTAGAACCTGGTGTGAGGCACTGTTTGCACTTTTTTCTGTCCCACAGGTGTACTTCTGTAAACAGCCACCAGTGGTTCTCAACCTACCCGAACCATTAATTCAGGGTGGTGAACATTATGTCTCTCCTGAAAGGATGTGACCTGGTATTGGCTTCTCCCTTATAGGAGCAAAAATAAAAACCATTTTTTACATGCTTTCCGAAACCTATAGGAGGGTCTCTGATAAGCCCTGGAGAACATATTTGGCAGACTCTGCCATTAATTCCCATTGCTGGGTATATAAGTCTCTGGTAGACTATTCCCAGGGGCACATTTGGAAATGCTTTGGGCTTTGCAGATTTCTTTATCAGGAAAGTGTACAGTTTACTTTGAATTCCATTCACTGTAGACTCTGATCAAGTTACCCAGTTTGTGGCCCAATTTTGGAGAGACCCTTGCAAGAAGTTGGGCATCCATCTAAAATTTCCTTGTAAGCTGTTACTTCTCCCAACAGCAGGGTCATTTTTTATTTATTAATTTTGCTACATTTGCACATATTCTTTTAAGTATCTATGGTTTGTTCCAGCCACACAACCAGATGCCCACAGGCTTCTGGGGCTCCAGCAACAGACCAGTGGCACCAGGAATAACTGAATCATTCACTTAGGAGGAAACAGAGGAAAGCAATGGATCACCAAAAAACGTTATGGTGTTTATTCTTAGTCTTAAAACAACTCAACTTGCTACAGCTCTTTGCCCAAATTTGACATGGCTTAAATCAGCTGACATTATGTGTTTTCTTTTCATTCTCTTTTTGGTTACTTTTACACTTTTTTGCAAAAAAAAGTTTTGTCAGCAAAATAAAAATAAACCAGGAAAAAGTCCTGATATAAATGTAGAAAGTGTATTTTCAGCAACATTCTACATCCTAAGTCTTTGCATTTCTTCAAGAGATCCTACAGTATGGGACAAATGTTTTCTCCCTTATGGTTATGTAGAAACCATTTAACAACAGAGGAAAAGGTTTTCCTTTCAAAATTGTCATGGAGCAGTAACCTAACCTGTGAGCCAAGAAAGATACTTTCTTTTAACCTAGCACAAATTATGAATACATAACCATTTTTATCTATAGCCTTCTCAAAATTCTTCATCAACCATGTTTTATATGCTGGTTTTAAGAACAGGATCCCAAGCCTTTTTTATGAGTTTTTTAAGTTCTGTTTGTTTGAATCAAAAGATAGAACATTATTGCCACATATGAGCCAAGAGCCACTATAATATTGTTATCACTATTATTATTCATCAGGCATCTGACTTGGATACAAATCCAAATTAAGAACATTCTCATGAACAGATCTCTTCTTTAACCGGGGGCCACCTGTACAGTGAAGATAAAAGCACATCACTGTGCCTCATCGACATACTTCACCTGTCTCATTCCCAATTGTCTCTTGGGGAAGATTAATGCCAACCACAATGCCTTCCAATATAGATGTCCATAGATAGCAAAATGTGTATAATTAGGTGCAAGAGGTCAATAAATGTCAATATCCTATAACACGCTAGGATGAGTTAAATGACACGTCAGATGACCAAATGAACAATCATATATACATAAGTAAGGCCTCAATGACTGCAGGCCACATATACACATAATGTGTTATATATTAATGTATTCATGCAATCCCTATCACTAGCAATCCTGGGATTAGCAAACATATTGCATATGTGGATTGCATGAGATCTTAACAGGTTGAACTTGATGGACTGAAAGTCTTTTTTCAACCTTAATTACTATGTAACTATGTAACTATGTAACTATGAATACATTAATATATAATTCATTATATGTATATGTGGCCAGCATTCATTGAGGCCTTTCTTATGTCTATATGATTGTTCATTTGGTCATCTGAAGTGTCATTTTTCTCATCCTAGCATGTTATAGGATATTGATATTTATTGACCTCTTGCACTTAATTATACACATTTTGTTATCTATGGACATCTATATTCATTTATATTTTCTTCTGTCCTAGGAATGGCATTTAATTTTTAATCGCACTAGCTGCATTTTTTCCAGAATTGTATTTTTCCTTTTTCTCTAATTAAACGTAATCCTTTCAGAGAAATATCACATCAACATCTTATCGATCATCGTCATCACCCACATACAATAATTTACATAACCTGGCTATAGTCACCTCTCCAAAATACTTTTCATCTGATAGAAGAAACATCCAAAATTCTACTTCACTCATTCATGATTTCAGACTTTCTTATTGTGTTATTATTGTAGGTTTTATTACTGTGTGTAAATAGCCTTTCCTCTCAAACAATTATCTTTAATCTAGTGATTTTAGCACCTAAAAAATCACTAAGGCCCACATTCAATTCGAGCCTCGCAACTCGATCACAGACAGCCGAATGTCTGCAAGTGAGTTGCGGGCTCCCGTTGGTCTCCGTTTGTGAGGCTATTCAATTGCTCAGGCTCGCAAGTTGCGGGCCATCTATTTTTGGGATGCAAGATCTAGAAGCTCTTATGAATTGGTCATTGGTGGAGAAATAGTGGAACTATGCTATCATGTCTCTCAGACAGTCTGCATTGGAGGAATGGCCGCCAAGTGCTCTGTGTATTCTATCCAATTTAAAGTCCTCTTCACACATATTTGGTAGGAGAAGTTTGCATAGGTCTGTCATGCATTGCAAGAGATCCCGACACTGATTCAGGCAGATTCCTTATGCAGACATTTTGTCTCAGTGATCTATTCTCCAGATCTTCCTGAAGTGACTGTTGATGAAATTGTTCCTCTTTCAGTATAGCCACCTCTTCATTTAACTGAGTATGTGCTTTAAGCAGTTCATTGTATTTGTCTTCCAGAACCGACGTTTTGTAGTCTACTGCCTTTATTTCCGCAGAGAGATCCGTTGGCACTTTTTCTGATTTAATCTCTGTTCTAAATGAGGATATAAAGTCTTTTAGGTCTTGAATGTCCGCCTTTGTACTTTGGGCACATTTTTCCATGCTTGATTTGGATTTGTGCTTTGTTGGCATAGACGCTTGTTGAAATGCTTGTGGAGTATTTTTGGCATACAATGGGTTTGTATATCTTTGGTTTTACACCTGGTTGATACACCTGCCATCTCCTATGTCAATTTTGTATTCAGAATTTTGTTTTTACTTTACACATAAGTCACTTTGCTTATGTAGGTGCCCCTATGTAGGGAGGGGATGGTTGTTTTTACATGTTAGATCCCGTTATAAGTTCCGTCAGAAATAGCGATGACTTCTGTTCAGGGCCTGCATATAGAAATGTGATTTTCCAGGTTTCAGAAAGATCACTGGTTGCGTTTATAGCTCATGAAGTGGTTGATGAGTATCAAATAGTAGGTTATGTAGTTGGTATCAAGAGTGTGTCTTGTTTTCAAAAGCTTATTATTGCTTTGAATAACCTTCTAATGAAGAGCCGTCTATCCCAACTTTGTACACTGTGTTCCACCTCTGAGATTTTACTTTTGTTTGTTCTGTAGGCTGTGATAATTTTATGATTACAGGATGACAGTACAGTATGTATTCCTTTCTATATGTCTGGGCCCGTTTGTTTTGGCTGAGAAAGCCTTGTGTTGATGAGATATGCCCCTTTGGTGAGTATGGCAAACTGTTCAGATTCATTTTAATAGTTTAGATGTCCAAAAGCAGTGTATGGTACAGGTCTCCCCTAATACAAACTTGAATTGATGTCCTCCGTTTGCACTGAGTTGTGTGTAAATGTCTATTTCAGCACTAACACATGCTGCAGTATCTCCTACAGGGGTGGAAAATTCTCAGTGTTGACTAGTAGATGGCCCAATTTATTCAAGAATGCAACCCTCTACCAGAGCAGACTGTTCTTTTAATGCTTGTTTACCTGTTGCCCTCTTGCAGAGGGTGAATCGTTTCTCCAATTTGTGTATTATGAAGGTATGTATTCTCAGGATGGCCAGTAGATGGCAGTATGAACTTGTACTGTTGTGCAGGGGATATCCAAACTTGGTCCTGGAGGCCTGGATTTGAAAGAGTCAATTAGGATGACTGAAGAAGTGATTGGCTCACCTGTTCACATCAGAGTTTTCATCAAATCCAGGCATGTGTGTGACCCTCCGGGACTGAGTTTGGACACTCCTGGTTTATTGTAAGCAGCAGAGAGAACAAAAATGTTAATTCTTTATTTGCAGTTGTTTACATATTATATCTTCAGAGTTGGGGATATATATGAAAAATATATTCATCGTTTATCTGAGCAGCGTCTTAAATATCCATATGTGGCTGGTAGGAGGGTTATTGTGAGAAACAGATGTAATATAATAGGAAACCCTCAAACATTCACTCACCTCCCTCAGATAAGTAAGTTTGCTGTAGCAGTGTCCTGCAAAAGGGTTTAAAGATGTATTTCTCTTGTTCCCAAAGCTCTTTTTTCTGTATTTGAGGTCTAATTCAGATTTTTCTTTCATACATACCCAGCCAGTAACTTTCAGTCCAGGACATTATTAAGATCTGTGTTGGAATGAAGTCCACAAGTTGCAAAATAGTCCCAAGGCAATCCAAACTGTTCAGTCTCTGCCACCTGGTCTTGTAGATCAAATATGATCAAAATTGCTTTGTATTGTTTTGCTTTTTTAAGTTTTATTGTTAGGAGATCTGTTGTTTTGCTTCCTCTCTATTTGCTGCTAGCCACACCCCTCTAACTTTCTTATTCTTGACCATATCTAGTTTGCCTTGGTCCAAAGTTCTAACCTTCCCCGAATTTTTCTTTCCAGCAGCGGACTTTCTTTTCCCCTCCAGACACATCAGCAGCTGGGTGTCCTTTTGGCTTCATTTGATCTGGTGCTACTTGTACTTGCCTACTGCTCTTCCTTATTAATGTGATAGGAACCTTCTGATCTGAGGGTCTCATCTTCCTGTACCATATGGTTGTGTCTCTGTCCATAAAGTTTGCTTAGTAACGTTACAAGAGTGGGTTGCAGTTTCCTTCTCCAGTGGAAGCTTACCTGTTCACACAATCCCGCTTCAAAAATAGATGAGGAGAGAGCCACTGTTGGAAAACTAGATGAAGTAAGGCAGTTGATCTCTAATCCAAAAGACCGTGGGCGATATTGTGCGAAATCCTTGGGTCGAAATTTGATGCTGTAAAATTGATTAAACTCTATCTTAAGATGCAGAGTGCAGGTATGCAGTTGTCAATAAGTCAGTCATGGACTGGCTTGGGAGATGGGTGATGACCAATGATCAAACCAATGAGTAGATAAAAAATGCAATGTGAAAATGATCAGTCTCCTGCATGTCTAGTGTCCTGTATCTTTGCAATGTCCATTGCTTAACTTCACTAGAAAATAAATGCCAAGCTGAGACTAATGAAAGCATGAGGTGGATTTCAGACTTTAACACTTGAAGGACCTCATACAGAGTTACAAACAAATCTGTATTAAATAATTGATAACATGAAATTATTAAATTACCATAAGTTGTAATAATGCACAAGTAATTGAGAAATGTTTAGATAACGTGACTCTTTTTTGGATGAAGAATTCTCTTCACATTTCTCCTCCTGGCTTAGATCTCTCTTGCAAGTAGAATGGGATAAGCTCATGGGATGTGCATCAGGTTGTTCAAAGAATGCACATATTCTATATATTGTTGTCTCTGAAAGAGGATAATGATATTTCATGCTTTATTTTCTAAAAAAAAATGTTTTTCACCCTGCTTTGAAAGTGTAGTTACTTTTGGTGTGGGGCATATCCCTGTCAGTCACATTAGATAGATGTTGCTCCCATTAGACAACTTGAAGCATGGCACAGCATGGTTTTAGCACATTTGATTTTTTTGTTGACACTTCTCTTTTCATTTTGATTATGGACTATGATTTTTTGGGGGATAGCACATTCTCCACAGATATTTATCTTAGAGTCCAGAGGAGTTTTCAAGCCTTTTGGCTTAAGCTCTTTTTGGTAAGCCCTAGGGTGGCTAGTGGTAGTAGTCACCCTAGATGAAATGTAACCACAGAGACTGGGGGTAGCTGTTGCTGAGGCAAAGTTTTGAGTTTGCTTCCCCGGCTCCGCTGAAGCCAGATACAGAGTCCTCCTCTCTACCTGGGTCTCTTGGCTGGAGTCTGGGCAGACATGAAAGGAGCACTGAAGCCCTCAAGACGGGGGTGCTCGAAGATCTTCTGGTCCCTCATGGAGTCACAAAGAACACAAGAGCACAGGAACATGTATACATATTTGTAAAATGCTTTCAATACTACTACTACTAATAATAATTTTTAAAAAAGTATGTCCATATTATCTGTGAAGAGAGTGCCATTTCTTCAAGTTTTCAAAATTTTTCTCTAGTTAATTAAAAAATATATATTTTATCATATTGACTCTTTCTTTGTTTACTATTTAGTATTTTTTGAAGAGAAACTGTTACATGTAGTTTTAAGACAAACAATTATACTGTATATTCAAAAGTCACTGTAGAAAATAAGTGAAAGTTATTAGAACAGTAGTTTGCCATTTTTGCTGAAGTATCGTAAAAGGAATAAAATGTGAATGATAGTAGTGGGAAGGAGGGAGGGACCTAGAGTTGCAATGAAGGGAATAGAGGAGGAGGTAATATGAGGTAGGATCAGGTTTTGCACAATGCTTCCCAGTTATGGTAATAAACTGAGAGTTAATCACGTGTGATCATTTACGTGTGATCATGTATGTGTCATTTTCTTGTGCAGGGCAACATTAACCTTAAATGTAAAACAGGAGAGTTTTGAGAATTCACCATGGACAATGGATTCCTAACTCAAAGATAGGGCCACCCTTCCTTTGCTAAATGTTCATCTTTATTTATCATTGTCTGAACCTAATTTATGTACAGAGCTACAGAATATGTTGGCGCGTTATAAATAAACTATAATAATATAATAATAAAAGGTGTGAGCATTTCCATTTAGTTTCAATATGTAGTTTTACCACTGGACGCATAATGTCCATCAGATTCTGTAGGTGGAAATTTGCCCAACATGCATATAAATTGGGTGAGGGGTTTGTATAAAAAATTCTTGAGTTTTATCACCAATTGTGAGTAACTTATTAGTATATTATTCTTTGTCTCTGAAAATGATGCACAGGTCTAAATCCCAAGCTCTCTTAAGTGTTTGTCTACATTGGTGATCTAGTGTCACTGGCGTAGGAAAGGGGAGGGGCGTGGGGGGTGGGCCGCCCGGGAGCAACCTCTGTGGAGGCCGCAAAATCTGCGGCAAGAGCACCAGTTGTTGCTGATGCCGCGTGTGTGTCTGAGTGCGTGTTGCCACTGTCGAGTGTCTTACTTAAGAATAACAGCAGTTCTATCCCTCAATCGGGTGATGCATCCTGGTGCTAGAAAATGTCAGATTTGATTATTTAAAACTCCAAAAAAGCCAACTGTTAAGGGACCATTGTAGTTTGGTAGAAATGTCACATGCTTGTGAAATATATAACAAAATAACAACAATTAGCAGCATTATAAAATCAGGTACATAACCTTTTAGGAACACAGGCAAAATATCCGTCGCCATTAAAGCAAAGCTGAATACAGATTTTGCAAATTACAGACTTTATGCATTTGTAATAAATTTTTTGCATATTATCTAATCAAACTTTTCCAAATAGAATAGTATAAACATGGCACTTCTATCAAAAACACAACTGCATCTGATTAGAGAAAGCAGAGGAATGGTGTATGATGTGTGTGTCAATTATTTATCTTTTTTATTCCATGCTGGTTGGCCAGCTTGGAGGCACCCCCAGGCACGACGGGTCGTACGCAGCGCTGCGTGACCCGGCAGAGCCTGGGCGCTTCTGATTGGCTGGGGGAGGAGGAGGGACTTCCGCCCGTTTTGCAGGCTTCCTCCTCACTTTGCGCCGGCCAT
Source organism: Discoglossus pictus (assembly GCA_027410445.1). Classification (NCBI taxonomy): domain Eukaryota; kingdom Metazoa; phylum Chordata; class Amphibia; order Anura; family Alytidae; genus Discoglossus; species Discoglossus pictus. The sequence continues at coordinate 286,510,586 of CM050163.1, forward strand.
TGAGCTGATCTGAGGTCTGCATGCTGCGCTCCTCTGCAAAACCATAAGGGCAAGTAATAAGGGGGTCTGTGGGGTGAACCCAGATCCTTCCTCCCTGGGAGTACATGCTATCCCTCATAACCACTTAATTTAGCTCAGTAATAGAGCCCCCATTCACACTGGTTCAGGTCTTGGTGCCCCCTGCTTCATCCTTAGCAATTCATCCCCTTATAAGTAATCATACCATCATACCCTGCATTGTAGGTCCCTGGGTGAGTGTGCCCCTTTTGTCAAAAGTGTGGGGGCAGCTTAAAATGGACCCTGAGGAGTTAGAGGCCTTAATGACCATGGTCAGAACTCGGCATTAAGCCATGGGGTTAGATGGGTCCAGGACAGAATGGGGGGCTGAAGCCACTGAGGCACAGGCCCGGCCTGCGGTGACTGGTAGCCTAGGCCAGGTGGACAGGCCTCATAGCCTAGATAGACAGGCGGAGCAGCGTGCTAACTCTGATCTGAGCAAGGAGCAGCGTGGAGGGCATGGATAGGGTCATTGAGAGCCAGGAGCTTATCCCCCCCACTGCAGAGAGATTGGTGCCAGCGGGAAGTGCGGGCGAGGGCCTAGCCATCCGGCCACCACCCAGCGTCTTGTCCCATGGCCCACAGCAGAACCAAGGTTCTGGCGACACCCCTAATCAGCCTTGAGGCTCCAGGGGTAACAGCAAAAGTGCAAGGAGCTCTAAAAAAGCTCCTACAGGTTCTCACCGGTCGACCCCTGCGGTCCCCACTGCCGCACCCACTACCAGCGCTGCAGGTGTTTCGCAGGGACGACGCAATGCCAAAGGAGAGGCAGAGAAGAAAAAAGAGACCACCAGAGGAAGAAGTGATCAGGTGATCGAAGAGATGGCTGCAGATGACAGTCTGGTGGTCATTGACGAGGTTCCGGTAGCGGCCAAGGTGACACGGCAGACGCGCCCCACAAGGGTCCGGAAGTCAACGAACAGGTACAGTCCCTTGATTTTCACCTCGACACAAGCCAAGAGACAGAAATCCCCTGACAGGAGAGCTAGGCCACAGCGCAATTCACCCATCCCTGACATCATTACGGATACAGGGATACCCATAGTGACTCAGGGGCAGGACTGGGGTAGGGATAGCATTGACCGCCATAGGCCACCGAGCCGGAGGGAATCCTTACGCCCTAGCATAGCCGCCTAATGAGGGATAGATGCAGGAGAGCTAGTGATTGTTCTTCATGCTTTCCCAGAGCCAGAGGGAGATCCAGGTCTCGGAGCAGACGGTCTTGCGGCTGCAGCTGTGCTTGCGCAAGAGGGGGTGAAAGGAGTCCACGGCGGTCGAGATGTGCAGGGACGCCAGCTCGTCCCGACCAGCAGGTTGCCCCCAGGATGGCAGCTGCCCCGGGGCAAGGAGAATCAGGTGAGAGGCTTGCAAATTTCAGGGAGACGGGGCTAGCAGTACATGAAGACTCTCCAAGGCCATCTCAATTCCTAACGTCCCTGAAATCCCTTATAAAAGCCCATAACATTGTCGTCTCCGACACGAAAGTTGGGGCATGGGTGGGGGGTTTGGCTGGGAAGGCGTGCTTGGCACCGCATGACGGAGGAGCGGAACAGGACAGGAGCAGAGGAAACGTACGGGACGCGGCTGCAAGGCCGTCCATCGTTTGCGCCCAGGACAATTTGGAGGCGCATTTAGCCTTGGATGTCAATGAAAAAATCTGGTGACGGGAGTACATAGAGATATTTTCCTTGTTGCCAATGTCACGCATGACCGACAATCCTGAGAGGTTCCACAGGCAAGGAGATGACTGGAGGCTTACTTTCAGGCGCGTCATGGGAGATAGACACCCAGAACAGTGCTCCGGATTGTTTGTGTATATGGAGGAAATCAGGAATGCATACCGGACGTATGGGGGAATGGCTTGGTGGCGATATGACGAGGAATTCCGGCAATACATGTCCTCCCGTCCGGAGATGGCGTGGAGCGATAAGGGGGTGGCCTACTGGCTGAACATAATGACACCAATGCGGGCAGTGCCGCCCTTTCGCGGGAACCCAGGCGGGGCTAGAAGCCCCGCCGCTGCGAGCACAACCGGTCGAGGTGTCTGTCACTCATTCAACGAGGGCAACTGCAAGTGGGCACCAAACTGCTGTTTCAAGCACGACTGTGCGAGTTGTGGAGGGGATCACGCAGCCTCAAGATGCACCAGACAAAAGGATGGATTCAGTGCTGGAGAGCCCGCTCAAAAAGGGACGGACCCCCATACAGCTGGGCGCAATGCTGACGTGGCTAGAACGCTACAGTAGGTTGGCAGCCGGGGCGGCCGCCCTACTATGCAGGGGTTTTCAGGAAGGGTTCAAGATTCCATGCTCTCTCGCCCCGCTCGAGACGCGTCTCCGAAACCTGAAGTCGGTAAAGGAGTTTCCCGGGGTAGCAGCGGATAAAACCCGGACCGAGGTAGAACTGGGTAGGATGGCGGGGCCTTTTCCCTCCATCCCTTTCCAGGGTTTAGTAATTTCGCCTCTGGGTATAGTGCCAAAGAAGGAAACAGGAAAATTACGCCTCATCCAGCATTTATCCTATCCTCCGGGTGGCCCAGTCAACGACGGGATCAACAAACAGTACTCGTCAGTGTCGTACGCATCTTTCGATAGGCCACAGACCTGGTCAGGCGGGCAGACGTCGGGGCTAAGATGGCGAAGGTGGATATCGAATCTGCGTTTCGCTTGCTACCACTGCATCCGCAGAGTCATCGGTTCCTTGGTTGCTTTGTTGATGGGCAGTACTTTGTGGATCTTTATCTCCCCATGGGGTGTTCTATTTCCTGTTCCTATTTAAAAGCCTTCAGTACATTCTTGCAATGGGTAGCACACACCGAGTCGGGTTGCCAGGGGATTACCCATTACCTCAACGATTTCCTTTTTGTGCGTCCGGCGGGTCTCGCCACATGCGACGTCACACTGAGGACCTTCTCAAGGATATGTCAAGATTTCGGGGTTTCTCTGACAGACAAGAAGACGGAAGGACCAACCACGGAACTGATGTTTCTGGGGATTCGGAATCAATTCGGACAAGATGGAATGCAGCTTGCCGAGGGAGAAGGTGGTGGAGCTGTCTGCAGAACTGGCAGCCCTAGAAGGTGCAATCCATCTTGGGAAAACTGAATTTCGCGTGCAGGATCATTCCCATGGGCCGTATATTCAGCAGAAGAATGTCGTTGGCTACAGCTGGATATCTCAGCCGCATCATTTTAGAAAGGAGTCCGGGACATGAAGGAGGATGCACGAGTGTGGACGGCATTTCTACGGAACTTCAATGGGAGCACCTTGTTCCAGCCGAGCAGGATGACGAACGGGCAGCTCAACCTCTATGCGGGATCAAGTGAGGTCGGAGTGGGAGCCTATTTTAGAGGCGCATGGTGCGCAGCACCACGGCCGGAATCATGGGTCAGGGGAAGGCTTACAGATGATGCTACGGTTCTGGAGCTGTTCGCCATCACCACGGCGGTTCATCTGTGGGACAGGGGCTTCGGGAACCGTCATGTCCTTTTTTAATCAGCCAGCCCGAACACGGTTCGGGTAGTCAATAGCTTGACGGTGGTGTCTGAGCCGTTGATACGGCTCATACGGCATTTGGTTCTATGTTGCTTGCGGGCAAATATCTGGGTGAGGGCTGAGTGTATTCCCGGCCTTAAAGTAGGGGTGGTTGATGCCCTTTCTCGGTTACAGGGAACACGGTTCCGAACACTTGTGCCGGCGGCGAAGGATCAAGGAGAGGAAATACCTTCAGAACTCTGGTAGCTTGGAGTGATACGGTAGCTGGTTACATCAGACAGTCGGTAGCGCCAAAGACGTGGGTGGCCTACAGGAAGGTGTGGAACATGTGGAGTGATATGGTTGAGGAAGCCGGTGGCGAGTGTTCAGAAGAGAAGGCCATAGGAATTCTGCTGTGGTTTCTGCTTCGGAGCACAGATAGGGGTGATTCCAGTGCAACTGTGGCTCGGCAGTTGACGGCCCTGGCATTTATGTTCAGGTTGGCAGGACAGAAGGACTAAAAAAAGGAGTTTGTGGTTTGCCGGGTGGTGAAAGGCATGTTCAAAGGGAAGCACCGGATGGACAGGAGGCGCTCGAGCACTTTCTCTCTGTTGCTACGCCTGGGGGAGGCATTGGGTGTGCTATGCAGGGACTCCTTTGAATCCCTGCTTTTCCGGACGGCCTTTTCCTTAGCGTTCTTTGGTGCTTTCAGGATTGGGGAACTGGTCTCAGAAAACAGGCACGGTTCGGGGGGGCTGCTGGCAGAGGACATCTGTCTGGAAGGTGACAGATTGTTGGTATGGCTGAGGAGGTCAAAAACGGATCAGGCCGGAAAAGGAAGGGAAGTGGTCATATACAAAACTGGAACGGAGTGTTGACCCCGGGCAAGTGTGAGGTTATACTTGGAAAAAAGGCAGCCGGGGCCAGGCACACTGCTATTGCATGCCAACGGCCAGGCCTTGTCACGGTTTCAATTCGAAAGGATGCTGAAGAAGTCCTTATGGCAGTAGGCTTGGACCCGGTGGACTTCGGTACACATTCGTCTCAGATAGGGGCCGATACAGAGGCGGCAAGGCTAGGTCTGCCCGAGAGCCTGGTTAAAAAGATTGGGAGATGGGAGTCACAACGTTTTAGGTCCTACATACTGCCAGAAAGGGTTATCTAATAGGAATCTATTTTATGTGTTGCAGAAACTAAACAGCTGTGGATCGTCGGCCATTCCTATTATTATTATTATTATTACTTTTATTTGTAACGCGCCAACATATTCCGTAGCGCTATACAGAGGAAATGAACAAGGAAAAATATACATTTTAACAAACTGCAAAAAGTGGAGGGCCCTGTTTTGAGCTTAGAATCTTTGTAGAAAGTGCTTTTTCCCAAAGCACTCTACAAGATTGAAAACTCTCTACTTACAATCTAAAGGGGATGGAAGAGGCAGATAACAAATAGCAAGGGTCAGGAAGAAAGTGAAGTTTCATTAGGTAGGAGGGTATGCAAAGTTAGAAGGAAAAGGAAAGCAACTGAGAAAGTAATTTGGTAAGTAATCCTAGTATGTAATATGTTATCTGCCCCTAGTGGTCAGATAGTATAATCTGCGAGTGGGAGGTGAGGGGCCTGTGTTAGGAGGTATGTCCCAAGAAGCCAGCAGAAGAAAGAGAGAGAGGGAGAGGAAGTGGGATTTGGACTTGCAGGAGTGTTTCTGCTTATGAGCTTTAGAAGGGGTAGGAGATGGTGGATGGAGGAATAAGAGTAGCTCATGGGAGCATAAAAGAGGAGAGGAAAGCATGTAAGGTGAGATGGTTACGTTGGAGACATGATGTGGCAAAGTTGAGAAGAGAAGCTTGAGGAAAGAACATGATGTAATGAGGAAGGAAAAGGCATGAGGAAACATTGTGTAAAAGATTAATTAGGTATAGTTAGCAGATGTTGCTAATTGATCAGCTGTAGGAAATTTGAGTGACTCAATAAATTAAGAGAAACAAGGGGCAGGTGGGGAGGGAAGTGGTTCCAGATCCAGAGAGAGTGAGAGAAGAAACTGAGGCCCACAGATAGTGGAGAGACTGCAACAGAATGTGAGAAGGATGGACAAATGTTATTTCAGAGATAAGAAGCAATAAAACCAGGCTTTGGGGGTGGGGGAGCAGGCAAGGTAAGGGGGGTTTCAGACAAATGCAAAAGTATGGATTTGCTTAGTAAAAGTTTCTATCTAATCAAATATTATATCACAGAAACATTCATACAAATATTGATAATATTACATATAGTACAAGTTGAAATGGCTCCAAAGTGTCTTTAGATACCTTTAGCACAGGTTCAGACAGTGTGTTTGATTGTAGTTCCAGATCCAGAGAGAGTGAGAGAAGAAACCGAGGCCCACAGATAGTGGAGAGACTTTAGCACAGGTTCAGACAGTGTGTTTGATTGTAGTTCCAGATCCAGAGAGAGTGAGAGAAGAAACTGAGGCCCACAGATAGTGGAGAGACTGCAACAGAATGTGAGAAGGATGGACAAATTTTATTTCAGAGATAAGAAGCAATAAAACCAGGCTTTGGGGGTGGGGGAGCAGGCAAGGTAAGGGGGGTTTCAGACAAATGCAAAAGTATGGATTTGCTTAGTAAAAGTTTCTATCTCATCAAATATTATATCACAGAAACATTCATACAAATATTGATAATATTACATATAGTACAAGTTGAAATGGCTCCAAAGTGTCTTTAGATACCTTTAGCACAGGTTCAGACAGTGTGTTTGATTGTAGTTCCAGATCCAGAGAGAGTGAGAGAAGAAACCGAGGCCCACAGATAGTGGAGAGACTTTAGCACAGGTTCAGACAGTGTGTTTGATTGTAGTTCCAGATCCAGAGAGAGTGAGAGAAGAAACTGAGGCCCACAGATAGTGGAGAGACTGCAACAGAATGTGAGAAGGATGGACAAATTTTATTTCAGAGATAAGAAGCAATAAAACCAGGCTTTGGGGGTGGGGGAGCAGGCAAGGTAAGGGGGGTTTCAGACAAATGCAAAAGTATGGATTTGCTTAGTAAAAGTTTCTATCTAATCAAATATTATATCACAGAAACATTCATACAAATATTGATAATATTACATATAGTACAAGTTGAAATGGCTCCAAAGTGTCTTTAGATGCCTTTAGCACAGGTTCAGACAGTGTGTTTGATTGTAGTTCCAGATCCAGAGAGAGTGAGAGAAGAAACTGAGGCCCACAGATAGTGGAGAGACTTTAGCACAGGTTCAGACAGTGTGTTTGATTGTAGTTCCAGATCCAGAGAGAGTGAGAGAAGAAACTGAGGCCCACAGATAGTGGAGAGACTTCAGCACAGGTTCAGACAGTGTGTTTGATTGTAGTTCCAGATCCAGAGAGAGTGAGAGAAGAAACTGAGGCCCACAGATAGTGGAGAGACTTTAGCACAGGTTCAGACAGTGTGTTTGATTGTAGTTCCAGATCCAGAGAGAGTGAGAGAAGAAACTGAGGCCCACAGATAGTGGAGAGACTTTAGCACAGGTTCAGACAGTGTGTTTGATTGTAGTTCCAGATCCAGAGAGAGTGAGAGAAGAAACTGAGGCCCACAGATAGTGAAGAGACTTTAGCACAGGTTCAGACAGTGTGTTTGATTGTAGTTCCAGATCCAGAGAGAGTGAGAGAAGAAACTGAGGCCCACAGATAGTGGAGAGACTTTAGCACAGGTTCAGACAGTGTGTTTGATTGTAGTTCCAGATCCAGAGAGAGTGAGAGAAGAAACTGAGGCCCACAGATAGTGGAGAGACGTTAGCACAGGTTCAGACAGTGTGTTTGATTGTAGTTCCAGATCCAGAGAGAGTGAGAGAAGAAACTGAGGCCCACAGATAGTGGAGAGACTTTAGCACAGGTTCAGACAGTGTGTTTGATTGTAGTTCCAGATCCAGAGAGAGTGAGAGAAGAAAAAAAAAAAAAAAAAAAAGTAAGATGGTTCGGGTTTCGCGGCTTGAGATGGACACAGGTGAATGGCCTGTTGGAGAGCAGCGCTCAGCATCACGGTAGCCCACACATTTTAATTATACACGCTGGGGGCAATGATTTGGGAGTAATACCTATGAGGAAAATGTTGAAAGATATGAAGAGCGAACAATCCTCAGCTAGAGGGACCCTTACAAGCCCAAACCAGGCTCACAGAAGCCAATTCTACAGGGGCTCATAGAGGGGGCTCCAAAAGACCAAAGAGATCCAGGAGTCATACCCATAACAGGGGACCTCCCCCCTGGGACCAAGAACCCTCACAGAAACCCATTGGTTCCAGGCACTTGACTGAAACAGGTCCCTGAAAACAATACAGCTCAGTCCCAGGAGCTGTTAAGTCCCTTAAGAAAAAACACTTTAACCCCAAAGGCAGCTACCAGGACATAACAGCACACAAGGAAATTGCAGCAGACAAAGGGTTAATCAAGCAAACGACACATGATTACAAAACTCTTTGTTTTTCAAACTTGATTACCAGCCCAAGGCTTTGCTTGTATAACAGGCTGTGCTAGTGGAACTCCGCTACCCTCTAGTGGACAAAACTCAATATTACCACGCAAGTGGGAAAAATCAACAAAAACTTACTCTCCAGCTACAAACTTTCAGGAGGTGGCTGAACCAGAAAGAGCCCTGGAACATAGGGACGCCAACATTTGCACTGGGACTAGACAAATGTTACCAGAAATTTGGTAACAACTCGAACTACAGCACTTTCACTGAGATGGCGGGTGTCGCCACAAGGAAAAACAATAAAGAGATCCAATCTTACTGCCTACCCAAACCTTCGGCAAGCTCTCCTACCAATAAAGCACCCATAGTCACAGTCCACGCAACAAAAAACTACGAAATGTCAGCACCTAGCACTAAAAGTGACATCCAGGACCTTAAGGACTTAATATCCAACTTCAGAGAGGAGGTCAAATCAGAGATCCGGCAGGTGACGACAGAACTATCCACAGAAATTAAGAAGGTGGATGATAAAACAACAAAACTGGAGACTACAATTTCGGAAATAATGCAACATAACAACAAACTGACTGAGGAGATCTTGGCGTTGAAGGACGAACAAGCCAGACAACAATTGCAACAGGAGGATCTGGAAAACAGATCAAGACGACAGAACATAAGACTGAGGAATGTGCCAGAAACGGTAAAAGACCTACACGCATACCTTAGCGATCTATGCGAATTTCTCCTCCCTAACATGCATCCGGAAAACTTGAGGATGGATCGGTTCCACAGAGCCCTAGGCTTCCGTTCATCTCCGCAAGAACGACCAAGAGACATCATTGCCAGATTCCACTACTACTCCACCAAAGAATTATTCATGAAGGCCGCAAGAAAAGGCATTCCTCCCATCGAGGGGCACACACCGCTGCTTTTCTCTGATTTAGCCCCGGTTACCCTTGCCAAAAGGAGACAACTGAAACCGGTTCTGGACTGTATCTTGGCTCAAGGATGGAGGTACACATGGGGTTTCCCTTTTCGCCTCAATATCTCCAAGGAAGGAAAATTTTTCACGGTTAGAACACTGGAGGAGGGCATCAACTTGCTGGCGGAATGGAACATCAAAGTCACAGTCGGTGAGAATCTGCAGTCAACAGAAATCCCAAGAGCGAGAAGTCCTCCCATGAACAAAGATACAGACTGAATACAATGAGTTGTCACCTATTTTGTTTTTTCTTATGTATTCTCTCACTTCTTCTCTCTCTCTCTTTATTTCCAAGCTAACCTGACAAACAAAGCTAACTGAATCATTTAACGTCTAGGTTCATTAAGATAGCACCCGCACCAGTGTAAGTTCTAATATACACTATAGACAGTTAACCTAGGCCGTAAAGGCATAATCTTCACACACCTAGAAGGCGTCCCTAAGGGCGCTTACAAATAGACTGCCACAAACCCCAACAGTAGGGACAGTTTAGGCGGACCAATTCAGTGTCAGTTTAGAGAAACTAACAGGCCCACCAGTAAAATCCGAAGAGGACAGCAAACGCTCTCCTCATAGTAGTTTAAATTACCACACCTTAGTTAAGTAAGGATCACGATAAAGTTCAAATATACTAAGAGCTTTCCTGACCAACAGCGAGATATTTAAACAGACTCACGAACTTAGCCACCTTACCCAGGGTTAACATAGGGAACTCCACTGGAGGAGAAATAGGAATTAGCTCAGTTACTGAGCCAAGATTTTATAATCCCAAGGGATTGGGTACAGTCAGGTTGTCTCACAATCTGTTGTCTCTTTTCCTTTGAGTACAGGTACTCTTCCACACAGCTAGCTGCTGAGCGGTCCTCGGGGCGGAAACCAGCAGGAGGCACAAGATAACGAAGTCACAGACATCCCGAAAGGTGAGATAGCCAATTGCACGCACCAAAAGGTCATACACCTCATTAAGAAATATGGACATTGTCATTGCGTCACATAATGCTCATGGGCTAAACGAACCAGTCAAGAGGGGGGTAGCCTTGAGAAACTACCAAAAACTAAATCTAGATATAGTAATGATTCAAGAGACTCACTTTAGAAAACAAGCAGTGCCAAAATATTGGGGGGGAGTCTTTACCCAAGCATTCCATTCTACCGCGGATACCAAACAAAAAGGAGTCACTATTTTGTTCCACAGAAGACTCAACTTTCAGTTAAGTAAAATTCAAAAAGACAAAGATGGCAGGTTTATAGCAGTACATGGGACAATACACGAACATAAGGTTTCATTCTTGAACATTTACGCCCCGAACACAGTACAAACGCCATTCTTTCAAAAGATACAGAAACTCACAGACAGCTGGGAAGACGGGCTTAAGATAATAGGAGGAGACATGAACGCGGTCCTAGACCCGCTCAAAGACAAATCAAACGACCTAGGTTCACAAAAAATCCCCACGGCGACCAAAACACTCAAAAATCTCCTAAAATCAAACTGCATGATTGATACCTGGAGAAACATGAACCCCACGGAAAGAGAATACACATTTTTTTCCGCCAGACATGGTTCGCTTTCCAGAATAGACTATATCCTGATCCCACAGAACATAACCGGGAACCTAACTGAGGCCTCTATCTGCCCCATAGCATGGTCGGACCACGATCTAGTCAAAATTTCCATAAGCAACCTCTTGCCGAAAGGCAATAACCCGAGGTGGACATTAAATCCCAGTATACTGAATGATCCAATCACACGGGATAAGGTCAGAACTGCAATCGTAGAATATCTTGACCTCAACACAGTAGGAGAGATAGACATAGATGGAATTTGGGCGGCTCACAAAGCAGTGATCAGGGGAGTCTGTATACAAATTAGCTCATCCAAAAAGAAAAAGGACCAAGCACAAATTTTACTCCTAAACCAGAAAATTGCAGAAGCCCAGAAACTATTCATTAGAGATAAATCACAACAGACTCACGAGAATGTAATAAGATACAAGCAAGAACTAAACACTATTTTAAGAGGGAAAATGGTCACTATCCTACAGCGAACTGAAGCTAAATTCTTCAGATACGCAAACAAACCCGATAGGATGCTGGCCACAAGACTAAGAGAAAAAAGAGCAAACTCATTCATAGCCAAAATAATCACCAAAAATAGGGAGACAGTTTTTAAACCGGATCAAATAGTAAATGAATTCAGACATTTTTACGCAGACCTTTATAGCAAATCACCCGAATCAGGCACCCCAACCCATAAACTAGAAATTGAAAATACATTAAGCAAACTAACAATACCCCAATTAGACTCTACCAAAGCCGAATCACTCTTAGTGCCCATCTCGGTCGAGGAAATACAAGATGCGATCAAATCCACAAAAGCACACGGGGCCCCAGGGCCAGATGGCTACTCTAACCTCTATTATAAACACATGAGCGACCTACTTAGCCCCACCTTACACAAACTATTTAACAGCTTCTTAGCAGGTGGAAGAATTAAACCGGAATTCTTAGAGGCTAAAATAATACTTATTCCTAAACCGGGCAAAGATGCAGCCCAATGTGCTAGCTATAGACCAATATCTCTGATCAACACAGATTTTAAATTATACACCAAAATCTTAGCGTCCAGACTAGCGAACTTGTTACCTGAAGTGATACATCCGGACCAGGTAGGGTTCATTAAGGGGAGAGAAGCGCCAGACAACACCAGAAAAATAATTGACCTTATTGACATAACCAAAAGTGATGGAGGGCGCGCAATGGTGTTGGCACTTGATGCCGAGAAGGCATTTGATAGGTTAGATTGGACATTTATGGAAGCCACACTAAACAAATTCGGAATTCCGGAGGGTTTTCTACGAAGCATAACATCATTATATTCAGAACCGACTGCGCAGGTTACATACCAAGGACACAACTCACTAAAATTCAACATCACGAGAGGGACAAGACAGGGGTGCCCTTTATCACCACTCTTATTCGCCCTTAGTATAGAGCCCCTAGCAATTGCCATTCGTCAGCACACGGACATATCGGGTATACGAGTCGGCACGATAGATCATAAAATAAGCCTTTTTGCCGATGACATCCTGCTAACAATATCCAATCCCCTGATCAGTCTCCCCAATCTATTCAAACTTCTGTCTAGGTTTGGCCCACTGTCAGGTTTCAAAATTAACACAAGTAAAAGCATAGCCCTTAATATATCACTTCCTCCCTCCACGGAAAAACTACTGGCCAATAACTTCCCAATAAAATGGGCCCCGAATTCTATCAACTACCTAGGCATACAAATAACAAAATCAACTAAGACCCTATATGAAGCAAACTACCCAACCCTCATTAAACAACTAACTAGAGACCTACACAGGTGGTCAGAACTAAAGATTTCGTGGTTAGGAAAGCTACATGCCGTCAAAATGAACGTACTCCCCAAACTGCTCTACCTGTTTAGAACTATTCCTATCTTCATATTAGCGATAGACCTGAAAAAAATACAAAAATTATTAATGAGTTTTCTGTGGAACAACAAAAAACCTAGAATTAACAGAGAAACAACCACTGCGACCAAGAGGGATGGTGGGCTTGGATTTCCAGACATTTCCAGGTACTTTAAAGCAGCTAGATTAGCACAACTAGTAAAGTGGTATATCAAGGACTCCCCCCCGGTATGGGTTCAATTAGAAAAACACATACTAGGGTCCAATGATTTAATCATGCGCCAACTCAGCAGGGCTTCAAGTTACCCCAATCAATCCCATCCAGTGTGAGGCACTCAATTAACTTATGGAAGGATATAAATAAGAGGAACAGGCTACTTGGCCCAGAGTCAGGGCTCAGCCCCTTATGGCCACTGTCAACTAACCCCAAAATAAACTCTAATGCTCAATACAGATGGTGGATTGATAATAATTGCTCAATAGTGGCAGATTTACCGGTTGTTAACCAAAAATGGTCCACCACCGCCTTCTTAGAGGACAAACTACTACCTCCGGGGGAATGGCTTAACCTACTCGCTATAAATCAAAGATTAATTCACATCACTAAGAATAAAGGAGGACAAAATACATCATTATTCGAAAAATGTTGCATTAAATTCCCGGGAGGGAAAGGGAACATCTCCATAATATACAACCATTTAAGCGAGTTAGTCACGCCCCCTAAATTACACTATGAGTCAGCATGGGAAACTGACCTCAACATACAATTAGACAGAGACCAATGGAACAGCATTCGGAAACAAGCAAAAATCACATCACTTAACGTAATTATGAAGGAAAACGCCTATAAAGTTATCATGAGGTGGTACTTAACTCCAGTAAGAATGCACATAGGAAACCAGACGATTAGCGACACCTGCGAAAGGGGCTGCAACCCGAAAGGGACTCTAATCCATAAACTATGGGAATGCCCTATGATTAGACATACCTGGGTGGACACTTACAAAACCCTGGAGAATTTATGGGGTCAAAACTATCCCATGAGACCAGAAGAGGCCATTCTGGGTTTACCGGTAGAAGGGATGTCCAACTCAGAACAATTCCTAACCAACCAAATTTTCTTAGCAGTTAGGATAGTAGTAGCCGCCCATTGGAAATCACCCACCCCATTGTTTGAAGTAGTCTTAAACAAAATTGAGTTTGTTCGGTCCATGAGCATTTTGTCCGCTGAGGTTGACCATAACTACAAACGCTGGGCCTCCTGCTGGGCCGCCTGGGAGACAAGACGAGGCAGATGAATAGGGTGAGTGACACTTTTTCCCTCCAAAGGAGCTATTAAGGGAACCATATCAGGAGTTGTCTTAACTTACCCAACACCATTAGCCTCATACAGTAACCTAAACACAGAGTTCGCAACATATTAGTGGAAACCAACCAAGCTCAAGACAACAGATGGTCAGGAATCCAAGTTCATAAAAAAAAAATTCCCATAGTTATGGGACTTTATTACATATAGTTTTTTTTATTTTTATTAGTATTAAGTTAATTGAAAGCTAATACCAGCTATTATATTTCCAGAAAAACGGAAAAAGAGAGGAGTTTTGGACAGGCAGATGACATACTAGAAACCAGATATGTGAAACACGTTTATTGTTAATTTCTACTTACCATCACAAATGTTTTTGCTGGACTATGTTGTATGTCTGACCTGTCTAATAAAAATCAATTTAAAAAAAAAGAAAGATATGAAGAGCGATGTGAAGTTTTGGCTAGAACAGTTTCCAGGCTTGTTCATAGTGTGGTCCGAAATGATCAAAAGGAGATCTTGGCGGAATGCAAGGGATCTGGTTTCGGTGGATAGAGCAAGGCAAAAGATAAACAAGCAGATGGCTAGTTTTGTAAGGAACTTTGGTTTCATTACCATAAGGCATCAAGAGTTTAAAGGCGTAGACGCCGATGACTTCTTTCGCCCCGATAAGGTCCATCTAACAGAGATAGGATTAGAGCTGTTTATCCTGGAGCTTAAGGATGGGGCTAGGCGGGGTTTGGCTTTATTAAGAGAGCAAGAGGGGGGATCACAGCCTCAGGAGGCATCCATCGCCTGATCTGTGGCGGGAGGTGAGGCATCTGGCCCACGGGCATAAGTGGGCATTGCCCTGCCTCATGGGCGTGCTTAGTAATGCACTGGGAGGCTCTGGGCGCAGGGCCAGGGCGTGAGGTTACTGACCGGGCCGTGCTCCTCCTCCGGGATGTTATTTGAGCTGTGATGTAACAGTGTTAATTATGTTAATTGGTTATTGATTTTATGGTTGCTTTAATAAAGCTGTTGCCCGTAATTTTCCCAAGAAACGCTGGGTCAGTGTGTTTATTTATTCTAATGCCCAATGTATCTTGCCAGGGTCATGTAGGGTATCTACTATATAATTATCACATATATAGTTGTGAGCATACGAGCCGTTGCTTATGCTTGCGGGCTCGCGCAGCAAAGTGAGGGGCCGCATTTGCGGAAGGTGGAGGCTCCAACGTTATAAAAGAAAACAAATATACACTATCACCCTGTCACTCATGGGGGTCAATACAGACCCCCATAAGCACTTAATTAACCCCCTCACTCATGGGGTCAATACAGACCCCCATAAACCCCTAATTAACCCTGTCACTCATGGGGGTCAATATAGACCCCCATAAGCCCTTCATTAACCCTGTCACTCATGGGGGTCAATACAGGCCCCCATAAGCACTTAATCAACCCCGTCACTCATGGGGGTAAATATAGACCCCTATAAGCCATTCATTAACCCTGTCACTCATGGGGGTCGATACAGACCCCCATAAACCCCTAATTAACCCTGTCATTCATGGGGGTCAATATAGACCCCCATAAGCCCTTCATTAACCCTGTCACTCATGGGGGTCAATACAGACCCTCATAAGCCCTTTATTAACCCTGTCACTCATGGGGGTCAATACAGGCCCCCATAAGCACTTCATTAACCCTGTCACTCATGGGGGTAAATATAGACCCCCATAAGCCATTTATTAACCCTGTCACTCATGGGGCTCAATACAGACCCCCATAAACCCCTAATTAACCCTGTCACTTATGGGGGTCAATAAGACCCCCATAAACCCCTAATTAACCCTGTCATTCATGGGGGTCAATATAGACCCCCATAAGCCCTTCATTAACCCTGTCACTCATGGGGGTCAATACAGACCCCCATAAGCCCTTCATTTACCCTGTCACTCATGGGGGTCAATACAGACCCCCATAAGCCCTTCATTAACCCTGTCACTCATGGGGGTCAATACAGACCCCCATAAGCCATTCATTAACCCTGTCACTCATGGGGGTCAATACAGACCCCCATAAACCCCTAATTAACCCTGTCACTCATGGGGGTCAATATAGACCCCCATAAGCCCTTCATTAACCCTGTCACTTATGGGGGTCAATACAGACCCCCATAAGCACTTAATTAACCCTGTCACTCATAGGGGTCAATATAGACCCCCATAAACCCCTAATAAACCCTGTCATTCATGGGGGTCAATATAGACCCCTATAAGCCCTTCATTAACCCTGTCACTCATGGGGGTCAATACAGGCCCCCATAAGCACTTAATTAACCCCTTCACTCATGGGGGTCAATACAGACCCCCATAAGCCCTTCATTAACCCTGTCACTCATGGGGGTCAATACAGACCCCCATAAGCCCTTCATTAACCCTGTCATTCATGGGAGTCAATACAGGCCCCCATAAGCACTTCATTAACCCTGTTACTCATGGGGGTAAATATAGACCCCCATAAGCCATTCATTAACCCTGTCACTCATGGGGGTGAATACAGACCCCCATAAACCACTAATTAACCCTGTCATTCATGGGGGTCAATATAGACCCCTATAAGCACTTCATTAACCCCCTCACTCATGGGGGTCAATATAGACCCCCAAAAGCCCTTCATTAACCCTGTCACTCATGGGGGTCAATACAGACCCCCATAAGCACTTCATTAACCCCTTCACTCATGGGGGTAAATATAGACCCCCATAAGCCATTCATTAACCCTGTCACTCATGGGGGTGAATACAGACCCCCATAAACCACTAATTAACCCTGTCATTCATGGGGGGTCAATATAGACCCCCATAAGCACTTCATTAACCCCCTCACTCATGGGGGTCAATATAGACCCCCATAAGCCCTTCATTAACCCTGTCACTCATGGGCGTCAATACAGACCCCCATAAGCCCTTCATTAACTGTGTCACTCATGGGGGTCAATATAGACCCCCATAAGCCCTTCATTAACCCTGTCACTCTTGGGGGTCAATACAGACCCCATTGGAAGCCGCCATTGCCAATTTTATTCTGGAACACTCCGTAGGAAGCTCATTAGCGTCGGGGCACACACGGATGTGTGTTGTTTTTTTTTTTTTTTTGTTGTTTTTGTTTTTTAAAGAGCGCGGATGCTTCCAGGGCCCATCCGGCGCAGAACACCAGGAGGCCGGAGACATCGCGGGGAGGTAAGTACAATGTAGATTGTGTTTATTTTACTTGGTTTTATGTTTATGTATGTGTGCTAATGTAATGTTTTTTTTTAACAGGGGCCGCGACGGAGAAACAAAGATGGACGGGACATACTGGAACAAGACATGCTGGAAAGGTATAATATTTAGAATGTTTAGAATGTTTATTTATTTTATGTAAACGTGTTGTAGTCATTTTTAAAATCTTTTTTACCCTAGGTTGGTGATCTGAAGAAACATCTCAAAGGTAAGTGGTCTTAATTATTTTATTGTAGCTTAGAATTAGGGTTGCTATATAGAGATAGCATTTACTGTATATTAGATAGATAGGGGGATGTATAGTACATAGGTAGTATTTATTGTATATTAGATAGATAGGGGGATGTATATTAGATAGATAGGGGGATGTATATTAGATAGATAGGGGGATGTATATTAGAGAGGGGTATATTATAATGTATTTAATTGTATTGTATTGTATTGTATGTATTATATGTATTTATTTTCAGGTGTGTTATTTTTTTTTCTGTAGTGGGGGGTTGTAATGTATTTTTTTATTTTCTGTAATGTTCGTTTTTTTATTTTTGTTACTTAGGTTGTTATTTTTTTTCTGTAATGTACATTTTTTATTTTTGGTGATTTTATTTTATTTTATTTTATGAAATGTAGATTTTGGATTTTGGATTACGTTAGTTTTTTTGATTTCTGTAATTACAGTGGTGGGAAGGTTTTTTTTAGGGGGTAGGTAGGTAGTGTAGGTGTTAATAGGTTAGTGTAGAGGCTGTTTAGTTGATATTTAATGTTTTATTGTGGGGGTATAGTGCAGTGTAGTGTTTATACTTAATGTCATGATGGTCCTTGAGGACCGTCATGGCACTTATGTGGTTAATGTTGGGTTGTAACAGGCCCATAATGGTCATAATATACCCTTATGGGACTGATGGGGTTAAATAGAGGCTTATGAGGGTCTGGATAGACCCCTATAAGTGACCGGGTTAAAATGGTGTAGTGCTTACACTTTGGGTCATGAGGGTCCTGGATGACCCTCATGGCACTTATAGTGTTATTACATGCGTTCATTAGTGTGTTAGAGGGGTCTATATAGTTGAGGCACACAGTACACTCACATTGTGTGGCAAAAAGCATTTCAACACTTTCTTTTATTGACCGTCTTTTTTTGACAGGCAAGTCGCTAGTAACTATATAAATATTACTACATAATAATGTTGCTATCACAGTGGTCTAGGTACTATTTAATGGTGAAAGTCATGTAGTAGAAGCTAAGCTACCATGGTTGGTTGTCCACAACTCACATTAAAGGCATATCCAAGTTTCATGAATTAATACATTTCTGCAATATTTAGGCAATCCTTGTGAAGTGAGGGCCACAGTTGCTGGCAAGGAGCGCCAAAGGCGCTCTTTGCACTGTTGGAGATGAGCGCTGTAGGCACTCATCCCTACGACCCCCTACGACTTTCGGACCGCAAATGTGGACCCTCGCAAAGCGAGGGGCCGCATTTGCAGAGGTGGAGGCTCTACAGTGCCTCACAACCGCTTACAAACGCCCCCTTCGCGTGGGTCCGCATTTGCGGAGGTGGAGGCTCTATGGCGCCTCACAACCGCTTACAAACGCCCACAGACGAGGGACTTTGAAAAAAAAACACCAAACACGCAATGACAAACTACAGACTTACACAAAAAAAAAACGAGCCGCGGGACTTCGGAAAAAAAATTGCGGACTTACACCAAAAAATTTTTTAGACCCATAAATCCATTACGGACTTGCAAAAATACGATCTTAACGGACAACCCGCGCACAGCGGAAACATTAAAAAAACATACAAAAAAAAAAGAAAAAACATTACCTACAGCAAGGGGGGACAATCAAGACGTCTGGAAGTCAGGCTACACCTCGATTTCAGTACCATTTAAAAAGTTTACACACTCGAAAATCCCCTAAGCAAGAGAAAAAATGTCAGCTGAAAAAAACCCGAAATCGAGGCTAAGGACGTAAAATTACAACACGTATTCGCAAAACTGAACCACACACAAAATCGCCACCATTTCACATGCAGCAAGTAACTACTATATGCAAAATGACGGATGCAACACAAATTGACGTCTGGAACGCAAATAGCGCATGCGTATTACGGTTATAACGGTTTCTACTTCACCTCCGAGGCTAAATAGTGCACACTTTCCAGACATTTTTACATTTCTCTTCAGGTGATGAACAGTGTGACTGGACATTTCACAGGTGGCGTTACTTCTGAAGCAACTTCATTATCACTCTAGAAGTTTAAAATCAGCAAATTACAACAAATAGGTAAGCTATAATACATTAATTAATTAATTAATTAATTAATCCATAATAAAAAAATAAAAAAATGTATTTAAAATATTGACAAAAACTACCATATTCATGTATAGTAAGATTTCAAACACAGATATATGTCTATGTGCCCTAAAATAATCTAAAAAAAAAAAAAATAAAAAGGACGAATTTAAAAAATAAGATAGCTTTTAAATATATCTATTTTCAAACATAATTTAAGCATTTAACGAAAAAATATAGACACATATATATATTTATGCTGCATTTCAATATTTCACTACTTTTTTCATTTTCAACAGACTCTGCCTCAACAGCGTCACTGAATAATTTGCAGCGGGCACGGTTTCACACAGACTGTCAAATCTGCAGAATTTTACACACTAAGGACCTCATTCTATTAACGGCAATAGGAGATGCGGGGCCGCAAAGACTGGCCGCAGGCTATTTGCCTATTCTGTTCCCTTGCGGCTGAGGGCTCCGGCAGGCTTGCGGCCGCCACCCTATTATCCCTTGGGGCCGCACGCGCAGCAGGAAAGCCTTTGATCTTACACGGCCGCAAGAGTTTCGGCCTCAAGAAAGCCCCGGTTGCTATTCAATTGCTATGTAAACCCTCTCGTCATGGCTGTAATTATCTAAAACCGAGCCGCAGCTTACTTGCACCAAAAAGGTCCCGCTAGCACCCAATTAAGCACATAATAAAGCCATCCTGCACTCGATGAGACGATAAACTGATTGGAGGTGTTAGCAATCATAGCACAACATTCCCCTACACTCAAATCTGAAAATCATTTTCAGTTTAATTCATGTCAAATGTCCGTGGACAAAGTCCCAAGGGCTTGGAGCACCTCAGACCCACAAAGGCTGCGGGATTAGCCTCCGTCAAGTCCGTATATGGGTAAAATAGACCCACGGGTCGTAAAGGGCTTACTTACAAGTCGTAGCATAGAAAAGCCATCCTGTACTTTTATTAAAAGTGAAAGTGATGTTTGGTTTTAGAATCAATAGCTCAACATTCCCCTACTCTCAAATCCGCAAATAAAGATATTTAACTTCATGTTCAATCTTCGTGTTTTATCTATCATGCAAGCCCACACAGGCTTGAATAAGGAGCTACGGGCTTGATCATTGAAGTCCATGGGACTTGGACGGATTTTAAAATCAAAGTACCGTATTTTTCGCCCTATAAGACGCACCTGCAGATAAGACGCACCTAGTTTTTAGAGGAGGAAAACAAAAAAAAAAAATTCTGAATCAAACACAAATACACTTCACACACAGATACACACCTACATTACACACAAATATATATATATATATATATATATACACATACATACATATACACATACACATACATACATACACATACACACACATACACATACTGCAGCATTTGGGAGCCCTTGGGAGCTCTTGACCCTCCCTGACCCTCCTGATCCTCACCTTTCTTCTGATCTCTGCCATCTTGATCTCACCCCAGCGCTTCCTACCAGCACTCCTCGTGTACTGCAGCGTCGCGTGTGTGACGTCACTAGGATGCACCGGCCGACGCGATGCATGCTGCTGGTGCTGTAGGAAGTGCCAATCAGGAGTGGGAAGAGATCAAGAGGACAGAGAGGCAGTTTTAAAAGGTATATTCGCCGTATAAGACGCACCAACTTTCTTCCCCCAGTTTTGGGGAAGAAAAAGTGCGTCTTATACGGCGAAAAATACGGTATAATTTGGCGATGTGCAAGCTTGAGAATATTTTGCTATTAATCCTCATGCTTTGCAGTGCTGGATTGAATATATATTGGCTTCTACAATGCTTTGTTTGCGGCCCTCAACCTCCGAACCCGTACAGGTTTTAACAAGGACGAGCCCGCGGGACTACGGGACGGAAAGTAAACCGTAAATGATATATCGGATTTGGGCGATGTGCAAGCTTGAGAGGGTGTTGCTATTAATCCTCATGTCCCCCATTATGAGGCCTGGCATTTACGGAGCTTTACAGTGCCATCTTGAATTTATATTTGCATTTACAGTTTTCTGACTTTGCGGCCGGAAAACAAGATTTACGGGCGCAGGAAAAACGCTTGCGGCCGTTTGCATGATGTGCTGCCGGCCGAAAGGGGTATATCCTTGCGGCGCCGTCCATTTGAATAACAAGGTAGCAGTAGCTCTACAGGGGGCCGGAAGTTGGCCGCAAGGAATCGCAGCTTTGTGGCCATTTTAGAATGAGGCCCTAAGAATTCAACAAAGGTATAGTATAACAAGTAAAAAAAAAAAAAACTTTCCTGTTTGCTGTGCGGAAATATCAAAATGAAAAACAAAAAAAAAACACAGAAGCCCCTAATGCCAATAATGGTGCACACAAAAGAGGATACTCCAACAAATGTTAAAAACACATATATGCAGACACATATTTGAAAACGCATATATGCAACCTAACCCTTAACCTAAACTTATAATCCCAAAAGTGGCGTCCCCAAACAGGATAGTACAACAAATATTGGTAACATATACAAAAATGAAGAATAAATCCTGTTTTGTGTGCCCTAACCTATAAGCCTAAACCCACAACCTATACCTCTAATGACAACAGTGGCGTACACAAAACAGGATAGTACAACAAATATTGTTACAAGATACAAAATGCAATTACAAATTATGTTTAATGTGCCCTAACCTTTAAGCCCAACACCAGAACCTAAACATATCATGTCAACAGTGGTGTACACAAAACAGGATAGTACAACAAAGATTCCCAATACATACAAAAAGGAATTACAAATAAGTTTTGGTGTGCCCTAACCTATAAGCCTAACACCAGAACCTAAACCTATCATGTCAACAGTGGCGTACACAAAACAGTATAGTACAACAAATATTGGTAACACATACAAATTGCAAGAATAAATCCTGTTTCGTGTGCCCTAACCTATAAGCCTAACCCCAGAACCTAAACTTCTAATGACAACAGTGGTGTACACAAAACAGGATAGTACAAAAAAATATTGTTAACACATACAAAATGGAATTACAAATCAGGTTTGGTGTGCCCTAACCTATAAGCCTAACACCAGAACCTAAACATATCATGTCAACAGTGGCATACACAAAACAGGATAGTACAACAAACATTGTTAACACATACAAAATGTAAGAATCAATCCTGTTTTGTCTGCACCAACCTCTAAGCCTAACCGATAAACTAAACCTCTAATGACAACTGTGAAGTACACAAAACAGGATAGTATAACAAATATTGTTAACACATACAAAATTGAAGAATAAATCTTGTTTTGTGTGCCCTAACCTATAAGCCTAAACCCAGAACCTAAAACTCTAATGACAACAGTGGTGTACACAAAATAGTATAGTACAACAAATATTGTTACAAGATACAAAATGCAATTACAAAATATGTTTAATGTGCCCTAACCTATAAGCCCAACACCAGAACCTAAACATATCATGTCAACAGTGGTGTACACAAAACAGGATAGTACAACAAAGATTCGCAGTACATACAAAATGGAAGAACGAATCCTGTTTTCTCTGCACCAACCTAGAAGCCTAACCAATAACCTAAACTTATAATGACAACAGTGGTGTACACAAAATAGAATAGTACTACAAATATTGTTAACCCACACAAAATGCAACAATAAATCGTGTTTTGTGTGCCCTAACCTATAAGCCCAAACCCAAAACCTCTAATGTCAACAGTGGCGTACACAAAACAGGATAGTACAACAAATATTGTTAACACATACAAAATGCAAGAATCAATCCTTTTTTTGTCTGCACCAACCTCTAAGCCTAACCGATAAACTAAACCTCTAATGACAACTGTGAAGTACACAAAACAGGATAGTACAACAAATATTGTTAACACATACAAAATTGAAGAATAAATCGTGTTTTGTGTGCCCTAACCTATAAGCCTAAACCCAGAACCTAAACCTCTAATGACAACAGTGGTGTACACAAAACAGGATAGTACAACAAATATTGTTACAAGATACAAAATGCAATTACAAATTATGTTTAATGTGCCCTAACCTTTAAGCCCAACACCAGAACCTAAACATATCATGTCAACAGTGGTGTACACAAAACAGGATAGTACAACAAAGATTCCCAATACATACAAAATGGAAGAACGAATCCTGTTTTCTCTGCACCAACCTCTAAGCCTAACCATTAACCTAAACTTATAATGACAACAGTGGTGTACACAAAATAGGTTAGAACTACAAATATTGTTAACCCACACAAAATGCAACAATAAATCGTGTTTTGTGTGCCCTAACCTATAAGCCCAAACCCAAAACCTCTAATGTCAACAGTGGCGTACACAAAACAGGATAGTACAACAAATATTGTTAACACATACAAAATGCAAGAATCAATCCTTTTTTTGTCTGCACCAACCTCTAAGCCTAACCGATAAACTAAACCTCTAATGACAACTGTGAAGTACACAAAACAGGATAGTACAACAAATATTGTTAACACATACAAAATTGAAGAATAAATCGTGTTTTGTGTGCCCTAACCTATAAGCCTAAACCCAGAACCTAAACCTCTAATGACAACAGTGGTGTACACAAAACAGGATAGTACAACAAATATTGTTACAAGATACAAAATGCAATTACAAATTATGTTTAATGTGCCCTAACCTTTAAGCCCAACACCAGAACCTAAACATATCATGTCAACAGTGGTGTACACAAAACAGGATAGTACAACAAAGATTCCCAATACATACAAAATGGAAGAACGAATCCTGTTTTCTCTGCACCAACCTCTAAGCCTAACCATTAACCTAAACTTATAATGACAACAGTGGTGTACACAAAATAGGTTAGAACTACAAATATTGTTAACTCATACAAAATGCAACATTAAATCGTGTTTTGTGTGCCCTAACCTATAAGCCTAAACACATAACCTAAACCTCTAATGCCAACAGTGGTGCACACAAAACATGATACTACAACTAATGTTCTTAAAACTTAACACATGCAACCATCTATCCTCTTACATATGCACCACTCTCTAATCCTAACCCCATAACCTAAACCTCGTTGAATACATACAAAATCAAACTTTATGTCCTGTTTTACATGCTCAATGTACAAAAAAATAAGTTACATTTTACTGCAACATTTGCTTCTCTCTCTTTCAGTCTCAACAGACACTGTCTGAAGACTCTCTGCATCGCTACAGCAATTTCCACACAACAGATTTCAAGGAAAGAGGTACAGTATTACAAGTTAAACTACAAATAAAATACTGCTATTTACACATATAAAATAAAAAGACCTATCCTGTTTTTTGTCTGACTTTGTGGAAACGTACTGCAACCTAACTAGGAATATAATTGTAACCTCATAACCCGGGAACCCCTAATAACAACATTGCCATATGCAAAACAGGATAGCAACAACAACAAAAAATAAATAATACCCTAATGCCAACAGTGTTGCACACAAAATACAAAAACAAAATGATGTTAACATATACACCATTTAAAGATAGAAATGCTTTTTCCTGCACAAACGTTTAAGCCCAACTCCATACCCTAAACCCGTAATGACAACAGTAGCGCACAAAAAATAATATAAAACACATAGAAAATACAAGGAACTATCATCTTTCATGTGCCACTTTCACAAAATACACTGCAACCAAACTAAGGGTCTCATTCAATTGCAATTCGGCCAGTTGAATAGAGATTTATATAAGCACATAGCATATTTATTTCACAGACATTTGTACTTACTGAACTTCTATCCAAAAGTAAGGTCTTCACTAGCTAAAAACTTCAGTAAAAAACATATATACTCGCTGCTTATATAGATCCTTATTCAGTTGCAAAAACTAGCAATTGATTGACGCCCTACGTTGCTAACTCCAAACTCATAAAGCTAACCTCATAATGCAAACAGTGCTGCACACAAAACAGGATAGTAGAAAAAAAAATATGCAGTAAAAAAAAAAAAAAAAATTTGAAAAAATACGAATATTATATTTTTATTTACAGATTAATATAGCAGATACTGACAAGAAACAGGAAAAGAAAAGACGTCAAACTAGAGAACGTCAAAAAACATGGGCAGAGCATCAGACGCCGGAGCAGAAGGAAATTCGACGAGAGACTCGCAAGCAAAAGACTATCAGCTGACAAAATAAAATCCAACCCCAAAAAGGCAACTAAAAAACAAAAGCATTTAGAAAATGTTCCTGAACAATCAGATAAGAATTCTAATGATGATTTACACAGTCACATTGATATATCTTCTCACATTTGTCCTTTACTTAAATCTTTAACAATAGAGGTTCATAATTGTGGTGATATGAATATTGTCTGTCAGTTTTGTGGGGCTTATCATTTCAAAGAGGAAAGACCTAAAGATGGCGAGTTAGTTAGTTGCTGTCCAAAAGGCAAGGTAAGACTTCCAGAAAGACAACAATTCCCAACATATTTACAAAGCATTATGACTGAGCCTACTTTCTCCAACTACAAACATTTCAAAACAAACATAAGATCCTATAATAGTGCCATATCCTTTGCATCTATGGGTGCAACATTAGCTGCTAATGTGCCAGGACTTGGCCGTTCCTGCTTTAAAGTACAAGGACAAATTTACCATCGTACTTCACATTTTTCATCCAGAGGAAGGAGAGCAAAGAAAATTTGCTCAACTATATGTCCTAGATACAATGGAAGCTGTTGAACAACGTATGCAGCTTCAAGAAAATACCAGTGCTCACCCATTGTTTTTATAGAGCTTGAAAAAATTAGGGATCAAAACCCATACTCTCAAGCCTATAAAAGGAACAACAAATTCATGGAGAAACACATCAATTGCCAATCCCAAAAGTCAATATGGTGCTTAAAAGAGATCGCCATACTGATAAACACCATATTAACTTGCCAACATTAAATGAGGTTGCAATGGTCTTTAAAAATGACGAAGGAGAACCACCATTTCAGTGAGATATTAAAATATATGCCAGAAATGAGGAGCAACCTTTCATTAATATAAGTATCTTAAGTACCAATTTGGATGACATATCCAATATTTTTTCCACATGGGAAGCAGGTTGGCAACCCACATTAACCCTTGAGAGTTACCCAAATTCAAAAGTATGTGTGAGAAATAATATTTCCATGCTTAAATTTAAAGTGGCTCAAATTGCCATTCGAGATGTATTCAATCCCATTTTATGTGGTGGAAAACTGACACAACAATGGATCATTGATTCATATTTGCAAGTTGAGGCAAATAATTCAAACTTCATCTAATATCAACAAGATAAACTACGTGTAGAACAGTATTGTGGATTGATGGATATGTCGCTGAGGTTGCTACAACCAGAGACCTGCCAGCTGGCAAAGCCATCATTTTACCATCTTTTTTCCAAGGATCTCCTCGCAATATGCGAGAAAGATACAATGATGCCATGGCTATTGTAACTAAATTGTTATCATTTATTTGTAACCTGACAACATATTCCGTAGCGCTATACATAAGTTAAGTTACAGGCAATGACAAGTTAAAGATTCACACATTGCAAAGAGTGGATGGCCCTGTCTTTGAGCTTGGAATCCAGTGTCCATAGCGCTTTCCCTAAAGCACCTTGCAGGATTGGAACTCGCAGACTTACAATATAAAGGATTACATATAATAAATTAAGCTACAATGATGTCATGCCGTGCCCTACAATGTATTGACCATTTGCTACGTGAAGTCATGGATAATAATTTGCCATTTGGTGGAAAGGTAATGTTGTTAGACAAACACTATCTGTCGTTGTACATGGAAATCGAACCGACATTGTCGAAACATGTATAAAGTCAAGTACACTATGGAAACTATTTACCCATCTTTAATTACAGCAAAATATGAGATCAGAGGGACAAAATGAGTTCAATGATTGGATTATTAAAACTGGAGATTGGAAAAACAGAGCGAATACAAAATTTACCAAATCAAGCCGATCAGCAGGAGGCTAGAGTGCGAAGTTGATCGTATGGAACACTGGAAGATGTATTGGGGCGTGAAGCACCTCGGTCCCAGCAGAAGCCGCATATCCAGAGCCTGCGGAATTGTTGAAAGTTTTGGAGGTCCAGGACGTGGTGCTGTGTTCGTAGTGGCTGTGGTATCTCCAGGGGCCCTATTTGAGGTCTGAGATCGCCTGTAAGGTCAGGAACAAGTGTCTGGCTGTGGTTCAACTACATGGAAGGAAGGTAAAAGCTGTGTCAGTATTCTAATCCAGTTGAGCTGGACCCACAGACGGCTAATTTTCATCCTCAAGGAGAAATTTTGTTAAAGGCCTTAAAGGGATAGTAAGCTGTTATAACTTGCTCTGCTGCATCTGGCAGAGCAAGTTATGTCTTAATTTAAAAAAAAAAAACTTGTCTTTTATGTGTAGTGTATTTGATTTGTTTATTTTAACTTTATAATATTTATGTTTATTTACTATATTTTACATGCCCCCAGGCTCTGAACACACAAGCCGAATGTGTGTGTCCTCATTGCAGACAATCGCTGCATCATTCTTTATTTCAATGGGGAAGTACCATCCAATCAGTTACTTCCTCATCGCACATGCGCAGTACACCCATTTTTGGATGCTGAGAGCGCAACTAGCGCGTCTCAGCTTCCTGGATGCTGCACTACTGACTGGCAGAGCGCTGATCACAGCCTCTGCCTGTGTATTTAGATTGTGTCAGTGTGTGAGTGTGACTGTGCGTGACTGTGTCTGTGTGAGTGTGACTGAGTCAGTGTGTGAGTGTGACTGACTGAGTGTGAGAGAGTGAGTGGGATTGACTGAGTGTGACTGAGTGTTTGAGTGTTACTGAGTGAGTGTGTGAGTGAGACTGACTGAGTGTGTGAGTGTGACTGACTGAATGTAATGAAGGTAGGCAGAGAGATGGGAAAAGTGATTTTGTGATGGGCGATGAAGAATTGGAAAAGCTTCCAAGCTCGTTGGTAAGTATGGCCAGTATTGCTTGCGAATCCGTCCGACATGATGGAGCAGGCGTGGGTCAGTAGAGGTTCTAGACTGGGAGTATGATCTGTAGGTCCAAAGGTTTTATGACTGTGTAGCCGGACGGATGAGTCAGCGGGTCCTGCAGAGGAGATGGAGGAGCATAGTGAATGTTATCCTGAAGACAAGGATACAAACAGAAGTTGAACAAGAGCAAAATTAGTGCCAGCCTTCTGAGGAGGGACATGGTAATAGGTTCCGGTGACCTTGAATGAGATAGTGTCCGGTAGGTGGCTTCCTTGTCTTATGAAGCGTATAGAGCAGTTAATCCAGGTTGAGGCCCAGGTACTTGCTGCTAGCAAGGCTGGGTATACGTCTCTTGGAGTAGAGTTTCGTTTGAGCTCGGATGGCCATGCTGAAAGGAAGGTTTGGTTATTACAATTTGCTCGGATAAATCGGTCTGATGAAAATATGAAGAGGCTTGGTGAGAGCTGACTGAGTTACGAAAAAGATAGAAAAGAGAGAGATATATCGCTTTTACTTTTTTTATGATAAAGTTGAGTTTGAGCAGAGTCAAGGCAAATTCTCCATCATGAAAAATTACAAATTGTGGTTAAAACTTAATGCCCAATTCTCCTTAATACCCTTTCCTAGCCCAATTACTCCACTTGCTTCTCTAACCAAATTATATGATTCCCGACTCTTAAAATTGCTTTAAAAAAAAGGTATGCTTCACTTGAGAGATTCAAACAGCGAATTGATTAACTTCCAGGATTTATGTAAATACTTTGTAATTCCAAACTATTATTGGTTCGATTATAATTAATTAAATAGTGCACTATCTACTTCCTTGTTAAAGGTATATGTAAGTGAGCTGGGTTATTAATGCATCTGATAGAGGAGAATTTATAATGTGAAAAAAATTGTTTGCATGAAAAACAAAAACAAATAAACAGCATAACCGTTAGCCTGAAGTTTGATAGAAAACTGTTTGCAAATGCAAGAAAATCAGCAATGTTGACACCCCCTGAAAATGCCAGGGAAAATTAGTATAACTAATACATTGTTTCTTTTTGGCCTGGGGATTGAGCTGCAGCTTTCATTTAGATTTCTGTAATACCCAGAACAAGGTCTGTGTCCCATCATTCATTGATTGTTTTATGTGCATCCCAGGTGACCTTGTAACCCCACAGCCTCAGTGAATTGCCCTATCACCTCCCCCAGCCCAAGTAAATTGGCCTCCAGCCAGTGAATTGCCCCTGTGACCTCCCCCAGCCCCAGTGAATTGCCCTCATCACCTGCCTCATCCCCAGTGAATTGCACCATCACCTGCCCCATCCACTAGTGAATTACCCCATCATCTGCCCCAGCCAAAGGGAATTGCCCCATGACTTCCCCCAGCCCCAGTGAATTGCCCCCTCACCTGCCTCAGCCCCAGTGAATTGCCCCATCACCTGTCCCAGCCCCAGTGAATTGCCCATGACCTCCCCCAGCCCCAGTGAATTGCACTATCACCTGCCTCAGCCTCAGTGAATTGCCCTCCAGCCCCAGTGAATTGTCCCATGACCTGCCCCAGCCCCATTGAATTGCCCTTTTTAAAGTTATCTATTGAATCCGCTGTCACCACCTCCCTTGGTAGAGAATTCCACAGATTAACCACCATTACTGTGAAGAACCCTTTTCTTTTTTTAAGGTGGAATCTTTTTACTTCTAACCTCAAAGGGTGTCCTTGTGTCAATTGAAAACCTCTTGGCACAAAAAGCTCCCTTGACAAATCTTTATACTGAACCTGGATGTAATTATATAGGGTAATCATATCCCCTCTTAGATGCCTTTTTTCTAGAGAAAATACGTTTAATTTGGTTAGTCTTTCTTCATAACTTAGCCCCTCCATTGCCCTTATTAGCTTTGTTGTCCTTCTCTGTACTTTTTCTAGTTCTAAAATGTCCTTTTTATGAAGTGTTGCCCAAAACTGTACTCCATATTCCAAATGAGGGCGTACTGGGGATTTGTTTAGTGGTAGAAATATATTTGCTTCCCTTCCTTCTACACCCTTCTTAATACATGCTAATAGCACCCCGTGCTGCTCGCACAGCTTATTAGCGCGTCGTCATCAGAGCGCAGAGAACTGCGCTCTGATGACGTTCTGCTCTCCAGCCTGGTGCTGTGTGATCTTCCCCTGTCTGGTGCCCCCCATTATACAAGTGCTTAAAATCTAGAAGTGATGTGGCATGTGAGACTCTGCAGCGTATCCATTGGAGGTGTCTTGTATGATGGGGAGCAACAGACAGGGGCAGATCACACAGCACTAGGCTGGAGCGTCTGATGATGGCGCGCTAATCAGCTGCGCGCAAAGGCCGTGCCACCCATGCTAATAGTTTATTTGCCTTTGCAGCTGCTGCATGGCATTAAGAACTGTTACATAGGTGGTTGTCCACAAGCACTCCCAAATCCCTTTCAATATCTGATACCCCTAGATTTGTTTCATTAAGTTTATAAATTGTATGGTTATTTTTCCTTCCCAGATGCATAACCTTACATTTATTTGTATTAAATCTTATCTGCCATTTAATTGCCCATTTCTCTAATTTATGCAAATCCCTTTGGAGAGAAAGTACATAATTTTCTGATTTAATTACCTTGCCCAACTTTGTGTCATCAGCAAAAATGGAGACAATACTTTCCGGTCCTACTTTTAAGTCGTTAATAAATATGTTAAAAAGGAGAGGACCTAATACTGAACCCTGAGGAACCCCACTTACCACATTAGTCCAAGCATGAGTATGTTCCATTTACAACAACCCTTTGCCAGCTCTCAATCCATGAGCAGATATTTACTGCAATTCCTGTATCCCTTAATTTGCACAATAGTGTCCCATGTGGCACTGTATCAAAAGCATTTGCAAAATCTAAAAAGACTACATCCACTGAGTTGCCTTGATCCAAGTTCCTACTAACCTCCTCATAGAAAATAATCATATTAGACATGACCTATCCCTCATAAATCTATGTTGGCTCCTGCTTATAATCCTTTTTGAATAGACATATTCTTGTATATGATCCCTTATTAACCCTTCTAAAAGCTTTCCCACTACAGAAGTGAGGCTTACAGTTCTATAATTCCCCTGGATTTGCTCTTGCTCCCTTCTTAAATATAGGTATCGCCTCTGCTTTTCTCCAGTCATCTGGTAGAGACCCTGTGTTGAGTAAGTCTTGAAAAATTAGATATAAAGGTTTGGCTACTACAAAACCCAGTTCCCTCATTACCCGTGCATGTATTCCATCAGGACCTGGGGCTTTATTGACATTTATATTTTCCAACCTCTTTTGGATTTCTTCCTGTGTTAACCAATTATTTAGTGATGGTAGTGTAGCCCCATTATGTTGCAGTGTCCTAACAACTGGTACCTCCCTTGTATATACCGAAGAAAAAAACCTATTCAGCTCATCTGCCTTTTCCTGGTCACTAATTGTCAGACGGCCTGTTTCACATTGTAATGTTCCTATAGCTTCCTTCCTGGCCTTCTTCCCATTAATATACTTAAAATGTATTTTAGGGTTAGTCTTACTCTGCTTTGCAACTACTTTTTAATTTTCTGTTTTAGCCCTTTTGCAAGCCTTAGTGATTTTGTTGTACTCACGTAAAGAAGTCTCTGTCCCCTCTTGTTTGTATAATTTAAATGTCTGTTTTTTACTCTGTATCTTGATCTTTAAATCATTGTTAAGCCATTTTGGATGTAATTTAGTCCTTTTATTTCCACATGGTATATGCCGATGTGTATGTATATTTAGTAAGGATTTAAATGTTGTCCATTTATGTTCAGTATTTTACCTGTCAGTTCTCTGTCCCAGTCTATACTTTGTATTGCTGCCATTAGACCATTAAAATCTGCCCCTTTAAAATTCAGAGTTTTTGTTAGCGGTTTACAGTTTTGTTTTTTTAATTAAATCTCAAATGAGACTGTGTTGTGATCACTGTTTCCCAAAGGTTACACTATTTCAACATTTGATACCATATCAATATTATTTGTGATTACTAAACCCATTATAGCCTCATTTTTAGTAGGCTATTTTGGATCTGGGCCAGATCTGGGCCAGATAATGATCCCTGAGTGTACTCAAGAACCTGCTCACATATATTAATGTTACCCACCTTCTTAAAGGTGCATATGGAAAATAATATGGTGCTTGGAGCTTACCTCAGAGGAAGTAGTGAAATCCCTATTGCTGCTACTGCGACACTCCTTCTTTAGTAGTTTGTATGTCTTCTTATTCTCATGTATGTGAGCAGTAACCTAACCTTACAGATATGGACCAACATTGTTACCAGAACAGGAATTCATAATTGTTTCCTCCTTTTAAATAACCCTAGAAGTTACCATTTTACAGCCCTATTAAATTGGAGCTACGTGTTAACACGTTGCTCGTAGCTGTCATCTTATCACTATTTGCGTGCTTAGATGCCTCATAACGTTGCTCGCAGGATGGCCGAGAATAGGCTACATGGTGAGCAACGTTGAACTTCGCACACGTAAATCCTTTGGTCCCTCATCCTCGTATCTGCTACTTGTTCTATTCAGCTATCAAATTGCAATATGGTCACTTGCGAGCAAGCACGTAACACGCAAATGGAGCCCAAAGACCAACAGGTGCTCTAGAGCACCTGCAAGGGGGGGGGGGGGGGGGTAAAGTAAAATAAAATACGTAGTACTTGTAATGTAAATAAAATCACTCTACGGTACATTTATTAAAAGTCAAAATGATGTTAGGTCTTAGAATTAATAGCACGACATTCTCAAGCCCGCAATCGGCCCCGGAAAATACTTTATTTTATGATTATTTTTTGTGTTATATTGATTCCTGCAATCAATGTGTTACGACTTATACTGTAACTCGCATATAATAGAATATCATATTTACTGCTTTATTAATATTGCATTATATCTGGCCTGTGGGTCCGATTGCAAACTGTATTTGAAGCACGTAGGACTTTGAAATCTACCCTCCTCTTTTTCAGTGACATAAGGCTAACAATTTATTTTCCTATTGGATCCATCTGAACCTGTAACTACGAGAATGATTAATTGTTTGCAGTCGAGCACGTAACCCCGACGGCCCGAAACTGGTTTACGAGATAGCGTCTCTCGCTCATAGCTCTCAGTCCTTTTTAATTATAAGCAATGTAAGTTTGCCAAATTTGAAGCACAGAGCCCTTACGTGCTACACGTTGGACTTACGAGGGTGAAATTTAATATGGCCCTTAGTTAGCAGAACACCCTACGTGCTCAAGCCATAAGGTGGTCATCCTGGTCTCCATAATCCTATATGTAAGTACCCCCATCAAAAAATACACATGTATTTAAAAAGTATTTTCCAGTGAGGAGCAGAAACTGAGACCCCCAACATCAAAAGGGACCCACAATAAATGAAACCATTTTGTTGAATGCATAGCAACAGTGGCGAAATTCACTGTAAGTGGCCAAATGCATGGAAACATTCCTATTAGAACAACCACTTGTTTTTTTATGTAATCCCAGTTGGCTTCAATAGGCCATCTGAGCAGAAGCTCTGGCTTTGATAACTATGTATTTTTTTTTCAAGGTTTCATCCCATTTTATAAGCTTTAAAATGTCAGAACAAGATTAATGGCTAACAATCGCATACTGCGTAATATTTCAAATGTTTTAGGAAGTGCGAAGCATTAATATATTCATAAAGTAACGGCAGTTTAAACCATGCTATTTAGCGTTTTTTTTTTTTTAGATATAGATATTTTTTATAGTAATGAATTTATTACTTAATAAATTAATATACTTTACCTAGTTCTAATTTATTTATCCAGCAATCAATATCCTGAAGAGCCAACAATCTCTTTTTATTTTCCTGCAGCATACATTTGGACTGTTGCTGCCCTGAGGAGAAATTGTCAGCAATGTGCCAAGTGTGCAGTATAAATAGGCTGCGTGCGTGAGGCCAAACCGTTTGTTTAGTTGGGTAAAGCGCCATTCATTTCTTTCGGTTGCCATTTTCTTTTTTGCTTAGCCGATTTTCAAGTGCCGAAACTAAGCAAATTCGGCTGAAATTTGTGTGCAACTTCACTCCAAGATGTCCTGGCGGTCCCCCTGTGCTGTGTGTGAGGTTTTTTTTTTATGTTTTCTTTTTTGTGTGTGTTTTTTGATTTGCGCTGTTCTACCACTTTGTATTTTTCACGCCTGGCAGTTTGTTTGTTTTTTTCGCGCCTTTGGGAGCTACAGGGTCTACGCAGCCTGAACATCTCCTAGGGCTGGGTAGGGTTTAAACTCAGATACCACCCTCACAGATACCATGGGATAGGAAGTTTAGAGATGGGAGGCTCTGGACAGGCATAACTCCACTCATGCTAAAAGCTCTCCTTGCATTAACCACCTACTCCTTGCATCAGCCACTTACTCTTTGCTCCAAATGATGTAATTCAGAGGTGACCCCTCACGAATACGCTACCTCATCTACAAACTAGTTCTGATGAACAAACCGCACACAGCAATTGTCTTCTTATGTGGAAAATGGGCAAATCAAAGAAAAGTCTACCTTCAAAGAGCATACAGGAACTCTTTAACAAACCGGAGGTACCCCCTCTCAGCCTACAACTCCAGTCTATCACCTGACATGAATCTTTCAGCCAAGTCTATTGCTATCATAGGGCAAATGCTACAAGCTCAATCAGCGCAATTGGTGAAAGATATCAGGGAAGACCTCTACGAACTGGGCGAAAGAACTAACCTCCTAGAGGAAAGAACTGATAAAATTCTGGAAGCCCAGGAACAGGACAGAGCCGAAATCTCTACTCTGACAGCTAAAGTTTCACTTCTAGACAACAAAATTGACGATCTAGAAAATAGATCGAGGAGACACAACATCAGAGTACGTGGGGTACCGAAAACAGTCCCGGATCTAATACAGTACCTAACAGCTGTGATCTCAAACATCCTACCAGAGGTAGCAGACAGCTCTTGGGAGATCGAGTGAGCTCATAGAGCCCTGGGGGCCTCAAGAAACCAGGAACTTCCTAAGGACATAATTGTGCGTTTCCTAAGGCAAAGGACCAGAGATTTGATCCTTAATGCTACAAGGAAACTGCCAGCCATCAAAGGACCAGACGACGCATAACAATGAAGCCGGCCCTAGCCATCCTCATTAAACACAAAATACCATACAGATGGGGCTTTCCTTTTTCCCTCTCGTTCCAATATACCTACTCGACTCACATGCCCGATAAATGCACCAAACTTCTACACTGACTCCACTTGGCGACTTCAGACGAGGTATGCCCAGCTCAGGAACAGGTGCCCAAGACCCTCCAAAGCCTAGTCAACAGCCAAGAAACCACATCGTCCATCTTCAAAGTTAGACTCTCCGCCGGCCCTACGTCCAGATCCTTCAACCATCCTTCTAAGCAAGCCGGGACAAACTTAAGCTTTGACTGATGGACGTTTGTTGTCATTTCTACCTGTTCAACTCATAGTCAGAACCTTTTACTAACTTGGCCTATAGATAAAGTGTTTAGAGCTAACAGAGCTGCGGCCTAGGCCGAGACAATTAGAAGTTAATATATTTTCACATAAAGCCTAGGATTCAAAGCTTCTCTTTGTTCAATTGCTAATTTACCAGCATCATGGTTTGTTATTAGGCTAGACTAAAATCTCAATCTCTTTTGATTGCAAGTATGCGGTAGTTTGAGGTAGCTAAGATAATGCCTGCTGGAGCCCCCAATTGGACTCTACACTCAGAACCGTAATGTTAAATCACAACACACTTTCATCACCCATAATGTCAGAGGCTTTAACTCACCTAATAAAAGGAGGAAAGCTTTTATTACATATAGGAAAGACAAACCTTCAGTTCTCTTTCTTCAATTGACTCACTTTGCACAAGGCAAAACCCCTTCTTTTTTGCACAAAGATTACCCGACCTTCCATACCTCTAACCAGAAAACCAAAAGAGCGGGAGCAGCGATATTGATCCACAAAAACTTCCCATTTCAGGTAATCCACAAAAAAACAGATAAAGAAGGCAATTTTGTGATTCTTACTGGTGCCCTACTAAACACTAAGTTAACTTTGGTATCGATTTATCCTCCTACTGCGGCCCCCCACAAGGCTATTATAAATTTATTGGAGACATTAGACTCCCTGGAAACTGGCAAAATTATCATTGGGGGGGACTTAAACCTGGTTTTAAACCCAGATCTGGATAGGTCCAAAACAAATCAAAAACCTGTTGTTGAAGCTAGGCTTAGTGGATGCTTGGAAGGGACTCCACCCTCAAGAGAGGGAATACACCACGTTCTACTCGTCAACACACAAGTCCTACTCGCGGATTGACACACTTGTAATAGATGCCACATTATTAGAACAAGCCACATTCTCAGATATTACCCCCTGCCCGTGGGCAGACCATAGTCGAGTTTCATTGCGTTTGAATCTTAACCCCAACTAAGATATGCCATATACGTGGCGTCTTAACGACAGACTCCTATCAATCCTGAGTGTGCTAAACCAAATCACTAAAGAACTGAAGGACTATGTTCACACTAATACAAACCCTTCCACCAGCATTGGGTGGCTTTGGATCGCACATAAGGCATTTATAAGAGGTACTTTTATAGGGTTATCCTCATCCTATAAGAAAAATATGAGAGAACGGGAAAATCTACTGACGAAGTAACTCCTTATGCTTGAAAAACAAAACCAACAACAACAGTCTGATCGAGTCCGTCAGAGGATTGACAAGATTAGATTAGAATTAGATAACATCCTATCTGCTCAAACAGAGAAGGCCTTAAGGAAAACCCAAAGCAAATTTTTCACCCAGGCAAACAAACCAGGCCCCCTGTTGGCAAATAAATTGAACGCCAGATACCAACAATCAAGGGTCACCCAGATTAAAACAATGTTTGGCTCAGTTACAACTCGCCAGGCCAAGATACAGGATATCTTCCGTACATTCTACCAGGATATCTACACCTCCCATATTCAGGCAGATAGGGAATCCCTGGCTGGTTTTCTTGGGGGGCTGGACCTCCCTGTCTTGGGAAGCGCAGATTAAGATTTGCTTAACTCTGAAGTGACCGAAGATGAAGTCAAAGACACCATTAAATCTCTCAAACTAGGCAAATCGCCAGGGCCGGATGGCTTTTCAAATTTATATTATAAAAAATATGTAGATGTCTTGACTCCTCAAATGGTAACACTATACAACGCTATTCTAAGAGGGGAGCAGATGCTGCCGGAGTTAAACCAGGCGAGTCTGGTCTTTTTTCCCAAGGCGGGGAGGGATTCGATGGAGGTTAAGAATTATCGCCCTTTTTGCCTGTTAAATGGGGATATTAAAATACTGGCTAAATTAATGGCGAATAGGGTTTCCAGTTTCCTGCCCAAGCTAGTCCACAAAGATCAAACAGGCTTTATCCCACACAGGCCGGCGGGGGACAACATTAGGAGAGTGCTAAATATACTACACCTTGCCAGACACTCAAAAACCCCTCTCTGCACCCTGGCCTTAGACATTGAGAAAGCATTTGATTCGTTGGAGTGGCCATACCTATACGCAGTGCTAGCGAAATTTGGTATCAAAGGCAACTTCCTGAATCTCCTCAAAACATATTATAACTCACCTAAAGCCACTTTAAAACTACCCGGTTCCGAGAACTCGCTTTTAAACATTCAAAGAGGTACAAGGCAGGGTTGTCCTCTATCCCCACTCCTATTTGCCCTTGCTATGGAGCCATTGGCTCAGAGTATTAGGGCCTCCCCGGCGATTCGGGGTCTACAGTTAGGCAACCAAGTGCTGTCTCTTCACTGATGATTTATTATGTACCTTAACCTGCCCCTCCATCTCCATTACAGCCCTGATGGAAATATTAAATAAATGTAGCTCTATCTCTGGCTTACGAGTTAATGAAGACAAATCAGAAATCCTGGGGTTGCACCTCCCACAGCCCGACATGGAATGGCTAAAGAACTCATTCAATTTCCATTGGCCCAAAAAGTACTTAAAATATCTAGGAATAAAAATTACCCCCAACATCTCTGACCTATATAGGGTCAACTACCTGGCCCTTTTTAAAGAACTATCCGCCGACCTAGAGAGGTGGAACAAGTTCTGCATCTCATGGTCTGGCCGAATTCACACAGTCAAGATGAACATTCTCCCTAGAATTCTACATTATTTCAGATCATTGGCAATTAAAGTCCCCATAAAAGACCAAGACAACTTCCAAAGGCAAATTATGAAATTCATATGGCGTAATAAAACCCCAAGAATTCCAAAACTTACAATGTTTAGACATAAGGGCAACTGCAGATTCTCGTGCCCACATCTTAAGCTCTACTATAGGGCGGCTCAGATTTTGTTTCTGCCCCAAGCTCACTCCCTTGAACATCAACCCATTTGGGTTTTGGTGGAAAACCAGCAGCTACAGCCTTTGGGGTGGGACATGATAATATGGCTCCCGAAAGCCCATTGCCCTCCACATACATACCTTAACCTCATGATTAGATTGTCCCCGGGATGTTGGTATTGGGCACACTCAAAACGGCAACTGACCTCTCCCCTCTCCTGTCTATTACAACCTCTCCCCTCTTTGCAAAAGACCTCCCTAAAGACTCTAAGGTTTGGTGGACCTCACATGGTTTAGATAGAATAGGGGCTTGGTTAAAAGACAGTCAAATCATCAATTTTGAGCATCTTAGGGATAATTTTGATCTTCCTCTAAAGGAACACTTCATTTTGTGCAAGTTTAGGCACTTTATATGGACCTTGAAGAGGGTTTTTGGTCAACCCAAGGTAAATTGGATGACACACATTTGCAAAGATGCCACTCTAACCAAAGGTATTCTGGGACTAATTTAATAGCATGTCAAATAATCGTAAACCAAAGCCCTTGATTAAATGGGAAGAAGATCTGGGTCAGACCTGGGACCTGGAAAAATGGGGGCGTATCAGCCGGAGACTAGCTAGGGGCTCCTATAATTACAGCCTGCTAGAAACTTTGCTGAATGTATCTCATAGAACTTACATTACCGCGGAGAGACTCCACAGGATAAACCATGGGTTGGCCATGGGATGCATGGCGGGGCACCCTCGCTGGAGACCGGACAAAAACGTAAGTTTACGGGAAATACATCTGTGGACGTGCCGCGGGAGGCTGGAGATGGGGAGGTTGTTTTGGAGGGTAAGGGGAATGCAAAAATGAAAAGCTATACCATAGTCTACCTCTCCCCCCTCTTTTACACAGACACTCTTGGAAAAGTTATAAGTTGTGGTCTTGTTTTCCCTTTTTGTTACTTTTATTTGTTTTTTACTGAAAATGGAAAATTGTTGATGGTGTGGCTCATGAGGGAATTACAATGGTACAGTCATCAATCAGGCTTATATACAGTCAGGTCCATTAATATTGGGACATCAACACAAATCTAATCTTTTTGGCCCTATACACCACCACAATGGATTTGAAATGAAACTAACAATATGTGCTTCAACTGCAGACTTTCAGCTTTAATTTGAGGGTATTTACATCCAAATCAGGTGAACGGTGTAGGAATTACAACAGTTTGTATATGTGCCTCCCACTTTTTAAGGGACCAAAAGTAATGGGACAATTGGCTGCTCAGCTGTTCCATGGCCAGGTGTGTGTTATTCCCTCATAATCCCATTTACAAAGAGCAGATAAAAGCGCCAGTGTTCATTTCAAGTGTGCTATTTGCATTTGTTGCTGTTAACTCTCAATATGAGATCCAAAGAGCTGTCACTATCAGTGAAGCAAGCCATCATTAGGCTGAAAAAAACAAAACAAACCCATCAGAGAGATAGCAAAAACATTAGGTGTGGCCAAATCAACTGTTTGGAACATCCTTAAAAAGAAAGAACGCACCGGTGAGCTCAGCAACACCAAAAGGCCCGGAAGACCACGGAAAACAACTGTGGTGGATGACCGAAGAATTCTTTCCCTGGTGAAGAAAACACCCTTCACAACAGTTGGCCAGATCAAGAACACTTTCCAGGAGGTAGGTGTATGTGTGTCAAAGTCAACAATCAAGAGAAGACTTCACCAGAGTAAATACAGAGGGTTCACCACAAGATGTAAACCATTGGTGAGCCTCAAAAACAGGAAGGCCAGATTAGAGTTTTCCAAACAACACCTAAAAAAGCCTTCACAGTTCTGGAACAACATCCTATGGACAGATGAGACTAAGATCAACTTGTACCAGAGTGATGTGAAGAGAAGAGTATGGAGACGGAAAGGAACTGCTCATGATCCAAAGCATAGCACCTCCTCAGTGAAGCATAGTGGTGGTAGTGTCATGGCGTGGGCATGTATGGCTGCCAATGGAACTGGTTCTCTTGTATTTATTGATGATGTGACTGCTGACAAAAGCAGCAGGATGAATTCTGAAGTGTTTTGGGCAATATTATCTGCTATAATGCTTCAGAACTCATTGGTCGGCGCTTCACAGTGCAGATGGACAATGACCCAAAGCATACTGCAAAAGCAACCAAAAGAGTTTTTGATGGGAAAGAAGTGGAATGTTATGCAATCATCTGATCTGAATCCGATTGAGCATGCATTTCACTTGCTGAAGACAAAACTGAAGGGAAAATGCCCCAAGAACAAGCAGGAACTGAAGGCAGTTGCAATAGAGGTCTGGCAGAGCATCACCGGGGATGAAACCCAGCGTCTGGTGATGTCTATGCGTTCCAGACTTCAGGCTGTAATTAACTGCAAAGGATTTGCAACCAAGTATTAAAAAGTGAAAGTTTGTTTTATGACTGTTAATCTGTCCCATTACTTTTGGTCCCTTAAAAGGTGAAGGCACATATACAAACTGTTGTAATTCCTACACCGTTCACCTGATTTGGATGTAAATACCCTCAAATTAAAGCTGAAAGTCTGCAGTTAAAGCACATCTTGTTCGTTTCATTTCAAATCCATTGTGGTGGTGTATAGAGCCAAAAAGATTAGAATTATGTCGATGTCCCAATATTTATGGACCTGACTATATTTACCTGTGTACTTCGCGACTACATCTGTTATATTACGACCAATCGAGGCTGTATTTTGTTTACCTTGTGTTACATAGTAAACCTTTGTGAGTCAATAAAAATTATTTGAAAAATGTTTTTTTTAAGTTATTCAAAATATAAAAATGTATTTAAAAGATCAAAAAATAGGGGGCATGGCTAAGTAGCTGAAGTGAGAGGACGCGTTGAGCTGGAGCTCCGTGTCTGCTGGCAAAAAAAAAGGCTTGTAAATTGGCCTTTATCGGCAGCTAGAGCTGCACTTTTGCCCAGAGGAGGCTCCCCCACCTCCAGAGACTCTCTGGGTGCGTTTTCCCTGCCTCCAGAGACCCAGTCGGGAAGATCCGCTAACGAGGCCTGTCGGGGCCTAGCAACACAGACCTCCCCCCGGACCCCTTTCAGCTCTCCCCCGTCTATCAGCGTAGGGGGCTGAGCAGAAGAGGCGGACAGACGCCCAATGAGATCGGGCACCGGAGCAGCACCGGATTGGGGGTGCCAAGGGTGGCAGCAGCAGAGGACGTGGTGGCGGAAGTGAAGGCCGCCATCAGAAGCCAGGAGCCTGCACTAGGAAGCGCGCCAG
Source organism: Discoglossus pictus (assembly GCA_027410445.1). Lineage (NCBI taxonomy): Eukaryota > Metazoa > Chordata > Amphibia > Anura > Alytidae > Discoglossus > Discoglossus pictus. The sequence goes on from CM050163.1 coordinate 286,552,499, forward strand.
GGCTCAGAAGGGCGCCAGTAGGCTGTTTCTCCCCCCCCCCCCCAGCCACATCTGAGGACCGGGACAGGAGCCGGGAACCCCGAAGACCGTCAGGGGGTAAGAGGGGAACATGGCCCTGTGCCTGGAGCCCCCTGTAAAGTGCTGGGAGAAGGTGTGAGGGGAGTAGGAGGAAGAACAGAGACACTGTGCCCCAGGGCCCTCCAGGGGTATCCTTGCTGCTTGGCCATAGACAGCAGCAGCTGTGAGAGCCCCTAAGGATATCTCCCTAGTATATACCCTGTCTCACTCTCCTGAAACCCACAACAGGGGGGAGAAGGGTAGAGAGGAAAGAGAGAGACAAATAAAAACAGGAGAGACTGAATGCTTGATAAGGTTCTTTGGAGCTGGGTGAATTTTGTGCAGAACTTTTCTCATGTGCCAAGCTGTGCTACAGTTTTTATATTTCCTGCCGCACCCTAGGAGTGTCTTCAGCAAAACAACAGCCTTGTCTCCAGTCTAGAGAGCGACACTGCCATCTAGTGGCGCCTCTGCCACAGTGCGGGCTGAATTTCTCCAAAATTTCCTCTCTGCCGTCCTGCAACCTGAAAGGGGTATGCTAATGCAGTGAATAGAGCTGGCCGGTAGGGGCTAAGCGTACTTCTGAGTATGAACTGAATCCTTTTTTACAATTCTGTGAGAACAGCCTGCTTGGGCCTTGTGAGGGGTGCTACTGGAGTCCCTGCCTTGTTTCTTGACCAGGACTTTGCAACGACACCACAGCCAATATACGGCGAGTCAAAATCACAGGCAAGATGGGAAAAAACAAGAAAGCCCTGCCTTCCAAAAAAATTGAGGAGCACTTCAGGATAGCCGGGGCCCTGCAGACATCAACGCAAGCTTCCTGTCCAGAACATTCGGACCAATCCGACTCTGAATCGGTATTAGAGGCCTTACACCCGGAGGTCAACATAGCTGACAACTCTATGGCGAAGTTTGAGGCCCTTTTAGAGTCCCATATCAATAGGGCAGTCACGGCTCTACAAAAAGAACTACACGACATTGGGCAGCGGAACAATCTTCTGGAGGAGACAATGGATCAAGTGGTGGAGGCCCAAGAAAAAGATAGGAGTGCCATTGGGGATAATACCTCTCGTATCACTTCCCTTGAAGACAAACTGGAAGACTTGGAGAACCGCTCCCGAAGATTCAATATCCGGATAAGGGGGGTGCCAACAGCAATAATTGATCTGCCCCGATACCTCAAAGCCACTATAGATCAGATCCTGGTAGGCTTTCCGGACCATATCTGGGAAGTGGAGCGAGCCCACAGGGCCCTGGGTGGAAATAAAAACCCTGATTTGCCAAAGGACATAATAGTGAGACTACTCCGTCAGCAATCCAGAGACTTGATTCTTGCCACCACCCGTAAAATGGCAACCATTCAGGGCCCTGATGGATCCTCTTTGCAGTTCTTTGCAGACCTTTCTCCTCCAACCTTGCAAAAAGGGAGACTGATGAAGCCTGCTCTGGAGATTCTTATTGGGCATGGCATCAGGTACAGATGGGGCTTTCCTTTTGCCCTTTTGTTCTCTTATAATGGCGCATCCCACACCGTGCGTTCCTTGGAGGAATGTCTGGATCTTCTACAGAGACTGAACCTGGCCACTGGAGAAACAGTCCTGACACAGGTGACCCCTGTGCCTCCCTCTCTTCCCCAGAGACAATGGACTCCTTCCTCCAAACAGAAGAGAACAGTAGTTCCAACTCCCCAAACAGTTTCTCGGGGACCAAGGCAGGAATTGGAGGCCGTGGCTACATGACTCGAAGAGCCGGGCAGGGTGCCGGGAGGACCGGCCGGCCTATCGATGTACATAATCCCTTTGCTGACAGTGACTATACCACAGGATTCTCATAATGGTTATCATGTTTTATAACTTTATTGAATGTCCCTTTTGTGCTTTTTCCATGTTTTTTTTTTTTTTATTCTCTCCCCTCTGAGAAGGTCTAGTTACTCTAGGTTATGGTTATAGTTTCAGGGCTTTGAAGAGAACAAAAGATATCAGAATGGGGGGAATAAAAAGAATAAAAAATAAAAAAAAACAAGAAAGGAAAAAAGGGAAGAGGCTCCCCTGTTTGTAGTGCCTGCTCTTTTTAGGTTAAGGGCTTTTTTGCCCCAAGTTGTAATTAAAGAGTTTCCGGGCTCAGCAAGGTTCATACCATATTGTTTTCTAGCCTTTTTTTAACACCCCTACCGGCTAGAATTTAGACTGATATAGACTAGATTTGAGGAAAAAGGATAGAACTAGGCCGGGCTTGACTAGTCCGTTAAGCTAGGAAGATCACAATGGTAAAATGTATTTTCTCTCTTTGTTGTACTGCTCTTATTTTCTTTTTCTTTTCTCTGATAGACTTGAGCAGGCTAATTGCTTCTTATCCTTATTCTCTGGTCCCCACAAAGCCTGGGTCCCATAGGCTATTTCCCTCTCTACACCCTCTCTCTTGCTTCTCCATTCACCCTGTGAAAGCAGGCCTGGAGAGGTATTTTCTTTTCCACTCTTTGGCAAGGTCAGCTCCATGTCCGCTGGGCGGATGGCTAGGTCTTAGGGGACTTCTACAGAGCAGACTTATAAGGGCAGAATTTCCTCTGTGTAATGGCTTCAGAATTTGGTGGTTACCACTGCTATACCCAACTAATATATGCCTTTTCGGCACCATGAGACCAAATCTGTCCAAGGAGATCCCACACGACCCTCCACCTCCTCCTCGCCCTGGCCTGGGAAAGCTGTTCCTCGCTTCCTCCTGGGTAGCCGCTACTAAAGGTACGTGGCTATTAGCTATTCACATGCTTACGCCAACAGCACACCCATAACATCTCCCACTAGGATACTCACCCACAATGTAAAAGGGTTTAACTCTCCCTTCAAGCGAAGGAAGGCTTTTTTGTATTATAAAACCCACAAACCAAACATTATCTTCCTCCAGGAAACCCACTTTGCTAGGAATAAAACTCCTGCCTATCTGAACAAAGATTATCCCCAATTATTCTGCACCACCCAGGCTTCCAAAAAAGAGGGAGGAGCGATCCTATTGCACAAGGATTTCCAGTTCCAACTAGACTCTAAAATTGTAGACCGGGAAGGGTATTATATTATCTTGAAAGGGAAGGTTCTTGGTACCCCTACTTCGCTTGTCTCTTTTTATGCCCCTACCGTAGCCCCACATAAAGCGTTGATCAGACTTCTAAGGACACTGGAGGGGGGGGAGTGGGAGAAATTGGTAATAGGGGGAGACCTAAACTTGGTTTTAGACCAGAGCATGGATAAATCCACCGTCTCAAAGCGACTCCGCTTTTCTAATAAGATTAAACAAATTAAAAAACTGCTCCATTCTTTGAACCTAGTGGATGCTTGGAGGGGCCGCCACCCGAAAGGAAGAGAGTACACCTTCTTCTCCCCCACCCATAAGTCTTACTCCCGTATTGACGCCCTTCTCATTAGTGCCTCGCTTTTCGACGGCTCGGATAAGGCAGATATAGTCCCCTGCACGTGTTCGGTCTTTAGAGGTTGATCTGGGATCTCAATCCAGATTACCTTTTTCTTGGAAATTAAATGAATACTTGCTCTCAATACCCACATACCAGGAACTATATAGGGCAAGATACTCACAGTCCAAAATCTCCCAAATTAGAACCAAAGAGGGTATACTTACGCTCAGCCAAAACGAGATACAAAAAACTTTTAGGGAATTTTACCAGCACATTTATTCCTCCCACAACTCCCCTCCAGGGACCTCTATTAGTTCCTACTTGAATTCCTTAGATCTGCCTAAAATATCTGAGTCGGACCTACTAAACCTAAACAAGAGGTATCGGTGGAGGAGGTTAGGAAGACAATTAGAGACTTAAAAATGGGGAAATCTCCTGGCCCTGATGGCTTTACTAACATATACTATAAAAAGTTATCGGATATTTTGGCCCCCCATTTATGCAGCCTTTTCAATATGATCTTGAAAGGGGAACCAACTCCCCCAGAACTTAATTTCGCGGATCTGATCCTTTTCCCCAAGGAAGGTAGGGACCCAAAGGAGGCAAAAAATTACAGACCGATCTCGCTTCTAAATGGGGACATCAAACTCCTAGCAAAAATATTCTCACAACGGATTTCTGTCTTTCTGCCCTCCCTAATTCACAAGGACCAATCTGGCTTTATCCCCTATAGGCAGACAAGCGATAATATAAGAAGGACTCTAAACATCATCCATTTGGCTAGACATAGGAATACCCCGGTTTGCCTGCTAGCATTGGACATAGAGAAGGCATTTGATACCCTGGAATGGCCTTTCTTATACGCCGCTCTGGATAAATTTGGGTTCAAAGGCCAATTTTTTAATTTGCTTCACACCTATTACACTCTTCCCAAAGCTAACTTAAAACTTCCGGGCTCACAGAAGGCTGTAATAGAGATAGGGCGTGGAACAAGACAAGGATGCCCTCTATCCCCTCTTCTTTTTGCCCTGGCAATAGAGCCGCTGGCTCAAGCGATTAGGGCTAATCCCTCTATAGAGGGGATGCGAGTGGGGAACCAGCATCTGAAGTGCTCCTTATTTGCTGACGACCTATTGTGCACTCTAACTAACCCTGGCCCCTCCATTGAAGCTCTTTTGGACACAATTGGTTTATTTAGCACTCTTTCCGGACTTAGATTAAACCAGGACAAGACGGAGGCACTAAGCATAGGCATACCCTCAGATACTTTGTCCCAGTTGAAAACATGCCACGCGTTTATTTGGCCGGCCTCTCATATTCACTATTTGGGGATAAATATGACTAGTTCTTTAGCGGGAATTTATAAGGCCAATTTCCCCCCACTTTTCAGGGATCTCCAGAGGGACTTGAACATTTGGATGAGGAAGCATATTTCTTGGACGGGTCGGATAACCTCGTTTAAGATGAATATCCTCCCGAGGCTCCTGTATCTAGCAAGAACCCTTCCTGTCCAAATAAATAACTTAGAATTAGCTCGCTTTCAGTCCCTGGTATTCAAGTTCATCTGGAGGAATAGACCCCAGAAGATAGCGAGGAAGGTCATGTATAGACATAAATCTAAGGGAGGCCTCTCGTGTCCGCATTTCTCTAGCTATTTCAGAGCGGCACAATTGGCCTTCATACCCCTGGCACACTCCACTCCCCTCCAGCCCAATTGGGTGTTCATAGAGGAGGCACAAATGTCCCCCCTCACGTGGGGTATTATCCTATGGGCACCAAATTTGAATTCTCTTAATTCTTACATAAGTAACACAATCACTAAATTTACTTTAAAAATCTGGAACTGGGCCAAGAAAACCCATAATCTAGCATACCCGGTAACACCTCTCACCTCAATATTCACTTCTCCCACTCTCTCGGCTACCCTCTCTTCTAACTCAAAACACTTTTTGGACTTTGCAAAAATTGGATAAATTAGGTTCATGGTTGGAAGGGGGGAAAATTATTTCTCTAGAAACAGTAAGCAGAAGGGGGGAGTTTCCTGACACGGAAATATTTAACTATATTAAAATCAGGCATTGGGTGGTGGAGGTATTCAGGGAATATGGCCCGTCTAAAGATTCCTGGCTCACCATAGTATGCAAAAACTCTACTTACTAGGGGTAGATTGGGGGCGATATATAACATAATTAATTCTCCCCCCCCCCCCCCATGGTTCACCAAAGCCTTCCTTTATGCTGAAGTGGGAGTTGGACTTGGAACAGAATTGGGATTAGACCTCCTGGTCTAAAGCTTTCTTTAGCCTCTCAAGAGGCTCCCTTAATTATAGCCTGCTGGAAACCTCGCTGAAAATCCTACATAGGGCATATATGACCCCCGCTAGACTAAACAGAATTTTGCCTATGAACTCGGATAAATGCTTTAGGGGATGTCAGGAACGAGGGGACTTCATTCACACGTGGTGGAAATGTCCTTTAGTCTCTGACATCTGGGCTAAAGCGACTAATCTAATCTCAGGACTATTTAGAACCCCACTTAAACCGTCCATAGCGACATGCCTCTTAGGCATGAAATATACTGAATTAGGAGGGGAGGGCAATAAATTGACACAATTGATTTACCTGGCAGTAAAAAACATCATAGCTAGAAGGTGGAAGGACAACTCCATTAACTTCCAGGAAATTAAAAACAAAATAAACTTCCTATTTATAAATGAGAGAATGACCCATACACTATTGGACACACATCAAATATTTTTGGAAATTTGGGGACCCTGGATCTCTTCCCCTGACTGCATTTCACAAGTAGTGGGGGGTTGAGTGGAATCTTAGCTAAGTGGGCTCTCTGCATTTGTAAGAGGAGTGGAGCGGGGGGCGGACGGGAACAGGCGGAGCGGGAGAGGATATTGGAGAGTAATTGGTGTTATGGGACAAGCTTTCACCTAGCAGCTATGTTTCTGCCAGATTATATGTAGATTCAACCCAGTGCCAGATGGAGGCTCTGAGAGGAGCACTGCACTGTGCAGAGGTGCATTGTGGGAGGACACCGCGTGGGACGCTGATACACCTCAAAGAAGGAAAGATCTGGAGGTTGGTCCCCTACACTTAAATCCGTAAAAAAAAAAATTTTAATTTATGTCAAAATCCATGGAAAAAGTCCCGAGGGCTTGGAACACCTCAGACCCGCCCACGCTGCGGCCGGAAAATAAACAGTTAATGTAAACTCGGATTTGGGCTGATGTGCAAGCTTGAGAGGGGGTTGCTATTAATCCTCATGTCCCCCAATATGATCCCTAGCATTTACAGAGCCGTCTTGAATTTATTTTTGCGGTTAAAGTTTTCTGAGCTTACGGCCGTTTGCAAGATATACGGCCGGCCGTAAGGGGAGATCCTTGCGGGCCGCATAATTGAATTGCAAGATAACCGAACCCCCGCAAGGAATCGCAGCCTTGCAGACGTTTTACGGCCGATAATAGAATGAGGCCCCATGTGTATAGCTCCATAAGAGCAATGTGATATCTATAAACCTTAAGCAAACAACAGAAGATTGGGAAGTGAAAGCCTAGTGGGAGCAAAAGGTTACAAAGATTACACTCTTTGAATAGTACTTCCCTATATAGCTCCATAGGAGCAATTTCTAATTACAAGATCCTTACAAGCTTTGGAATATTGGCAAATGAGAACTCCAGGGGCAAAATCTGCTAATAAAAGCTACTGCCTCTGAATATACTCCCTTTACATAGTTTCATAGGAACAATTTGATATCCACAGGATCTCTGCAAAATCTGGAGGATTGGGAAGTGAGAACTACAGGGGAATGCTCTGCTACTGCTCTGGGTCTCTGAAAAGTCTTCCTCTATACAGCTCCACAGGAGCAATTTGTCACTTGTTTATGGTGAAGACAGGGAAGGGAAGACTCCCTTAGGAGCCATCTAATAATGAGTGACTTGAAATTGAACATTGAATAAGCAAATAAGTGAACTAGCTCCCCTTTCTCCTCTGTATTTTGATACAATAATAGAATAATTACTCACCTGAAACATACAGATTGTTTATATCCTTGGAGGTGAGAGCTCCACAGAAGTAACTGGTTTAACACGGACTTTAAAATAAATGTGTTGGAGAAAAGGATATCTATGGTCCTAAAAAAACAGTTTAGAGAATGTGTATCTGTTTATAGACACATGAGGAGAAATATTATGTATATATTCCCTTGAATAGATTTCTGCTTTAAGAATTTTATTAAGGTGGAAATTGAACTATTGCCTGGTAAATTCTGATAGAAATATCATAAGTGAATTTTATTAATGATATAACTAAAAGGATAGATTAAGATGAACTGTTAAAGTTGTTTTTGATTTAAAGGTTTTGATTTTGTGTTCTATAAAGGCTACAGGCATTTTACCCTGTGGTTTGAACCTTTGAAGCTTGGGTCTTGAGAGCTCCTTAAGTGACATAATCACTAAACGAAAAACAAAAAACAAAAAACAAAAAAAACTTTAACAGTATTGCATGTTTAAAGAGGCCTAGATATTTGAAGCTCCCGCCGCTGTGGAGTCTAGGTTGTAGGTTTCTTGTTAGGCCCCTTACACTTGAAGTATTTAGTAACATCATATTATATAATTGAGCCTTAGATAGAAGAGTTGGTAAACATTAAACAGCTATTAAAAATATCTATTCTAAAAGATTTGAAATAAGTAAGGAGGGATCCTGGTTAGTAGGTTAAGAGAGAAGATATTGAATTGGCAGAGAAAAGGGACTTTAAATATTAGATAAGCATACTATTTAGGTTTTACAGCATACTATAACAACTGTTTGAAATTAAAATGGCTAATAAATCTAAGGTAAAAGTTAAAAAACTTAACCCCCAGAAGGTTGAAACTTTTTTTGCCCCAAACACTAGTAAGATTAACAAATCTCTTTCTGATAGTCTAGTGGCTGGGGGAGAAAGTAATCAAAGCTTGGTAAGCAACAATGAATCTGCATTCTCAGCAGATTCAAATGAAACAGACGAGGAAGCACTGACTACTTCAAAACGTAAATACATTTTGAGTGAGTTTCAGGCTAATATAACAGCAGATCTTAAATCACAAATTGGGGAAAACTATAAAGCTATTAAAGAGATACACCAGAGAAAAGAAGATATAGAGTCCAAATTCGAAAAATTGGTGGTAGATCATGCTTCAGTAATAACATATACAACTTCCCTTGAAAATAAAGTAAATGAGCTAGAACATAAAATTATAGATCTTGAAAACCGCTCTAGAAGAAGAAATCTCAGGTTGAGAGGTATTTCTGAGGAAATTTTAGATGTAGATCTTAAAAAATATCTGAATGAATTTTTCTCTATACTCACTCCTAATATTTGTCAGGAATTAAATATTTTCAACAATTTCCATAGAATCCCACTCCCAATCAGATTGATAAATGGAAAACCAAGAGATGTTATGGTCAGTTTCCAAAGGGTATGTAACAAAGAAGAAATCTTGAAAGCTAGCTATAAAATTTCAAGTTTTCCCTCTCCGGTATGATGGAATAAAAATCTTTTCGGACATAGCACCAGCTACTTTAGCTCTACGGAAAACATATATGAATATTACAGCTACATTGAGAAAAAAATGATCTGAAATATAAGTGGAGATTCCCAGAGGGCTTGTTGATCTTAAAAGATGCAACATGGCATTAGGTTTTGCACTAGCACTTTTTCCATTTGCACTTATGATATTTTGTACACATATATATATATATGTTTAATGGTCATAGAAGGTGTTGAATTTTTTCAAAAGATGACCTCACTAATAATTTGTACTAAATAGACGATATATAGGCACAATAGATATAATCCACATAAGGGTGGAATCCACATGGCACTTTATATATTTATTTTTAAAGTGCATTCAGAGAATTCCAATGTTGATAAAATAAAGGGAAACTGTGGTATATTGGTCTTCATGATTAATATTTTTATAGTAATTATTTTGAATTATGTAAATTTACAGTTTATTACATTTAATAATTTTAATGGTGAATAACTTCACATGTTACTTTGTAAAAATATATATACACTTAATTGCACTTTTTGGTAAACTGAATATGTGGATTGATAATACATTTGTGGATTTGTAATTTTATAATATTACATTTTGGAAAATGTAATTTTGCACTTTATACCCTTATAATTGGGTTGAACATACACAAGTATCTTATAGATCCAATCGCATTTTTGTATTTATAAAGCAAAGGATCATTTTAGATATGTATTGCTACACTGAACAATGAACAGTTTGTATCATGCATTTTACATTATTATTAACACTTATGAAATATATATGTCAGACATTTGTATTTATGATATGGGTAATATAAAAGATGTCAATTCCTTATATTACACTCAAAGGTTAATTCTTAATACCGTTTGTGTATATTTTTGGAGTGATATAGATTACACTTTGTTTTTTATTTAAGGTGTAAGAAATGCACAGGATGATCCGAAGTAATCTCAGGCTAGAAACCCCTGCCTCTCACCATTAGGTCCGGAATTGGTCCTTTTTTTTTTCTTTTACACCCCTCATTTCTTTACATTGGCAAATTAGCCCTGTAGGATGGCACTGCAAACTAGAAGGTTTGCAGTGGTAGAGATGTATGTTGGTATGAGTGTTGTAGTGAGAAAGTTAGTTTTAATGGGGAATAGAGAAACCTATGTTAGAATTTGGTCTCAGACTATTTCATTAAGCAGTAATATTATTAGCATTGTATTGGAAATAAGCAATAATGATTAAAATTATATCCCAGAATGCCAGAGGTTTAAACACAATATATAAACGAAGAACTGTTACACTAAATTGCATTAAAGAAGCCGCAGATGTTATATGTTTACAAGAGACTCACTGGAGGGAGGGGAAGCCACATATAATAGCAAGTAAACATTTCTATGATCCTATAATAGCATCATTTAAGTCGAAATCTAGAGGGGTTGCAATATTGTTCAGTAAAAAACTGAAGATTCAGGAACAATTTAAACTTATAGACACAGAAGGTAGATTTATCATCTGGCAGGGTATGATTAATGAGGTAATTTATACTATAGGGAATGTGTATGCTCCAAATCAAGGGCAGATTAAGTTTCTTAACAAAATCCTGAAACAGTTAAACCAGATTAAAAAGGGTAGAGTTATTCTATGTGGAGACTTCAACATGCATATAGACCCCATAAAAGATAGAATAGCTACAGGACAAAAACTCCCTAACTCCTCTAAAAATTTAGCAAATCAATTTTCTAAGGAGATATCTAAGAATAGAATGTATGATTGCTGGAGGGTGTTCAACCCCGAGCAAAAAGATTACACCTATTACTCTGGTAGACATTTGAGTTATTCCAGGATAGTTTATGTCTTTACAGATAAAGATACAGTGAGTTTAATTGAAAGTGTTACAATTGGAGATATTACTTGGTCGGACCATGCGATGGTTAGTTTGAGAATAAAGGATACACAGGAAAATAGTAATAATAGACAGTGGAAAATGGATGCAATCCTATTGAAGTCAGAGGAACTAGTTAATAAACTCAAATATGAGATTAAAACTTTTTTCCTTTTAAATCATAACTCGGTTACTTCAGAAATAACCGTTTGGTGTGCGCATAAGGCCTTTGTTAGAGGTCTGTGTATAGCAAATAGCTCTCATTTAAAAAAAAACAAGAGGTAGAGCCTTAACGGATCTCTATATTGACTTGCATTAGCTACAATTAGAAAATAATCTTTCACTGAATAGAAATATAAGCACACAAATTAAACAAATATCACTTCAGATACAAAAGATACTCTATACAATCTAGAAGAAGGATCCAATTTTTTTAAACCCACAAAGAGGGATATAGATGACTTTTTGAGAAAAATACATTTACCTAAAATAACTGATGAAGACCTGTTAGAATTAAATAGAGAAATTCAAATAAAGGAAGTCGAACAAATAATACTAGAGTTAAAATTAAACAAAGCTCCTGGTCTTGATGGTTTCATAAACTCATACTATAGGGTTTTTATGAAAGAGATTAGTCCGACCTTATGTATTATGTATAATGAGATAAAAAATACAGGAAAATTGCCCCCAGAAATGACAGAGGCTAACATTATTAATATTCTTAAACAGAATAAAGATCCTGAAAACTACTTGAGCTATAGACCCATATCGCTTTTAAACTCTGATACTAAAATCTATGCTAAAATATTGGCTAATAGATTAAATAAATGTATGTCCAAATTGATAAATTTTGACCAGGTAGGGTTTATGAATAATAGACAAGGGACAGAAAATACCAGGAGATTGCTAAATTTAATGACATACGTTAAAAAAAGAAATACTCCGACAATGTTTATCTCCCTAGACGCGGAATAGGCTTTTGATAGGGTAAATTGGCTATATATTGAAGCAGTATTGGATAAATTTGGTTTCGAAGAATTCGGGAGTAGTGCGATTATGGCTCTATATAGAAATCCTAGTGCAGTAGTTACAGGCATGGATTTTAGATCAAATAGGTTTAATTTGTTAAATAGGACAAGACAAGGATGTCCCTTGTCCCCATTGATTTTTATTCTATCACTAGAACCCCTAGCAGAATTAATATGTATAACAGAATCAATTAAAGGGATCAAAATTGGAAATAACCACAACAAACTGTTAATGTTTGCGGACGATATGGTACTAACACTATCAGAACCGGTTACGTCCTTGGTATCTTTATTTTATTTTTTTTCAAACATCTTTTTATTAAATGGAGTTTGCATCAGAACAGAAGTGGATTAATACATTTGAACCATTGGTGAGCAAATATATGCAATGTTCATAGTAGCCATACTTATTGCATCATATTTATCTAGTACATATAGGAATTCCTTTATAATTTTTGTGCTTGGAATTGTACCACATTGCTTAACATCACCTAGATATCCTTTGGTGTTCTCCAAATTTATTTATTTTTTTTCCTTTTATATTGTCTTCTAACATTCCATTCTTTACACAAGTTAAAACAAAAATACAATCAATTATCAACTGGGGAGAGAGGAGGGGGGGAGAAAGGGTAGGTGGGGAAATAGCACACTCACCGTCTCGAGTAACACTGGTTGCAAGTAGGCTCTGGGGCCCCATCAGTCGCCCCCGGGGCCCTCCGGCCCATCCCCACCCCGAGGCTGGGGTCTGAGCTAAACTGTGGCACTAGGTGGGGAGTCCAGCCAGGGAGACCAGACATCCAGAAAGCTGGGATAGCTGTGTTGCATGTAATGTGTCAATTTTTCATTAATCATTATAAAGTTTATCCTGGTAATGACATCATTTAGATTTAGTGTAGGGGTTCTCCAGTGTCTGGCAATAGTATGCTTAGTGGCTAAAGTAAAATACTGTAGGAGTGCATTACACTTGGGGGATATGTTCTCTGCCTTCCCTCCTAACAGGCAAACCTCTATTGTGGGTGTTAGTGGTCTATGTAGTAGTTGTGAAAATAGTTGGAACACGTTCCCCCAGAGAGCTTGTGCCTTTTTGCAGTGCCACCAAATGTGGCTAAAATCTCCTGTAGCTTGGCAGCCCCTAAAGCAAAGTCTATTTATTGTCGGGTTAATTTGGTGCATTCTGGATGGGGTGAGATAGTTTCTGTGGAGGACTTTGATTGAGACCTCCAGTAGGCTATGGGTAAGTGAGACCTTGGTCAGATTTCGGCTAATCCTAGGCCAAGTTTCTATAGTCAGTTCCCTGCCTAGGTCTTGTTCCCAGTGTGCCATACAGGCGGGTTTCTGTTTTTGTTTGGTATTGTTAAAGCTGGAATACAAGAGACCCAGGGTGCCTCTAGAGTTGGGAATATTCTTACAAATTGTGGATAGCCAGCACTGTTTCGGTGGGCCCCAGTCTTTTGTCAGGGATTCTAACCAATGTCTGATTTTCCTATAATTCCATAGTTCCCCTGTTGGTATGTTAAAGTTAGTTACCAGTTGTTCGTGATTCACCACTCTATCATCGTGATACCAAGCCCCTATTCTGTTAAGGTCACTAGAGAGCCACCACCTTTTTGAGATTGAGCTCAAGGTCGTCTCAAAGTGTGGGAAAGATTTTATAGAAGTCATAGGGGTGATTGGTGGCGCTAGTTGGTGTTTGGTACAAGCCCAGGTCCACACCGATGCCGTGAGGTGATCATCGGGTTGGTGAGGTACTTTTTGTTTTTGATTTTATGAATCCCCGGGTCCCAGATCAGCGTGTCCCAGGAGTGGGGTCTAAGTTCCCAATTCTCCATAAAGACCCATATGGGTTGATGTGTCTTTGTATGGGTTAGTGGCAGGAAGGCCAACTGGGCTGCTTTGTAGTAAAGCCTGAGGTTTGGGCAGGATAATCCCCCTTGGTTTTTGTGCTTATACATCATCTGCCTAGCAATCCACGGGGCTTTATTGCTCCAAATAAATTTAAATATTATATTGTGCAATCTGTCTAGATCTTTGAGATCTAGCGGTAGGGGAAGGGTCCTGAAAAGGTACAATATTTTGGGCAGAATATTCATCTTGATGGCCTTGATGCGGCCCGTCCATGATATGTTTAGCTTTGACCAGCTTTGTATATTCTTTGTTAATTTCTGAAGCAATGGGGGGTAGTTTGCTTTGTATATTCCCGCTACCCTCCTTGTAATATGAACCCCTAGATATTTGATTGATGTTTTTGCAATTCTGTAAGATCTGTCAATGGTATTCCTACATCTAAGGCCTCGGTTTTCTCCAGGTTAATTTTTAGCCCCGATATCTCCCCAAAGTCACGTAATACCGTCAGCAAGGCCGGGATCGAGCTCTTGGGGTATGTCAGAGTGCATAGTCATCCGCAAATAGGGAGCATTTGAGGTCTTGGAGGCCGATTCTCAGGCCCCTTATGTTTGCGGTGCATCTGATTTTTTGGGCCAAAGGTTCCATGGCCAGCACAAAGAGTAATGGAGACAGGGGGCACCCCTGTCTTGTTCCTCTCCGTATGTCTATAGTCTCCCTGTTTGGCCCTGGTAGTTTTAGAGCCGCCTTGGGCAGATGATAATAAGAGCGTAGCAGATTTATGAAGCGTCCTTTGAAGCCAAATTTGGCCAGTGTCGCGTGTAAGTAGGGCGACTCTACCATCCCTTTACGCTAGATGTAGTACATTTAAAGTTCGTCTAAGATTGTCTGCTGCTTGTCTGAATGGGATAAAGCCTGTCTGGTCTTTATGTACTAGTTCCGGTAGGAACTTGGAGATCCTGTCCGCCATTATCTTTGCTAGCATCTTAACATCGCCGTTTAGGAGGGATATTGAGCGGTAGTTTTTGGCCTCCAGGGGGTTCCTGCCCTCCTTAGGGAACACCACCAAGTCAGCCCTATTGAGTTCAGGTGGCATGGCTTCTCCATTCAGAATGGAGTTGAAAAGCCTGCATAGATAGAAGCCCAGCATATGTTTTATAGTAGGAGTTTGGGAACCCATCTGGGCCCGGGGCTTTACCTAATTTGAGATTTTCTTTTTTTTTTTTCTTTTTTTTTATTAAGAGTATCAAGGTAATACAATAATACACATGTTTCAACGATAAAACAAAAATGATATAGACAATGTCCTTGAAAAATATAAACATACAAATAAATAATCTTTTAACTTCAATTATCGACTTTTTGCTTTCTCTCTCTTTTTTTGTTTTTTTGTTATATGAATTCAGATTACTTACATATAAAAATACAGGTTATCGAACTTGTACCCTAAAAACAAAGGAAAAAGCACGCCTAGGGTAAAGGGAAGGGGGGGGAGGAAGAACAGGAGAAGAGAGGGACATGGAAAATCAGGATCCACACCCTGATTGTCCTAAGAATTAGAGAACTCTGTAGCTTTACCATCCGATCTTAAGGATCCAGGTGTCCCAGCATGAAGCCCATTTCTTGTATGATTGATTCAGGTCAGCTGAGATAACGCTCATATCATATATGAACTTAAGCTTACGTAAAACTTCACTATATGTGGGTATTCCCGATTTCCAGGCTTTAGCTAGCGTAACTCGAGTTGCCAAAAACACTTGGTGTGACAAAAGTTGAGCCTGGTTACTAAGGCCCTCTATGGGTAGACCTAAAAGAGCTTCTTACGGTTTTTGGGGAATCCTGCAATCCCAGAGTTTCTCCAAGATATCATATGTCCCCAGCCAGATGTGGGCAATTCTAGGGCAATCCCACAGGACATGTTTAAGAGTACCTACATCAGTACACCCCCTAAAACAATTACCTTCCAAAGAAGGATTGGAAAGCTTCAACCTAGCCGGTGTTAGGTACCACCTCAAAATAGTCTTGTGTGAATTTTCCCTCAATATTACGTTCAATGAGAAGCCTGCCGCCTGTTTATGTATTTTTTTCCATTGAGCCTCGTTTAAGTCAATGGCAAGTTCCGACTCCCAAGATTGTTGATGATGTAATTTAGGTGGTGTGGTCTGGTCTGTTAGGTAGTTATAAATAATAGAGATATTCCGTCTGCCAGTCGGATTCTCAAGGCAACATTTCTCAAATGGAGTAGTCCTGGCAGCGGCATTACGTTTGATTACTTTGGAGATATTGACAAGTATCTGGGACAAATTAAGCCATTCCCTTAATGGTAAATGGTGTTCTTCCCTAAATGCTGTAATAGACCACTGTCTATTACCCCTCAACAGATCAGCCACCACCGTTAATTTATTGTTTATCCACCACTTAAATTGCGAGTCTATCAATTGGTGCCGTTCTTTGGTATACCCACAATGGGGCTAACCATGAGCTTGTTTCAACCAGTGGGATTCTCTTGTTTGTCTGGGTCAGAACTGCCAGAGACTGGACCATGCAGTTGGTAAAGGAGGCATTCACCAACTTAGAATGTAAGCTAAGCCAAATAACCTGTTTAATGTGGAGGCCACTTTGTTCAAAGATATTTGTTTCTATTTCTACCCATATTGGCACTTGTTCTTTACCAAACCATTTAGTGATTTGGGCTAATCTAGTGGCTTTACAATATTTCAATAGGTCTGGGAGGGCCAGCCCTCCTCTGGCCTTTGAAGCCTTCATGGCCGTCTTATTTATTCTAGGTCTTTTACAGTCCCAAATGAAGCGAGAGATTGCCCCCTGAATAGCAAAGATATCCTTGGAGCGAACAGCCGTTGGAATGGTACGGAAGAGATACAGGAGATTGGGCAAAATATTCATTTTGATAGCGTGAATCCTTCCTAACCACGAAATTTTGTATGAGGACCATGTATTTAAATCCATAATTAATTTTTTAATGAGCGCCGGGAAGTTTGCTGAGTACGTTAGGCCAGATTGTCTGGGGATAAAAAACCCTAGATATTTAATGCGGTTTTGAACCCTACCTAAAGGAGAAGTTTCCTGATAATTGGGCTTTCAACTGCTCTGGTAAGGAGACATTTAGTGCTTCACTCTTACTCGAATTAATTTTAAAGCCAGAGATCCTACCAAAAAGTTCAAGAGCATTGAGCAGGTTAGGGAGACTGACTAATGGTTCGGAGATAGTAAGCATGACATCATCCGCGAAGAGGCTTAATTTATGTTCCGTCTCTCCCACTCTAACTCCCCTTATATTCATATCCTCTCTGATGGTTACCGTCAGAGGTTCAATACACAAAGCAAAGAGGAGAGGAGATAGAGGGCACCCCTGCCGCGTCCCCCTCGTGATTTTAAATGTTCGAGATTTAAACCCCTGGTATGCAACATATGCTTTCGGGGCCGAATATAATGCTAAAATACCCTTCACTAACTTCTCGCTTAGGCCAAATTTATGTAGTGTCTCAGCCATATACACCCAATCGATCCCATCAAAGGCCTTTTCCGCGTCAAGGGATAACAGCATTAAGGGCGTATTCTGGAATGATGCTACATCAAGCAAGTTTATGATTCGTCTGGTGTTGTCTGGCGCTTCACGACCCTGGATAAACCCAACCTGGTCTGGATGTATTAGGCTCGGCAGCACCTGAGATAGCCTGTTCGCTAAGATTTTAGAGTAGAGTTTAACATCACAATTGATCAAGGAGATAGGTCTATAACTTTTACATTGAGATGGGTCTTTACCCTCCTTAGGTATTACTATCACTTTGGCTTCCAGGAATTCTGCCCTCATAGGCTTACCAGAGCAAAAATCATTAAAAAGCCGCTGAAGATGGGGTGCTAACGTATCTATAAATTACTTATAATAAAAATTTGTAAACCCATCCGGGCCAGGTGCTTTATGAGCCTTGGTCTCTTTTATAGCTCTCTTAACTTCAGTTAGATCTATGGGCCCATCTAGCAGATCTGAATGTCCGGCATCCAGTTTTGGGAGTTTAATGGCAGACAAAAAAGTGTCTATTTGGGTCATATGATCAATCAAGCCCGACCTAACAGGTGCAGAATACAGATTGGCGTAACATTTTTCAAATGCCTCCGTAATGTCACGTGGCTTATAGATAATTTTATCATTCTCCATCTTTAGTTTTGGAATAAAAGAGATTGCTCGTTGCTGGTTGAGCTTTCTGGCTAGCATTTTATCTGGCTTATTCGAGAGTGTGAAATACTGAGATTGGGTTCTTTGCAGTAGTGTTACCGCTTTTTTATGTAAAATCTCCTGCAACTGTTGTTTGAGTTTAAATATTTCCACCTGGGTCTCAGGTGGTCTCCTAGAAAGGGGGATTGCTTGAAGGGTCGAAATTTTTTTGTTTAGTATATTTATTTGGGCTAACTCTGTTCTTTTAGAGCATGCACCAATCTGAATGCATTTACCCCTTATCACTGCTTTGTGTGCAGCCCAAACTCCATCTCTCTCTATCTCACCCTCACCATTTAGATCAAAATAGTCTGTTATGGCGCTATGTGTTTTATCTTTCGTGCCTACGTCAAGTAGAGCTGTATTAAGTGCCCACGAGGGGGAGCGCCCTTTAGGCAATAGGTCATTTAAGGAAATACATACAACATCATGATCTGACCATGCAATGGGCCGTATTTCAGCATCCTGTAGGTTCGAAGCTAGCTGTTGCTGTATTAAAATATAGTCGATGCGAGAATATGAGTTATGTCTAGCCGAGTAGTGAGTGTACTCCCTATCATTAAAATGGGTCATTCTCCATGCGTCAAGCAAACCGTGGTTGTTAAGTAAGAGTTTGAAAGACTTTGTTGCGGTGGGAATAATCATCGGGTCTGAATAGCCCGATCTATCCTTTGCTTGGTCCAGGACCGAGTTCATGTCTCCCCCGATAATCCATGTTGATTGTTGCCAGTCAGACATAATGTCTGAGATTTTATGAAAAAATTTAGCCTGTCCAACATTCGGGGCGTATATATTTAGCAGTGAAATCTGGCGTTCGTTAATAGTGCCCTGTACGAGGATGAATCTCCCTTCTGTGTCTCTGCGTGTGGATATGTGTTGGAAATTTTATCTCTTGTGTATTAAAATGGACACTCCCATTTTTTTTTCTGGGGCGGTAGAATGAAATGTTTGCGTGAAGCATTTCCCCCAATATTTTGGGATAGAATTCTTCTTAAAATGGGTCTCCTGTACCATGACAATATCTAGCCCCATGCAACGGTGCTCCCCTAGGGCAATCCCCCGCTTCACCGGCTCATTCAGCCCCTGAACATTATGAGATGCTATGCATAAAGCCATTACTCACTACTTGTTCTGAGCGACACCCAAGAGATAGAACTTCTGATGAGTAGGTTATCCGCTGAAAGCAGGTGACCTGAGGGGTGTTCTTCACTTGGACCTAATGATTCGTAGGGCTCCACACCAGGCTAGAGTAAATAGATCAAGTATAGAGAGGGGGAGGTAAGAGAAAAAGAAGAGAAGCTGGAGGGAGTGAGGAAGGAGGCGTCTAAAGGAGGAAACAAAAATAAATAAAAAGAAATATATATATATATATATATATATATATATATATATTTATTTATATTAAAGCAATGTATAAAAATAACCGTGTTGTACAATACAGTACGTAAATCTAACCGTATACAAGTAAGTAATTACGAAAGATATGTGTATAGTGTTTGTATGGGTATATTAAGTATATATCCAGAACAATATACAATTTACACTGAAATGAGGAGAGCAACTCGCTGTCCTCCTATAACCTATGGTGAGGCACCTGGAATCCTTGCAGAAAGATATCCAGGCGACTCGCCAAAACAAAAAACAAAATAAAGTCAAAATTTAAAAAAAAGTTTACAAAATTTACCCCCTGTGGGGCACAGCTTCAGAAACATAACATTAACAATTAAGTGACTAAACTATGCAGATGAAATCTAAACGTTAGATAGCTGCTGTAGAGGACCCTGAGCTAATATTAGAGTCGGCACCAGGCGAAAATAGATAAGATCAAACATATACTTTCACATACATATATCTACATACACATATATATATCTGTATATACATACCTCCATCTATACATATCTACCTAGAAAACTAGGACTAAATTATCTCAACATTGTCGCTAAATTTAGCCTGGAGGCTGTGCCTTATGTAGATAAAGCTACAAAGTCCCTGTTCTACTGTCCACAGTTTTATAGGGTGTATTACGCATTGAAAAATATTTTCCTTTTCCCTTTAGTTTTTCACCCTTCTAAATGTAAAAGATTATTACAGACTTAGGTTCTTTGTTGCAGCCTAGGGCGTCTGTAGGGTCTGGCATCCAGGCGTTGGGCCGCTTCCCCTACTTCTGGTAAACGAATGTTCCAAGACGAGAGCAGCGCCATGCCCTCCTCCATTTCAAAAACTGGGTAAATTCTTCCGTCTCTCACAATGTTCAACTTGAAAGGAAAGCCCCAGGTATACCTCCATCCTTGGGCCAAAACGATCTCCAGGAGAGGTTTGAATAATCTCCTCTTGTACAAAGTGGTCGGAGAAAGGTCAGCAAAAATGGTGGGCTGGCCACCTGCAATCTCTGGAATACCAGGTCTCGCAGCTTTCATAAAGAGCTCCTTGGTCGTGTAGTAATGAAATTTTGCAATAACATCTCTAGCTCTCTCTCCAGCAACAGGACGACATGACAGTGCTCTGTGAATGCGGTCTATTCTGAAGGCTTCCTTTTCTTCTAGGTTTGGCAGCAAAAGTTTGCAGAGATCCATCATATAATTTGGGAGATCTGTAATGGATTCTGGGAGGTTACGGATCTGAATATTTTGACGACGAGAGCGGTTTTCCAGGTTTTCTTGCACGTATTGGAGTTGGCTTTGTTCATCTCTTAAGGTTGACACTTCTTCTTTCAGTTGGGAGTGTGCTGCTAATAAGTCATGGTACCTCACTTCCAGGTCGGTCACTTTAGAATCAACCGCTTTTATTTCACCAGTAAGTTCTGCAGCCGGGAAATAGCCTCCTGGCCACCAGGTGGCGACGTTATAATGTGCTAGGCCTAGCACCGGCCAGGGAAAACTTTATTATTGTGCAGATGGTGGACTTTGATCCTCATGTACAGGGTTTCAATAGATACAAACTCTGAAGAGGTTTATGTTCATAAGGCTTTTTTTTTTTTTTTTTACTATTTCTGTACACAAATTGGATTGGTGGCCAGGGCTGTCATGTAAAACATTCAATGCTGTACACTATTCAATCTTTGTGTAGGGGCTTAACCTATTTAGTTGATGTTTACCAGTTAGGCAGCTTTAGATTGTCCCTATTAGGGGGTCTATCTCTGGGGCAGGTGATATGGTGTTTCTGCTATTGCTATTGAAATAAGCTCACCATTTCCTCCTAGCAGGCCTCCAGCAACTGTCCAGGTTAGGGCTTCAAACTGGTCTCTCTCCCTCTACTGTCCCCTGTTGCCCCACTGTCCAGTTGTCCCTCATCCAGTCCACTTTGCAAAGGTCTGCAAAGGTCTGTTTAATTTCTGTTTGGCTTACTGAGGGATACCCATTTGTGGTTTTAAGCTTTAAAAAATTTTGCTGAAGGGGAATAGGGTTCAGTCTCCTAGCTAGAAGGGAGCTAGGTTTGTTCGCCTTCGTATAGTATAGGTGGGTGGTGCGCCTCAGTGCTTTGTCTGTCCGCATTGAGAGAGCATTGTCAAATTCCAGTCTACCTCTATCTATTTGATGTCTTGTTTGAGGAGAGGGGTTAGTCTGGTTATGTCTCTCTAGTCTTTGGAGTTCTTTTCTGATCTCTGTTTCCCTCTGCAGGTATTGCTTCTTAAAGGCCGAAGCAAGCTTAATATAGGTGCAACGTATATACGCCTTATGGGCAGTCCAGATCCAGCCCATCCCTACGTCTGTAGTGTCATTGATGTCAAAGTATAGTCGTAGGTCTTTCTCTACTTGGCTATTGAATGTGGGGTTGTGTAGTAAAATTTCATTTAGCCTCCAGATAAAAAGGCTTTTCTGGGTCTCGCCAAAGTCTATTGTCAGGGTCATGGCTTTTAGAGAGTGCATGGCTTTTAGAGAGTTGACCCCTCATTTGTGACGCAGGGGGCGGTCAGGGATTTCTTGCCATTTCAAGGTTTACATATAGTGGTTCTGTTTGCAGTCTCTGTTTTTTTGTGTTGAGTGCCACCTGTGTTTTGTCTTGGGCAGGGTCTGTCCTTTAGGGAGTGATTGAGGGGCTTTTCTGTGCAGGGTAGATTGTAGAGTAAACCCTTCCTCTTTACTGATCTATGTTTCCACTTTTACCTTTGTGTAATACCCCTGCTTGACAGTTGGAGTGCTTTGGGGAATAGTGTTGAATCGTTTCTGTCCACTAGTTGTCCGTGAGCCTCCATTCTCTGTCTGCCAGTTGCATAGAGTCAGTGTTACATATGCCAGTTTCTCACATATGGGGCCCTGATTCGTAGGGCTGCCAGAATAAAGGTAAGAAGGATGCAATCCAGCCTTATCTGTTGGTGTGTAAGTTGAATAGTGAGTTTTTATAATTCCAGTTTTCTCAAAGGTTTAAGTACCCTAAGGTCAGTGTGGGTTTTCCTTGTTTGTACTGTTAAGGGTAGCAGGCTAGTTAGATGAGGGGTGTATTATAAACAGTGTTGTGCTTGTTTTATACTTGTGAAGGAGATGGGGTTAGGGCTGACATGTATCCCTTCTTCTGCGTGCACAGTCCTGTCCTATGCCCCCAAAATGGCCGCCTCAGAGCTCTTTTTTGCAGGAGTGACACTCCAACAGCAAGGGCCTCTCTGACCCCCCTAATGCAGGTAAAGATATAGCCACCCTCTATCTTCCTGCTTCTTTCCTCCAGCCCCACCAGTACTCACTTTACAGTTGGGTCGCCAAGCATAGGGTCACAGGGTTAATGGGTAAAGCTCCTGAGGTGATCCTGTGCACCCACAGGGGCCTGGGCCTCCACCTCCGGTATCTTTATTTGATATATTAGGAAAGTATAATAACATTTCTTACTTGAAAATCAATGAATCTAAGTCAGAGACTTTAACAATGGCTTTAAGACAGTGTGAGCTTAATATATTTTAATAGTTCATGAACAAATAAAACAACATATTGCAGAATGGAAACCAGATTTCTTGTCGTGGTCAGGTCAGATGGCCCTAATTAAAATGATAATTATCCCAAAGATAATGTATGTCTTCAGAAGTATTCCTCAAGTAATCCCCAGATATATCATCAAGTTATTGCAAAGTACAGTGAATAAATATATAAATAATAATAAAAAAACACGACTGAGTCTAAATATTATAAAACGACAACCAGAAAGAGGAGGCTTAGCAGCCCCCTCTATATCAAATATAAGTAGAGCAGTTTTGATAAACCACCTCTTGGGGTGGAATTTAGCCTCTAAAGAGTCAAAATGGCTTAAAAAAGAAAGAGAACTTGTAAGTAATTTTCCCATTGAATTATTACTCTGGCTTCCGAAAATGGAAAATTCAATAGTTGCAAACTGTTTTGTGGGAATAAGAACAATGGTTAAAAGGTGGTATAGACAAAGAGACAAATGGTATTTGACTAAATATCCAGCGTTGGTCGCTCCTCTGAGTCTATTACAATATAAGTATACATATAGTGAAGTATTACACTGGGAGTCTGTCTGTGTTACAATAATTGGGGATCTATTTGATAAGGGAGTGTTTTTATCTCATACAAATCTTCAGGAGAAATTCTCTAGCCTTGAATTGACATGGCTGGGCTATGAGAATATGAAGGGTATTCTGGAAAGATGTGGCTTCCAAGTGGAAGGCCATAGAGAGAACTTACCTCTGGAAAATCTTATTGTTATAAAGAATAGTATACATAATATCTCTAAATGTAATGACATCTTTAGTATCAGAGAAGAACATTTTAAAACAAATAAAATGATAAAATGGGAGCAGGACCTTGAAACTACCTGGTCGGAAGAAAAATGGTTTAGAGCTTGTAAATTTGTTAAGGAAAATTCAATCTGCATGTCGTATAGGGAACAATATATTAAATTAATTCAGAGATGGCACTTAGCCCCAACCATTATGAATAAGTTTAACTCAATAAATTCAGATGAATGCTGGAAAAAATGTGGAGAGACTGGTTCCCTGACACATATGTGGTGGAAATGTCCTAAGATCCAATCCTTCTGGTTTCAATGTATCAACCACATTAGGACAATTACAAAAATACAGTTAAAACTGAACCCAGAAATAATTTTATTTCATATCTTACCCATAATGCCCTCTATCCAATCTGCCATGTTAATAACCCATATACTAATGGTATGTAAATGGCAGTTAGTTAAATTATGGTCTAATAAAATACCACTATGGTCAGACATTGAAGTTATATTAGAATCAGATAAATTGATGGAGAAAGGTCTTATAATGTGTCAGACTAAGAAACGGAAGAAACTTTTAGCAAAATAGTCGATATGGGACGACCACTTTAAGGTAAAAGAGCATGCAAGAGACACTCCTCTATAGATAAACAACGTTGGCTTACCCTCTGTTTTAGTTAATTAAACTCTGGAAATTTATTGAAAACCCTATACTGGAAGATCAGTTATTCTGGGTTAAAATTCTCGTATTCCCCATTGTGACAACTATTAGTATGTATTGTATGTAAGTTGTGTATGTATTTTATGTTTTTTTATGTCTTGTACATGTAATTTTGTAATAACAAAAAAAAAAAAATAATTGTAAGATACATAAATTAATGTTGTGTATTGTGCTGCAATGAAAGTATATTCATAGACAAAATAATAATGATAGGAAATATGCTGCTGATATTACTAATTTAAAAGTTTGAGATTAGACGCCTTAAATATTAATTACAATTTTTAGAAAAAAAAGGAGAAAAATGTAGTTAACTTCTATTTAGACATAAGAAATAAAATTAATTACATTGGAACACAGGTTTGATATTATAACACTTTTCTGACAGCCTGGTAAAAAATTGCCACGGTATTGACAGACCATCATATGTTGCAAAGAAGAGTGGAGGCAGAAGAAAAAAGGAATTATAATTCTGAAATTGACAAAAAAATCAGGAAAGCTAAACAAATATATTAATAAAATGGACAATTTGAAAAATATATAGTCTATATGTTAAACAAAATATTATACTTTACAATTACAGATTACAATGTCAGATATCGACATTTGGAAAACAGCGAAGAACGCAAAAAATGCGTACAAAGATGGTCATTGGAGACGGTGCAAAGGATAAGAGAAGAAGATTGTGAGAAAATTGTAAAGAAAAGAAAAATGAGTGTAAAGGTAAATCCACGCGTCAGAGAGCTACGAATAAAAAACAAAATTATAAAGATGCATGTGAACAATATGTTAAAGTTAGTAATGATGATATATGTTTGCAAGAAAGTTAATTATTTACAGGTATATCTGTAGAGCTTTTTAAATTGCAAACAACTTGTTCTATTGATCCAATAGAAACAAAATGAAGTCATTAGTAGACTAAGACACCTTTTATATGGCTTATATTATATCATTTGTTGCCACATACTAAGAATATTAAAACTTAAATTGTATTTTAAATGATTAAAAATAAAATACTATAAATTCAAACGATTAAAAATAAAAAAATACACCCTTAAGTATATTTTCTTTTATCTGACGTCACTTTATAGGACAATGTAATATATTTGATTAAATTTGTATTTTTTTCTGTGATACTGTTTTCTTGTGCTTTAGTTTCTATTATTTTTCTCCTTTAGTTCTCACTCTTGTTCTCTTTTTGTATAGTAACTTATAAGCTGTAAGGTGCTATTTACATTAAATAAATGGTATATTATAAAACAGTTTGTGTTATCTATATCATAAAACACTAGCACATGATACTGTGCTATAAAACAAACATGAAATTCAATTTTGTATTCATTGTATTGTTAAAATAACAAAGAGAGCTACATAAGTAGCTACTAATTATTAAAATATATTAACAGAGTAGCACTCACAATAATTTGTTACACCAAACATTCCACTACAAGCAGCATTGGAAACATAGTAATATGATAAAAAAATATTTCTGAGTATTAAATATTATATTATATTAGAAAAGGAGAAGCAGTTTTAAAGTGATTACTGTCAAAACCAAGGACTCAAAAGATATAGATAAGACACAAACTGTTTTACAATATACCATCTAATTAATGTAAATCGCACCTTACAGCTTATAAATTACTATACAAAAAGAGAACAAGAGTGAGAACTAAAGGAGAAAATAATAGAAACTAAAGCGCAAGAAAACAGTATCACAGAAAAAAAGTGACGGCAGATAAAAATCCCTAAGAAAATATACTTAGGGTGTATTTTTACATTTTAAATCGTTCCAATTTATACTATTTTATTTTGAATAATTTAAAATAAAATTGAAGCTTTAATATTCTCAGTATGTGACAACATGATATAATATAAGCCATATAAAAGGTGTCTTAGTCTACTAATGACTTCATTTTGTTTCGTTTTCATTTTGAACGTTTTAGTTTACATTTACTCCTTTTAAATGTTCATGGTGCACAACGTTTTGAACATTTGAGAACTGTGAATGACATTGTGTATGATACCTTTCAATTAGCTGTGCGACATAGACACTTCCTTGCAGATGATACTGAATAGGAAAGATGCCTAGAAGAAGCAGCATTATGTCAAATTCCACGGCAGATGAGGGAAAAGTTTTCATTCATTTGCATATGTTGTAATGAATGTGATGCATTATCTTTGTGGAACAAATTTAAATCAAATATGTATGAAGACTTTTTGAAAAATTACAGTGAGGCCATTGCAGAATTAAAAGGATTAATGGAAATTCAAGAGGTCTTTCTTTGTCATGGATTAAATTGTGCAATTTTTAAACTACCAGATCCAGGAGTTATAGAGAAAATAAACTATGAAGAGTATGACTCTGATGTGGAAAAACAAAAAGCAGAAGAAAAAATTGCCAATTTAAATACATTGCAATTGGAAGCTTTTAACGCCATACAACAAGCACTAAATGATTAAATGCTCAAGGAGCATTATTTCTATCTAGATGGACCTGGTGGATTGGGGAAAACTTATCTATATAATTTATTGATGAGTTTAAGTGGAGGTCAAGGGGAAATAGCAGTTGCCTTGGCAACAACTGGAATTGCTGCCCTTTTGTTGGAAAGTGGTAGAACTGTGCATAGTGGATTTAAACTTCCAGTTCCCATTTTACAAACATCAGTCTCGGATATTAGAATGACATAATTTCAAGGCAAAAATCTGAAAAAATGTAAATTAATAATAATTGATGAGGCAACAATGATGTCTTGCCATGCTCTCAAATGTATTGATTGGTTGTTACGTGAAGTCATGGTTAATGATTTGCATTTTGGGGGGGAGGTGATGTTGTTAGGTGGCGATTTTAGGCAAACATTACCTGATGTTGTCCACTGAAATCGAACAGACATTGTGGAAACATGTATAAAGTCAAGTCCACTATGGAAACTATTTACACACCTTAAATTAGAAAAGAATATGAGATCAGAAGGCCAAAATAAATTCAATGATTGATTAATTAAAATTGGCGAAGGCAAAACAGAGGTAATAAGTAATTTTCTGGAGGATACTGTTGAAATTCATCTGAAATTATTTGTAAAGATTCAATATTACCAGCTATTGTTATGATATAGGAATCACAAGGTTTTGGAGACCAGCAGCCTAGGTCAGCAATAATCCAATTCAGCAAGTTGTAGGTGAAACAGGAACAAGCTTTATTGAAGGGAACAGGAACCACATTAATCTGGCAAGGTACATAGACAGGAAGTGCCTTATATAGGCCAAGCACCAGACACAGCTGAAGAGACTAGTCACTGATACTATTGCTAGCAGAGTCAAGGTTATCTCAATGAAATTCACAAAGGCAGGCTGGCGCAGTGGTAGGGAAGTGGTAGGGAAGAGGTTCAGCAGCCTGGGGACCAGGGTTCAAAACCCAGCAGAGTCAATTCCTCACATTACCCCCGCCTCTATAGGTGCAGCCTCTGGATGCCCTATTACCCGGTTTAGCAGGGTACTGCACATGAAAGGACCGAAGGAGATCAGGAGCATGAATATTGTCCACTGGTTCCCACAAACTATCCTCCTCACCATAGCCTTTCCAACGAACCAGATACTGAAGCTTGTTGCGGAAGATCCTGGAGTCCAGGCAGGGCTCGGCCAGGGAAAGTGTTAACATGGAAAGGTTTCAGCAGTGCAACGTGAAACACCGGATGTATTCTCAAGGAATCTCTGAGAGATGATCTCAAAAGGTCCCATGAACCTCTGACCCAATTTATGAGAAGGAACCTTAAGCTTAAGATTCCTTGTTGACAGCAGCTCTCTTGTAACATTCCTGAGCCTTCGAAAGAGTCTCCTTCAACAGGACTTGGGAATCTCGTAAGGTGGTTAGCCGATCAGTGACTGCAGGAATGGAAGTAGTAGTTGGGAGACTCACTAGAAAGGTTGGATGGTAACCATAGTTGGCAAAAAATGGGCTCAAAGAAGCAGAGCAGTGTTGGGCATTGTTATAGGCAAACTCCGCCGTGATTAGAAAATCCAGCCAGTCATCCTGCAGGTAACTAATATAGCACCGCAGATATTGCTCCAAAGTCTGGTTGGTTCGCTCAGTCTGTCCATTACTTTGTGGATGAAAAGCTGATGACAGATTTACATTAATACCTAGATTAGAACAAAAATGTTTCCAAAAACGAGATGTAAACTGCACTCCCCTGTCAGAAACTACTTCATCAGGCACTCCATGCAAGCGAAATATTTCTCGAATAACCAGGTCAGCCGTCTGTTTAGCTGAAGGGAGACCAGAAGCTGGTATGAAATGACCCATCTTAGTTAACCTGTCCACAACAACAAGAATGGTAGTGTGTTCCTTAGAGGGAGTTAGTTCCACAATAAAGTCCATGGATATAGATCCCCAGGGACGATGAGGAATCGGAAGAGGCTGAAGCAAGCCAACAGGGGATGAGCGAGGAGTCTTATGTCTGGCACATACATCACAAGAGAACACATACTTCTTAACATCCTCATAATAATTGGGCCACCAAAAGGATCGGGCGAGTAGCTCTTGTGTCTTTCGGATTCCAGGATGACCTGCTGGTTTTGAGTCACGTAAAAGGTCCAGTCGCACGGAGACGTTGTTGAAAAATCCAAAACCCATTAAGCATCGTCATATGGAGATCACGAGGAGGATCACGAAGAACTGGGTCTTCAGCGTAGCCCTTTTTAATGCGAGACATCAGATCAGAAGGAAGTGTGACTCCTATAAATATATCCTCCGGCAAGATGGTGGTCTTGGTTACGGTAGTATGGAGGGGGTCAGCTATTCTAGACAAGGCATCCGCCTTACCATTCTTGGAGCCAGGACGGTATGTAACCAAAAAATGAAACCTCGAGAAGAATAGGGACCAGCGTGCTTGTCTGGCTGACAGTCTCTTAGCTGATCGAATACATTCCAGATTTTTGTAATCTGTGAGGACAGTAATTGGATGGGTGGCTCTCCATTCGGTGAAGGCAGCTTTTATAGCCAATAGTTCTTTATTCCCTATGTCATAGTTTCTTTCTGCTGGCACCATCTGGCGGGAATAGAAGGCACACGGATGTAACAGCATCTTAGGTCCAGTCCTTTGAGACAGTATAGCACCAACAGCTGAATCAGAAGCATCAACTTCTGTTTACAAGTGGATTTACCTTACAAGTAAAGGCTGATAAACTGCAGAGTGCACTAATTGTGCCCAGGTGAGAAGGCAGAAGTTAATATAAACAGGAGAAGGGGAATTTGTGAGCTTGCGAACATTTTCAGTATCAAGTGCAATTCTAGTAAAAGCCTAGGTGTTTAAATAAAAAGAGGGACTTCAAAGAAAAGGAAGGGCAGATTTATAGTGCAAAGAGGAAAACTTTATATAGATATTGTGATGGAGTGCCATTAGGGGTCACAAGAGAGCGCTGTAAGACTTCTCCCCTGAGAATGAAAAGAGTTAAATCCAGGCAGTTATGGAAGCTAAATGGAAGCCCAGCTGTGAACTGTCTTTAAAAGCAGCAGAGAGATGGGTGGAGTCTCTCTCACTTAGGCTTGGGCCTAAGAGCCGTGAGCTGTGTGTGAAAGCCCTGGACAGCTCAGCTGCGGGGATCCTGAGAGCTGGGATTTGTGCTGGAGCGAGACAGTCAGGAAGGCTGCGGTGTTCCAGAGTTTGCGCACAGAGAAGACTTCTGTGGTATCGGAGATATTCCACTGAGCAAGGATTATCTAAAGACCTCATCCCTAGGAAGCTGGATGCAACAAGGGATAAAAAGGTTGGTGACAAATATGTGTTGTTTTCACCATATGAGGATAAGAAGTACAAATGCCCCAGGAAGAAGAGTGCATTGAGAGAAAGTAATAGTTCCTCATTACAAGAGGATGACAAGGGCCATATGCTTCACCCACTATTGACAAGAAGCTGTAGAGAAAAAAGCATCAAGAGACTGTTTGTTTCCTGGCCACAAGGTGGCGATATAACAAAGATAAGAGACTGTTTGATTCCTGGCCACAAGGTGGCGATATAACACAAATAAGAGACTGTTTGCAATTTGGCCACAAGGTGGCACTCTCCAGAGCAGAGAAGCTGACGGGATATAGTTAGGGTGTTCCTGAGTATAGTAAGCACGTTTATGTAGGGTTTTATTTTATTGCTGAATACAAGCACTGTTTTTGTTATTTTTGTGCTAACAAATAAATAGCAGTAAAACTCAACCTCTGACAAGCCTGCTGTGTCTTCCTCCCTGAATAAACGTAAAAGAGATAAGAAAGTGCAGGACGCAAACCCCGCCAGAAGGGGGCGCTCTGTTACACTGGTGGCAGTGGTGGGATCGTGAAGTGTCTGAGTGCAGGAAGACAGCCCACAGTACAGTACAGTGATGGAGGATATACTGAAGGCCTTGCTGCAACAGCAGCACCAGCAGCAACAGCAGCACCAGCAGCAACAGCAGCAACAGCAGCAACTGCAGCAACAGCAGGAACAGCAGCGACAAGCAGAGGAGGAAACAATCTGCATGAGAGAGGCCACAGCTGCTCATCAAGAGTTCACTAGAAAGTGGGCCAGAGGATGATGACGTGATCATATACCTCACCATTTTTGAGAGAACAGCCATTAGGGAGGCGTGGCACAAACGGTACTGGGCCAGCCTCATTGCCCCGTATTTGACGGGCGAAGCTCAGAAGGCTTATCTGAGCCTGAATGAAGAAAAGAAAGAAAACTATGATGACCTCAAAGCTGAGATCCTTGCCAGAGTTGGAGTTACCCGGGATGTCAGAGCACAAAGAATCAGTACCCCGAAATATAAGAACAAAGAGAACCTGAGTGGTAATAAGGAGAAGTTACAGTACCGAGGGGAAGTCTCACAATTTGGACAGTCCCCTACCTGTCTGTGGGAAAAATCTGATGATAGAAGATGGAATACCAAAGAAAAGCATGCCCATCTCTACCACAGGCCAGTGTACGGGTTCCCTGATGAGAGGATGAGGAAAGACTCCCAGAATGAACAGAAGGCGTACTTTACAGCCAGCATAAAGGCGCTGGGGGTGCAACAAGCTAGCCGGAGAAGTGCTCCTATACTTCAACCACACGAGAAAGGTGCGACTGGCATGACAAGGAGAGATTTCCATCCAAATATTATGGACACCCCATTGGAGCTTGGCGTTGAGAAGGCATTTGATATTGTCAAAGATAGACAAGCAAGGAACTGGCGGGCTGACAGAGGAGCCGCCACAGAGACGGCCGGAGCCGCCACAGAGACGGCCGGAGCCGCCACAGAGACGGCCGGAGCCGCCACAGAGACGGCCGGAGCCGCCACAGAGACGGCCGGAGCCGCCACAGAGACGGCAGGAGCCGCCACAGAGACGGCCGGAGCCGCCACAGAGACGGCAGGAGCTGCTGATGAGAATGCAGAGTGCACAAAAGAAACTGCAGAGACAGTAACAGATATTGCTGAGAAAGCAAAAGAGCCTGCCAGTGCAGACAGAATGGCCTTAGAGGAGGAGAAACAGCATTCTTTAAGGCTCCAAGGACAATTTAAAGTCAAGATTGAGGAGCTTCAGATGAGAGAGCAGGAGATGAAGAAAGAAATGGAATCTGTTATCCAGTCCCAAAACAGGAAGGTTCAAGAGTTGCACAAGCAGCTACATGAAATGGAAGCAGAGAAAAATGTCTGCATGGATAACTTCTTACGTCAGAAAAGTGAGCTGGAATACAGTCGTGAGAAAGAGGAGAGACTGATTCTGGAACTGGAGACAGCAGCACACACAGTAAAAAGACTGGAAGAAGATATCAAATCGGAAAGAGCAGCCCATCGGGAGTCTAAGTTTAACTCTGAAGTTATCCAGTTGCGGATCCTGGACCTTGAGTCTTCACTTCAAGTGGAAAAGGACAGCTGCTCACAAAGTGCATCCGGTTTAGAGATGATAAAAAAACAGTTCAGAGAAGTGGAAGCTGCTTATAACAGAGAAAAGAAACGGGCTGACCGTAATGCAGAAAAACTCAAGGAGCTTGGGGGACTCCAATATCGGGAGGAAGATGAGAAGAGGCAGAAGGAGCAGGTTATTGAAGACATGCAAAGAAATGAAGAGTCATCAAGACAAAACATAGCTGGACTCAACCACCAAGTGGACAATCTAAGCAGTATATTGAAGCAAACTGAGGACAAGCTGGCAAAGTTCACCAGAAAACTGGAGAGCAAGGCCCAGCAGATGGTTCAGTTAAGGGAAGAGCACAATAAGGTGATTAGTGAGAGAGAGTCAACTCTTAATGTGTTTAATGAGTACAAATCCACAAATGGACAAGAATTAAACTCTTTAAACCAAGCTGTTGAGATTCTGAAGAAAGGTCTTCGATCAAGTTTGGCCACATCAGAGGAGCTAAAAAAGGAAAAATCAGAGTTGGCAGTTAAAGTGCAAGAACGGGATGCAACCATCCTTGATCTAATTGCTAAATGCCAGAATCTGGACACTGAGAATGAGGCGCAAAGTAAGACGCACGCAGCCACAATGGAGTCTCTAAAGACGCAATTAATTGAGAAGGACAACCAGTTATGGCTTTATGAACAGAGAATCTCTGGGAAGGAGGTAATGACAGAAGAAATCCTTCACCTAAAAGAACAATTGCTTGCTATGGAAGAGACTGTGAAAATCTGAAAGATCTCTTAGAGAGTGACGTAAACCAAAGTCTACATAACCTCAAAGAGAACAGTAAGCTTTCAAGCTCAGAGAATTTAGAAAAATCGCCAGATCTTGGAAATGATCACATTACTTCATCTCTTGAAAAATCAAACCAAAAAGTACTTTCAAAAGAAGAGCTGCGTAAGACCGATTCAAACAAAACCAGTGCCAAGGATGAAGAGACAGAGAAAAAGAAAGACATTATTTCTGTCTCTAATAAAGAGAGAGCGAGTGTAGTCAAAGAAGCATTTAGTAAAGTTGAGAGTGGTGCAAAGCAAACTAAGGAGTCAGCTGTGATAGATCGGCCAGAAGAAAGCAGGGAAACAAAGGTTTCACCAACCATAGCGGATCAGTGTGATACAGAGCAGCAACCTGAAACATCAACAAAAAAGGAGACAAAATCACTTTACACTGAAAAATCTTCTGAAACTGAGAAGAAAACAAGTACTTCAAAAAATAAACATAAAGATAAATTACTTCCCAACGAGAGCAAGCAGACTGACAGAGCAAACTCAGTAGTTGAGTCTCAATTGACAGAGGATGGAGCTGCAACTCCAGAAGTAGAGAAGTCTTCAAAATCAGAGAAGCAAGCTCCAGGTTTAAAAAGTAAACCTAGATCTAAGTTAGTGCCTGAAGATGAAAACAGTGGAACATAAGAGTAAGGAACTCAAGGTAAATCGTTACAAAGACTATGTAAAAGAAACCGGTTGTGAGAGAAATGATACAACCAAATCGCTCTCTGCAGAATTATCTGAACTGCAGGTCCTATTAAAAGAAATTGAAGAAAAACAAAGCAATGAAGAGAAAGTGATGTCGATGACTCCGGTCCAGAAGGATGAGCTTCTGTTGTACCAAGGAAAACCTGTTCTTCTGAAAAGAAAGAAGAGACAGAAAACTACGTACAAAGGTCGTACAGATGACACTTGCCTAGATGAGAAGATCAGGAGGAACAGAGTTGTGTGTAACAACCTAAAGGTGTGGTTTGGAGATCCTGTCAGTATCCAACCTTGTCCAGGGGTGCCATGTTGCGAACAGAACGGTGTGTTCCCCATAGATGATGCGATGGACGAAATCCATGGTAGTCTATTCGAGGGGTATCTCAAGCCTTGCTTCGTCAAAGTTGATGGATCAATTGAAGAAGGGAAAGTTCTCCTGGCGCATGGAAGTACGCGTGCTGTTGAGCTCAAGAGAATAGAGCAAGACCCAAGCCCATACTGCATAGTTGCACCAGAGAATATTATGCCCTATGAAGATGAGCCCCTTAAACGAGAAGACAAGAGGAAGATAAAGTTACAAGTGAGCGTTTACGGCCTCTCGGCTCATGTAGCTCAACTACATGGTGTTGAGCTGAGGGGGAGGATATGTGATGGAGTGCCATTAGGGGTCACAAGAGAGCGCTGTAAGACTTCTCCCCTGAGAATGAAACGAGTTAAATCCAGGCAGTTATCAGAGGCTAAATGGAAGCCCAGCTGTGAACTGCCTTTAAAAGCAGCAAAGAGATGGGTGGAGTCTCTCTCAAAATGGACAACATTTAAATCCTTACTAAATATACATACACATCGGCATATACCGTGTGGGAATAAAAGTAAAAGGAGTAAATCACAACCCATGTGGCTTAACAATGATTTAAAGATCAAGATACAGAGTAAAAAACAGGCATTTAAATTATACAAACAAGAGGGGACAGAGACTGCTTTACAGGAATACAAGGAAATCAACAAGGCTTGCAAAAGCGCGATTAGACTGGCTAAAATAGAAAATAAAAAATGTATTGCAAAAGAGAGTAAGACTGTTACGGTACCCCCACACATATAAGGGGGCGTCAAGGCCGTTTTAGCCGATCTGCCCGTCCAGTGATATAGGGACAGCTACTGCAGGACACCCATTCCCCCAAACTGGATCCAAGGGGAATATGCTCCAAGCCTTGAACTGGAACCTCACGAATAGCTTCTAGCAGCTGAACAGGAAAAACACCCCAAGATGCTTACACTCCTGGCAGTCAGTCTGTAACAGCATCCCAGGAATCCCCCCAAGAACGAGACATAAGCTCTGTGTTTGAGGGTCAAGTAGTGAACTCTCTTCTTTATTAATTACAAAGACATATTAAAACCATTTTTCACATACACAGTAGAGGGAGGGGCTACCTGAGGTCAGCCCCTAATGGCCTCTGGCCAATCACATAGTGTCACACCGTGGGAAACATGAGACTCCTCCCAGGTCCGCCCACTAGGTGTGGCTAATAGAGTCATTTGGCTTCTGACCACCAGAGGGGAAACATGGCTTTTGCTGTCCCCTGTGCCCCTGCTAAGAAAGTTGAGAAACCCCATGGGGTTATGGAGCCTGTATGTCTGGAGTTCCCTTTGTTAAGCTATCTCCCCTGCTGTGCATGTAGATAACCTTTGCTCTCAACCATCTGGCCTTAGTGACTCATAGATGGGGGTGGTCAGAATCTGTAACACATTTTTCCACATTATTCATAACTTTAAAAGTATGCATCACATTCACATAAATCGTACATTTTCAGAATCAGCATACTCCAAATACAAACATATGTCCAAATGATATAAATTGGTCCAGTGGTTCAAAAGTTAGATCGTAGTCCTTTCTGACCAAATAAAGCATGGCTTCCATGTCTTTGTAGGGGGGAAATCAACATGGGCCATAGTCAAAAGGAAGAATGTGGGCAACCAGACTTCTCTAATTCGCAGTGATGAGACTGATCTCGTCACATCTCTCCCCTTTTCCAAACAGACTAACAGGGTATTTGACCTCCTGCCGGTCAGTGCCCTGGTTAGTCCAGCAGCCCACCCACAAAACACAATCAGCAGTACAGCCCACCCACAATAACTGGTTACTACACCTGGGTAGAGGAGAAACTTGTCCAGGTCCAGGTGCCTCACCACGGCTGGGCGGGGTACTGGGAAGCTGCCTTGGTGGGTTGCTGAGTGGGCAGAGACCAGCGGTACTATGCCCTTGTTGCTTTAGGTGGAGACCGTCTGTCTCCCCTTTGGATCCATAGCTCTGCGGCCGTAGGTGGAGACCGGCTGTCTCCCCTTTGGCTAAACAGCCCTGTTGCTGGAGAATGGAGTCTGAGCTCTCAATTCCCTGCATATCAATTGGCCGCTGGGCAATGGAGACGGTGGTCCCAATTCCCTGCAGCTCACCCTGACGCTGGGGAGGGAGGACGCTGCTCTCCCCTCACTGCAAGGTACACTTCTGCTGGGGAGGGGAGACAATGCTCTCCACTCCCTGCACTCCACACTGGCGCTGGGGATCTGGGCTAGCCACCCAGCATCCCTGTAGGGCCGGTGGAGAGACCTCGGTCCCATCTCCACCTGCCGCCTGGGGTTGCTCCCAATAAATCTCTACAATATCTTCCCAGCTGAAGGGGTCTGGATCTGGGTCTGTCACCTTGCTGTAATGCTGAGCCTTCCCAATGGAGTGGAAGCGATCTCGGTAGTCCTTCTCCAGTTCCCACTCCAGGGTTGCTAGGTGAACAAGGTCTTGCTCTACCTTATGGGGGTCATCCCAGTCATGCCTAGCCTCCCTCTCATAGAAAATATCCTGAAGTCTGGTCTGTGCAGGGCTCCCGAAGTCAGGCTCTGCAAAGGACTCCCATAATAAGCCAGGACCATCAAACTCCTCTCCCTCTGGCTTGTCATGCTCGACTGTCCAGGGTATATACTGTGCCATATACCACCAGAGCGCCTGGTAGGCATCCTCCAGCCATAGCTCCTGCCATGCATGGAGCTTGAGTTCCTCCACCCATTCCTCAAGGGGCTGCTCTCCCAGGAAGGGCATGCGCAGGGCCACTTGCTTCTGCAACCGCTGCTCTTCACTGGGGAGACTCTCACCCCGCTGGTATTGTACATTATCCAGGGCCTGGTACCAGATGCCTTTCCTTAATGCATCCCGGCCATCCAGGTCCTCATCCTTGTATAGCACTGCTGGTTCCATTCTGCTGCTTTTAGGGTCGCTGTACTGGGACATGCATTGCCCCCAACTTGTAAATCCACAGAATGGTGTCTCCTGTTGCTGTTCTTCTGGCTGTGGGAACAATCCCGCCGCTTGCCACCAGTGTTACGGTACAAAAACCTATATGTCCCAGCATTTGGGTAGTGTGCGCTGGGCAGCCTGGATAGTAAGTCTGACGATCTTTACTACCAGCATGTCCTTTGGTCAATAATACATCTTTACTCAAGTTGTGATGAAAATTAAGAACACTTTATTGAATCGGTTCAGCTTATTTAAAACCTTGCACAACCCATTATAGGGAGTGGCTACCTTTAGCCAATCCCCCATCCCCCTCTGGGCCAATGTAGTAACTCTTAGAATCAGCTAATTACCTCTGTCTATTTGGACGGGGTTAATCCATGGGAACTTTTAGTCTCCTCCCCCATGACCGCCTTTTAGGGGCGTCAACCTAATTCATTCTTGCACAGGTAGGGAAGGAAGAACATGTATTTCTCTCTCTCTCTGCCCCTGGTTCTGGGGCAGAGAAACCCTGTAGACAGGCCATATAGTTGGTGCCTATATATCTGACCTACTGCTGTGCATATTAGATAACCTTTGCCCTCCAACCATCTGGCACCAGTCACTCCCTGCTCATAGATGGGGCTGGTACTAATCTGTAACACATTTTCATATTTGTCCCCATAACTCACCGGTCATGCCACTCACATACCACTCACACATCACATTGACTCTATCACCTGATTCTCATTAAAATTAGTATAAACATCATGCATGGGGGGACATCGTAAGGGATATATCCATGTCTAGGGGTACATACACATTAATACTTATACTATACAGATGGATCTGTCACACGGCTCCCTCCATGTGGGACACTCCGGCAGACCCGGCTTGACCCTTTGGCGGGTCAACTTGGGGATGACCGGACTAGGAGGTGGTAGGGATGTCCGTTTGCCGGGACAATCCATCAGCATTCCCGTTCTGCTTACCGGGTCGGTAGCTGATGGTAAAGTTATAAGGTTGTAGGGCTAAACTCCACCGCAGCAGTCTACCATTGTCGGATGCACGTTGAACAGTATGTGTGATTGCAGTTGGATAAGATCCCGAACCTTCTCTCGGATGGTGATGGAGGTTCTTGAGAGTAGTAAACAGTCCCACCACCGCAGGGTTTCAAATGGTCATACCTGCAACGGGTGCCATAAGCACACTCTCCTTTCTGATAAAACCGACAGATTGTTGATGGTTTACTTGTCGCCAAGTCATGTGAAAACATACATCTACTTCCTTCTCTGCAAACTCCATGCATAAAATACCTGCAGGTCACGTGCTTGGTGCTCATCCTGCGGTCTCGCGCTCGGTCGGCCCTTCGTGTTCTTGTTGGTATGGTCGCTCCCGCTGTATCCGCCTCTTTGGCTCCTCCCCCTCCCATCAACGAGCTACACCCTCATCTGTCCGGTTCCCTCTCGTACCTCTCTGGGTATTCCGGTGGGCAGCTTGGACGGGGTCTGCCTCGTGCAGGACGCCCCAACATTCCTCCTACTCTACGCAGTGGGCAGCAGGCGGAGGGTTGAGTTGGTTTCCGCATGTTCTTCCTTCCCTACCTGTGCAAGAATGAATTAGGTTGACGCACCTAAAGGCGGCCACGGGGGCGGAGACTAAAAGTTCCCACGGATTAGCCCCGTCTGATTAGACAGAGGTAATTAGCTTATTCTAAGAATTACTACATTGGCCCAGAGGGGGATGGGGTTTGGCTAAAGGTAGCCACTCCCTATAATGTGCTGGGCATAGTTTTAAATAAGCTGAACCGATTCAATAAAGTGTTCTTAATTTTCATCACAACTTGAGTAAAGATGTATTATTGACCAAAGGACATGCTGGTAGTAAAGATCGTCAGACTTACTATCCAGGCTGCCCAGCGCACCCTACCCAAATGCTGGGACATATAGGTCTTTGTACCTTAACACTGCCCTAAAATATTTTTTAAGTATATTAATGGGAAGAAGGCCAAGAAGGAAGCTATAGGAACATTAGAATGTTAAACAGGCTGTCTGAAAATTAGTGACCAGGAAAAGGCAGATTATCTAAATAGGTTCTTTTCTTCGGTATACACAAGGGAGGTACAAGTCGTTGGGACACTGCAACATAATGGGGCTACACTACCTTTGCCAAATAATTGGTTAACACAGGAAGTAATCCAAAAGAGGTTGGAAAAAATAAATGCTAATAAAGCCCCGGGTCCTGATGGAATACATCCAAGGGTACTAAGGGAACTGGGTTCTGTAATAGCCAAACCATTATATTTAATTTTTCAAGATTCACTCAACACAGGGTCTCTACCAGATGACTGGAGAAAAGCTGATGTGATACCTATATTTAAAAAGGGAGCAAGAGCAAATCCGGGGAATTATAGACCAGTGAGCCTCACTTCTGTAGTGGGGAAGCTTTTAGAAGGGTTAATAAGGGATAATATACAAAAATATGTCTATTTGAACAGGATTATAAGTAGGAGTCAACATGGATTTATGAGGGATAGGTCATGTCTAATCTAATTAGTTTCTATGAGGAGGTTAGTAGGAACCTGGATCAAGGCAACTCAGTGGATGTAGTCGTTTTGGATTTTGCAAAGGCTTTTGATACAGTGCCACATGGGAGACTATTGGGCAAACTAAGGGATACAGGAATTGCAGTAAATATCTGCTCATGGATTGAGAGCTGGCTAAAAGACAGGTTGTAAATGGAACATACTCCGATTGGACTAATGTGGTAAGTGGGGTTCCTCAGGGTTTAGTATTAGGTCCTCTCCTTTTTAGCAAGTCTCGCTTGTGTTTTTTTGTTTTTTTCTATTTGCCTTCCTCTGGACTAATTAATAATAAAAAAATAAAAAAATATTAAATAATTGATTAATAATTAATTAACAACTAATGAATTAATAGTTAATCCGCATATTGCAGATCAGAGGAGATCTTAAAAGGTTGAACTTGATGGACTGAAAGTCTTTTTTCAACCGTATAAATACTATGGGCCTCATTCTATTAAAAGATTTGGCAAACCCCACAAATCTCTGAATATCTTTTTCATTCTTGGGGATGGTCCAGTCCAGCACAGCTTTAATTTTACTTGCGTCCATACTTAAACCTTTGGGAGTTATTACATACCCCAGGAATTGAATTTCTGTTTGTTCAAACTCACATTTTTCCAGTTTAATGTATAGGTGGTGGGTACGAAGGCGCTCCAGAACTGTTTTCTGTGGTTTTCAAGATTATCAGAAAATATTAGGATATCATCCAAATATGTCACAACAAACTGATCCAGGAGATCTCGTAGTACATCATTGATAAGATGCTGGAAAGTTGCAGGGGCATTACACAGCCCAAATGGCATTACTAGATATTCGTAATGCCCGTACCTGGTTCTGAAAGCTGTTTTCCATTCATCATTT
This sequence comes from Discoglossus pictus, assembly GCA_027410445.1. Classification (NCBI taxonomy): domain Eukaryota; kingdom Metazoa; phylum Chordata; class Amphibia; order Anura; family Alytidae; genus Discoglossus; species Discoglossus pictus. The sequence continues at coordinate 286,592,957 of CM050163.1, forward strand.
GGTCATATGCGAACCAGATTATATGCCCCCCGAAAATCAAGCTTCGTAAATATTTTAGCTGAGCGAAGTCTCTCCAAAAGTTCAGGAATGAGAGGCAAGGGGTAGCGGTTTTTAACAGTGATGTTATTAATGTCCCTGTAATCAACGCATGGCCGTAGGCTGCCATCTTTCTTTTCTACAAAGAATATAGGAGCTCCTGCTGGAGAAGTAGATGGTCGAATAAAGCCTTTGGCAAGATTTTCTTGTATGTATTCACAAAGAGCTTTCAATTCAGGCTCAGAAAGGGAATATATAGGGCCAAATGGGATAGCAGCTCCAGGCAACAGCTCTATTGGGCAATCATAAGGCCTGTGGGGTGGAAGCTGATCAGCATTCTTCTTATCACAGACATCTGCAAAATCCCGATATTGTAGAGGAAGCTTAGTCAAGTTTGTAGCAACCATTTCATTAATTGTTGTGGCAACAGGTGTTACCTTAGAGGGTTGACAATTCATTAAGCAGTGTTCTGAAGGAAAGGACAAAGTTCTGATCTTACAATCAATCTGTGGGTTATGCAGAGCAAGCCAAGGTACCCCCAAAATCACTGGAAACTGTGTTGAGGATATTAGGTGAAAAGATATAGTCTCATGGTGTCAACTTTAAGGGCACAGTCTCATGTGTAACCGGGCCTGACGTAAGTGGAGAACCGTCTACTGTCTCCATTAACACAGGTGAAGAATTAGGGATAGACTGAATTATATTTCCTTCTGCAAATTTGATGTCCATAAAGTTTCCGCCTGCTCCAGAATCTATCATAGCTGTAGTCGAAATTTTACGATCACCACATTGCAACGTGATAGGCACCACAAAATGAGGATGTTCAGTCAACATACCCTCTTCACCATGAGCCAGAGAAAACAAGGGTTGTGTGACAGAATCCAGTTGATCTGAAACCTGGGATTGGTTTCGAATCTGTGCACCCTCAGCAGCCATAGCTATTGTTCTTTTGGATTTGCTAGGGCAATTGATGGCATAGTGCCCTGCACTACCACAATACAGGCATAAATTGTGAGTGAGTCGCCACTGTTTTTCTTCATTGGATAATGGCCCTCTTATTAGATTTACCTGCATAGCCTCTGGCTCAGAGTCTGTAGGTGTTTGTGGGGTCGGAGTAGAAATTCTTGAATAGGAAATAGGAGTAGCACTTGGTCTAAAAGAGCCCTGTCTTTCCAATCTTCTTTCAGACAGTCTCTGATCAATACGGATAGCCAAACGCACAAATGCATCAAAGTCAGCAGTAAGATCAACATGAGCTAGCTCATCTTTTATAGCTTCTGAGAGACCTTTTCTGAAGTGGAACCTCTGGGCTGATTGGTTCCAGGTAGTATCAGCAACCCACTGTCTGAATTCAGCAGCATATTCAGCCACAGAGCGCCTCCCTTGATGCAAATGAAGGAGAGTGGCTTCTGCTGTAGCACATCGATTGGGGTCATCAAAAACTAGGCACATGGCCTCAAGAAAGTCATTTAAATTACCCAAGACTAGACTGTCCTGTTCCAGAAGAGGGGAGCCCCAAGCCAGGGCTTCATCTTTGAATAGGGAGAAAATAAATCCCACCTTCTCTCTTTCAGATAGAAATCGGTGAGGTAACATCATGAAGTGCAAACGGCATTGATTTAGGAAACCCCTAATTCTTTTGCGATCTCCTCCAAACTTTTCTGTTAGGGGCAAGCGAGCATCTTGTGCAGGTGTAACAGTAGCAGCCGCAACATCACGTGCCCTGTAGCTGGTATACTCACTGTGCATTGACTGAACTTTACTTTGCAGTTCAGCTACCTGGTCCTGCAGCACTTGAATGGTCTGTGCCTGGGTCTGCACAGTTCTTGCAAATAAAGCAACCTGCTGGGCCAATGCAGAATCTGTCCCGGCGGTCTCCATGAAAAGGCCAGATTATTCTGTAATGATATAGGAATCACAAGGTTTTGGAGACCAGCAGCCTAGGTCAGCAATAATCCAATTCAGCAAGTTGTAGGTGAAACAGGAACAAGCTTTATTGAAGGGAACAGGAACCACAATAATCTGGCAAGGTACATAGACAGGAAGTGCCTTATATAGGCCAAGCACCAGAAACCTGACCAGATACAGATGAAGAGACTAGTCACTGATACTATTGCTAGCAGAGTCAAGGTTATCAAATCTCAATGAAATTCACAAAGGCAGGCTGGCGCAGTGGTAGGGAAGAAGTTCAGCAGGCTTGGGACCAGGGTTCAAAACCCAGCAGAGTCAATTCCTCACAGCTATACTCCAAAATGGAATAATTACCCATGAGTACTCAGAGCTTTCACACAAAGTAATATTAATGTCAAAAAATTAAGATGCAAAATTTGGAAATTGATAGATGGAACCACACAAACTTATTACAGTGCAGATTCTGTACTTGCTGGTGACAAACAGAGTGAGGTAAAAACGGCCACTGAATTTATAAATTCATTAACTCCACCTAGAATGCCACCACATGTTTTACAACTCAAAAAAGGGGCAATTGTGATGTTACTGCGAAATATGAACCCAAAGAAAGGACTTTGTTATGGGAACAGATTAATTTTCAGGATTTATGAGACCATTTCATACATGCTGAAATTCTGAATGGTACCCATAAAGGCGAAAGAGTTTTTATTTCAAGAATAGATTTGGCTTCAAGTGAGAGTAGTTTGCCTTTTGTCCTTCAAAGAAAATAATTTCCTATCATAATGGCATTTGCCATGACCATCAATAAATTACAAGGTCAAACTTTTCAGTCTATTGGCCTGTTTTTGGAGGAACCAGTATTTTGAGAAGCAAAAATCCATTAGGAATTAAAATGTTTGTAAAACAAACAGAAAGGCAAGGTGAGCTATTAGGGGATGGGAGAGTATTTACTAAGAATATTGTATATGAGGAGGTTCTGTAATTTAAAAAAAAAAAAAAACGTGTTAAAATGGTCATTTTATTTAGATAATATGTATAATGTTAAAAAAATTATATATTTACAATGTGCTACTATTATATTTTGAGATTTAAGGACATTTATCTATGTGTTCATTATTTGTTGAGAGAAAAAAATATATACATTTCATGTAATAAAAAAGAATATCTTTTTATTGGTTTACAGAATTATTACTTACTGTTGAATAAATATGAAAGAGACAGGAGATGTACACGCATGGTACACTGCGAGATAGTACATAAACAGACAGAAAACACAATGTATAACACTATATCATGCTGTCATTTTTATGGGCAAGTCGCTAGTTTTTACATAAATGTTGTTGTTGGTCTTCAGTCATGTCCGACTCTCGGTGACCATATGGACAGCATCACTAAGGTACATCCATCTCTGTTTCTAGTTATGCTAACCCATATGGTTTTCATGTTAAAGGTACTGGAGTGCCAGTTCCTTCTCCAGTGCACACGTGATTTGTCTGACCTCTCTGCTATGACCTGCTCCTCTTGGGTCACCCTGCATGGTATAGCTCACAGCTTAATTGAGATACACAAGATCCTTCATCACCACAAGGTAATGATCCAGAAGGGGACATACATTTTGGAATATCATATCAAAAGGGGAGGTTTTCTTTTAATATTGGCCTCTCCTTCCAGCAGATGGACAGTTCTCTCAGCATTATCATATATGTTTAATGAAAAAGCTTATGGCGATTAAAACATTATCTGTAACATGCATGACGGGAAATTTAGATTTCTGAGAGCGAGCACACAAGGTTTGAGGGAGCTGCAGCGGCCATGTTAACTGATGGGAGGCATGATAGTGGAATATTACATTATACGTTTTATTTGAGAGTGTTTGCTCAGTATTGGTTTAACCAGGTCATATCAACGGATGGGCAGTTTTTTAATAAGAAACAAAGAGGACTGTAAAGTAACATCTGCCAGTAACTAAGATGTCATCTTCGCCTTCTGCATATTACGTCAATACGCACAATCCCGGTGATCGTCGTACCGGGAGAAACAACAAACGTCCGTTTCCGGACGGATGTGAGGAGGTATGGAGGGTGATGTAGGGCTTGAGCATCCTGACCCATATGAGGCGGGGGCTCTCGGTGTTGTGGGAGGAGATCTAAGCCTCTGATGTCTCCATATTCTGTGGGCTTATGTAGTAATAATACGGTTCAGGCACTGTATGAGCAGAGTGGGATAAACAGGGAGTCTGCTAATAGTGACTGGAGCACTGACTGAGCCCTCTGTAATAAGGTATAGCAGTGATGTGTCCACACATTCCCAGGAGGTGCTGGTGTCGCACAGTGTATCTGAAGTATATAATAGGTAGCCAGGTTAGTGAGGAGCTGAGCAAGCCCAAGAGCCATGACAGGGGTTATATGTAGACATGTATGTGCAGTAACTAAGATGCTAGGAGCCAGCAGTAAGAGTTTAGGAACTGTGGCTCCCAGGGTATTATGGAATGGTGTGTGTATATACATATTGTGTGTGTGTATATATATTGTGTGTGTGTGTGTATATACATATTGTGTGTGTCTGTATACATATTGTGTGTGTGTGTATACATATTGTGTGTGTATACATATTGTGTGTGTGTGTGTATACATATTGTGTGTGTATATACATATTGTGTGTGTGTGTATATACATATTGTGTGTGTATACATATTGTGTGTGTATACATATTGTGTGTGTATACATATTGTGTGTGTGTGTATATACATATTGTGTGTGTGTGTATATACATATTGTGTGTGTGTGTATATACATATTGTGTGTGTGTGTATACATATTGTGTGTGTATACATAATGTGTGTGTGTGTGTATACATAATGTGTGTGTGTGTATACATAATGTGTGTGTATACACATAATGTGTGTACACATAATGTGTGTGTGTGTACACATAATGTGTGTGTGTGTACACATAATGTGTGTACACATAATGTGTGTGTACACATAATGTGTGTGTACACATAATGTGTGTGTACACATAATGTGTGTGTGTACACATAATGTGTGTACACATAATGTGTGTGTGTACACATAATGTGTGTGTGTACACATAATGTGTGTGTGTACACATAATGTGTGTGTGTACACATAATGTGTGTGTGTACACATAATGTGTGTGTGTACACATAATGTGTGTGTGTACACATAATGTGTGTGTGTACACATAATGTGTGTGTGTACACATAATGTGTGTGTGTGTGTGTGTACACATAATGTGTGTGTGTACGTGTGTATACATAATGTGTTTGTGTGTGTGTGTACGTGTGTGTACACATAATGTGTGTGTGTACGTGTGTATACATAATGTGTTTGTGTGTGTGTATACATTATATATGTGTATACATAATGGATACGTGTGTATACGTAATGGATACGTGTGTATACGTAATGGATACGTGTGTATACGTAATGGATACGTGTATGTGTGTATACGTAATGTATGTGTGAGTACAGTATGTGTGTGTATACATAATGTATACGTATGTATGGGTATACATAATGTGTGTGTGTGTACACATAATGTGTGTATACATAGTGTATACGTGTGTATACATAATATATACATATGTGTATACATTATATATGTGTATACATAACGTATACGTGTGTGTATACATAATGTGTATGTGTATATGTTTGTATACATAATGTATACGTGTGTGTGTATATATAATGTATACATAATGTGTGTGTATACATAATGTGTGTGTCTGTGTGTATACACATAATGTGTGTGTATACGTGTGTATACATAATGTATACATGTGTGTGTATACATAATGTATACATGTGTGTGTATACATAATGTGTGTGTCTGTGTGTATACACATAATGTGTGTGTATACATGTGTATACATAATGTATACATGTGTGTGTATACATAATGTGTGTGTGTGTATACATAATGTATGTGTGTATATATTATATATGTGTATACATAATGGATACGTGTGTATACATAATGGATACGTGTGTATACATAATGTGTGTGTGTGTGTATACATAATGTGTGTGTATACACATAATGTGTGTGTATACGTGTGTATACATAATGTATACATTATGTGTGTATACATTATATATGTGTATACGTATGTATGGGTATACATAATTTATACGTGTGTGTGGGTATACATAATGTGTGTGTACACATAATGTGTGTGTGTACACATAATGTGTGTATACATAGTGTATACGTGTGTATACATAGTGTATACGTGTGTATGCATAATATATGTGTATACATAATGTATACGTGTGTGTATACATAATGTATACATGTGTGTATATAATGTATACGTGTGTGTATACATAATGTGTGTGTATACATAATGTGTGTGTATACATAATGTGTGTGTATACATTATATGTGTCTGTGTGTGTGTACATAATGTGTCTGTGTGTGTATACATAATGTGTGTGTGTATACATAATGTGTGTGTATGTGTGTGTATACATGTGTGTGTGTATACATTATATATGTGTATACATAATGGATACGTGTGTATACATAATGTGTGTGTGTGTATACATAATGTATGTGTGTATACATTATATATGTGTATACATAATGTGTGTGTATGTATACATAATGTGTGTGTATGTATACATAATGTGTGTGTATGTATACATAATGTGTGTGTATACATAATGTGTGTGTATACATAATGTGTGTGTATGTATACATAATGTGTGTGTATACATAATGTGTGTGTATACATACATAATGTGTGTGTATACATACATAATGTGTGTGTATACATAATATGTGTCTGTGTGTGTACACATTATATGTGTATACATAATGTATACGTGTGTGTATACATAATGTGTATGTGTATATAATGTATACGTGTGTGTATACATAATGTGTGTGTATACATAATGTGTGTGTCTGTGTGTATACATTATATGTGTCTGTGTGTGTATACATAATATGTGTGTGTACACATAATGTGTGTGTATACGTGTGTATACATAATGTATACATGTGTGTGTATACATAATGTATGTGTGTGTACATTATGTGTGTATACATAATGTATACGTATGTATGGGTATACATAATTTATACGTGTGTGGGTATACATAATGTGTGTATACATAGTGTAAACGTGTGTATACATAATGTATACGTGTGTGTATACAATGTATACGTGTGTGCGTATACAATGTATACGTGTGTGTGTGTATACATAATGTGTGTGTATGTAACATAACGTATACGTGTGTGTATTTATTTATATATATATATATATATACACACACATTTGTTTTTATATATATATATATATATATACACTAGCGAATTGCCTGTCAAAAAATGATGGGCATGAAATTGTAAGCCAGGGAATGTTGTTTGAGACATAATGTAAACCGTTTTTTACGCTGAGGACCTTCGGCGCTCATTGCAAGGCTTGCGCTGAACGCTTTCGGCGCTCATTGCAAGGCTGTTGGTTGTTGTTTTTTTGTTATTAGAGGGGCTTTTGCTGTCACTGTAAGGTCAGTGCTGATCTGCTTTTTGCGCTTATTGCAAGACTGTCCCCTGGTGTATTTTGTGTGGTATGAGCGGCGTTGGTTGTGAAGCGCGCAGTGAATGTCTTTTGTGTTTATTGCGATCCATATTTTTTTTTTTGTGTATATGTATTTTTGTATGCCAATGAAATAATGAATAAATGAATATACTTTACCTATTTGTAAGTAATATATGCAGGAAGCATTGTGCTGAAGAGCTGACAATCTGTTTTCATGTTCCTGCAGCATACAATGTAGGTTTGCACTGTTGTGGAGCTGAGGTGTAAGTGTAGGCAATGTGTGCAGTGTGTAGTGTAAATAGGCTGCATGCGCCGTTTGTGTAGCTGTGTACTTCCGCATTGTGTAACTTAGTGTTGTAAAATGGCGGCGAATGTGGATGTGGTACGCGGGTGTGGCTGATTTAGCGTCGTTGCTAAAAGTGTATCTTTACCTCGTATGACTTTTTTGAAAATCTGTATGTGCTTGGTGGTGTTTTGCGGCTTTAGGGTCGTGTAGCCTTGTTTTTCTTTTTTTTCCGGCGGCCATTTTTTTCTCTCGCTTAGGGGATTTTCGTTTGTCTAAATTTGGACTTAAATTGAGATGTAACTTCAATTGCAGAGGTCCTGGGTGCCCCCCCCCCCCCCCCCCTCGCTGTGGGTAAGCTTTTTATGTCTTTTTTGTGTGTATTTATTGTGTTTTCAATGTTTTCTGGTGCGCACGGTTCGGCCGTTAAGGTCGTAATTTTGCGAGTTCGTAATGTTTTTTCTTTTTCTAAGTCACGCGTTTCTGATTTTTTTGGGCTAAGTCCGTAAATTTTGCGTTGTAAGAGCCACAGTTTGTATTTTGACGCTTGTGTGTGTGTGTTTGTAACTGCTTGTGAGGCGCCTCAGAGCCCCCACCTCGCGAGCTCGCAAAGCGTGACGACGATTCGTAGTTTGACAACTATTATATGTGATATATACATAATGTGTGTGTGTGTATAAAGATAGATAGATAGAAAGATAGATAGATAGATATTGCGAGCCTTTCCTCCCACCTACTGCTCATCGCAGGGTTCATTAACCTGCAAGTTTTGTGCTTGGGAATGGCATGTGCCTCTTTCCACCATCTCCCCCTTGTCCCTTCCCGGTGTGTTTATCCTCTGTGTGTCAGCTGATTGTTTGCTTGTTACGCAATGAATGCCATTTTTCTTTTATTTTCAAGTCCCACGTGCCTGGCGTTGCTGGTGTGTGTTACTGTCTTTGCCGTTGTTTATTTTCTAAGTCCCTCGTGCCTGGCTTTGCTCAGCCTCGTTTTCGGGCAGTTTCAGATTTGTTTCCGTTTTTCGTCCGCCATTTTGGATTGACGAAACCCCCGAAATATGGTTCAAAATCTCTTTTAACCTCACTCCCCCTGTCCTGTCTGTGACTGTGTTATTATATTTGTTAAAACATTTTTGTTGTTTTTAGAGTTGCGTGATTGTCTTGCAGTTGTGCCCCTCACAATGCAGCCTAAGTCATGAACCTTGCTTCGCCTCGCTTTGCGAGGCTAGGATGTGTGACTGATTTGAATAATTTGTTCTTTTGAACGCACCATTGTCTAAATAAACACAGCTAATTTATAATCCACTTTTTTTTGTCACTTAATGGTATACGTAAGGCTTGTACAAATAGCTAAGAACATCTTACAAATGTTACTACCTATGTTGCTCCAAAATACATGAGTATCTCCAAAATATCTTCCTTGCTTTACCCCTTTTCTTATCTAATGTTTTAGTTGGTGATGTGATCTTTTTGTGCTGTTTTTATTGTTTCATACTTTGATCATTGCGTAGGAAGGGGCTAGCTGCTGATGCTTGAGAGAAAACAAAGGTAGCAAATCTTGTTTTATAACATCCCAGTGGGTGATTACAATGTTCTGGGTGAATCTTTTAGCAACTATACGCATATCATACACCTTTTTATTTTGTGTATACACTTCTCACTTTGTGGTAATGGCTGTTTTTAACAAAAGTTTTCTTTATTTCTTTTTAGAAAGATAGTGGCCAGACTTAATGGCCTTCAATTAAATTATTTTACTTACCTAGGGCCCGATTCAATTGCAAGCCCGCAACTGGAGCGATGTAGTCCGCATGTCTGCGACTGTGTTACGGGCTCCCATTCGTCTCCGATTCCGGTGCTATTCATTTGCTCAAGCCCGCAGGTTACTGGCCCAAAGCCGACTCTGTAGACCATGCACTGATTCGTAGCAGTTCAGGGCGGGAACATGATCAATTAAGCAAGCCTGTAACCTCCCATTTTGAACCAGCCAATATCAAATGTGACTGTCATTTTTACGGCAGTAAAACAGGGAGGTTACATGTCAATCAATTAGGTTCGGGGTCCGATATGCAATCAGACTCGCAAAATACAGAATTATGAAAAGGAATTCCAATACTGTTCTAGTCCATGTGGGTGGCCTGGCAGCCCGACCCTAGTGCGCCATCATCAGGGTGCTGAGAACTGCAGACCGGGACAGCTCAAACTGCACCAGACCGGGGCAGCTCACAGTGCACCAGGCTGCAGTGCTGTGTCAGCTGCCCCTGTCTGGTGCCCATAATCAGTCTATTTCTCAATGGGCAGCTGAGAATCTGTCATTTGTTATATAACCCTGGATGGTATATTTATGGTGTACATGATATAGGGTTCCAGGCAGAAGTGTGTAATCTGGCACCCCGCGCAAGAGAAACAGACCCTGCTTGCCTTGCAGAGCTTCATCAGAGCGCAGTTCTCTGCACCCTGATGATGGCGCGCTATTCAGCTTTGCACGAAGGACCTGCCACCTGGTGGCCTGATATGTATTAACTCATTGATACCCAAGATCGAATTAACCCTGAAATGAAACATAAAATAAATCTTGTATATTGCGGATTTGAGGGCTTGAGACTGTTGTGCAATTAATTCTAATGTCTGTCATCGCTTTCCCCGTAATTTACAGTGCATTATTTTTTTTTTTTTTATTTGCATTTACAGTGCTACGGACAGGGGTTTAACCCGCTTGCGAGTCCTCTCTAGCACTCGTTGGATTTTCTCCTTCATTTGCCATTTACAGGTGGGAAAACAGTTGCTGGCTTGGGGAATTGGAGCAATTGAATAGCGTTTTGCGATTTTAGACATTGTAACTTTTGTGAAAGTGAAAGATCAAAGGCTTCTGGAGGGTGTAAGTTACGGTTTTAACAATTGCAAAGTTTTCAAGGCCGTAACTTGCAACCTGTTCGGAGCCACTTAAATATCAAATTTACTTGCAACCTCATTTACAGGCTCCAGTAACTTGTGAAAGCCCAACTGATTCGAGCTCATAGTTTTCTTCTTCTTTTTTTTTTTTTTTTAGCACACTATGTTGTATTTGTTTAATCCCTTTTGAAAAAAAAATTTTTTTTTTTTTTGTTCTTTATGAAACATTTACTAATTTTGGATGAAAACATTGTAAACTTAATAAATTATATATATATATATATATATATATATATATATATACACATACACTATTATTTTGTTTTTCATCTACAGGACCATTACGGATCCCATCTGATCACATTGATTTACAGGGAGAGGGAGCGATTTTATCGTGACCTTCCACTTGATTTCCCTCAGGATTTTCCCCATGACCCTATGAGCAGAATGAGCAGATTTCAAGATGATAACACTCCTATGTCCAAATTCGGCATGCAGTTAGTAAGATGGGCCAAATTCAACGTAATTGATGAGGACCTAGAGGGACAGCAAAAAGCTCTGTTCAGGGGGGGCACTGAGACTTGTACGAGGATTGTGGAATGCTTTAAAGGCACCATGTCAAATGCCCACAGGGAACGCTGCTTCTCTGCTGTTAACATTTTATGTCACCCAGCACTAAAGTGTCCTGCTATAGATACTACGCTACTGGACTTGTTGATTGAAAAAAAAACGATAAAACAGAAAACAGATTTTTTTGAACTAATAAAACCCTTTGATAAAGAAATGAAGACCGTTCAGCATCATTTGCTAAAAAGTGCTATTCCTTTATTCATGGCCTGTAATACGTATGAGTTAAAACGTTCTAGCCTAACGAACCAACGCCAATTGGACATTGCCCTCAAAAGCACAGTGCATTTGTGCCGGAAATCCATAGTGCTCTTGGGACAAACATTTGCAATGGCTTCCAGTGCCAGACAAAATAAAGTGTTGGATGTGCTTGGGCTCAGTGATTTGGGTCTGAAACCTTCATATTATCCAAATATGGATGACGGTTTTCTTTTTGGTTATGATTATTTGAAACGGTTGAAAACTTGGCTCCAGACAACTGGTGTCAAGCCAGTCTTGAAATCCAGGTCCTCCACTGCTGACAAGATGGATGATAAGGACACGCTATCTAAAGTAGAGAGAAAAGGTTAGTTGTCTGGAGATAATGACCCTATTGGTGTTGATGGCAAATACATTAATATGCATCTGAATATACCGACTAGAGTCTGCCAACATGCTCAGTGTACTTGCAGCATATATTGGTTGAGCTGCTTTCAAAATGTGAAAATTAAATTATAATGTGGTTTTATGGAACATCTTGTGTACTGGAAGTTTGTAGCAAATTAATTTTAGAAGACACTGTGCCTAAAGCATTTCATGTTTGTATCTTCTAGACTTAATGCTGGATTGGAGCTACATCTCCCTCTCCTGCACAAGCTGAATAGAAAGCAAATAGGAAGACTTACACAACTGCTATTGTCAGTTTGTTGCATATTTCACAAATGTGACGTTTTTCTTTATCCACAGTGGTCCTTAAAAGTGATTTATGTTTGCCAGATTAGAGCACATCTGACATAAAATGGCAGGTCAGCCAAACTTGGGCCTCAATAATGATCGATTGGCATTTGTGTGTAGGTAGAAGTTTTGTGGCTACATGTTTACTGCTTATCTAAAGTTTACTTCTATCAAAGTCTGGACAAGCTCAACCGTGTCAGACTTATTGTTTGAATTTGGCCTGCTTCAAAGAGAAGATGTACATAATCTGTGTCTTGTCTTCTTTATTTCTAAAGTAAAAAAAGCTGCGGATCCAGGCGTTGTTGCAGCAATCGATAAGTTGTTTGAAAATACAATCAAAGCCGACAAAACTGAAGAACCAAAATCGCCATTCTGGTAAGCAAACCTGCATGCAATTGCTGGTATGTAATGTGTAATATAGAGCTAGAATTCTAAATACACACTTCATATCCATAAATAAGAATTCTGTTTTACCAAATTCAGAACTTAATTTTATTTTCATTGAGAAATGCCAGGAATTTTTTTTTATTGTAAGATTGAAAACATGGTATGCATTCAAAAGGTAACATACAATAAAACCTGTTATATTGATACCTCTTGTCCTGACATAAACATATTATCTTAAAACCTTTCTCAATTACACACACATATACCTCTATAAACACATACATGCATAATATATATATACATATATGTACACACATACATACATTTTCTTCTTGTTTCTTCCTTTTTTTAAAATAAAATATGTTCTCTCAAATCTTCTCCAAGATGACCTTTAATAGCGACTATTTACAAAAAGTAGATCAGAAAAGAGAACAGAAAAAGGACATGGAGAGGGAGCCAGTCCAAGAAAATTGACTCATATCTATTATCTACATCACCTGTCGACTCTCAGGTTCCAAATGTCCCAACACGACGCCCATCGTCTATATCTTTTATCGATTTCGGCCGATAAGGCTAAAATTGATTTTGCGCGTTAACTACTCCCACATATGAAGAGGTAACTTCCAATGCTTATCAATTATGCTGAAATTGGTAGGCCTAGCAATGCTTCCTCTGGCTTTTGAGGGATATTCATGTCCCACAATGTCTCTAATGTATTATAGGTTGCAGACCAAATGTGTTTAATTTTTGGACAGTCCCACAACATGTGTTTTAGAGTTCCTTTTGTGTTTCACCCTCTGAAAAAGTTTCCGTCTACTGTGTGATTCGCAAGTCTAAGCCTAGCTGGTGTAAGGCACCATCTCATGACGGTTTTATATGCATTTTCCTTCAGTGTGATATTTTTAAAGAGGCGTTTGCTGCATTTTTGATGATTTGTCCCCTTTGTCTATCATCCAAGGTCATATTGAATTCTGCTTCCCAAGATGATCTGTATGACCGTGTGTTTGTTGGGAGTGACCTTATTAATTAAAAAGTTGTAGAGTGTTGTGATATTTTTCCTACCTTTTGGATTGTGCAAGCAACATTGTTCAAAGGGCGGTTTCCTAGCTGACTTGTTGTCTTTTGTAATTTGACCTATCCTGGTATTAATTGCCATCAAGTTAAGCCATTCTTTATGTGTCAATAGATGTTGTGTCCTAAAGTCCACCAGGGACCAACTTGGATAATCCAGCAGTATATCTGCAGTAATTGTAATTTTATTCCTAACCCACGATGCTAGTTGGGAATTTTTATTGACTGTCTCTATGGGGTAACCATAATGGTGCTAGCCATGAGCCATCCTCTAGCAATCTAGTTTTTTTGTTAATCTGTTTCCACAGTCTGATGGATTGATTTATACACAATGGTAGTGATTTCAGCTTAATAGATTGATGTACACTGAGACATAATATATGATTATGTATGATGTTTTGTTCCTGAAGTGCTTGGCGTTCTATTTCAACCCACACTGGTGGGGAGTCCTTTATGAACCATTTGGTCATTTGGGATAATCTTACTGTCTGATAGTATCTCAGTAAGTCGGGTACGGCTAAACATCCTCTCGTCTTTGGTGCTTTCATGGTAGCTTAATTTATCCTGGGCTTCTTGTTTCCCCAGATAAAGCTGGAGATTGACTTTTGTAAGGCAGCTATGTCTTTTAATTTAATTGCTGTTGGAATAGTTCGAAAAAGATATAACAATTTAGAAAGCGTATTCATCTTACCAAACCACAATATTTTGAGAGTAGACCAAGTATGGAGTTCCTTGTAAATTTCCTTAAAAATATTGTGGTAGTTGGCATCATAGAGGTTCTGGGGATGTTGATACCCAAGTATTTGATCTGATCCTGGGACCATTTGAAAGAAAAAAAAAAATTGCGATAACAGATTTTCAAGCTGTTTGGGTATAGAAATATTAAGTGCCTCACTTTTACCAGTATTCACCTTAAATCCCGATATTTGTCCAAATTTAGTCAATATCTGAAACGGATTGGGAAGACTAATTAACGGGTCTGTGATAGTAAGATGTCATCTGCAAAGAGGCTCAATTTGTATTCCTTACCCCCCAATTTAATTCCGTTAACGTCTGATGATTCTCTTGATGCTATCGCCAAAGGCTCAAGACAAAGAGCGAAAAGTAAAGGGGGTAGTTGGCATCCCTGTCTAGTACCTCTAGCTATATTGATTTGACTGCGATCTAAAACCCTGTTATGAGACATATGCTGTTGGGGTTGAGTACAATGTCATGACGCTAGCAAGAAATAATTTGCTTATGCCAAATCTAAGTAGTACCTCTCTCATGTAGACCCAATCAATTCTATTGAATGCTTTTTCGACATCTAAAGATAATAACATGAGGGGTAACTTTTTATCGGAGGCTATGTCCATCAGATTCAAGATTTTCCTTGTATTGTCAGGTGCCTCTCTACCTGTTATAAAGCCTACCTGATCTGGATGGATCACAGGCGGCAACAAGCTTGCAAGTCTATTTGCTAGAATTTTGGAGTACAGTTTGATGTCATTATTGATTAAAGAAATCAGTCTATAACTATTGCACTTCATAGGGTCTTTATTTTCCTTATGCAACACAATGATCTTTGCCTCTAGGAACTCTCTCTCTTCATGATCTTCCCTGAGAGAAAATCATTGAATAGAAGTTGAAGATGGGGTAGCATTACTATGTAATGCTTGTAGTAGTAATTTGTGAAGTTATCTGGACCAGGGGCTTTGTGGGACTTAGTATCCCTAATTTCCTCTTTTACAATTGGAGCTGACAGTGATTCTATGTCTGCTGGTTCAAACTGAGGGACTTCAATAGACGTTAGGAAGTCACTAATATGGGTCTTTTTACTCTGCTTCCCTGAATGGGCAGGAGATGAGTATAATTCATAGTCAAATTGTTGGAAGGTCTTTGCAATTTGGTCTGTCTGATGTACGATATCATTATCTTTAGTTAATAGTTTAGCGATAAATGAGTTTGCCCTCTTTTGTTGTAATCTCCTTGCTAGCATTGTGTCTGGCTTATTGGAATGCCTAAAGAATTTGTATCCCATTGAAAGTCATGTTTGCAGCATAGAATCTTCTTGTTCAACCTATCTATCTGGCTTTGACCTGATTTCTTTGCCGCTTCTCCTAGTTTGAAACAGACCCCTCTTATTACTGCCTTATGCTCTGCCCAGAGTCCCATCCGATCTACCTCACCACCGCTATTCAGTGAAAAGTATTGCACGAGGGCTTGATTGTTTTTTTCTTTAACTACTGGGCCATTTAGAAGGGCCGGATTTAATGACCATGAGTAGGATTGACCCTTTGGTGGAAGGTCACATAGTGATATACTTACTAAATCATGATCAGACCACGAAATAAAAGGAATTGACGCATCAATTAGGTTGGAGGCCATTTGTTGCTGTAGAAGTATATTCCGTATTGGTCCGAATATAAGTTAAGGGTGCGGCTTATATTCGCGACCGTAAAAAAATCATTGCCCATTTGCGAACTTTGATTGTAACGCGTGCGGCTTCTATTCACGAATGCAAAGTGACTGCCGATTTGCGCTATTGCGAGTTAAGGGTGCGCAATTGCGAGTTAAGGGTTCCGATTTTAGTGCTTTAGACTGCAATATTGAATAGCGATTTACGATTTTAGTGATTCTAACGTCCTGTAAAGCCTGTAACATGCAAAAAAAGCCTGTTTCTTGCAATGGCTGATCACTTTGAGAGTCTTTTTCTCTCCAATTTTACGTGTGCGGCTTATATGTGAGTACTATCTTTTTTCAATTTTTTCCCCTTGAACTTTACGGGTGCGGCTTATATTCGGACCAATACGGTAGTCAATGCGAGAGTGTGATTTATGTCTGGCCGAATAGAAGGTATAATCCCTCCCCTTAGGATGCATACACCTCCATGTATTGAATAGACAATTATTTTTTAGCAACGTTTTAAAAGTTTTTGTGGCCGTGTAACTACATTTATGTCACCCCCTATAATCCATATAGATTGCTGCCAATGAGAGACTAAACTTGAGATTCTGCAAAAGAAAATGGATTGATCCACATTTGGTGCGTATACATTGAGCAATGACACTGGCCTATCATTAATGGTTCCTTGTACAGCTAAATATCTACCGTCTTAATCTTTTTGAGTAGAAGTGTGTTTAGCCTACTGTGTATCAGAATCGAGACACCTGGAACGTTTGCGTATATTCCCCCCCCCCCCCAATATTTGGTTATGAAATGTTTTTTTAAATGAGTCTCTTGTAACATTATAATGTCTGCTTCTATACGAAGGTATTCTTTTATTGCTACCCCTCTCTTAACCGGCTCATTTAATCCTTGGGGGTTGTGTGAAATTATTTTAATGTCCATGACTTACCCCACTCTAGGAAAGGAACGTCAGAAGGAAGATTGATACCAGTTTTCTAGACCTTTTTTTTTGTTATTGAATCAAAAGAGTCACCTATATGAGATATATTGGGCGTGGATTTGGAACCTGAGAGTCAAGGGCTGTAAGTTGAAGGAAGCAAAAGATAAGAAAAGGGAGAGGGAACCAAACAAAAACAAAATATTAGATTGAAGAAAAAAAAAGTGCTCTATGTATTCTGTCCAATTTAAAGTCCTCTGTGCTCATATCCGGTAAGAGGAGCTCACAAAGTTCTGCGATAGATCTCGCACTGATTCAGGGAGATTTCTGATGCGAATATTTAATCTCCTAGATCGGTTTTCCAAGTCTTCCTAAACAGACTGCTGATGTGTTTGTTCCTCTTTCAATAGAGCCACTTCTTCCTCCAACCTCTTGTGTGCCTGGGGTAAGTCATTGTAGTTATCTTCCAGCACTGCCGTTTTGGCATCTACCGCTTTTATTTCCTTAGTTCCGATGCCACTTTATGGATTTCCTTTGTAATCGCAGATCGAAAGGAAGATATCAAATCTTTCAAATCTTGTATATCCGCCTAGGTACTGGGTGTGGAAGGCTCCATTGGGGTTTAGATGCTTGTTGAGAGGCTTGTGAAGTGTGTCTTGGCTTACAGTAAACGTGTATGTCCTTCGTGTTGCGCCTTGTGGAGACACCTGCCATCTCCTCCTTTTTGTCCTAGATATAGAATTTCAATTTTACTTTATTGTTTTGTAATTTTGAGTATATCCGTGCCCCCACCCAGGAAGGTGTTGGCGGGTTTTACATATTAGTAGTCGTTGAGCATTTACCCAAGAATAGCCATGGATATGTACCAAGTCGCGTATCTATGGGAGTGTATGTCCAGGCAAAAATGCTTTTATTCTTTTTTGCTCCCAGTGAGCCGTGCTTGTTGCTGCAGATGTTCCTGTGAGAATACTGCTTGCGTTTATTTCTTCCTGACCCCTGCAACGGATTTATATGTCCACAAGATGGAGCTAGTTATACATATGCTTTTGGGTGTACCACTTTGGCCACAAGGTGGCAGTGTGTAGTTACTTTCAGCGCTCAACTGAACAGTATAGTTAATATTTTATTATTCTTACTGCTGGAAGACCTATGGTCAGCTGTTTAAGGCTGAATATAGTTCGGTTTTTATTGGGAATGAACAGAGGAAATGGTGCCCCCTTTTTAATTTGAAAAATAACAATTATAGCTTTTTGTTTTTATTGTCAGGTAGCTGCATGCAACTGGCAGTCACTTAAAATAAATAACACTGGGCATATAGTGGTCTCCCCAGTTTGGGGTTATAGTTGGGGCCTTCCAGTTACTAACTGTGGCAATTCAAGTCTCTGGGGATTATCTCCTTCAAGTGTATTTATGATGTTGTGTGGCTGTGTTATTTGGACCCTTTACATACAGGTTAAGCATTTAGGTCCTTCCTGCTCCTCCCTATGTATAATCCAAGATGGCTGCCCCATTTACATGGGCTTTCTTGCCCCTAGTGGCTTTTTATTGCTGCAGGCCAGCTGGTCTTATTGGCATTGCCCACTAGGTCAGCCACCCCTATTTAGCTTACCAGGCTTCTTCTTCCTCCTCTGTCCCCATGAGAGGGTACCTGCGTGTAGCTGCAGGCCTCCGGTGGAGAGTCAAGATGGTGGACGCTCCTCTGCAGGCTTCTCCGCCTCACTATCCTCCTCTGCAGGCGCGATGGAACGCACTCCACGGGCACTCCACTCACCTCCCACCTCCACCTGGTTCCACTCCAAGCCCTCTCCCTCAGAAGATGTCGCGCGTCTGCTGCTCGTCAGGGCTTTCACTGGGGAGGTGACGGGTCAGTGGCCTCTTCCTCCGCTGTGTGGCAGGAATGTCCGTCAGAGGGTCCCTAGGGGGTCAGGATCTCATCCTATGCTTCCTCCAAGTATGTAGCGGGGTTCCTGCTCCTCTGTGCCGGATTTTGGGGTCAAAATCCTTTTATTTCCTCTGAGCTTGTGGTAAACACGTCTGTACTCTTCAGACGCAAGCTCCACCCCCCATGCCAGGAATTTTTTAAAGATAGTCCCGCTTCCCTATCCCCCATCCCATTTTTTTTTTCTTCCTGCCTTGTGAATTTATGCATGACTCTGTCAAACTTTCTATGGTTTGAAAAACCACAGTAGAACTGCTATACAGTGCATATAAAATGTAATAATTTAAAAGCAGATAAAAAAAACGAAGTGTGTTTTGCAATAGCCCTGGACTGTTGAATGCAACTTTTTCATTGTAGGAGCTGCAACATTATTGTATATGTCGGTAATACAGTCAAGGATGTATCTATTTAATTACCGTAATTTTTTTTCTAAAATAACTTGTACCCATTATTAAGTGTAGATCTTTGAATAAACATACATTTTGATACTAGAAGTGATACTTTTTGGCTCCATTTCAAGAGGTAGGTAGACTGTTTTGTTTTTATCAACTTGTGGGGCTCTTTCTGGGCAGTTTATACTTTTATCTATAAGAATTCCCCTAACAATATAACCTTCTTTTTTTTTTTTACTTTAGGTTCTTGTTTGATGTGGAAAGCAATGAGTATAAATATTATCGCCAGAAGTTAGCCGATTATCAGAAATCGACTGGACATACTTGTGAGGGATCCACTCAGATAAGAAAACCCAAGTTCTCCCCTGAAGCATCTAGTGAGACTGTGAGGGCCATGATATATGCAAGAAAAGCCCTGGGCGTGAAGCGAAGGATTTTCAGGAGTCTTGCATATTCAAGGAAGGCAAAGAGGAGGCGTTCTGGAACTCAGCCTCCAGTAGTGGCTAATGTAAAGCCAAAAGAAGAGCTGCCCATTTCAGGGACTGGCACAGTCAAAGATGAGAAGAGTGCAGACCCACCTTCCACAGCCACAAATTCAGAACCACAGACCTCTACAACTTTGTATTCTCCTAAACCATCAGCAAGTGTGAAGTGTGAGCCATCTTTAGATCCAGAGTATTCAGATGGTAGGTGTATAGTGTTCTAGGGTTTATAAATGTGTGATTTCAAGGTTTCTGAAAGCTTTTGTTACATCACAAAAATCAAATGATCATTTTACTTTTATTCATGGTTTGCAACTGAGGGTACCACTGCCAAGTTCATCTTTTATATTCTACAAAAATCAATTTGTTAGTGGAGTATAATAGCTGCTTTATATTTTTTTAATATATATATTTATAGTACATTTGTGTTCACATTTGAATGTCTAAAACAAGTTACAAAACTTCCTTCCTGCTCAGAAATCCGAGAACCTTGGCATGGACATGCAACTATATATATATATATATATATATATATATATATATATATATATATATATATATATATATATATATATATATATATATATATATACCATTTTATGGGTTTATCACGCATTTAAATTCTCATCTAAAAATACATTCATAAGAATTACCCTACTATAAGAATTTAACAATACACGCCTTGAAAATGTTTTTCATTGTGGTGTTAGTATGGAATATTTGTAATGGTATATACTTGTCCATCACAAGATCATATTTATTTTTTTTTACTTCTAGCGAAAGGTATTCTGATAGGCTTGACACAAATGCCAAACATTAACTTTGATAAAAATGAAAAAGTCGACACACTGTACATACTGAACGTGCTTAAATAGTTTTTGTGTTTTCGTTAATGTCTAAACATATATTCAGGGGTAAGGTGGGTTTAAGCCAAAGATCATCTAAATGATCCAGCATATTGAGTTTTATATGATCTGTGGGTGTAGTTGCTACAAAAGGGAGAGATAGCATATTATACTCAAGAAAAAGCTACTCCCTTTTCAAATGAATATGTCTTTCTCTAGAACTGATTCTGCTGGTGTCCTTTAAAGGGGGAATCATTTTCTCCAGTATCTTTCAGTTGGAAACTTAACAATTAAGAATATATGTGAGAGAAGTAGACATATGCTTCTACTATGCGAAAACAGATAGATTGTTTGATTGAGATATACAGTGTTACAATATTTATCCCAAACACAGGACCCTCCATTCTTTTGCAATGTGTTATACATGTTTTTGTCCTGTATAGCGCTACAGAATATGTTGGCGCGTTAAAAATAAAGGACTATGGTTAAAATATCTGAACATTATTAAATGTTTTCTATTTTATTTCTATAGTTGACGCCGAGACTAAGGATACAGCTGTAAAGTTGGCAGAGTTTGTTGCTCAGATGGGTCCAGAAATTGAGCAGTTTAGCATGGAAAACAGTTCAAACAATCCAGACTTCTGGTGAGAATATGTGGGAATTTAGCTTTGGTTTTACTGCTCATGATGAGAAACATTAAAGGATCACTAATCGTTATAATGTAATTTTTAAACAATATTTTAGAAGATAAAAGTAATATGGCATTTAATGTGTTTTGTTTTTTTAGTTTTGTTTTTTCATTAATGAAATTATATTTATATATAATTTGTAGTAATTGCTAGTTTGTCGGTCACGCTATGTTAAATGTTACGGGCTTGCACATGCCGAAGGCCCTCATTGCGAGGTCCATAAAGTGGTGGGGGTGGGATAGGCTCCAAACAGCTTCCAAGTTACAGACTTCAAAAAAATGCCACCATTTTTTTTTTTCAAGCCTGTAACTCTCAAGCCGTTGGGAAGCCGCCAAAAGACACCAATTGAATAGAAAATTATCTAGCAACCTCAGGGGAAAGAGAGACTGGGGAGGGAGTGTGGGGGGAAAAAGACACTGGGGAGGGAGTGTTAGGGGAAAAAGACACTGGGGAAGGAGTGTGGGGGGAAAAAGACACTGGGGTGGGAGTGTGGGGGGGAAAAGACACTGGGGTGGGAGTGTGGGGGGGAAAAGACACTGGGGTGGGAGTGTGGGGGGAAAAAGACACTGTGGTGGGAGTGTGGCGGGAAAAAGACACTGGGGTGGGAGTGTGGGGGGAAAAAGACACTGGGGTGGGAGTGTGGGGGGAACAAGACACTGGGGTAGGAGTGTGGGGTGAAAAAGACACTGGGGTGGGAGTGTGGGGGGAAAAAGACACTGGGGTAGGAGTGTGGGGGGAAAAAGACACTGGGGTGGGAGAGTGGCGGGGAGACACTAGGGAGGGAGAGTGGCGGGGAGACAGACACTAGGGAGGGAGAGTGGCGGGGAGACAGACACTAGGGAGGGAGAGTGGGGGGAAAGAGACACTAGGGAGGGAGAGTGGGGGGAAAGAGACACTAGGGAGGGAGAGTGGGGGGAAAGAGACACTAGGGAGGGAGAGTGGGGGGAAAGAGACACTAGGGAGGGAGAGTGGGGGGAAAGAGACACTGGGGAGGGAGAGTGGGGGGAAAGAGACACTGGGGAGGTAGTGTGGGGGGAAAGAGACACTGGGGTGGGAGTGTGGGGGGAAAAAGACACTGGGGTGGGAGTGTGGGGGGAAAAAGACACTGGGGTGGGAGTGTGGGGGGAAAAAGACACTGGGGTGGGAGTGTGGGGGGAAAAAGACACTGGGGTGGGAGTGTGGGGGGAAAAAGACACTGGGGTGGGAGTGTGGGGGGAAAAAGACACTGGGGTGGGAGTGTGGGGGGAAGAGATACTAGGGAGGGAGAGTGGGGGGGGAGAGACACTAGGGAGGGAGAGTGGGGGGGAAGAGACACTAGGAAGGGAGAGTGGGGGGGGGAGAGACACTAGGAAGGGAGAGTGGGGGGGGAGAGACACTAGGGAGGGAGAGTGGGGGGGGGGAAGAGACACTAGGGAGGGAGAGTGGGGGGGGAAGAGACACTAGGGAGGGAGAGTGGGGGGGGAGAGACACTAGGGAGGGAGAGTGGGGGGGAAGAGACACTAGGGAGGGAGAGTGGGGGGGGGAAGAGACACTAGGGAGGGAGAGTGGGGGGGGGAGAGACACTAGGGAGGGAGAGTGGGGGGGGGGGGAGAGACACTAGGGAGGGAGAGTGGGGGGGGGAAGAGACACTAGGGAGGGAGAGTGGGGGGGGAGAGACACTAGGGAGGGAGAGGGGGGGGGAGAGACACTAGGGAGGGAGAGGGGGGGGGAGAGACACTAGGGAGGGAGAGTGGGGGGGGAGAGACACTAGGGAGGGAGAGTGGGGGGGGAGAGACACTAGGGAGGGAGAGTGGGGGGGGGGGAAGAGACACTAGGGAGGGAGAGGGGGGGGGGGAAGAGACACTAGGGAGGGAGAGTGGGGGGGGAGAGACACTAGGGAGGGAGAGTGGGGGAGGAAGAGACACTAGGGAGGGAGAGTGGGGGGGGGGAGAGACACTAGGGAGGGAGAGTGGGGGGGGGAAGAGACACTAGGGAGGGAGAGTGGGGGGGGGAAGAGACACTAGGGAGGGAGAGTGGGGGGGGGAGAGACACTAGGGAGGGAGAGTGGGGGGGGGGAGAGACACTAGGGAGGGAGAGTGGGGGGGGGGGAGAGACACTAGGGAGGGAGAGTGGGGGGGGAGAGACACTAGGGAGGGATCGTGGGGGAGGAAGAGACACTAGGGAGGGAGAGTGGGGGGGAGAGACACTAGGGAGGGAGAGTGGGGGGGGGGAGAGACACTAGGGAGGAGAGTGGGGGGGAAGAGACACTAGGGAGGGAGAGTGGGGGGGGGAGAGACACTAGGGAGGGAGAGTGGGGGGGGGAAGAGACACTAGGGAGGGAGAGTGGGGGGGGAGGGGGGGAAGAGACACTAGGGAGGGAGAGTGGGGGGGGGAAGAGACACTAGGGAGGGAGAGTGGGGGGGGAAGAGACACTAGGGAGGGAGAGTGGGGGGGGGGAAGAGACACTAGGGAGGGAGAGTGGGGGGGGAAGAGACACTAGGGAGGGAGAGTGGGGGGGGGGGAACAGACACTAGGGAGGGAGAGTGGGGGGGAAATGCGTGCCAAAGGCACTCTTTGTGAGGCCTGGAACAAGCGTCAATGCCCGCAAGTTAGAGGGGGGAGAGCCTTGCATTATGTGACAAACAGCATTGCGAGGCTTCAAATTTTTATGCCGTCATTTTTGCTGAGCAAGTCGCTAGTACATAAATATTGTCCCATCATTAATATCATCAGTTTCATGCAGTGTTGCAATGCCTTCTTTCTCTTAAGGTTTTTACATGAGAAGAACAGCCGAGCATACAGCTTCTATCAACGTAAAGTCCAAGAGTTCCAGCGTGCGGCAATGGAGACAGCTGAAGAGGAAGATATTGATGGTGAAGAGATGGACGACGACGAGGAGGAGGAGGAGGAGGATGATGATGACGATGACCAGATGGCAGCAGAATCTGATGCAACAGAGTCTACCTCTGGCGAACACGCTTTGAATTCCACATTTACCCAAATGCCCACTCCAACACAGCCTTCAATGCCTCGGAAGAGGGTTGCCAAGCTGAAGGTTGGCATGCTGGCACCTAAAAGAGTGCGTTTGGTAGAGGAGCCTTATGGTAAGAAGCATTCTTGTAATATCACATAGGTGCAGTAATGTGCAACGCTTTCTTTGTGACCTAGTTTTATGAATGAATATGTTTGTTTATGGTGCTACTATGTCATTTACTGTGAGACTACTAACCCTCTATCTTCAGTACAGTGGTCTATTTTATATTGAATAAAAAATGACTCATCATTTTATTTTCTTCTTTTTCTAGTACATGATCCAGTTCGTATAGAGTATGAGCGTCCTTGTGGCCGTGGAAGGAACAAGAGAAATGTGAGGAGAAGCAGGCCAGCTGTCACGTAATCAAAATGGCAGACTAAAAATACTGCAGACAGTTGAATACATATTTTTTCAGACAGAGAATATTTTAAGTATTCACTCACCTTAGACTTTTAACCATATTATAGTGTTGTAACCTGTAATTTAGATTTTAATTGGAATTTTAACATTTGATTTACACAGAATACTTATCAAAAGCCTCTACCAGCTATTAGCAGTTTTGCCCCTTCTTGACTTTGTCAGGTTGGATGAGTACCTTTTGCTAAACAGCAATTTTGAAGCCTCGACAAAAAGTCTCAACTGAATTGAGGACTGGGCACTTTAACTGAACCTTTCTAAGACTTTCAGCTTCTTCGCTTTAAGCCACTCGTGTTTACGGTCATTGCTCTTTAGGATGGTGACCCCCCCCCCCCCCCCCCCCCCCCCCCCCCCCCCCCCCCCCCCCCCACACACACACACACACCTATTTCTTGTCTCTTGCTAGCAGAAATGGAGTACCTCTAGAATAGCCCTCCATCTTGCCCTCAGTCCTAAATAATTTCCCTGTTGAGGAAAATCATCCTCGCAACTTGATGCTGTCACTACCAAGCTCGACTCTGATAATGGTTTTGTGTGTTCAAAACTGAACTTTTTGGCAGAGAACCTTTTCCTATGTTTACTATCCCCTTATGTGCCTCCCCCCCCTTAAATATTCTTAATGGAATTTAATAGGGGTCCCATCCCCCCAGGTACTTTCTTCTTACCATTGTCCCATGAAGCCCAGCTCTGTGGAGTGCACAGCTTCTAATTGGTCCATAGATGATTCTTCCCATCTCGGCTGCAGATCTCTCCTACTAATTTGATGTTACCATTCGCTTCTTCTTTGACTAATGCCCTACTTACCTTGTCATCTATTTTTGATGCAAGGCTTTCTTTAGACACAGTTACAGTTGTCTTTATGAAGGCAATGGGGAGGAGGTGAGTAATAGAACCTAGAGCTTAATTACGCAGGAAAAGGGCAAAGCTTGTTTTATCATTAGAAATAAACACGCCTATCAAGTTGTATGTGTGTAAGAGAGGGGTGTTTACATTTATAGACACCATTACTTGCATCTGTTGATGAAAGGTGCTTGCTTCTGAGCCTGTGAAATGGTGTCCATTTCAATAAGATCCAGTTACAGAAACATATAATAGATCCCTCCCCTCACTGCAAAAAGAAAACCCAAAACAGACAACAGACAGACTTCAAAAATTCTGATTTTTCTCTAAAAATGTTTTTGTGTACATGATTTACACAGCTGCTAAAGTTGGTATGTTACATATATCACAAACAATAAAGTGCCATTTTCTCCTACACCCCAGTGGTCATTTTAATGGTGCTCTGGGGCATATTCAGTGTTTATTTGTTTTTTTTATTTGTTTTGATAGCTCATTGGTGTTCTCTTCTACTGTTTTAATTTTTAGATGTGCTCTTACAATAACTTTGCATTCTAGACACGTGTATTGATTCTGAGATCATGTGACACTTGAGTGGAATGAAGTCTTCCTCTTTGGTGCAAAACACTAACTTAATAGATGTCAGTAATTGCAGAGCGTGTTTAGGTGTTTTTGCGCAAAAGAGATGTATAATTACATAATAAAGACTATCTTATATACTGTTCAACATTATATACTGTTTTTTTGTGAGGGTTAGTGACATAGGATACCAAATAAATCAAGTATTTTTCCAAGTTGTAACACTGCATAATGTGGACGTCTTATAATTTTGCAAAGCACTGTATCCTTAAGAATATTTATGCAATGCACTTCCTTTCATTTCTTTATATAATTTTTTAAAAATTTCCATCGTTAATGTTTTCTCCATTTTTATTTTTTTTCCTACTTTTTAAAGAAACCAGTAGATTTAGAATATGCCGACAAGAAGCTGACAAAACAGAATGTGGGTTTCCAGATGTTGAATAGAATGGGATGGAAAGAAGGACAAGGACTTGGACGCAGCGGGTCTGGGATTAAAAATCCTATCAAAGTGTATGTTTCCAGGAAGATTGTGTTTTGACTCTTATTGGTAATCTGCTTGGATTAGCAAGAAGGTTGTTTATTGCAGATCACAGAAATAATTTAATTATAGTTTTCATCCTTGTATGGTTTGGGCCTCCTGCCTGCTTTTCCTGTTTTCCTGTGGGTGGAAGCAGAAAACTGATTTTGTTTTTGGACATAAATAGTTTTCTACCAAAACCTCTAAGAGATTAATTCAGTAACTACCAGACAAAGTGGCCTCACTGAATTCAGTGGTTTTGGATCTAGGTATTCCCTTAATACTCTTTGGTAATGTAAGATCTCTCTCTATTTGTAGACACTTTTATACAATGCTATATTTAAAATCT
Organism: Discoglossus pictus; assembly: GCA_027410445.1. Taxonomy (NCBI): domain Eukaryota; kingdom Metazoa; phylum Chordata; class Amphibia; order Anura; family Alytidae; genus Discoglossus; species Discoglossus pictus. Next base: position 286,620,054 of record CM050163.1, read on the forward strand.
CTTCAAATTTATATATTTGTAGACCTACCTATTCAGCACTGTCTACACTGACAATGGATGCCGGTTTCATTCATTTTAAGGAGTAGAATCTTGTTATATAATTTTTTCCATGCACCGCCGAATCCCCTCTGCATAAAGTTTTAAGTGACAGCTAATGCAGTGTGTGTGGTGATACCTTTGTTACTGGACAAACCAGTTCATTGAAAAGTCAAGGTTTTGAGAGTAGCACCTCTTTTTCAAGTCAGAAGCAATACTGCATACAGAGCAGAGATTCAAAGTGATAGACCTCATGAATAATGTTTTGGTCGGTCAAGTGTGCATGTGTCTACACCAGTTTTTAGGTAAATAAAACCCAGAGTGATTAGGACTGTAAATATCCACACATATTAAGGAGTAGAAAAAAATAACAATATGTGACCAGATGTTTTGGTAATATGATAGAAATCCCAAGTCTGTCTGTCTGTATAAACTTTCAACTTGTTTTGCATCACGAACACCCTATTACATCTTGCAAATCTTACTTTACTCATTAGTGTATCTTTATAAGATCAACTTCTTTATATGCTTCTGCCTATTAACTCCATTTTATTGAAATTCAGAATGTTTTGTAGATAGCTCCTGCATCACATATAATAGTTGTCAAACTGCGATTCGTCGTCACGCTTGCGACAAATGGCAGTTTGACAACTACGATTCACTCAACTCCCGTGGAGGGAGAGGAGGGGGGTAAGGACACACATGGGAGGGAGAGGAGGGGGGAAAGGACACACAAGGGAGGGAGAGGAGGGGGGAAAGGACACACGAGGGAGGGAGAGGAGGGGGGAAAGGACACACGAGGGAGGGAGAGGAGGGGGGGAAAGGACACACGAGGGAGGGAGATGGGGTGGAAGGACACACGAGGGGGGGGAAAGGACACACGAGGGAGGGAGGGGAGGGGGGGAAAGGACACACGAGGGAGGGAGAGGAGGGGGGAAAGGACACACGAGGGAGGGAGAGGAGGGGGAAAGGACACACGAGGGAGGGAGAGGAGGGGGGAAAGGACACACGAGGGAGGGAGAGGAGGGGGGAAAGGACACACGAGGGAGGGAGAGGAGGGGGGAAAGGACACACGAGGGAGGGAGAGGAGGGGGGAAATGAGACACAAGGGAGGATATAGAGGGGGAGAGGCTCCCATTGTGTGGCAAACAGCATTGCCAGGCTTCAAATTTTATTCCTGTCATATTTGACTGGCAAGTCACTAGTTTTTAAATATTTAAAACCATTGCAGTTTCTCAACTAGGAACCCACAACCTACCCAGTATATTGCATTCCATCTGCAAGCCAAAGCTTCCATATATATTTGTCACCCCTGTGGCTGTGCTATTCGATGTGTTTTTTATTTTGGGATATGTTAATACTTGCGGCCACTCTGGACACACATGTAAAACGAATAACTGTGAATACATAAGTATTTTGACAAAACACATTGGCCCTCATTCAATTGCAATTTGGCCAATTGAATAGGGCCCTAAATAAGCACATAACATATATTTTTTAAAGAAGTTTTTAGTTAGTAAGCGTCTATCCAAAAGCAATGTTTTCACTAACTAAAAACTTCTTTAAAAAAAATATGCTATGTGCTTATTTAGGGTCCTATTCAATTGGCCAAATCGCAATTGAATGAGGGCCATTGTCCTCAGTTGAATATGTATTGATAGATACAAACAGCTGAAGTGATGGCTGAACGATAAACTGTTTTTAAAATCTCTTCTATATGTTCACAGTGTCTCAGTCTCTGCTGGAGAAGGTTTAGGTATGGAAGAACGTGAGGCTGCAGAGTCCCCCGGAGACAACTTTGATGCTTTCCGTCAAAGAATGATACAGATGTACCGGCAAAAAGTCACAAAATAAGTATGCATGTTTTTATCTAAACATACCTTGTTCCTTTTTATTTGCATTTCGTAAACTAGGAAACCAGCTGCTAAATTATCATATGGATGTTCAAGAGAATGATCGGCTGCCCCATGTGGAGTATTTAAAAAAAAAAAAAAGTTTGGAAATGCCTCGTTTTGTTAAAGGAGCTGTGGTGTTTATTTGGTGTCCTAGGTGTAATTTTTCCTAGTTATAATTAATTTTATAGCAACTAGATTACACTAGCTCCAAATGACCACTTTGGTCAAGTAGAGTATCTACTCATTAAAGAGGTTGCAATGTTCTTTTAGCTAAAAGGACAAAGTATCTCTTCCCCGGATACATATAGGTGATATTAAAACACAAGCCAGACTCGCATTCTTCCGATCTTTATAGCATAAACATAATTATGCTGAGCATTGCATCTCCAATTTTTTCCTGGTTTATACTTATGAATAGAAACTCACTCTTCCTTGTGGGTTGGAGAACAATTTGCAATGTTTGGAGGCTTGCAAATCTTCTCTCTATTTTGATACTTTATTTAAGGGTGGCGAGAGATCCTTGTAGGATAAAATGTAATTTAATTTTCTTTATTTTTTGTTTTCCGTGAAATAAAATGATGGAACGGTTTACTAAAACAGTGTACATTTATATTAGTTTAATGCTAGTTTCTTAATGTTGTAGAGAATCTGAACCAAATCACACTGAATGTGTTTGAGCGGCAATATTTTGTTGCCAGTATTTTTTATTTTTTCCCATTGGTGTCGCTTGCTGGCGGTGAGCATGGGGTATTATTGAACTACATTTACCCTACTTTGAGATGTATATTAATGGGGTACCGTTGTAGACTATAGATAGCCGTGCACTGGCCTGCATTGTGGAATATGCACTTGCCCTTTTATAGCAAGAAAGGCCATTGCTGGTTTGAAAGTCTCCTTACTAAATGTACAACCTTTTTACTTCTGCTCAATAAAGTTTTTACTTCCTTTCTCTTTCAGTTTTGCAAGATCTCAGAAGACTGCAACAATCTTCAAAACATTTACTTTTCTTTTTAAATGTTATAGGTTTGAATTTACAAAATATTTAGGTTTGTTTGCAATCTCTTTTATTTGAAGAAATCCATGTTATGAACATTGTTGTTGTCAGTATAGAAACTGAAATAAACTGTTTTGTCTTACCCTGTTTGACAGTGTAGTGGGTTTTTTTTTTGGGGGGGGGGGGGGGCATGTTTTTAAACATTACTTTTTTTTACATGAAAAGTTAGTGATATGTTGGTAAAAATATCCATTAAAGTGTTGCAGAAAAAGCTGTAGTGAAAACTGCACCTTCATCAACATTTGGAGTTTAGACTCACTGTGTGAAGATTTCCATTAATTTCAATGCACAGCTGGCCGTATACACAAGTTAGGCTTTTCGTGTAATACTTGTTCCAACACCTAAGGACGTATTTTCTTGGAGAAAATCCCAAACTTCCTCAGTACCCTCCCAGTCAGTGTATCGCCCTATTAAAAATATTCTATATGACAAAAGTGGTCCCCATGAGCATCAGCGTCAGCAAGCCAGTCCTCACAATACAAAAGGTTGAAAATCGCTGCTCTAGATGAGTTGTTTCCAAGAGCTGGTCTTCCAGAACAAAGAGATGAGACTGGCACTACCATTAGTCCTAGAAAGGCTACTGAAGGATTTGTCAGCAGTTAAAATGTGCACTATGAAAATCATTGCAAAGTTAGATGAGTTTAGCATCACCCTGGATCTCAAAGGTGGTCCAGGTTGAGATCCTCTGGTATAGATGGTTTGATACCATATGTTTTTCTTATTGGATGAAATTGCTTTGAATTTATACCTTTTCTAGGAATGTGCCACTCGGCCAATGAACAGTATAGAACGGTATGGACTTTACAGAATAATAATGCACTTGGGATGATCAGTGTAGAGTCGTGCTACAGTTGGCTTCAAACTGCAATACTGTTGGAGTCCAGAGGTGTACAGGATAAAGTTATGGACAAAAGTTAAACCATCAGAATTATCAGGAACTGGTGCAGGATCCTAATGCCTTCAAGAAATTTGCAAATAGGAATTGAATCCGTTTATATGTGCACATGTTTCTGACTAACAAAGACCCCAGGATGGTAAGAGCACAATTACAGTCTATAGTTTATTTGGGCAATCCATCCCACCCCATGAAAATAACCAGATAAAAGCATGTATTGTTTTGCTTCTAGGCAATTCAAAAATAGCTGCAATAACAAACATATCCACACATATACCTGTTGTAATTTTGTATTTTATTAGTGTAGACTGGATGCATGCACTTATGCAGCTCATGAAGACAGACTCTGTATTACTGGCTGTGCATTTTCAAATACTAGCCAACATGCTGAGACGTGGTCACTGATTGGCTAATAGGAGACACTGCACAGCTGCAACACTTGGCAGCTATAAATGTTCACACTTTCCACAATTAATAAAAAAAATACTTTCCACAACTAAGCAAACAACTGGGGAGCTATGAAACAACTAATAGCATACACTGTATATAATGAATAACTTGGGATCAAGATATGTCCAGAGCTTCAACTGAGAGAATAGAGGAGTGCCCATAAAACTGAGGAAATAGGTTTATTTATTTATTCATCTGGGAATTTTATTATATGATAAACTAGTAACCAGATTGGAATAACTTCTCAGATATACTTTAACTTGTATCCGTCCAAAACTATGTTTATTCAGATATGAATATCCCAAGATAAAAATGTTATCATATCCACAATTGATTATTTTTATGAGCATACGCCGTAGAGACTTAAAAAAAAATAAACATCTCGCAACACAAAAATTATATACTCACATAGCTGATGAAATGGAGATTTTTTTCTGAGAAATCAATTAAAATGTTGTTTATTTTAGCAGTAAAATAAAACACTGGTCTTAAAAATGTATTGCAGAAAAGAACATGAGAACCACGCATCTGCTTGGAACATAGATACCATGTACAATGCCTTGCAAAAGTATTCACCCCCCTTGACTTGTTACCTATTTTGTTACATTACAGCCTTAAGTTTAATGTTTTGTTAATCTGAATTTTATGTGATGGATCAGAACACTATAGTCTAAGTTGGTGAAGTGAAATGAGAAAAATATATACATAAAACTATTTTTTAGAAATGGAAAACAGAAAATTGTCATGTGCGTATGTATTCACCCCCTTTGTTACGAAGACCATAAAAAGCTCTGGTGCAACCAATTACCTTCAGTCACATGAGTCACATAATTAGTGAAATGATGTCCACCTGTGCGCAATCTATGTGTCACATGAGCTGTCATTACTTATACACACCTTTTTTGAAAGGCCGTAGGGGCTGCAACACCTAAGCAAGAGGCACCACTAACCAAACACTGCCATGAAGACCAAGGAACTCTCCAAACAACTAAGGGACCATGTTGTTGAGAAGTTCAAGTCAGGGTTAGGTTATAAAAAAAAATATCCAAATCTTTGATGATCCTTAGGAGCACCATCAAATCTATCATAACCAAAGGGAAAGAACATGGCACAACAGCAAACCTGGCTGCCCACTAAAACTAATGGACCGTGCATTAATCGGAGAGGCAGCACAGAGACCTAAGGTAACCCTGGAGGAGCTGCAGAGACTGGAGTATATGTACATAGGACGACAATAAGCTGTATGTTCCATAAAGTTGAGCTTTATGGCAGCGTGGCCATTACTTTCAGTAAAAAACAAAATGGCACATTTTGAGTTTGCAAAAAGGCATGTGGGAGACTCCCAAAATGTATGGAGGAAGGTGCTCTGGTCTGATGACCATCAAAGAAAACTGTCTGGCGCAAACCCATCACATCACCCAAAGAACACCATCCCCACATTGAAACGTGGTGGCAGCATCTTGCTGTTGGGATGTTTTTCAGCAGCTGGGACTGGAAAACTGGTCAGAGTTGAGGGAAAGATGGATGGTGCTAAATACAGGGATATTCTTGAGAAAACCCTGTACCACTCTGCGTGATTTGAGGCTAGGACGGAGGTTCACCTTCCAGCAGGACAATGACCCCAAACACACTGCTAAAGCAACACTTGAGTGGTTTAAGGGGAAACATGTAAATGTGTTGGAATGGCCTAGTCAAAGCCCAGACCTCAATCCAATAGAAAATCTGTGGTAAGACTTAGATTGCTGTTCACAAGGGCAAACCATCCAACTTGAAGGAGATGGAGCAGTTTTGCAAGGAGGAAAGGGGAAAAATCCCAGTGGTAAGATGTGGCAAGCTCATAGAGACTTATCCAAAGTGACTTGGAGCTGTGATTGCCGCAAAAGGTGGCTCTACAAGGTATTGACTTTAGGGGAGTGAATAGTTTTGCACATTGACTTTTTCTGTTATTTGGTCCTATTTGTTGTTTGCTTCACAACAACAAAAAAAAACATCTTTAAAGTTGTGGGCATGTTCTGTAAATTAAATGATACAAATCCTCAAACAATCTATGTTAATTCCAGGTTGTGAGGGAACAAAACACAAAAAAGCCAAGGGGGGTGAATACTTTTGCAAGGCACTGTATATATACATCCAACAGTGCTGTTAAACACAATCTGACAGGTTTTAATTTTTTTATAGCGATTTTTAAGTCCTCACTGTAGTGTTATAATAACTGTAAATATATTGATAAGCTCTGAAATGTTTCTAACACTGTACATTTAATGTATGCTATACTTTTTATATTGGTTTTGACATCCGTCTCACTCTGAAACTCCACTCCATCATCACAGGGTCAGAGTCGCTGTGCCTGAATATGTTGTGGGGTTTTCAAACACTTACTTTTATTTGCAATAAAGTTATGATTTTCTGCTCTTTTAGTAATGTGGAAGTGGGTATGGGCTTCCAAAGTATTATGTGAGCCACAGTATATTCAGTCACAGCTGTTCCATCTATAATGATATAATAGGGGTGGTAGCCCCTTCAAAAGGAAGAATCAATATAAAACTTGTATTATACAACAAATGTAGCATTTTAGCAATTTCACAGCATTTTATTAAACTCCTCATTAGTCCTTTAAAAGCCTGCATATTTTTCACGGCCCAGTTTCATCTCATACACTTTCATAAGCTCCATTTGTGGAAGTGGAAACACTAAGCAACAGAAGGGCCAACAGCTTGGTATCAACATGCACTGTTTGGCTGGGCATTAGGGCTTGTCATTTATGAGGAGGTGGAGGGAACCACTGGATCATTGCATCGTAAATGTTTTTGTCCTCCCGGATAAAAGTTGCTAGTCTACCTGTATCTCAGAAATAAAATGCAAGGTGTACTTCCCAAAAAAAACTAGTCTTTTAAATAATATCTTCTTTTACACAAGTACATATCATTTTATGCAAGATCAGTCTTGTGCAGTGTCTTAAACATCCCTTTTTAAGCTAGTGGGAGGAGAGATAGGTGGCATCGCTGACGAATTATGCTGGAGACCCGCAGGCTTGGCTAATTGGAGAGTGGGTGAAAGAGCCTAAGGGCAGCAGTCAGGACCGTATCACTATCTAGTAAGACCAGGGCAATACATAGCTAGGGTCATGTGATGTATGTAAGCAGAAATGAGAGAGGGTAAATTGAGGTACTCTGCCACCAGTGGGTGGTAAGGAAATGTAACCATCCAACGTGGGCGGTAGGTATTAAAAGGTGGACAACTCCCAAGATAGTTGATATGTGCATATAAGCTCCCAAAAACTAAATTAACTAATTACCTGCAAAAGAAATCAAAATTTGGTGGGGATAAAAGAGGACAAGGCTACAGCTCAGCAGAGTCCGAATTTCCTTTGCTGGTTTTTGAGATGATAATCTTGACAGGGGAGCGATGAGCATGACAGTCCTTTAAATTCTAGCACTGTTTGAGGCAGCTGAAGCTGAGACCAAAGAAAGGTAGCACTAAACATTTTCCAGTCTGCTGATTAGGCCTGTCCTTCCACTGCTGTTGGATCAAAATCTCTATGACATATTAAAGCAGAGTTCAGTATCTGTTTCAACCAAATATGCCTCTCTGGTTTTTAATTCCTCTCTTTGGCTTCTTGGTCATCTGCTGGTCGATATAGAGGATTTGCTGCACTACAAGCGTGCGGCACAGCTGTGTCTCATCCCTACACTGTTGAGAAAAGATGACAAGCCTATTCTCAAATGCACGCCTGATATGGTTTTGGCTTGTAGGCCCTGAACTAAAGTTCGTTAGTAGGATCTGTTGCCATAGCAGCTTAGTTGGATCTCCCTGGGACAGTCCACATCCTACTGCCTTTCAAGATCCCAGGGAGGACCACAGACCTGATCTAGTAGTTTGTGCCACACAATTTCTACTGTTTCTTGTAGTTTTGGAGTAATCATAGGGAAAGGAAATAGTAGGAAAAGTTTAGGTTAATCTAAGTTGCTTCATGGCTTCTCCTGATATTGTGAGCCAGATATTAAAGTGCCACTGTAGTCCTAACCTTTCTAGCATTCACATTTTAAACCTTTTTCATGAAAAATTGTGTAGAAAAGCTACATTAAACATAGACAGTGATATTCTCCTGTATCCTGATATGTTACAGAAATTTGAGGGGCAATTAAACTTATAGATGTCTTAACTACATTTTGTGTTTTTTTGCCATTTAAAATACATTAAATAAGAAAACACAATTTACATGATCCCTATGAGTCCTTGTTTATACTTCCTCTTAACGGTCTGTAGTTGGAAGGTGAGTTACAGAGTTACAGACCTGCTATGGCTGCCAAACTCATAAGTCCTGGGTTGCTTAGTAATTAAATTAATTCAGCAGTAGTTTCAAGTATACTATAATTTAAAATCAATAAACACTTTTGCAATTGCAGGATGTGTATTGGAGGTTTAGCCTATTGATCTCAGGAAGCTACTGTTAGACCACATGTGGAGTTTATCTCTTGTGTTTGTCTGCCACTAGAGATGTCGCGAATGGTTCGCCGGCGGACTGTTCCCTGCGAACATATGCGATATTCGACCCGCCCCCTATACTTTATCATTGAGCAAACTTTGACATTGCAACTCACAGTCAGCAGACACATTCCAGCCAATCAGCATCATACCCTGCCTTCCAGACCCTTCTAACTCATGGACAGCAGCCATTTTGGAATCATAACTAACTTGCAGTCTTACTGAGAGGAGGCTGAGTGTAGGTGATACTGCATCAATAGGGAAAACTATAGCTAGGCTACTGTACACAGTGTGGACTCTTTTGATCTCTGCTGCAAGGACACCCCTGTGTCTCTTCCCCCCTTATCATCATCCTCCCCTCACCTTAGCACCCAACCCTAACACCCCTCACACTTATCCATAACACCCATCAACCTAACACCTAACCCTAACACCCCTCACACTTATCCCTAAGACCTAACACCCCTCACACTTATTCCTAACATGCCTCACCCTAACACCCCTTACACTTATCCTTAACACCCCTCACCCTAACACCTAACCCTAACACCCCTCACACTTATCCCTAACACCCCTTACCCTAACCCTAACACCCCTCACACTTATCCCTAACACCTAACCCTAACATCCCTTACCCTAACACCTAACACCTAACCCTAACACCCCTTACACTTATCCCTACCACCCCTCACCCTAACACCTAACCCTAACACCCCTCACACTTTTCCCTAACACCCCTCACCCTAACCCTAACACCCCTCACACTTATCCCTAACACCCCTTACCCTAACCCTAACACCCCTCACACTTATCCCTAACACCTAACCCTAACATCCCTCACCCTAACACCTAACCCTAACACCCCTCACACTTATCCCTAACACCCCTCACCCTAACCCTAACACCCCTCACACTTATCCCTAACACCCCTTACCCTAACCCTAACACCCCTCCCACTGATCCCTAACACCTAACCCTAACACCCCTTACACTTATCCCTAACACCCCTCACCCTAACACCCCTCACACTTATTCCTAACACCCCTCACCCTAACACCTAACCCTAACACCCCTCACACTTATCCCTAACACCTAACCCTAACATCCCTCACCCTACCACCTAACCCTAACACCCCTTACACTTATCCCTAACACCCCTCACCCTAACACCTAACCCTAACACCCCTCACACTGATCCCTAACACCTAACCCTAACATCCCTCACCCTAACACCTAACCCTAACACCCCTCACACTTATCCCGAACACTCCTAACCCTAACACCCCTCACACTTATCCCTAACACCTAACATCCCTCACCCTAACCCTAACACCCCTCACACTGATCCCTAACACCTAACCCTAACATCCCTCACCCTAACACCTAACCCTAACACCTCTTACACTTATCCCTAACACCCCTCACCCTAACACCTAACCCTAACACCCCTCACACTTATCCCTAACACCCCTCACCCTAACCCTAACACCCCTCACACTTATCCCTAACACCTAACCCTAACATCACTCACCCTACCACCTCACCCTAACACCCCTTACACTTATCCCTAACACCCCTCACCCTAACCCTAACACCCCTCACACTTATCCCTAACACCTAACCCTAACACCCCTCACACTTATCCCTAACACCCCTCACCCTAACCCTAACACCCCTCCCACTGATCCCTAACACCTAACCCTAACACCCCTTACACTTATCCCTAACACCCCTCACCCTAACACCCCTCACACTTATTCCTAACACCCCTCACCCTAACACCTAACCCTAACACCCCTCACACTTATCCCTAACACCTAACCCTAACATCCCTCACCCTACCACCTAACCCTAACACCCCTTACACTTATCCCTAACACCCCTCACCCTAACACCTAACCCTAACACCCCTCACACTGATCCCTAACACCTAACCCTAACATCCCTCACCCTAACACCTAACCCTAACACCCCTCACACTTATCCCGAACACTCCTAACCCTAACACCCCTCACACTTATCCCTAACACCTAACATCCCTCACCCTAACCCTAACACCCCTCACACTGATCCCTAACACCTAACCCTAACATCCCTCACCCTAACACCTAACCCTAACACCTCTTACACTTATCCCTAACACCCCTCACCCTAACACCTAACCCTAACACCCCTCACACTTATCCCTAACACCCCTCACCCTAACCCTAACACCCCTCACACTTATCCCTAACACCTAACCCTAACATCACTCACCCTACCACCTCACCCTAACACCCCTTACACTTATCCCTAACACCCCTCACCCTAACCCTAACACCCCTCACACTTATCCCTAACACCTAACCCTAACATCCCTCACCCTAACACCTAACCCTAACACCCCTTACACTTATCCCTAACACCCCTCACCCTAACACCTAACCCTAACACCCCTCACACTTATCCCTAACACCTAACCCTAACATCCCTCACCCTAACACCTAACCCTAACACCCCTCACACTTATCCCTAACACCCCTCACCCTAACCCTAACACCCCTCACACTTATCCCTAACAACTAAGCCTAACATCCCTCACCCTAACACCTAACCCTAACACCCCTTACACTTATCCCTAACACCCCTCACCCTAACACCTAACCCTAACACCCCTCACTTATCCCTAACACCTAACCCTAACATCTCTCACCCTAACACCTAACCCTAACACCCCTCACACTTATCCCTAACACCCCTCACCCTAACCCTAACACCCCTCACACTTATCCCTAACACCTAACCCTAACATCCCTCACCCTAACACCTAACCCTAACACCCCTCACACTTATCCCTAACACCCCTCACCCTAACCCTAACACCCCTCACACTTATCCCTAACACCTAACCCTAACATCCCTCACCCTAACACCTAACCCTAACACCCCTTACACTTATCCCTAACACCCCTCACCCTCACACCTAACCCTAACACCCCTCACATTTATCCCTAACACCCCTCACCCTAACCCAAACATCCCTCACACTTATCCCTAACACCCCTTACCCTAACCCTAACACCCCTCACACTTATCCCTAACACCTAACCCTAACACCTAACCCTAACACCCCTTACACTTATCCCTAACACCCCTCACCCTAACACCTAACCCTAACACCCCTCACACTTATCCCTAACACCCCTCACCCTAACACCTAACCCTAACACCCCTCACACGTATCCCTAACACCCCTTACCCTAACCCTAACACCCCTCACACTTATCCATAACACCCATCAACCTAACACCTAACCCTAACATTCTCACACTCATCCCCAAGACCTAACAGCCCTCACGCTTATTAATAACATGCCTCACCCTAACACCCCTTACACTTATCCCTAACACCCCTCACCCTAACACCCCTCACACTTAGCCCTAACACCCCTCACCCTAACACCTAACCCCCTCACCCTTAACCCTAACACCCCTTACCCTAACACCCCTCACATTTATCCCTGTGTCTCTTCCCCCCCCTTATCATCAAGGGAGGGGGGAGGATGATGAGGGAGGGGGAAGAGACACAGGGGAGGATGATGAGGGAGGGGGTAAAGAGACACAGGGGACGATGATGAGGGAGGGGGGAAGAGACACAGGGGAAGATGATGAGGGAGGGGGAAAAGAGACACAGGGGAGGATGATGAGGGAGGGGGGAAAGAGACACAGGGGAGGATGATGGTGGAGGTGGAAGAGACACAGGGGAGGATGATGAGGGAGGGGGTAAAGAGATACACGGGAGGATGATTAAGGGAGGTGGGAGGATGATGAGGGAGGGGGGATGAGACACAGGGGAGGGTGATGAGGAAGGGGGGAAAGAGACACAGGGGAGGATGATGAGGGAGGGGGGGGGAAGAGACACAGGGGAAGATGATGAGGGAGGGGGAAAAGAGACACAGGGTAGGATGATGAGGGAGGGGGGAAAGAGACACAGGGGAGGATGATGATGGAGGGGAAGAGACACAGGGGAGGATGATGAGGGAGGGGGTAAAGAGATACAGGGGAGGATGATGAGGGAGGTGGGAGGATGATGAGGGAGGGGGGATGAGACACAGGGGAGGGTGATGAGGAAGGGAAGAAAGAGACACAGGGGAGGATGATGAGGGAGGGGGTAAAGAGATACAGGGGAGGATGATGATGGAGGGGGATGTTAGGTTATTTATGCCCTTTATGGATTAAAACCAGACTCTGCATCAACTATGTAATTTTCCATCGGAGTTTAGACATGGATCCCCCACCGGCATGCCACAGTCCAGGTGTTAGTCCCCTTAAAACAACTTTTCCATCACTATTGTGGCCAGAAAGAGTCCCTGTGGGTTTTAAAATCCGCCTGCCCATTGAAGTCTATGGCGGTTCGCCGGGTTCGCCGGTTTGCGAACATTTGCGGCGGTTCGCGTTCGTGGTTCGCGAACCGAAAATTTTATGTTCGCGACATCACTATCTGCCACCCCTCTCATTGTTGTGCTGTGTACACCCCCTCTGTATCTATCCCCTTTAAATACTGCTGTCATTTCAAATAATAAATCAGTTCACTCAGACATTTAGAAATTGTATGTTCTCTTATTTTGTTCCTGGTGGCTGCAATATTGAACCTATCTCCACCCTACAACTAACCTGTGTGCTGGTCACTACAACAGTAAGGTTACTGGAAATCCTGGTACTGCTGATTACTGATGGAAAGACTGATAGAGAAGCTAGATATCAGGGTGCTGGTGCTGAGATTTCAAAGAACCCAACAATCCTTGTAGTCTATAGAAGGTGGCCTTGGGCTTGTATAGCCCCTACTCAAGGGATCGTCACAGCATTTTACTATAAGAGCATAAAAAACAAATCTTACATTCTTATTTTAAAGTTATCATAGTGTTAAAAAAAGATGGAATATAAACACAGGTGTAAAAAAATTAAAACGTTCTCTAAATATGTGTTTAAAGCACCACTGACTTCCCTATAATTACGCTTCACTGAGTGAAAGAACATTACCTTTTCTTATTATTACATTTAAATAATGAAAAATTACCTGCCTTGTAAACCTTTGTTTACATCTCCTCTACCATGCCCATCATCATTTTAATCTCCAATGAGATGCAGGTGCGGGCTTGGTGTAGCATATCTCTTCTCTGATGTGCAGCTTGTTAGGCTCTATGGGAGAAGGCTGTGATTGACACCAAAGCTTCTCCCTGGATGCCCATTCTCTATAGAGCAGTGACATCACCACTAGAGGCTGAGAGAGTGCTACATGCTCACTTAGGGCTCTTTGTCATGGCTCCCATAAGAAAAGATCTGAGTGAAGTTTACTCGTGAAACCCTTGCAAACTATTACACCCATAATTCTAACCTCCAAGAAATGTCATCTGAGTTCCATAGGGACCATAATGGTATATGGGTTGATTTTAGATATCATGGTTGTAGTACACTACACCATGGAGTCCATATGGACACTTGTGATACAGTGGTTAATTTTAGGTGCCAATAGGGTCCATATGGTTATAATTTAGCATAATACGTGGGTCATCTAGACCCTTGTGGTATAGGGGTTAATGTTAGATATCATGGGGGTCCATAAGGATTCCTAAACCCCCTATATATTTTTTATTTCTTGCCATGGGAAGAGTATGGATAGATAGATAGACAGATAGATAGATATAGGATATAGGAGGCTATTAGGTCTAGTGTAGTGTGTTCACTTTAGGCAGTGGGTAGCGTGCTATAGCATTGCTATATTGGCACGCAGGATATAGCACCTAACAAGGGAGCAACTTCAAATAGCTACTCTTTACACACAGTCAGTTTTAGATTCTAACAGCCTTATTAAATTGCGATTCAGCCAATTGAAAAGGGCTCTATATAAGCACAGAGCATATTTTTTTTAAAGAAGTTTCTAGTTAGTGAAGACCTTGCTTTTGCATAGAAGTTCACTAAATAAAAACTTCTGTTAAAAAAATCTGCTATGTGCTTACAGTGGATATAAAAAGTCTACACACCCCTGTTAAAATGTCAGGTTTCTGTGCTGTAAAAAAATGAGACAAAGATAAATAATTTCAGAACTTTTTCCACCTTTAATGTGACCTATAAACTGTACAACTAAATTGAAAAACAAACTGAAATCTTTTAGGTGAAGGGAAGAAAAATAAAAAAGAAAAATAATGTGGTTGCATAAGTCTGCACACCCTCTTATAACTGGGGATGTAGCTGTGTTCAGAATTAAGCAAACACATTCCAAATTGTGTTACATAGGAGTCAGCATACACCTGACATCATTTAAAGTGCCTCTGATTAACCCCAAATAAAGTTCAGCTGCTCTAGTTGGTCTTTCCTGAAATTTTCTTAGTTGCATCATACAGCAAAAGCCATGGTCCAGAGAGAGCTTCCAAAGCATCAGAGGGATCTCATTGTTAAAAGGTATCAGTCAGGAGAAGGGTACAAACGAATTTCCAAGGCATTTTGCAAAAACACATCTGAAGTCTCCCAAAAGCATGTGGGAAAATGTGTTATGGTCTGATGAAAACAAGGTTGCACTTTTTGGCCATAATTCCAAAAGATATGTTTGGCGCAAAAACAACACTGCACATCACCAAAAGAACACCATACCCACAGTGAAGCATGGTGGTGGCAGCATCATGCTTTGGGGCTGTTTTTCTTCAGCTGGAACTGGGGCCTTAGTTAAGATAGAGGGAATTATGAACAGTTCCAAATACCAGTCAATATTGGCACAAAACCTTCAGGCTTCTGCTAGAAAGCTGAACATGAAGATGAACTTAATCTTTCAGCATGACAATGACCAAAAGCATACATCCAAATCAACAAAGGAATGGCTTCACCAGAAGAAGATTAAAGTTTTGGAATGGCCCAGCCAGAGCCCAGACCTGAATCTGATTGAAAATCTGTGGGGTGATCTGCAATCTGACAGATTTGGAGTGTTTTTGCAAAGAAGAGTGGGCAAATCTTGCCAAGCCAAAATGTGCCATGCTGATAGACTCATACCCAAAAAGACTGAGTGCTGTAATAAAATCAAAAAGGTGCTTCAACAAAGTATTAGTTGACTGAGCTTCAAAAACAAAAAAAAACAAGAAAAACTGACAACTTTAAATACTTTACAGTTAGAAGCATTTCATGCCATCACAAATGCTACAGATGATGAAATGGTCAAAGACCGGTATTTCTATCTAGACGGACCAGGTGGATCAGGAAAAACTTATCTGTACAATTGTTTGATGAGTTATATTCAATCACAGGGTCAGATAGCTATGCCATTTGCAACAACTGGAATTGCTGCACTTTTGTTAGATGGTGGTAGAACTATGGTGGTAGAACTGTGCATAGTGGATTTAAGCTGCCAGTTCCCATTTTGGAAACATCAGTGTCAGATATTCGACTCAATTCCATACAAGCAAAAAAATTCAAACTAACTAAACTAATTATCATAGATGAGGCAACAATGATGTCATGTCATGCACTGCAATGTATTGACAGATTCTTAAAAGAAGTAATGGATAATAAGTTGCCATTTGGTGGAAAGGTGATGCTGTTAGGAGGCGATTTTAGGCAAACATTACCGGTTGTGCCACACGGAAATAGAACAGAGATCATTAAAACATGTATCAAGACCAGTAAACTGTGGCAAATATTTACACATCTCAAATTAGAATTAAATATGAGATCTGAAGGCCAAAATGAATTCAATGACTGGCTCATTAAAATAGGAGATGGAAAACATCCAGAAATACAGCATTTACCAAATGATACCATTGAAATTCCATCAGAAATGGTTTGCAATGAATCACTCATATCAGCCATATTTCCAAACACTCTTAATAATGAGGATTACACAGACATTGCAAACAAGGTAATATTAACATCAAAAAATATTGATGCCTTGAATGTAAATAACGAAATGTTAAAATACATCAATGCACCACAAAATAATTATTACAGTGCAGATTCTATTCTGTCAGATGATAAAGACAGTGAATCGAATTTTAGTATCGAATTTATTAATTCGTTAACACCATCTGGAATGCCCCCACATATTTTACAATTATATCAGAATAATTGGAAATGTATTATTTAAAGACAAAGTATTGATTCAGGGAGAAATCCGATTGCCAGTTAATGGGGTCAGGAAGGAATTAATTTTTTCCCCTCTTTGATACAATTGGACAAGTTTCAATAGAGGGTTTTTATTGTTTGCCTTCCTCTGGATTCAATGCTAATTTAGTTTAACAAGTATTTAACAAATATGTTACAAATGATAAAAAGCATGTTATTGTTAAAACAATTTACTTACTCTAAGTTAATATAGTCCGCAGTTACTCAGTGATAAATATGTATTGAAAAGTGTTAGTATTGTTAACAAAATTTTGAACAAATGTTTCATATACAAGTTGCATGTTACAAAGTTTAATGTTTGTGAAATATAAGTTGAAAGTTAAAAAATTAAAAAGTTAAAAAAAATAATGTGTTTTTATTTTTAGAAAAAAAAAAAGGGACAAATGTAGGTGACTGCAAACAAATTTCACAACATTTAATTTTTATTGATCGTCATTTTTTGACGGGCAAGTCGCTAGTATATATATATATATATATATATATATATATATATATATATATATATATATATATAGTCACCGAAAGGCTTTACATTCAGAATTGCCATACCAGCACCCTCTATTTCAACGTCACATATTATATGTTCAAAGCTAGCAAATCATCCAAGTTTCATACTCCGACGTATTTCTTTTTTATATCTATTATTATAAGAAAGATCAATATTAAATTTTTCATTATTTAATTTTTTTGCTCGTTAATTAAAAATCTAGGTTTAACAAGAAAAGAGCTTTTACTGACCAGTTAAGTTTTAGAGTTACACACATATATTCTGTAGAAGTGACAGTACAGGCTTTCAATTTTCTCATAGGCTTTGAGAGAAAACAACAAGACAAAAAAGATAAAGTGACCTTCTTACATAGTAATTGAGGCTGAAAAATACTTTTAGTCCATCAAGCTCAATCTTTTTAGATCTCATCTGATCCTTGTAATATGTGGAATAGTTGTTAATTGATCCAGAGAGGAAGGCAAACAGAAAAAACATAGAAATATTGCCAATTGTCTCATAAGGGAAGAAAATAAAATTCCCTCCAGACCCCAGATACTAGCAATCAGTTTCCTCCTTGGATCAATACTCCCTCTCTAATTATCCAGGATACCCCTGAATTAACTTTTTATTCAAAAATCAAACTCCTTTTTTAAAGTTATCTATTGAATCCGCTTTGTTTTGACTCTACATTCATATACTCGGGATACAATGGATGTCCAAAGCAAATTGAATGATATTACAGTTGACACAGACACAGTATTAATAACATGTGATGTAGAGTCACTTTATACCTCGATTGACCATCAAAAGGCATGTGAAGCTGTAGGATATTTCTTGGGCATGGACACTAGAGACAGTGTTGAGAAGAATGAGTTTATTATGGAATTATTGGATTTCATTCTCCACCATAACTATTTTATATTTAACAACAAACACTATTTACAAGTACGTGGAACCGATATGGGGTCCACGGTGGCACCAACATATGCTAATATTTACATGGGATGGTGGGAGAGAGTGTTCTGTGAAAACATGATGAAATATACCAACAAAATTGTATTGTGGCTACGCTACATAGACAATATTTTGATATTATGGGAAGATACAATGGACAGCTTCACGGACATTGTTACCATGCTTAATGATAATGAACTTAATCTGAGATTGATTCATCAGATGAATTTACAAGAAATAGGATTTTTGGATTTAAAAATCTTCAAAAATGATGATGGAATATAGGCACAGACCTATACAGAAAAACAGCTTCCACCAACAGCAATCTTCATTGTCAGAGCTCACATTTCCCGGCCACGAAGAGGTCTATACCTGTTGGGGAATTCTTGAGAAGATTTTGATGGGCCGTCTAAAGGATAGAGGCTATAGTGGAATTTCATTGAAAAAAGCATATCATCACACGTTACACAATCTTTTAGTTCCCAAAAAAAAGAGGCTGAGTATGACACATTATCCAAGATTCATCAATACTTTAAATCAACAGTGGGGGGAAATGATTCCTGGGGGCGTGACCGGAAATGGGGATTTGTGCCGTTTGAGAGCGGAGTTTGGCGGCTGGAGTGGTACAGCAGCAAGATGCAGAGCGCTGGAAGCTGCTGACGCTAATCCCCCTGTCACCCCCTGCAAATACCCTAACACACCCGGGGTGAGGAGAACAGTTGGTTGCTGGGAGTTAAGGAGCCCATGAAGGCGTCACAAGTCCTGTCTCAAGAATCCCAAGGCCGGGTGCAAGTAAGACGCCATCCAGATACTGGAGACCGCTGAGTGGGGAGTGCCACCAGATAAGAACCGCATATAACTGTGAGTAATAGCGCAATAGGCTGATGGGAAGACAGGTTGAAGACCGCAAGGTGTATGGCAGACCCAGAGAAAGCTGCAGGGGGTGAGTGAAGAAGGGGCAGATAGCACACAGCAGACAGATGCAAAGCACACTAAAATTTCCCTTTATGGTAAAGGAGGAGGATACTAAAGGTGGTGAAAGCTAGAAACCACAAATAATGTATACATTTTTGTATATACGGACATAAAGAAAATGGGAGAAGGAGATGGCATAAGTAAAAGGTATTGACTTTTTTCTCTGGAATCTTCCTATAACCCTATTTTAGAGCATTGCACAATTATATGCCAGTTTGTAAATAAGGGGCAGAACACTCAGTATAGCCTCGGGTTTTAAGGATAAAATGGTGTTTTATTATTAAATAAACCGGAGAAGGAGAATATGTGCTTGGGAAGCAGATAAGGATTATGCAGAGTGATGGAAGCTACTGACGCTAGTCCCCTTGTTATTCCCTGCTAATACCCAGAGGACATATATGAGTGAGGAGAGTAGTTTGTCTCTGGGAGTCAGGGAGCCTGTGGAGGCGTCACGAGTCTGTTTCTAAGAGTCCCAAGGCCACATTAATGGCAAATATGTTGGAATGGCTAGATCCTATTAATGACAATAATTGGGTTCAAATTGAACAAGAGCTAACAGGTTTAAAGAGTATTAAAATTCTTTTATTTTAAAAAAAGATTAACTTTAAATACTTGAAACAGGATGAAACTATGGTTAGAGGAAATGGGAATATATGGAACAAACTGAATGGTAAATAGAATTTGATTCCATTTCCCTCACCAATTACTCCGTTACTAGATCTAGCATCACATATTGAATCTCCAACCTTAAGGAGGATAGCTAAAGCAGGATTTAACCTGCTGTTAGAATTGTTCCCTGGTAATGCCTTTTCATTGGAGAATATTAAAACGAAAGCCCCTCAACTAAAGATTTCATGGTTAGAATCTCTCTCACTGGAAAAAGCTCTCAAAAAGTCAGAGTTTTACTTGACTAGACTAAGAGACTCAACTCCACTGGAAAAATTGATCATGGCGGAATCTAAAACTCATATTATTTCAAAATGTTACGATATCATTAGAAGGCCACAAATGGAACATAAATCTAAGTGTATTCAGGATTGGGAAGATGAATTGGAGCGTAAATGGACCATTGAAGAGTGGTATAGATCATATGAAATTACGGATAGATTTGTTAAATATCCCTCCTATAGAGAACTCCATTTTAAAATCTGCAATAGGTGGCATCTTACGCCGGTTAGGATGGCAATGATTGGCGGGTTAGATCATGAGAAGTTTTGTTGGCGCAAGTGCAGTGGAATAGGTTCTTCCCTGCATATTTGGTGGCAATGCTCATACATCAAAAAATTCTGGGCAGAGGTTTTTTTCCATTTGACTAGGGTATGTGAGGTAGAATTGAGTCCACAACCAGAAATAATTTTATTCCACATTTTCCCTCCACTACCTCTAAAAGTTAAAGCCCTTATGCTACAGATCTTGATGGTAGCAAAATCATTAATAGCTTCCAAGTGGAAGCAGAAAGAGGTTCCG
The DNA here is from genome assembly GCA_027410445.1 of Discoglossus pictus. Lineage (NCBI taxonomy): Eukaryota > Metazoa > Chordata > Amphibia > Anura > Alytidae > Discoglossus > Discoglossus pictus. The sequence continues at coordinate 286,640,896 of CM050163.1, forward strand.
TCTTGGAACGAGGTTAAAAGTAAAGTAGATAAAAATCGTTTATTGGAACTACACTTCACCGACCTGGGTGTGACCAAAAAAAGTAGTTTATCCTGGTCTCTATGGGATAGATACTTCCGCAATATGTAAATTAGGAAGCTGTCGATGTGACCTAGGTCATTCTGACCTCTCAGTCCTGACCCATTCCCCTGTCTTCTCTTCCCTAGCTAAACCCATGCCTGAAGCCATGAATGGAAGAAGTGTGATTGGAGGTGTGTTTATTTTGAATGTATATTTTAATATAGTAGTTTGGTATACTATTGGGTTACCGTTGGGATATTGTAGTTCAACTCTTTCTTTAATGAACGTAATGGTGTAAAGGACCCAAAAAGAGATGGAAGGCCTTAGCAAAACGAAATAAAACTAGGGTAAAAGAAGAGGGAAAGGAAAAGGTAATAAAGGATAGAATGATAACAACAACATGTGTTAATCATAATGATGTTATGTCTTGTACCTTCGTGCCTCTTAATGTAATATTTTGGGTTGTTAACCTGAAAATATAAAGCAAAGATAAGAGGTTTGGGGTCTTAGTATTTTGTTTTTTTGCCATACCCAGTTGATAAGTTGTATATATTACTTGCTCTGGTATATTGTTCCTTTCCTCATGTTGATGTGCAATTTTCCCAACGATTGGGCAGAAGATATGTCTTTTTATGAAGTGTATGTTATTTATACCTTTCTACAACAATAAAATATTAATATAAAAAAATAAAAAGTATTAGTTTAAGGGTGTGCATACTTATGCAACCATATTATTTTATTTTTATATTTTTTCTTCCTTCTATCTAAAATATTTCAGTTTGTTTTTCAATTGAGTTGTACACATTAAAGGTGGAAAAAGTTCTGAAATTATTTATCTATGTCTCATTTTTTTACAGCACAGAAACCTGAAATTTTAACAAGGGTGTGTAGACTTTTTATATCCGCTGTATATAGAGCCCTATTCAGTTGGCCAAATCACAATTTAATAAGGCTGTAAGTGTATATCTCCCTTAACACCAACTCAGTCTATTTAAGAGGGTCATTATTTAGATAGCAGCTTTTTAATCACAAGCTGCATCTTTCCTGCAAATATATTATCACTATTATATAACTGAGATAAACAACAGTATTACTCTCTATATTAACGGGTACTATCACATGTATAGTTCTCAGCAGCGCAGGCTTGGGCCTCAGTTGTAGGCCGCAACCGTGGACCTAGCAAAGCGAGGGCCGCAGTTGCGGCCAGGCAAGGAGCAGCATAGGCGCTCATCGCTACGACCCCGTACGACTTTGGCAGGGAGCGCCGGTTTCCTTTTCAAAGTGTTAAGTGTCATCATTTTTGCAGGCGATTTCTTTCAAAGTGCTACTGGTCTCGCACAGGTGGAGATGAGCGCCCATCCCTACGACCCCACACGACTTAAGCATCATACCTACGAACAGCGGGACTACAGATCAACAGAAAACTCAAATACACAATTCGCAGTGCGAGACCCGTAGCACTTTGAAAGAAATCGCCTGCAAAAATTATGGCACTTAACACTTTGAAAAGGAAACCGGCACTTACAGAAAAAGAAATACGATCCGTAAAAAATATGAACTTAACTGCCGAACCGTGCACATCGAAAAACACAAAAAATACAAAACAGAAAATACAAAAAACATCAGACATAGCACGGGGGGACACCCAGGATGTCTGGGAGTGTGGTTGCATACAAATTTAAGTCGAATTTCAAGAGTTTCGCTACTCAAAAATCGCCTATGCAGAAAAAAAAATTGCCGCCGAAAAAACGAAAACGAGGCTACACGACCCCTAAACACGCAAAATACCGCCAGGCACATACGACTTTTACCCAGGAACGTACAACCTACAAAATACACTATTAGGAAGGACGCAAAATGCTCAAGACCTACGTAACACATCGCCACCATTTTACAACACTAACTTAAAGCTAATAACATTACCATTCTAAAATCCTGCTTTACACAACAACAAACGGTTTAGCCTTGCGCACGCAGCCTATTTACACTGCACACTTGCCACATTGCAAATGTACATTGTATGCTGCAGCAAAAACAAAAGACATTGTTAGCTCTTTAGCATATTGATTGCTGCATATATTACAAATAGGTAAAGTATATTAATGTATTATGTAATTAATTAATTATTATAAAAAAATATATTTATTTAAAAAAAACGAGCAGGGGAGATGGTCGCAATGAGAGCCGAGGGTGCTCAGAGGAGCAAAAGAACATGAGGGGAGAGGCTCTCAGTACAAGGCTCGCAATGAGCGCCGAAGGTACTCAGAGGACTAAAAGCTTTACATTGTGTGGCAAACAGCATTACCTGCCTTACAATTTTATTGCCGTCATTTTTTGATGGGCAAGTCGCTAATAACCCATAAAAAACAGGAATTCCATACATCAAATGGATAAAGCAATCAAATGACCTAACAGCAATTTTCACATCAGCTGCTGACTTGAGGTTACAAATATAGACAATTGTGGTGATTAGTTCTTGTAATAACCTCTCATATATCAGCTGTATTTCTATGTGCTACAAATAAATATATTGGAATGGTGATTGACTGATAAAGGGGAAACCTAATAAGAGAGTTCCCTTGTAGAGTGAAAATAGCATATATATATATATATATATATATATATATATATATATATATATATATATATATATATATATCACATATTATAATTGTCTAACTCCGATTCGTCGTCACGCTGCGTTGCGTAGTGCGTACGACTTAGCGATGAGCGCCACAGGCGCTCATCGCCCGGCGAGCCTCACGCAGCGAGGCGAGCCGTTACACCGTACCACTTTGCCGATCGTACGACTTTGCCATCGTTTGGCGAGCCGTTAAATCGTAGCACTTTGGCAATGAGCGCCACAGGCGCTCATTGCAGGCGAGCCTCGCGTAGCGTGGCGAGCCGTTAAATCGTAGCACTTTGGCAATGAGCGCCGTAGGCGCTCATTGCAGGCGAGCCGTTAAACCGTAGCACTTAGAAAAAAAATATGAGGTGAAAAAAATTACGAGATAAGCGGCGGAACAAAAACAGTAAAAAAAACACTAAATACACACTAAAAAATAAAACAAAGGTCACTTACAGCATGGGGAACCAGGCAGGACGTCTGGAAGTGAGTTGGAACTGAAATTTAGATCGATTTAGCCGAGTTACAAAGATCGAAAATCGGCTAAGCGAGAAAAAAATGGCCGCCGAAAAAAATGAAAACGAGGCTATACTACTACGAACTGCGTAAAACACAGCCACAGACGTATGTGTTTGAAAAACAACGAGATAAAGGATGCGGATTAACTGCGCAATGAGTGAAAAGACAGTAGCGAGTACATTTTACGAAACAATATTACCGATTTACGCATTAACACAGATTTCCCGCCTTTGTCTCGCGCCACATAGGATTTCCCGCCGAAAACAACGCATTTGGCTCGCGCAACTGCGGATTTCCCGCCTAAAACTATGCATTTGTCTCGCGCACAAACCCTATATATAGGGCACATTTCACACATGACTCACACTTTCTCCTCAGGTGATGACAGTCTAACTGGATGTTTTTTGATGCCGGGAAATCGCAAGAGATTGTTAGCTCTTCAGTATACTGCTTCAGCATTATTACATTAAAAAAGGTAAATATATTATTTATAATTATTAATTAATAAATTGGTACTTACTTAATAAATAATAGATAAGAAATGTAATTAATAGAAAATTAATATTGTGCTTATTATTTATAATTATTAATTAATAAATTGGTACTTAATTAATAAATAAGAAATAAGAAATTTAATTAATATAAAAATAATATTGTGCTTACCTGTGTGAAACAATTGTTAATAACATTCATAATGTACATTAATTAATTAATTAATTATTAATATCAAAATTAAGAATGTCAATAAAAAAAACATATTTATTAATTAATTATTAATGTACATTAATTTAACAATTATTTTGTTATATGTCGTGATTACCTGTGTGAAACTATTGTTAATAACATTCATAATGTACATTAATTAATTAGGAACACATTTATTCATTAATTATTAATGTACATTAATTTAAGAACTATTTTGGGATATGTCGTGATTACCTGTGGGTAAGAATTGTAAATAACATTCCTAATGTATCATTACTAATCATTAATATTAAAAAAGGTTAACGTTTAAGAATGTGCATAAAAAATGGAACACGTTAATTATTAACACAATTATTAATGTATGTACATTATTTAAATAATTCAGTTCTTATATATTTTGTATACCACTCTAAAAAAAAAAAGGGAACATGGTTATGTGTTGATGTTATATTTAGTCAGACATTAATTTAAGATTAATACACATTCATTGATTCTTATTTAAAGACTAACAGTAATATTGAGTGTATGTTTATAATCTATGCTTTCATATGTGTGTTCATGTTGATTTATTGATATATTTATTTCATGTTTTTAATCTATGCAAAAATAGGTATGTTAAGACTCATTGATTAATACAGATGAAGTAACATATTATACATTAATTTTACTATTTTGTATAATTGCAGTGAATTCTACGTGAATGACCAGAGATAGTGATGTTTGCACACATTGAACATCATAAGGATTATTTGGACTGGTATAGAATTTTAATTATATTACTATGGCAAAATATTAAAAAAGATGATGTTTTTAATGTAGACAAATATATGTCTGTTGATGTTCATTTAATGATATTGATGAAGCAAAAGTTTAAAAATATTATCTATTTGATTTTACAGTTTATTCGGATCTGCAAGGGAATAAACAGACAGTGTGACGTTTGCAGCCTTTGAACAGCATCAACATCATCTTCACAGGTATAAAATGTTATTTTGTAGTGACGCATAGAAAAAGGCTATGTATTATATGTTTGGTGAAAATTTACATTTATTGAAAATGGATAGTACTTATTGAGTCATTAATTTATGATATTTAGTTAAAACTTTAAAAAAGTTGAAAAGACAATACTAAGTAATAATAATATTTAAAGAAAAGAAGAAGCTTACAACACTTGCAAAAAAAAAAAAAAGGATGGTATGCTGTGAATTCAATAAAGAAGGAATGTCATTGAAGGATTAATAATATAAAGATGGATATGTGCAGCTATTTCCGATTTCATATATGTCAATAAAATACTTTGAAAAATGGTTTCATTTCTTTCAGACTAAAGTGCAACAATTGAAAATGTTTTATTAGTTTATTCATCTACTTTAATCTAAAAGTACAAATCGGAAAAAAAATGTATATAAAACAAAGAACAAACAATAATTACATCTCTATTTAAAATTACAGATTAAAATGGAGGACAATGGAGAAGACAAAATTGAACGCAAAAGAAGATTGGCAAGGGAAAGGAAGCAAAGGTGGAGAGATGCTCAGACACCGGAAACTTCACAACGCTTGCGAGAAGAAGATTTACAGAGACTTTTAAATAAGAGAAAGATGAGTAAGAAAGCAGCAAGTGAGTGTGTTGGGGCTTCCAAGAAACGTAAAAGTAAACAAAAACATCTCTGTGAACCATTGTCCAATGACTCTATTTTGCAGAATGACTTAAATGTAGAAACACAAGAAAAAAATGTACATATAGAAAGTGGGTCTGATATTTATGTTGAAGAAATGCATGATAATGTGTTTACTACTGCAGTACAAGTAGATACTCATTATTGTGGGTTACTTAATGTGGTTTGTCAGTTTTGTGGGGCCTATCATTTTATAAAGGAAAGACCTACTGACGGAAATTTCATTAGTTGCTGTCAGAAAGGAAAGGTGAAACTTCCACTAAGACACCCATTTCCATATTATTTAGAATGCATTATGAGTGATCCAACATTTCCAAATTATAATAATTTCAAACAAAACATAAGGTCTTATAACAGTGCAATTTCATTTGCTTCAATGGGTGCAACATTAGCAGAAAATGTACCAGGACATGGTCCTTATTGTTTCAGAGTTCAAGGTCAAATATACCACCGAACTTCACATTTACACCCACAAGAAGGACAGCAAAGGAAATTTGCACAGTTATATGTCTTAGATACGATGGAAGCTGTGGAACAAAGAATGACACTTCCAGAAAATAGACAGTGTTTGCGCATAGTCTTTGAACAGCTTGAAAAAATTATGGAAAAAAAACCATATAGTCAAGCATACAAACAATTAGCACAGCTTGAAAAAGAACAACAGGAACATGCTCAAAGACATCAATTGCCTACACCAAGAGTCAATACGGTGTTAAAAAGAGATCGCAACACTGATCAAAGAAGATATAATTTACCTACTGTAAACGAGGTTGCCATGGTGTTTAAAAATGAAGATGGTGAACCACCTTTTCAGCGGGATATTAGAATATATCCACGCAATGAAGAACAACCATTTATCAACATTAATATATTAAGCTGTAATTTAGATCCAATGACTTATCCCATTTTCTTTCCAAATGGGGAACCAGGATGGGAACCAAAATTACAATTGGAAAATGATCCCAATACTAAACTTCGTATTAGATCTAATATTTCCATGCTGGAATATAAAGTGGCACAAACTGCTATCCGTGATTGTTTTAATCCAATTTTACATGGAGGAAAACTCACTCAACAATGGATTATTGATTCATATTTACAAGTTGAAGCCAATAATCTAAATTTTATTAAATATCAACAAAATAAATTACGAGTAGAACAGTATTGTGGATTAATGGATTGTGTGGCAGATTTAGCTTCCAACAGAGACATTCCAGCTGGAAGAGCAATTATTTTGCCATCCTCTTTCCAAGGATCTCCTCGCAATATGCGAGAAAGGTATAATGATTCCATGGCTATTGTTACAAAATTTGGAAAACCAGATTTATTTATTACATTCACGTGTAATCCACAATGGCCAGAGATCAAGGAAAATTTGAATCTGGGACAAACTACTTCTGACCGACCAGATTTAGTGGCAAGAGTATTTAAAATCAAACTCAATTCATTAATTCATGATATCACTAAAGCACACTTATTTGGACAATGTGTGGCTTTTGTTTACACCATTGCATCTCAAAAAAGGGGATTGCGCATCTTGTGCACGCTCCCGGCGGCTGCAGGTAGGGGGGATCTTCCCCAGAGGGTTGTAACTCCCCAGGTGGGCCCCAGGAGAATAATAGATATCCCCAAATGAGGGAGCAGTGCACCCAAAGCTAAAAGTGGGTGATTAGCACTCTCCCCACATGTAAGGATCTGTGGCTGTTATCAAAGAGGCATGGTGGGGCAGGAGGAGGAAGTTGCCTGAATTCTCCCAAGCTTGCAAGGCACACAATGCTCTATTTATTGCCATATCCCCACACAACTCTGAGAACTGGGGTTAAGGTGGTGTGAATCAACTCTTTAAGCTACCCTCTCAGTGCTAAGCTTTTGATATACTGACTTATCTCGCAGCATTGCCAGAGACTGAATTGCATAATATTCTGGAGCACAGTGGCTGTACCTGGTCTCAGAAACTGAAGCTGTCTTTAGGCACTTTTTTGGAACTTTTATGCATCAAACAAAAATATTGTGTCTACCTATATTTGAGACCTGTGCTTTTACTGCCAGTTACATGGACTGTGTTAATTTCTTACAACATTAGCACATATGCTGCCACCCTGTGGCCGTCTGTAATACTGCAGATCTTCATTGGCTTTACAATACAACTTTTCGTGCCACCTGTCTACCAAGGAACTACTCTCTGTTGGGCTGGATTTCCAAAGGCTTTTCCAGAGCCCCGGCTGGGGACTACACTCTAATTATGGGATAAAGAGACGAATGGGGAATTGGCCTGGCAGCACAGCTATCACCTACCTCAACTCAACTTTGTAATCTGGACAAACTCTACTACTTGGGCCAGCGGACTTTCACTCAGACCACTTGGGGCATAGCTTCCCTCTATTCTATACCTGGCTGATTCCATAACAGACCCTTTGCTGACTCCTGAGGCCCGTATTCCAAAATGCCGAAACCCAAAAGAACTGCTTCGGCGAAGGGCATAAGGGAGCACTTTACACCGAAAACTGTCAGATGTCCCCCTCCTGCGGAATCCGCCTCAGAACACTCGGATGGCTCAGACAGGGAAGGTTCTCCTGACGCTCCTAGCCAATATATGGACCTCTCGGCCAGGTCAGTGGCTACTATTGAGCGGCTCCTGGCAAAAGCTATTGATCCTCTAAGACAAGACTTGAAGGACCTGGGGCAACGCACTCAAATACTGGAGGACACGTCGGATCGGATGGCCGAGGCGCAAGAAAGAGACCGATCCTCTATTGCTCAAAACTCCATTCACATCTCTGATCTCACGGATAAGATAGAGGATCTGGAGAACCGGTCCCACCGACACAATGTCCGCATCCGTGGTATACCAAGAGCGATACAGGACCTGTCTGGCTACCTGAGGGATACAATCCCTATAATCCTTCCCAATCAGCCTGAAAGTGTACGGGTGATTGAGCGTGCCCATAGAGCCTTGGGAGGTACGAGAAGCTTGGAGGCTCCCAAGGATGTTATTGTGAGATTTTTAAGGCAGCAGGCCAGAGATCTTCTACTATCGGCCACCAGGAAGCTGCATACTATCAAGGGGCCGGATGACTCAACCCTGCAGTTTTATGCGGATCTCTGCCCGGATACCCTGCATAAGCGGAGACTTATGAAACCGGCTATTGCCATTCTTCTTCAGCACAGGATCCAGTACCGCTGGAACTTTCCGTTTGCTCTGACTTTTTCTTATCATGGCAAGACCTATACCACCCGCTTCCTGGAGGACTGCCTAGATGTATTGCAGAGATTACAGTTATGCCTGGAGCCCACAACAGAAGCAAACCAAGAGCACCTGGTTTCGCTTATCCCTAAGAGGCAGCAGACTCCAAAGCCAGCACAAGTTCATGGAAAACAAGCCCCTATCCTGGAGGGGCCCAGCGGCTTCCGGGACTATATAGGCGATCTGCAAGACAAGCGTTTGGTATACTCAGCAGACTCTGGACTCTCTGCCACTTCAAAGCTGGGCCCGCGACCTGAGAGGCCTCCTACCTAGCTGGACTTTGATAACATCTTGCTGAGTATTTGATGTTTACTTTTCGCTGTTTACAATCCAGATAGAATGTTGATAGAATAGTTCGAACTATTGCCATTTAGAATTAATATAGTTTGCAAGACTAGTTTCCCACATTACGTGGATTTGACTTATACTTTATTTACTATAAATAGAGATAGAAGGATTATGTGTACTGTTTTATGCTTATCCTGTTATATTCTTGAAATTGCAGCTTGAAGTTTAGACGTACTGTAAACTTGCTGTTTTATTGCTCTGATTTTTTATTTTTCTTATTTTTGTGTTTCTTTTCTCTGTTCTATTATTGGCTTGTTTGTTTTATCCCAGATTTATCTACCTCTCCGATATTAAACTGTCTTTCTCCCTTTTCATTGCTCTCAGCCCTCTTGATAAAAGAGAGATTTCTCCGCCGCCAACAGCATATCCGCTGGGACTTCTGTCTGCTTTCCGGGCTCCTCCACTCCTCGTCACTCACGTGCTCAGCTTTTAAGTAAGGTTGCATACACCTACACTCCCATTTTTCAATGGCTACCCCTAAATACTCCATAGTGACCCATAATGTGAAGGGTTTCAACTCCCCCTTTAAAAGGAGGAAGGCACTTGCATTCTACAAAAAATACACTCCCTCGGTCATTTTCATGCAGGAGACCCATTTTTCCCTTGGCAACAAACCTAAATTCTTTCATAAGGATTACCCCACCTATTATCTGGCCTCTCTTCCTACTAAGAGAGCTGGGTGTGCAATTTTATTGCATAGAACCTTTCCCTTCCAGGTAGAATCCACTCGGGTAGACGGGGATGGCAATTACGTTATGGCAACTGGGACTATAAGAGGGGAAAGAATGATGCTGTTATCTCTGTACTCTCTGTGGTAACTTGTCTGATACACCACACTCTCCTACGAACTCTCCCTACTCTATTCTCATAGACCTGTTGAAAAAACTAGAGGCTCAGGATTTGGGGAAATTGATTATTGGGGGGGACCTTAACCTGACCTTAGACCCGACCCTTGACAGATCTGGAAAACCGACCAACAGATTTCCCAACAAGACTAATCAGATTAAGTCCTTAATAAATGGTTTGGGGTTAGTTGATGCCTGGCGGGGTAAGCACCCAGACAAGAGAGAGTACACTTTCTACTCCCAGACTCACCTGACATACTCTAGGATTGACGCTCTACTTATCATTTCCTCATTGTACGACTCTACCATACATTCTGAGATAGTCCCTTGCCCCTGGTCAGACCATGCTCTGGTACTAGTTGAGCTGGATCTGGGTCCTAATCCTCGACTTCCCTATAAATGGGTTCTGAACGAATTCCTTCTGTCTGATCCGAGTAGTGTGGATTCCATATCCAAGGACATACAGCTGTTTTTTGAGACTAATGACTCCCCCGAAACTGGGGCTGGATGGCTTTGGGCCGCCCATAAGGCTTTTGTTAGAGGAACTTGCATTAAGCTGTCCTCTATACATAAGAAACTTCTTAGGCAGAAGGAGACAGAGCTTTCAACCTCATTAAAGAGGTTAGAGGAGAAAAACCAACAGCGTCCCTCTCTTCAGGGGCGTAAGTTAATTGACCAGACTAGGCTGGAGCTGGACGCTATTTTGTCCCATCACACTGAACGGGCTATGAGAAAAATGAAGCACCTCTATTACTGGAAGGCAAACAAACCTGACTCCCTTTTGGCTAAAAGACTAAACAATAAATTTTCCCAACCCAGAACTACCCAAATTAGGATACCTGGCGGTCAAATCTCCTACAGCCCCAATGATATTAAAAAAACGTTTCAAAATTATTACCAAAACATATACTCCTCGCAACCCCACTGCAGTGGATCAGATATAGACTCCTTTCTAAATTTATGCGATCTTCCTAAAATACCGGATGATTTGAACTTAGAAATAACACAGGAGGAGGTTAAACTTACCATCCAGAATCTTAAGTTGGGCAAATCCCAAGGACCGGATGGCTTTACTAATTTGTATTATAAAAAATTTGAACCCCTTCTTACCCCCCACTTGACATCTCTTTTTAATGCCATATTAAACGGAGAGCCTATGCCCCCAGAGCTGAACCGGGCTGATTTAGTGATTTTCCCAAAAGACGGCAGGGACCCTCTAGAGGGGAAAAATTATCGCCCTATATCCCTAATTAATGGAGATGTCAAAATCTTGGCGAAAATTATGGCCACCCGCATCTCTAAATTTTTACCAGATTTGATCCACAAGGACCAAACTGGGTTTGTTCCCTTTAGAGAGGCCGGGGACAATGTTAGGAGGGTCATGAACGCTCAGTTCATGGCTCAGAAGTCTAATATACCAGTCTGTCTCTTAGCTTTAGATATAGAGAAAGCTTTTGACACGGTAGAATGGCCATATTTATATAAGATTCTGGACAAATTTGGATTCAAGGGACGCTTTATTAATTTACTTAAGCGATATTATGACTCCCCAGCAGCCAACCTAAAACTCCCAGGGGATCACAAAGCCGACATCCACATTCAAAGAGGGACCAGGCAGGGGTGTCCGCTCTCCCCACTGTTATTTGTTCTTGCCATAGAACCCCTTGCGCAAGCGATTAGGGCCAACCCAGGCATCCAGGGGGTACAGGTAGGCCTCCAGCATTTCAAATGCTCTCTCTTTGCGGATGACATGCTTTGCACCCTGACCAATCCCCTTACATCCATACCTGCACTCATGTCCACTGTTCAGGACTTTGGCAGAATCTCGGGTCTCAAGCTGAATGTTGAGAAGACTGAGGCGATGGGGATAAGATTGCCGCAGGGGGAGATTGACATTCTCAAAGCTAATCACCAGTTTACTTGGCCCGCACAGTCTATAAAATACTTAGGTGTCAGACTTACCTCCAAGTTCGGGGATATGTACGGGGCAAATTTTCCCCCCTTGTATAGATCTCTGACATTGGATATGCAGAAATGGAGGAGCTTTAAGATCTCATGGACAGGCCGCATTGCGGCTGTGAAAATTAATATCTTACCTAAATTACTATACTTATTTAGATCCCTTCCTATCCCTCTCTCCCTTAAAGATCTAGACAAATTCCAGAATAGCATTTCCCGGTTCATATGGGACGATAAACGTCCTCGCATTCCCAGGCAGGCGATGTTTCGCTCCAAGAATAGAGGTGGCCTCGCGACTCCGAATTTAAGACTTTATCTTAAAGCCGCACTTTTGGCCCCTTTGCCTAGAACTCACTCTACGAAACACCATCCATCTTGGGTGTTTATGGAAAATTATCAAATGTCTCCACATAGTTGGGATAAGTTGGTTTGGATTCCTGAGGACTCTGCCCCTTTTATAACTCATCAAAACCCCATGATCTCCTTAACGCTTCAGGCCTGGAGATGGGCTAACTCTAGGCATCGACTTAGCACGAAATTATCACCTCTTCTATCAGTTATGTCCTTTCCACAAATTCTAGCAGACTCAAGTTCTATGTCTAAATTCTGGTGGACCTCCAGACGCTTGGATCGCATAGGGAACTGGTTCGCCAATGACAAACTACTGACCTATGACCAATTTTGCACGACTCACGACTTGCCAACTACGGAACTCTATAATTACTTAAAAATTAGAAGTTGGGTTACCAAGATGGTTAAGGATTCCGGACCCCCCAGAGCCTCCTGGCTATCGGTTATCTGTAAGAATCTCCCACTTGCCAAGGGTAATCTGAGTTCTCTGTATAACACCTTTCTGGGCACTACGGGGGGCCAGAAACCTAAGTTTATGCTGCATTGGGAAAATGATCTGGGGGTAGAGTGGGACTGGAACAAATGGACTGAATCTTGCTCCAATCTTTCAAAAGGATCACTTAATTCGGCTTTATTAGAAACATCAATCAAAGTCTTACACAGGGCCTATTGTACTCCCGATAAAATGCAGAAGTTTAGGCCGCAGGAGAGTAACAAATGCTTTAGGGGATGCCAGGATGTGGGGGATCATATACATGTATGGTGGGCCTGTCCACGCGCCCAGAATCTCTGGGAACGATTGACCCGTTTAGCCTCCACACTTTTTCAAAAAGAAGTAGCTTCTTCAATTGAATCCTGTTTACTGGGGGTCCATATTAAAAACTTGTCGCAACCCCAGAACAAGTTGTTTCAAATAATGGCATTAGCTTCAAAGATTCACATAGCCAGTAGATGGAAGGACATGAATCTAAACTTTCAAGAGATAATTAGGAAGATCAACTACTTACTCATTAATGAGAGGCTAACCCATATTGTTTTAGATAGGATGCCCCAATTTCAGATAGTTTGGGACCCTTGGATAACATCCTCCTTTAGCGTTCCCCTAGTATAATGTCTGTAATTGCTTGAAGCGATTCTGAGGAGTGGACTGGAGTGGGGGAGCTTTGGAGATCTCTCAGTGGTGCCAGATGGCAAGGAGGATCTGAGGTAAGAGGGAGAAACCAGTCGGGATTGCTTCATGGCCAACATGAGGGGCCAATGATTATTATTTTTTTTAAATTCTTTTGGGGGGATATGGTTTATGATAGTTTAGTTAAAATAGATAGGTAATACATTTTATATTGTATACTCCTATCAACGGTGTACTTTAGAATTTAATTGGCTTATTTTGCCTTGTATTTTTTATATGGTTGGAAAAACCAGCTTAGACACTAGAACATTTTCTCACTAAAAATTAAAAAAACAAGAAGGTTTAGTCAGTTACATGCTGCAAAATGATACTTGATAAAACTGATATTTATGACTGTTAAGAATGTTTTATTTATGTTTGGATTTTGCATACCTTCTAATAAAAGAATATTTATTCAAAAAAGGGGATTGCCACATGCTCACATACTTTTAATACTGCAGGAAAAAGACAAGTTGAACACTGCAGAGAGAGTGGATTCAATAATTTGTGCACAATTATAAAAAATATAAAAAACTTTGGGAGATTGTTACACATAGAATGATTCATGGCCCATATGGAGAGATGAATCCGAATTCACCATGTATGGAAAATAAAAAATGTACTAAAGAATTTCCAAAACAATTTCAAATGGAAACTTATGCAAATTGTGATGGATATCCTTTGTATAAAAGAACACAAGGACAAACAGCTATTATCCGTGGCCAAAAGGTTGATAATAGATTTGTCGTTCCATACAATCCACATTTGCTCATTAAGTACAATGCACACATCAATGTGGAAGCTTGCACTTCGATTAAATCAATTAAGTATGTGTATAAATATATATACAAAGGACATGATGCAGCTACTGTTGTTGTACAAGGTGTTGGAAATGAAAACAAAAATCCAATTTTACATGATGAACTATCAAATTATTTAGATGCTCGGTATGTGAGTGCTCCTGAAGCAATGTGGCGCCTTTTGAAATTTGAGATGCATGATCGGTCACATGCTATCTATCGTTTAGCTGTACATTTGCCTCAAAGTCGGTTTGCTTTACTCAAGGAAATGAAAGATCTGCATTATATCAAAGTGAAGACAGAGATACTACGCTTACTGCGTGGTTTAAATTAAACTGTCAGGATACGGAGGCCAGACAATTTTTATACATTTTTATACATAGAGATACCATATCACTATGTATTTGTAGATGGTCTATGGCGACAACGAAGAAGAGATACACATAAAATCATACCACGCAAGGGATATTGAACGTTTCAGCTTAAGATTACTTCTGCTACATGTTCCCAGTGCACAGAGTTTTGAGCATTTACGTACAGTGAATGACATAGTTTATGATACATTCCTATTAGCTGCAAGACATCAAAATTTCATAGCTGATGATACAGAATGGGAGAGGTGTCTGGAAGAAGCAGCACTATGTCAAATGCCTAAGCAAATGAGACAACAATTTGCATTCATTTGTATATTTTGCAATGTACCTGATGCTTTCACTTTGTGGGAAACATTTAAATTAAACATGTCAGAAGATTTCTTGAAAAGTTACAGAGAACCAATAGCTCTGTTAAAAACATTGATGGAAATCCAAGAAATATTGTTGGCTCATAGATTAAATTGTGCAAGTTTTAATTTACCTGATCCAGGACTTATAGATGACATCAATTTTGATGATTATGACTCTGAGCTTCAAAAACAAAAAAAACAAGAAAAACTGGCAACTTTAAATACTTTACAGTTAGAAGCATTTCATGCCATCACAAATGCTACAGATGATGAAATGGTGAAATGGTCAAAGTCCGGTATTTCTATCTAGACGGACCAGGTGGATCAGGAAAAACTTATCTGTACAATTGTTTGATGAGTTATATTCGATCACAGGGTCAAATAGCTATGCCATTTGCAACAACTGGAATTGCTGCACTTTTGTTAGATGGTGGTATAACTATGGTGGTAGAACTGTGCATAGTGGATTTAAGCTGCCAGTTCCCATTTTGGAAACATCAGTGTCAGATATTCGACTCAATTTCATACAAGCAAAAAAATTCAAACTAACTAAACTAATTATCATAGATGCGGCAACAATGATGTCATGTCATGCACTGCAATGTATTGACAGATTCTTAAAAGAAGTAATGGATAATAAGTTGCCATTTGGTGGAAAGGTGATGCTGTTAGGAGGCGATTTTAGGCAAACATTACCGGTTGTGCCACACGGAAATAGAACAGAGATCATTAAAACATGTATCAAGACCAGTAAACTGTGGCAAATATTTACACATCTCAAATTAGAATTAAATATGAGATCTGAAGGCCAAAATAAATTCAATGACTGGCTCATTAAAATCGGAGATGGAAAACATCCAGAAATACAGCATTTACCAAATGATACCATTGAAATTCCATCAGAAATGGTTTGCAATGAATCACTCATATCAGCCATATTTCTAAACACTCTTAATAATGAGGATTACACAGACATTGCAAACAAGGTAATATTAACATCAAAAAATATTGATGCCTTGAATGTAAATAACGAAATGTTAAAATACATCAATGCACCACAAAAGAATTATTACAGTGCAGATTCTATTCTGTCAGATGATAAAGACAGTGAATCGAATTTTAGTATCGAATTTATTAATTCGTTAACACCATCTGGAATGCCCCCACATATTTTACAATTGAAAAAAGGCGCAATTGTTATGTTATTGCGAAATATGAATCCAAAAAAAGGACTTTGTAATGGGACCCGATTAATTGTGCATGGGTTAAAAGATCATTTTATACATGCAGAAATTATAACTGGTACCCATAAAGGTGAACGAGTTTTTATACCAAGAATTGATTTAGCTCCAAGTGAGAGTGGTTTGCCCTTTGTCCTTCAATGGAGACAATTTCCAGTTATAATGGCATTTGCTATGACCATCAATAAATCCCAAGGACAAACTTTTAAGTCAGTTGGGATTTTTTTAAAGGAACCAGTTTTTGCACATGGACAACTCTATGTGGCTTTTTCAAGGTGCACTAATCCAAAAGAAATTAAAGTGCATGTTGAAGAAAACGAAACTCAAGGTCATTTATTGGACAATGGATGTGTTTACACCAAAAACATTGTCTACTATGAGGTGTTGGAAAGGTAGAGGACAATGGTTTCATTTTAATGCCAACATTTTATGGGACTCAATATGATTGCACAAAAAAAACATTTCACATAAAACATCCAAAGAATGGACAAAAAAACGTAGAGAACAGTGGTTTGACTTCCATGACAAAATTGAAGTACTCTGGGACTCTTTAAATACGGTAACAGTATTTCACTTATGAAAATCTATGTGATATTTGCAGAATGGACAAACTGAAAAAAAAACAAAAAAAAACAGTAAAATATCCTTAAACAGATTGGAATGGGTTCAAAGTTTTATATTTACATGATTGGCCCCACAAAACAATTAACTGACTTTTTCAAGTTTATAACAGTTAAATGTTATTGTTTGATGTTAAAATTTCAGATGTTAAATATGTGTTTTTGGAATTTTGAAAAAAGTTTAGTCAATATATATGTGGTATAGTCAAATATGTATTGTTAGTATAAAGTTTAACTATTTTAAGAATAATTGGAAATGTATTATTTAAAGACATAGGGCCTCATTCTATTAGCGGCCGCAGCCGTTGCGGGGCCGCAAGGACCGGCCGCAAGCTATTCGGCTATTCTATTCCCTTACGGCCGGAGGCTCCGGCAGGCTTGCGGCCGGTGCCTTGCTATCTCTTGCGGCCGCTCGCGCCAGAGGAAAGCCTTTGATCTAAAACGGCCGCAAGAGTTTTGCAATTCAATTCCTCCGGGAAACCTCACTGCAAGGCTAAAAGCGAGCCGCAGCTTACTTGCAGGAAAGAGGTCTCGCTAGCACCAATTAAGCACATAAAATAGCTCAAATAAAGCCATCCTGCACTTTGCGAAGACTATAAAGGGATTTTAGGTGTTAGAAAAAATAGCACATAATTATCCTGTACTCAAATCCGTAAAATATTTTATTTTTAATATCCGTAAAATATCCATGTAAAAAGTCCAGAGTGCTTGGAGCACCTCAGACACACCCACGCCGCAGCCGGAAAATAAACAGTTAATTTGAACTCGGGTTTGGGCAGATGTGCAAGTTTGAGAGTGGGTTCCTTTTAATCCTCATGTCCCCCAATATGATCCCTAGCATTTACAGAGCTGTACAGTGCAAGCTTGAATTTATTTTTGAGTTTTTATATTTCTGAGATTACGGCCGGTTCCAAGATATGCGGCCGGCCGTAAAAGGAGATCCTTGCGGGGCCGTATAATAGAATCGCGAGTTAACTGAACCCCCGCAAGGAATCGCAGCCTTACGGACGATTTACGGCCGCTAATAGAATGAGGTCCAAAGTATTGATTCAGGGAGAAATCCGATCGCCAGTTAATGGGGTCAGGAAGGAATTAATTTTTTTCCCTCTTTGATACAATTGGACAAGTTTCAATAGAGGGTTTTTATTGTTTGCCTTCCTCTGGATTCAATGCTAATTTAGTTTAACAAGAGTTTAACAAATATGTTACAAATGATAAAAAGCATGTTATTGTTAAAACAATTTACTTACTCTAAGTTAATATAGTCCGCAGTTACTCAGTGATATATATGTATTGAAAAGTGTTAGTATTGTTAACAAAATGTTGAACAAATGTTTCATATACAAGTTGCATGTTACAAAGTTTAATGTTTGTGAAATATAAGTTGAAAGTTAAAAAATTAAAAAGTTAAAAAAAATAATGTGTTTTTATTTTTAGAAAAAAAAAAAGGGACAAATGTAGGTGACTCATTTTGTGTTGCAAACAAATTTCACAACATTTAATTTTTATTGACCGTCATTTTTTGACGGGCAAGTCACTAGTATATATATATATATATATATATAAATATATATATATAGTCACCGAAAGGCTTTACATTCAGAATTGCCATACCAGCACCCTCTATTTCAACGTCACATATTATATGTTCAAAGCTAGCAAATCATCCAAGTTTCATTGTTTTTAATTACTCTTTTACTCCGACGTATTTCTTTTTTATATCTATTATTATAAGAAAGATCAATATTACATTTTTCATTATTTAATTTTTTTGCTCGTTAATTAAAAATCTAGGTTTAACAAGAAAAGAGCTTTTACTGACCAGTTAAGTTTTAGAGTTACACACATATATTCTGTAGAAGTGACAGTACAGGCTTTCAATTTTCTCATAGGCTTTGAGAGAAAACAACAAGACAAAAAAGATAAAGTGACCTTCTTACATAGTAATTGAGGCTGAAAAATACTTTTAGTCCATCAAGCTCAATCTTTTTAGATCTCATCTGATCCTTGTAATATGTGGAATAGTTGTTAATTGATCCAGAGAGGAAGGCAAACAGAAAAAACATAGAAATATTGCCAATTGTCTCATAAGGGAAGAAAATAAAATTCCCTCCAGACCCCAGATTATCCAGGATACCCCTGAATTAACTTTTTATTCAAAAATCAAACTCCTTTTTTAAAGTTATCTATTGAATCCGCTTTGTTTTGACTCTACATTCATATACTCGGGATACAATGGATGTCCAAAGCAAATTGAATGATATTACAGTTGACACAGACACAGTATTAATAACATGTGATGTAGAGTCACTTTATACCTCGATTGACCATCAAAAGGCATGTGAAGCTGTAGGATATTTCTTGGGCATGGACACTAGAGACAGTGTTGAGAAGAATGAGTTTATTATGGAATTATTGGATTTCATTCTCCACCATAACTATTTTATATTTAACAACAAACACTATTTACAAGTACGTGGAACCGATATGGGGTCCACGGTGGCACCAACATATGCTAATATTTACATGGGATGGTGGGAGAGAGTGTTCTGTGAAGACATGACGAAATATACCAACAAAATTGTATTGTGGCTACGCTACATAGACAATATTTTGATATTATGGGAAGATACGATGGACAGCTTCACTGACATTGTTACCATGCTTAATGATAATGAACTTAATCTGAGATTGATTCATCAGATGAGTTTACAAGAAATAGGATTTTTGGATTTAAAAATCTTCAAAAATGATGATGGAATATAGGCACAGACCTATACAGAAAAACAGCTTCCACCAACAGCACTCTTCATTGTCAGAGCTCACATTTTCCGGCCACGAAGAGGTCTATACCTGTTGGGGAATTCTTGAGAAGGTTTTGATGGGCCGTCTAAATGATAGAGGCTATAGTGGAATTTCATTGAAAAAAGCATATCATCACACGTTACACAATCTTTTAGTTCCCAAAAAAAAGAGGCTGAGTATGACACATTATCCAAGATTCATCAATACTTTAAATCAACAGTGGGGGGAAATGATTCCTGGGGGCGTGACCGGAAATAGGGATTTGTGCCGTTTGAGAGCGGAGTTTGGCGGCTGGAGTGGTACAGCAGCAAGATGCAGAGCGCTGGAAGCTGCTGACGCTAATCCCCCTGTCACCCCCTGCAAATACCCTAACACACCCGGGGTGAGGAGAACAGTTGGTTGCTGGG
Source organism: Discoglossus pictus (assembly GCA_027410445.1). Lineage (NCBI taxonomy): Eukaryota > Metazoa > Chordata > Amphibia > Anura > Alytidae > Discoglossus > Discoglossus pictus. The sequence continues at coordinate 286,660,997 of CM050163.1, forward strand.
AGTTAAGGAGCCCATGAAGGCGTCACAAGTCCTGTCTCAAGAATCCCAAGGCCGGGTGCAAGTAAGACGCCATCCAGATACTGGAGACCGCTGAGTGGGGAGTGCCACCAGATAAGAACCGCATATAACTGTGAGTAATGGCGCAATAGGCTGATGGGAAGACAGGTTGAAGACCGCAAGGTGTATGGCAGACCCAGAGAAAGCTGCAGGGGGTGAGTGAAGAAGGGGCAGATAGCACACAGCAGACAGATGCAAAGCACACTAAAATTTCCCTTTATGGTAAAGGAGGAGGATACTAAAGGAGGTGAAAGCTAGAAACCACAAATAATGTATACATTTTTGTATATACGGACATAAAGAAAATGGGAGAAGGAGATGGCATAAGTAAAAGGAATTGACTTTTTTCTCTGGAATCTTCCTATAACCCTATTTTAGAGCATTGCACAATTCTATGCCAGTTTGTAAATAAGGGGCAGAACACTCAGTATAGCCTCGGGTTTTAAGGATAAAATGGTGTTTTATTATTAAATAAACCTGAGAAGGAGAATATGTGCTTGGGAAGCAGATAAGGTTATGCAGAGTGCTGGAAGCTACTGACGCTAGTCCTCTTGTTATTCACTGCTAATACCCAGAGGACATATATGAGTGAGGAGAGTAGTTTGTCTCTGGGAGTCAGGGAGCCTGTGGAGGCGTCACGAGTCTGTTTCTAAGAGTCCCAAGGCCAAGGGTCAGCAAGACGCCATACAGATACCGGATACCTTAAAACGCCTGGAAGATAGAGGCTGCATTGTGAGGGGAGTGCAACCAGACAAGATCTGTGTATAACTGCATATAATTGTTCACCCACTAAAGACCCTTTCAGAAGGGGAAAGAGAGGGGAAAAGAAAAGGAAAAAAGAAAGGAAGGAAGAGAAAGAGAAAGGGAGTAAATAATTATAAAGAAAATCAAGGAAAAGATCAATTATAGAAGAAGAATAAAAACAGTTTAAACGCTCCTATGTACTGAAAGTCTAGAAGTTGGAGTGGAAATTTTCTGTTTTTTTTTATTATGCCTGCAAGAGTAAAAAATAAGGACAAAAAGTCCATCCATCAAAAATCAAGTACTTTTTTCCTACCAAAAGACAAAGGGAAACCTCAGGAAATCCCTTTACCAATTTCTCCAGATATGGAACATAATTTAAGTCATAGTATTGAGAGTTTAAATGAAAGCATTATTAGTAAGGAATCCATTTTACACGAAGATGAAATACTTACGGTGGCAAAGATGAAAATATTATTACTTGAGTTTCAAATAAACTTTATGTCGGATATTAAAACACAAATTCTAAAGAATGTAAAGGAAATTAAAGCAGTACATATTAAAACTTTGGATATTGAGGAAAAACTGGAAAAGGTAATACTGGACTTTAATGTACTACAAAAACAGAATCTAGAATTAGAAGAGAAGGTAATAACACTGAGCCATAAAGTTGGACTCTGGATGATAAATGGAGGAAAAATAATCTTCGTATTAGAGGAATTTTGGAAACCATTACAGATGATGGTTTGGAGAAATATTTAACAAAGTTATTTTCATCTCTGGTTCCAGGATTTTCCCAAGTTGAAAATAGATTTGATTTTTTTTTTTGTATTCCGATCCCTACATTTTTGGAAAATAAAATCTCTAGAGATGTAATTGTTAGGCTACATCACCTATCAATGAGAGATGCTATAAGCAAAACAAGCCAACGGGCAGAAGGGTTTTCGGCCCCTTATGAAAATATAAAAATCTTCTCGGACATCTCAGCGTATACATTAAGTAAAAGAAAGGAGTTTTTCACTATTACAAAAGCTTTAAGAAGAGAAAAGCTGAAATACAGATGGGCTATGCCAACGGGACTTTCTGTTAACAAAAATTTGAGATGGCATAAAATCAAATTCGTAAAGGAAGTAGAAGATCTGCTAAAAAGTTGGAATATTGAGATGGAACTGCCAACATCTTTTATGCAAAAATCAATTTCATCCGCCCCACAATGGCAACAAAAGTAGAACTACGGGAAAGTCCACTTAGAGACTCATTGTTTACTTAGAGACTCATTTCAGGACTGAGCTACTTGTAGCGGAACCCATCACTGTTTTACCCTGTTTTATGATTATTATGGTTAAAATATGATCCTACAATATGTATGCTGGTTTATGCTCTGCAGAATATTAGCCAGACTTTTGCAGACCTAGGCTAATAGATAATCCTATTACAGAGATTCAAGAGATAAGAAAGTTGTAAAGGATCCTTGCATTTTCCAAAGTGTTTTCATTCTCAGATAAGAACAAAGAAGTGTAATTGAATCAATGTCTGATTGTATCAAAGTTGCCAGGGAGGTGTGACCCACCTATTGTTCTCTTTATGTGTATTGTGTCGCCAAATATGGGCATGTGTATTGCCTGTGGGAAGAGATGGGTATAAATATTTCTGCAATAACAAAATAAAGTCAGTATTCATTTGACTCCCAAATTGTGTGTCGTCCAATATGGGAGGTCGGGGATGGTGAAACTGTAGTGCCTCTTGGGTATTTTATCATATACCAGCGGAGATATTGGATACGTGGTCCAGCTCCGTTACATTTGTTGGCAAGTGGTGGAATTGTTCCCACGGTCAGAAGGACAGCTACAGGAGACACCATTCTGTGGAGTACAAATTGAGGGCAACGCTAGTATCCGTACAGCGCCCCTGGCTACAGCAGGATGGAACCGGCTATTTTTCGGACAGCATTCCATCATAAGGAGGAGGAGGCGGCCGCAGACTAAAGGGAAACAGACAGAAAGGAACTCTGGTATGATGCCCTGGAAGATGCCCAATGGCGGCGAGGTGAGAGTCTCCCCAGTGATGAGCAGCGGGTACAGAAGCGTGTGGCGATGCGGATGTATCTATTGGGAGAGCAGCCCCTGGATGAGTGGGTGACAAGACTAGAGACCCTGGTATGGCGAGAGCTCTGGCTAGACAACGCATACCAGGCCCTCTGGTGGCATACCGTTCGACTTACCCCCTGGACGGCTGAACACGACTTACCGGAGGGGGATGATTATGATGGCCCGGGTTTATTATGGGATGCCTTGGAGGACGATATTGATCTTGGCAGCACGGAGGGGTCTAGGTTTTGGGACATCTACGACTACCGGATGGGCATGTATGTCTGGGATGACGAAGGCGAGGTGAGCAAAGACATGACCCACCTGGTAACGAGAGAGTGGGAGCTGGAGCAGGACTACCAACACCTGCTCAGCCTTGTGCAGCCCCAACCTACTCGACAAGCAGAACCAGACTTCATTGACTGGTCCTGGCATGACCTCCAGATGGCAGGTAGAGATGGGACCGAGGTCTCTCTACCGGCCCTACAGAGGGCAGAAGGTGTCGTCCTTCCCCCCCAGCGGCAGTGTGAACCCCAGGGGGCAGAAGGTGTCGTCCTTCCCCTCCAGCAGCAGTGTGAACCCCAGGGGGCAGAAGGTGTCATCCTTCCCTCCCAGCGGCAGTGTGAACCCCAGGGGGCAGAAGGTGTCGTCCTTCCCCCCCAGCGGCAGTGTGTACCCCAGGGAGCTGAAGGTGTCGTCCTTCCTCCCCAGCAGCAGTGTGTACCCCAGGGGGCCGAAGGTGTCGTCCTTCCTCCCCAGCGGCAGTGTGTACCCCAGGGAGCTGAAGGTGTCGTCCTTCCTCCCCAGCGGCAGTGTGTTCCCCAGGGAGCCGAAGGTGTCGTCCTTCCTCCCCAGCGGCAGTGTGTACCCCAGGGAGCTGAAGGTGTCGTCCTTCCCCTTCAGCGGCAGTGTGAACCCCAGGGGGCAGAAGGTGTCGTCCTTCCCCCCCAGCGGCAGTGTGTACCCCAGGGAGCAGAAGGTGTCGGCCTTCCTCCACAGCGGCAGTGTGTACCCCAGGGAGCAGAAGGGGCCGTCCTTCCTCCCCAGCAGCAGTGTGAACCCCAGGGGGCAGAAGGTGTCGGCCTTTCCCCCCAGCGGCAGTGTGAACCCCAGGGGGCAGAAGGTGTCGTCCTTCCTCCCCAGCAGCAGTGTGTACCCCAGGGGGCCGAAGGTGTCGTCCTTCCTCCCCAGCGGCAGTGTGTACCCCAGGGAGCTGAAGGTGTCGTCCTTCCTCCCCAGCGGCAGTGTGTTCCCCAGGGAGCCGAAGGTGTCGTCCTTCCTCCCCAGCGGCAGTGTGTACCCCAGGGAGCTGAAGGTGTCGTCCTTCCCCCCCAGCGGCAGTGTGTACCCCAGGGAGCTGAAGGTGTCGTCCTTCCTCCCCAGCAGCAGTGTGAACCCCAGGGGGCAGAAGGTGTCGTCCTTCCCCTTCAGCGGCAGTGTGAACCCCAGGGGGCAGAAGGTGTCGTCCTTCTCCCCCAGCGGCAGTGTGTACCCCAGGGAGCAGAAGGTGTCGGCCTTCCTCCACAGCGGCAGTGTGTACCCCAGGGAGCTGAAGGTGTCGGCCTTCCCCCACAGCGGCAGTGTGTACCCCAGGGAGCAGAAGGGGCCGTCCTTCCTCCCCAGCAGCAGTGTGAACCCCAGGGGGCAGAAGGTGTCGGCCTTTCCCCCCAGCGGCAGTGTGAACCCCAGGGGGCAGAAGGTGTCGTCCTTCCCCCTCAGCGGCAGTGTGAACCCCAGCGGGCAGAAGGTGTCGTCCTTCCCCCCCAGCGGCAGTGTGTACCCCAGGGAGCAGAAGGTGTCGACCTTCCTCCACAGCGGCAGTGGGTACCCCAGGGGGCCAAAGGTGTCGTCCTTCCCCCCCAGCGGCAGTGTGAAACACAGGGGGCAGAAGGTGTCGTCCTTCCCCCCCAGCGACAGTTTACCCTAACCAGGGGAGACACCAATCTCCCAGACGGCGCAGATGGGACCGTGGTCTCTGCGCCCACAGCTTGTCCAGATCCCCAACTACCGTCACTGGGATAACCGGAGGAGGGGGTAAGTACAAATTCCCCTCCCCAGCTAACTTCTAATGTGGCCCCAGGGTTAACAGAGGAAATGTTAACCCCCACTGACCCCCATGTTTCCCTGGCTACTGAGCCGGAATATGTCCCAAGTACCCCAGCAGAAGAGCTGACAGCGGGGCAGAGTGCAGTCGGCCTCTGCCCTCCCTTTGTCCCTTCTACAGAGCAGGAGGTCCTGCAGGTTATACCAGCAGAAGAGCTGGCATCAGGGCAGAGTGCCGCTGGCCTCTGCCCCTCAAGTCCCCTCAGCGTGTTGCACCATCACCCCAGCAAAATATCCAGGTGCCTGGTTAGACTTCCCCCCAAAGGGGAGATGTGTGACGAAGTGCCCTTCGCCACTTTGGCTTGGAGAGGACTGTTTGCCAGCCTCCTGCCCTGCGACTATGGCCCTGGTACATATTGCCCTTTGGAACCAGTGTTCGGCCATACCAGAGTGTATGTCACTCATTCTGGCCCTTTACATACAGGGGGTCATTCTGTACTTGCCCTGTGGGAGCGGTGATACCCCAGATAGCTATGCCATGGAGCCCATTCATATGATGAAAGACTATGGGAAAGACTTTAGCTACTTGGCAATTGAACTGTGTGAAGAGGATCTGAGCACTATTCGGTAGTTTTGTGCGCTCAGATCCCAGCTATCTGGGGATATGGGAAATGTGAGTAAATGTGAATTGCAGTAATGCTGATGGGTTGTCAAACTAGAGAATTGACCAACAAATACTTTTGTCCGGACATCCCCAGGCCGATCCGTCAGGATCAGACCGTGTATGCCGGCTTATGGTCACGGGGGAGGTGTGTAGCGGAACCCATCACTGTTTTACCCTGTTTTATGATTATTATGGTTAAAATATGATCCTACAATATGTATGCTGGTTTATGCTCTGCAGAATATTAGCCAGACTTTTGCAGACCTAGGCTAATAGATAATCCTATTACAGAGATTCAAGAGATAAGAAAGTTGTAAAGGATCCTTGCATTTTCCAAAGTGTTTTCATTCTCAGATAAGAACAAAGAAGTGTAATTGAATCAATGTCTGATTGTATCAAAGTTGCCAGGGAGGTGTGACCCACCTATTGTTCTCTTTATGTGTATTGTGTCGCCAAATATGGGCATGTGTATTGCCTGTGGGAAGAGATGGGTATAAATATTTCTGCAATAACAAAATAAAGTCAGTATTCATTTGACTCCCAAATTGTGTGTCGTCCAATATGGGAGGTCGGGGATGGTGAAACTGTAGTGCCTCTTGGGTATTTTATCATATACCAGCGGAGATATTGGATACGTGGTCCAGCTCCGTTACACTACTTTTCTCATATGTTGATTATTGAATAGGAGGAAGAAAGATATCACGACACTGAGAATGGAATGAAGAACGAATTTTCCTCTCCTTTCTCTCTCCATCCTTTTGGTGTTTTCTATATATATATTTTTCTTTCGTTAGGGGAGTGAGGAGGGGTAGATAAGGGTGGAAATGCACTTTGAAGTTTGGTATGCTATGAGGAATGCAACATTTAAGCTATAAAATAATAATGGTAATGCACACTTAACGCACATAGGTTTTAAATTTTAGGATTCAAAGTCATTAAGGGATAGGTGTTTAAGGGATATAAATATTAATGAACTAGTTGAAATGCACTTTAAATATTTATATGCTATGAGGAATATAATATTCTTATTGTAAATAAATAATGTTAAAGCACATTTAATGCACATAGAAAAAGTTTTTTAAAGTGTATAACCCAAAAGGAATTAAGGAAAAGGTATTTTTGGTGATATATACTAATGAACTAGCTGTTTTTTTTATTTTCCTTACTTTCTTCTCATATTAAGAGTTAGATATATAAGTGAGAAAGGGATTATATACGGCTATAAGTACGTTATGGCACATAAAATTGCACATGAGCACTTTTTGGATAAACAATATGGGATGATATAAACTTATATATAGGTAGGGAGAAATTATAATACACAAAATTATAATATATAAGAATACACTTTAAAAATAATTTTTGGTGAAATGGAAATATGAGGAAAGTAGGATGAGGTCGTGAATAAATGAGAGAAACCTTAGGAACTTGGTAAAGATGTAAATAAGATATGAAGAAATCTATAGATTTTAGATGTACCATTACCAACGAGCAACGCCAACCATTTCTGACCAATACAGTAGGTCAAGACACCCCAGGTGGAGACTGTATCAAAGAACTAATACAGTCAATGTTATGAAAGGATGTATGAATGTGAAGTTAAATGGAAAGTTAAGAGCAAGATGGGTAACATTAGAGAAGATGATAAAGAGGATAAATATAGAATTAAAACAGCTGGATAGATGTCTATAAGGATAGTTTCCCGTAATATTAATGGATGGAATTCTCTAATAAAAAGAAGAATTGCCATGGCAGAGTATGCTAAACTAAAAATTAACGTCATATGTTTACAAGAAACTCATTTGGAAGAAAAGTACATTTATTATTATACAGTAGATACACAAAGAGTATAAATTCTACATTTAGTAATAAAGCTAGAGGGGTATCTATATTGTTTTGTAAAAGCTTAATGGTAAAAGAAGAGTTTCAAAAAATCGATGAGGAATGCAGATATATTATATGGGTGGGATATATTAATAATAATCCATATACAATTGTTAACTTATATGCGCCAAATCAGAAACAAGAGAAGTTTATAAGAAGTATGTTAAAGCTGGTAAATAGGTTTAAGAAAGGTAGGACAATTAATTTGTGGAGATTTCAACCATGTGATGGACCCACTAAAAGATAAATCATATCGGCCAGAGAGTAATAAAGAGAGTAATAAAATATGTGGAGTAAAAAAAATGAGAGAAATGATGATAGATATGAACCTTTTTGATCTATGGAGAATAAGTTATCCTATGAGAGAGGATTATACTTATCTCTCTAAGAGATTTAATACTTATTCAAGAATAGATTATATTTTGGGAGATGCTTCTATATTAAATAATGTATTAAATATAAATATAGGTACAAGTGCTATATCAGACCATGCCCTGGTAGTGATGTCGCGAACATCAAATTTTCAGTTCGCGAACATCGGACGCGAACTTCAATCAAATGTTCGAGAACGGGCGAACTTGGCGAACCGCCATAGACTTCAATGGGCAGGTGAATTTCAAAACCCACAGGGACTCTTTCTGGCCACAATAGTGATGGGAAAGTTGTTTCAAGGGGACTAACACCTGGACTGTGGCATGCCGGAGGGGGATCCATGGCAAAACTCCCACGGAAAATTACATAGTTGATGCAGAGTCTGGTTTTAAGCCATAAAGGGCATAAATCACCTACCATTCCTAAATTGTTAGGAATAACATGCTTTGTATCGATCAGGTAGTGTAAGGGCTACACCCGCTTCACAGTAACAGACCAATCTCCCCGTTTATTGCACCGCAAACAACCGCAAACGGTCCCTTTGCACAACGCAAACTCCCCATTTGCACAAGGTTGGATACCAAGCTAGCCATGTCCCGTTCCTTGTCCTTACTGATGTCATTGAAGGTCTCTTCCTCCACCCAGCCACCAAGGGTCCCCGAAAGGTGACAACAAGCCCCCTGGGACGCCTGCTGTGTTTGGTCTTCCACCTCCTCAAAGCCACCTTCCTCCTCTGACTCCTCTTCTTCAGACTCCTCTCTCTGTGTTGCCTCTGTCTGCGTTATTATAAGGTGTGTACTGTTAAGTAGTACTATTCCTATCCCTGTTACGTCCACTATTAGGGGACGTGTATATGGCATTGATTTTTGGAACAGGTAGATGGAAAAAGATGCTTGGTCGGACCTCCTACTTCAAATTTGGGGCACTGCGCATGCAATCTAAGGTGCCACCAGATATGAGTGTCACTGTGCACTGGCAAAAGTTGGCAGAGTAGATGCAATAGGCTTCACACACACGCCTGTAGGCAGGCAATTGCTATTCAATCTATTACAGTCAAAAAAGTGTTGTTTTATGTCACTGTACACTACGGTTGCACCAGATATGAGTGTCACTGTGCACTGGCAAAAGTTGGCAGAGTAGATGCAATAGGCTTCACACACACGCCTGTAGGCAGGCAATTGCTATTCAATCTATTACAGTCAAAAAAGTGTTGTTTTCCCAGAGCATGTATTATATATCAGGGATTTGTGTCCAAACAATTTAATATTACTAGGGGAACTAGACAGGGCTGCCCACTCTCCCCCTTGCTCTTCGCCCTTAGTCTTGAACCATTGGCAGCGGCAGTTAGAAATTGTCCAAACATTAAAGGAGTGCAGATTGGCCCTAATGAGCATAAGCTCAACCTTTTTGCAGACGACATCATGCTGTCACTTACAGATCCAATACCAAGCCTGCCTAATTTATTCCAATTGCTCACAGACTTTGGCAGAGTGTCAGGGTTCAAAATCAACACTAACAAGAGCATAGCCCTCAACATTACACTACCCCAAACGGTGAAACAGAACTTAGAAAACAGCTTTCCCTTAAAATGGGCACCCAAACAGATAACTTATTTGGGTATTCATATTCCGCGGTCTATAGCGTTGGTATACGAGGCAAATTTTCCTCCTGTCTTTAACAGAATCAAGGCAGATATCTCCAAGTGGTCCTTCCTTAACATCTCATGGTTGGGCAGAATAAATTCCATCAAGATGAATGTGATTCCCAAATTATTATACCTATTTAGGACAATCCCAACCCGATCAGGTTACCCGACCTTAGAGTGTTGCAAAAAACACTTTTTAAGTTCGCATGGAATAACAAGAAACCAAGAATTAATAGAACCACAATGTGTGCGCCTAAACAGAAAGGGGGGCTAGCCTTCCCTGATCTAATCAAGTATTAGAAGGCCACTAGATTAGCTCAAACCACGACCTGGTTTAAAAAAGAGGCCATACCGGTGTGGGCAGACATAGAGAGGCAACTTCTAGAAGACAAGCATTGGGTACTATCGCAGGTTTTATGGCTTAGCTTAGGTCGGGACCTACGAACAGGAGAGTTACCAATTTGTATTAGCCACTCTTTGAAATTATGGAAAGACCTGAACAGAAGGGTGGACCTCCTGAGCGTGGGTTCTGGCTTGATTCCACTATGGCAATCACACAAAGGTCAGCACCTCAATAAATTTACCCAGATGAAATGGTGGATAAAGAACAAAATAACAATTGTGGCAGATACCTGGGTGACCTCACAAAGCAACACATCGTCAATTATCACTGACATAATTCAGGTGCCACATAGAGAGTGGCTTAATCTGATGGCAATTAATGAGACACTAACACACTCTACGAAAATCAACAAATATCACACCAAATCTCCCTTTGAGAAATGCTGTATCAACAATCCCGGAGGTAAGGCCAATATAGCCATCATTTACAATCAGATGGTGTCTCTCACCAACAGGGTTAAACCACATTACCAAACTGCATGGGAGGCTGACTTGCAGGTAACTCTAGACGACAGCCAATGGAATAAGATCCTAAAACAAGCCAATACCTCTTCACTAAACGTGACACTAAAAGAAAACTCTTTTAAGACAATAATGAGGTGGTACCTTACACCAGCAAGACTCCATCTTCTGAACAAAACACACCCTGACACATGTTTTAGGGTCTGCACAGACACTGGTACACTGATTCACATGCTGTGGGAGTGTCCGAAAATAAGACCCATATGGACAGCAACATACGACCTATTAGAAACACTTTTGGGGACAACAGTAACACAAAAGCCTGAGGAAGCTTTGCTAGGCCTTCCAATTACGGGGCTATTCAAATCAGAACAATGTTTAACAACACAGATATTTTTGGCCACGAGATGCATCATAGCTAAACACTGGAAACTTACCTCCCCTACTCACATTGAAGTACTTCACAAAATCAGGTTCATTCGGGCTATGAGCTCACTTTCAGCTGAAATTGATGAAAGATACCGTCGATGGGCCTCCTGCTGGGACTTATGGACTCTACGAGGTCCACAATAAGGTTCGTGTGAACTACTTTTATGGGTTGACCTGATGTTTGATCTATGGTTTCACCTTACTGTACCTCCTAGACACATGTCTGCTTTGAGGAATGTATATATGTTCAAGACCTTGTGTGACTTTATATATATGTTTTACATGTTCATGTGTTATTCTAACCAAAAAAGAAAAAACTTTGAAAGAAACTTTTTGATATATCTTGTTGATACTTGAGAGATTTGTTATATGATTTGCTGAACTTACGATGTTCTATTTGTTTATTCTTTCAATAAAAAAGTTAATTATAAAAAAAAAAAAAAAAGTGTTGTTTTATGTCACTGTACACTACGGTTGCACCAGATAGGTGTCACTGTGCACTGGCAAAAATTGGCAGAGTAGATGCAATAGGCTTCACACACACGCCTGTAGGCAGGCAATTGCTATTCAATCTATTACAGTCAAAAAAGTGTTGTTTTATTTCACTGAGAACAAAATATGCTGTGAGCCTGACACAGGCAGGCAACTGAAATTAGATTAATTGTAGTGGAAGCTAAATACACAGCCTGGCTATCTATTTCCCTATTAAATCTCCAGCAGCTACACTATCTGTCCTCTCACAACGAATGCAGCTTCAGAATGATTCTAAAATGTATGCTGTCCTTCAGATGGAAGGTCCTGGATGGGAGTGTATGCTGCTGATTGGCTGGAATGTGTCTGCTGACTGTGAGGTGCAGGGTCAAAGTTTTCTCAATGATAAAAAATAGGGGGCAAACCCAAAAGCGCATGTGTTCGCTGTCTGATGCGAACTTGAACATGCCAAAATCGCCGCGAATAGTCCGCGGGCGAACTGTTCGCGACATCTCTATGCCCTGTTATTGCTAACAATAAAAGCTACTGAAATTCGAGATAAATGCAATAACTGGTAAATGGAATCAATACTATTAAAAGACAAATCAAAAGTAGATGAGATTAAGAAACTTCTAATAGAATATTTAGAGATAAACACAGGATCGGTATTATCACCATTGATCCTTTGGTGCTCGATGAAAGCATACATAAGAGGTATCTTTACAGCTAAAACAACAGAGTTAAAAAGAGGAAGAGGGAAAACTCTAAGAATACTATATATTGACCTAGAAGACAAACAAAGGTTGAACAAAAAATATCCAAATGTGGAAATTTTTAACGAAATAGACATAATAAAATTACAAATAAAAAAGATTGAACAATATAAATTAGATCGACTAATATGGAAGATGCAAGCGAATAAATATGTTGAATGGGAGATAGAGCAAGAAAATATTTAGCTAATCAGATGAAAAAACAAAGAATAGCTAATTTGATTGTGGAGATGAAAGGGGAGGATGGAAAGGTTCATCAACACCCTAAAGAAATAGGGAATATCTTCTATCAATATTACTCTAAGCTCTACAATTTAGAAATGCAATATAAGACAAATAAAATGGATATAAGTGATATTGAGGAATTTTTAAGTGATATTAACCTTCCTAGAATCTCTGCGTTAGAACTGGATACCTTGAATAAAAATATAACTGAGAAGGAGGTTGAGGAAGTGATAGAGGGATGCAAGAATAACAAGGCACCCGGTATAGATGGGCTAGACAAATGATTTTACCAAACATTTATAGACATAGTGAAAGTTCCTTTAGCTAAGATGTTTAATGAATGTAAAAATAGTGGGAATATACTCGCTGAATTGACTGAAGCTAAAATTATAGATATATTAAAGGAGGGTAAGGATCCAGCAGATAAGAAGAGTTATAGCCGATATCATTAATAGACTTTGACCTGAAGGTATATTCTAAAATGTTGGCAAATAGGTTAGATCCTTTTATTAATAGACTCATTCACTCAGATCAAGTGGGATTTGTTAGGTCCCGGCAGGGCTGCGATAATATTAGGAGTTTAATCAATCTTTTTGCATTTAGTGCAAAGGAGAGAGTTCCCATGCTGGCTCTGTCATTAGATGCCGAAAAAGAGTTTGACAGAGTCAGCTGGGAATTCCTCCACGTGGTACTTCAGAAATATGGTTTGGGAGATTTTGCCAGTAAAGCGATAAGAGCTCTCTATAGAAATTTAAGAGCAAAAATTGTGGGTATAAATTTTGAGACGGATTTCTTCGGTATTACTAATGGAACGAGGCAGGGATGTCCCCTGTCCCCATTATTGTTATTTTATTTTTAGAACCGCTGATTGAAAAAATAAGGATGACAAAAGATATTAAAATTGGGAATACGGAATATAAAGCAATGGTATATGCAGATGATATGATTGTTACCCTCACCGATCCGGAGAAATCATTATTTAACCTTGATAAAATACGGCGCAAGTTTGGTAGAATCTCATATTTTAAGATTAATAGATAAAAAACAGATATTATTACTAGGGGCATTCCTCTTGAAATTAAAAATAAGCTAAGAGATATTTACTCTTTTAATTGGAGTGCTAAAGAAATAAATCATTTGGGTATAAGTTTATCTTTTGATCTAAAAAATATTTTAAAAAACAATCTGGCTACTATTAATAGAAAAATACTAAAGATCTTGACAAATTGGAGATTGATTTATCTATCATGGACAGCAAGAATTGCGGTAGTAAAAATGATAGCTATTCCCAAATTAACATATATTTTTAGATCAATACCAGAGGTACCGCGAGAATACTGGCTAAAAAAAATTCAGAGAGATATAGATCGATATATTTTACAGGGGAAAAAAGCTAGAATTTCCAGTGAGATTACTAAACGAATGATTGAGAACAGGGGCCTGGCATCCCCATGTATAAAGGATATATACACTGCAATTGCGTTATCCCAGATAATACAGTGGGGTACACCAGTACCAATTTCTAATTGGAAATTAATGGAGGGAGAGTTTTTTGGGAAAACCGTAATCCAGGTACTATTATGGATTCCTAATATGGGGGAATTGAAAAATAGCTTTATTCCAAGAAATATAAAGTCATTGATAAAATTTTGTATGAAAATCAAGACAAAAATGAAATTATCAGAATATCCATCGTTAGGTACCCCCATAGAAATCTTAAAAGTATATCGAGAGCAAGTTTGTATAGAATCCTGGAAAAAATATGGTATAAACTATATGAATGACTTCTATGAAGGAGGAATGATGCTTAGCTTGCCAAAATTTCGGGAATTTTTTTAACTAAATAGAAATATGTGGCTGCAGTTTATGTCGATTCAGAACTTACTTACACAGAGAGGATTCAAAAAGAAAAATATGAAATCTTTATCTACATTTGAACTAATTATATATAATAACAAGAATACTCATAGAATATCGAGATGACAAAAGATCCTTTATTTGGATGAGCAATGGGGTAAAACTGCATTAATGGTAGAGTGGGAGAAAAAAGGAAGATTTCTTAGCTCTATTGAAGAATGGCAGAATACTATTAAAATAGTCAGAATATCAGCAAGATCTTTGGCTTATTATGAATTATACTTTAAAATTATTAATATGTGGCACTAGACTCCTGAATTTATTAGTAAAATTGTAAAGAAAGATGCCATATTGTGTTGGAAAGAATGTGGGCTAAGGGCTGATACCATACATGTTTGGTGGGACTGTACTAAATTGAGATCTTTTTGGAGAAAGTGTGTTGCTTGGTTATCCGAGTTATTTGAGGAAGAAATCCCTTTTAATATGGAAACTATAATATTACATTTACATCTTAATAAACAATTTCCGAAGTTTTATTATCTGTTATCACATATTGTATTGGTAATTAAGGGATTAATCTCCAAATCTTGGAAACTGAGTACAATGCCTTTAATTCCCGAAATCTTTAGAATCATAAACAGAAATAGAGATTTTGACCATATAAACCAAAGTTCTCAAGTAAACATGAAGGGATTGTCAACCCAGTGGAATACATAGGATAAATATGTGTAGATGAAAAGGGAAGGAAGGAAGTAAGATGTAAAGAAATAAGAAAGTTTGTAATGCATAAATCCTTATGTTTAAGGGCTTGATGCTCACCTTTCCTTTTTCTTTTCTCCTTCTATTATATAGGATGGTCCTTTAAGACATAATAAATTATGTCCTCTTCTATATAAAATGATAAATAACCATTCTTGCGATGATTTTATGAGTGTATGTTCCGAAAGATTGTATATGTTTTGATTGATTTTAAGTCATTTTGGATGTATATGATGTTGTTTTGTGTTGATAAATAATAAAAAAACATTGGGGAAAAAAAAAAAAAAGAGTGGTGGGAAATAAATTCAGTACTTAACTACAGTAGCTAGACATTTTCTTCATAGACATAATTGTAAACTGTAAATTAAGTGTACCATACTGCAACAAATTAACCTTGGAATTAGAGGTGGCAATTTACAAGAAGAATTATTGAGAGCTGAGAGTAAATGGATTACTTTACTCAATACCCTGTTACCATTTGGTTTGAATGAAAATATCAACCTTGGTGTGTTCTTGTAAAGACGATTGAATAAAGAGTGCATATTAATATTCTTAGATATTATATTTAATAAGAAGTATATGCAGTTTGACAGTATTTTCAATACTCTGTATAGCTATATCTCCTTTGAGGGAACATGTAGTTACCGAAATGATTAATAATGGATTTCTACTTGTAAATAATATATTCTCTCTAATTGTTAGACAATGGGATATGATGTATTCAAATGTGTTGTGAAATGACGGCAGATTCATCCTATGCAGATTAGGATAGCAGACCAATACAACAGATGGTTATTGATTGAGAATGAAATGTTACGTTTATATTGGAAGTTGATAATTGTATATATTATAATTTAAAAAATGATGGATATTATATGGAATTCCATACCCTATGACCCGTATAATGTATGTATAGTTTATAATATAATCGTTTTGGTAATAATTCTCTCCCTTTTGGGTGATCTGTTAATATGTTACAATTCAATTTGTAATAATGTGTGATATATCTTTGATATTGCACAACATTGAATAATCAGGTGACAGAGAAGGATATAGGGATAAAAGCATATTTGGTTTTCTTTTTTGTTTTCTTGTTTTTGATTTTGAATTAAATAATTTATTTATGTACCTTACATTATGTGTTTATATACCTTCAAGGACTTCGAGTCGCGATCACATATGATTGGCTTTAAATCTCTCCAATAAGGAACACAGACTCACTGGATAGCCTCATAAAGGGACACCTCCTCCCCAATTGTGTTAGGCCCTGGTAGTAGCCTCTGGCGAAACGCATGCGTCGGCTACGTTGCCCTTGATGCCCAGGAAGTGATGTAATTGCATCCACACGGAAGTACTGCATGAGGGATTGGATCTGCACTATGTGTATAGGAGATGGAGACTTGATGCACACCGGAGGAGCAACTTCACTAGAGTGATGACGGATTGGACTCACTTAATGTTTAAACATCCCTCTGTATGATATATACAAAGCTTAGTTATCAGACTGATCTTAAATCAATACTTTGGATTAACATTTGTAACAGAGTGAAGCAAAGAATGTCCCTAGAGGTGGGTTTAATTAAAGAGGCTGGAAGATTTCTCTGGAGAAAGAAAGAGTTAACTCCGGGCAGTGGTCAGAGGCTAATTGAAGCCCAGCTGTGGATTGCCTTTAAGACAACAGCAGAGAGATGGGTGGAGTCCTCACTTAGGCTTGGGCCTAAGCAGTGTGAGCAGTGTGTGAAATCTGCTGAAAGAGGTCCTGTTGGTGAGCTGCTGTTAGCAGCTAAAAGCCAAGGTGGATTGCAGAGCAGAGCATAGCCAAGGAGGATTGCAGAGCAGAGCAAAGCCAAGGCAGATTGCAGAGCAGAGCAAAGCCAGGTCGAATTGCAGGGCAGAGCAAAGCCAAGGCGGATGGCAGAGCAGAGCAAAGCCAGATCGGATTGCAGAGCAGAGCAAAGCCAGGTCGGATTGCAGAGCAGAGCTAAGCCAGGTCGGATTGCAGAGCAGATCAAAGTCAAGGCGGATTGCAGAGCAAAACCAAGGAGGATTGCAGAGCAGAGCAGAGCCAAGTCGTTCTACAGAGCAGATCCAAAACTGTTTTTGCCTGGAAGCTGGCCACAGAGAAAGCGATTTCCAAATGTAAAGACTGTGTAAATTAACCCCAGGGAGAAGGCGGCAGTATAGCTGAGGATTTGCCAGCGCTGTGGCTGAAAGGTACATTAAGGGTCCCTGGAGGTTGGAGCATTTCTGAGAGATGGGTGGGCCGAATGCTCCACTTTCTACTGATGAAGGTATTTACAAGAGAACTGTGTGTTTTTGTTATACCTTTGGCTGATGTAAGCCATAATGTGGTGTACTTTTTGGACTTGTAATAAAAATATTAAAATAATACATGATCTTCTTGCTGTTAATCTAGAAGGTAGCAGGTCAAATTACCACAACTTGCTGTGCTGCTGTAGACAGCATTAGGGCTTTTACTGCCTCCTCCATTTTGACACGTGGGTTGTTCTTTGGTACAAGGACCTGGATCCCACTTCTGACACCAGTTGTGGAAGTTTGACCTGCTACCTTCTAGATTAACAGCCATAAGATCATGTATTCTTTTAATCTTTTTATTAAAAGTCCAAAAAGTACACCACATAGTGGTAAGTTACAGTAAGGTGAGTTTTTTAGAAGGGTTAGATTAGTCCTCAACTTTAGGGAGTAAGTGGCGGGCTCCTCCTATGCCACTCTTATGAGGTTGTATATAGGTATTGTGATCGTTTGCTCCTCGGAAGTGATGACAAGCAAGTGGAGTGTGAGTTCTTGTCAGAAGTGAAGGAGTTAACACTTCTGAAAGAACTCCTAATTGGAGCCACGCCCCTTTAAAAGACTGGAAAGCAGACATGGAAAGGTGGAGGAGGGGCTGACTAGGCCCTAGGCAGCTGTGCTGCTGAGAGGAACAAGCACAGAGTGGAAGGTGATCTGGTGTGGATATACAGTGAAGTTGTGAACTACCCTGTAAAGGATCGCCAAGTGACTGTTACTGGGAGAACGGGGACTACAGCAAGTTGTATGAGCTGGAAGATTGACTTCAGACTCAGGAGGAGAAGTCACTAGGAAGCCAAGTAAGTGAAGGGAATAAGTGAGGATTCCCAGGCAGAGTTTTGCCTTAAAGGCCTAGGCACGGTTGTTGCTGAAATATTATGCCCCAGGGAAGAAGTGAAGTTAAAGAGAAGTGAATACAAGTGAGTTTGTGTATGCAAGGGTCCCTGGGGTGAAGCATACGGGAGAGACGGGCGGGCCCTATGCTTCACCCGCAACCGTGTCCCAGAGAGGAGCCATGTGTCCCAGAGAGGAGCGCCGTGTCCCAGAGAGGAGCGCTGTGTCCCAGAGAGGAGCGCTGTGTCCCAGAGAGGAGCGCTGTGTCCCAGAGAGGAGCGCTGAGTCCGAGAGAGGAGCGCTGTGTCCGAGAGAGGAGCGCTGTGTCCGAGAGAGGAGCGCTGTGTCCCAGAGAGGAGCGCTGTGTCCCAGAGAGGAGCGCTGTGTCCGAGAGAGGAGCGCTGTGTCCGAGAGAGGAGCGCCGTGTCCCAGAGAGGAGCGCCGTGTCCGAGAGAGGAGCGCCGTGTCCGAGAGAGGAGCGCTGTGTCCAAGAGTGGAGCGCTGTGTCCGAGAGAGGAGCGCTGTGTCCGAGAGAGGAGCGCTGTGTCCGAGAGAGGAGCGCTGTGTCCGAGAGAGGAGCGCTGTGTCAGAGAGAGGAACGCTGTGTCCGAGAGAGGAGCGCTGTGTCCGAGAGAGGAGCGCTGTGTCCGAGAGAGGAGCGCTGTGTCCGAGAGAGAAGCGCTGTGTCCGAGAGAGGAGCGCTGTGTCCGAGAGAGGAGCGCTGTGTCCCCGAGAGGAGAGCTGTGTCCCACAGAGCGAGGAGCTAGAGAGGAGAGCTATGTCCCACAGAGCGGAGCTGTGACCCAGAGTGGAGCGGGGTCCCAGAGGTGGCTGAAGAGGGCGACCTAATCTCGCTGGGACCCTCACCTGTAAAGAGACTGTTTATTTCCTGGCCACAAGGTGGCACTACCCCAGTAAAGAGACTGTTTACTTCCTGACCACAAGGTGGCACTACTCCCAAGTTTAAAGGACTGTATATACCTGGCCACAAGGTGGCATTCTCCCACCTCACGGAGGTCATAATTGTTTGTTTTCCGTTAATTTAAGCAGAGCTACTGCTACAGCCGTTATTTTCTTTTCTGTAAATAAACCAATTTGCTGCACTTCCAAGCCGTATCAGCCCTCATTTCAAGAAACCACCGCTATACGTGGCCATCCTGATCACACTGGTGTCATTTGTGGGATTGAAAAATGTCTGTGTTGAAGAAGACAGCCCACCGTGCAGCATAAATATGGAAAAGGCCTTTAAAGCTTTTATAGAAGCCCAGCGGGGGTTGAACAAACAGCAAGCCGAGTTGAACAGAGTGCTGGCTGCTAAGCTTGGTCAGAGCCAGTCAGAAAAGAGAGAAATGATTGCAGAGCATAGCATCCAGGCCGCAAAAGAGGAAGATAAAGGTTTTGGAGAGGTTACTGCAAGATTTAGAGAGGCCACAGAGAAATGGCAGAGACAAATGGAAGTCGACAGGGTCCAAATGAGAGAGTCTTTAGAAGCACAGAAAGTGCAGCTGCAGCGATTGAATTCTACAGAGAACATTGTGGGTTCAAAATCAAGCAGGGTTATGAACCCTAATTGCTTTCTAAAGAAAATGACAGCTCAAGATGATGTAGAAACCTACCTCCTGAATTTTGAGAAGATTGCTACCAGGGAAGGTTGGCCTAAACAGCATTGGGCCACAGTCCTGGGTCCCTATCTGTGTGGAGAAGCACAGGAAGCGTATGGGTTTTTGCCTGAAGAAATGGCAACCAATTATTGCACCCTGAAAGAGGAGATCCTTGATCGTATAGGAGTAAAGAAAGTACAGAGAGCGCACCCCTGGAATTTTTTTGCCAGACAAGCGTATCGCTACCCAAGAGACATACTTGTCGGGCCAAGTATAAGATACAGTTTCCCTGTTAAGGGAAGGCCAACCAAACCTCACCTAGTAGTAAACAAGGAGAAACCGAGAGTGGAAAAAGCCACCAGTTGCAGTGCCATGAGTGAGACGGCAGGAGGCGCGAGAGTGCCCGCAGAGTCGGAGAGAGTGCCCGCAGAGTCGGAGAGAGTGCCCGCAGAGTCGGAGAGAGTGCCCGCAGAGTCGGCCGATCCAGCCAAAGAGATTGCTGAGAGCCCCAAAGAGGTCGCTGAGAGCCCCAAAGAGGTCGCTGAGAGCCCCAAAGAGGTCGCTGAGAGCCCCAAAAAGCCTGCTGGTGCAGATAGAATGGCCTTAGAGGAGGAGAAACAGCGTTTTGTAAGGCTCCAAAGACAAGCCCACAGTAAAATGAGGCCCGAGTATATCCCTGAATGGCGGAGGAAGCCGACATTCGAGGACTACCCAGTGTCCTACAGGAATGAGAAATTGATGCCTATTTGGGAGCGGAGGATATGTCCCCCAAAGCCTAAGCTGAACGAATCAGTGGTGTGGGAGCGGCCACACAGTGATAAAGAGGAGAACATCTCTCAATTTCGACAGAAGCCCCGACGAATACCACTGTTGACCTTAGACAGTGGGGAAAGTAACAAAGAGGCGTCTAATGGAGACCAGCTAGAAAGTGTTGCTAGGCCAGTGTCCGATGTGAACACCTTAGAAAAGACTGTTTCTGTATCAAAACTGGAGCACACGCCACTTAAGGAAGCTGGACAAGCTACACCTGTGCCAGAGGAAAGCGACAAGGCAAAGAGGGTGGAAGAACAACAGAAGCCTGTTGATCACATCCTTCAAGCAGTGGCAGAAAGTACAAAGCTGTCTGTAGAAGCAGAAACTGTACATCATGTAGTAGACATTATGGAAACGAATACTGTGGGCTTTGAAATTATTGGCACAATTGAAAATGTGCCACCACTTGACGAAAAACTCCCTGAAATCATCCCTGCTGATGGTAAAGAAGAAGAATTTGCATATCTGACGGAGGAGGCAGCAAAGGAACTGCCTGCAGAAAGCATTCATGCTTTCTTCAAGCATCGGCCAAGGCCACCTTGCGAAGGGTATGACTTGCAGCTTATTAAATCAACAAAGTATCAGCCATGCAGTTTGGAACGCAAGTTGGTCATGAGTGATAAAAAAGAAGTCAAAACAAGAGACTCTGCTCCAGCAGAAAAATCTAAAGGGAATGCAAATAATTCCACCCAAGCATCACAGGCTTGTACGGGCGAGGTATTAGAAGGAACTAAAGTTGAAGGAAGTGAGCCTGCCAAGAGTTCTGATGAGCCACCCAGGGCTTGGCACACAGTGGATTCGGAGGACCAGGTGGATAAGCCAGAGTCCATTCCGAGGCCTGTAAGTGAAGATGTAGATCCTACTTGTGAAATCCAGCAGGAAATCCCTATGCCCCTACTGGATTCTCAGACTGTTGAGGAGACCTCTAAAATTCCGGTACCAAAACAACATAAAGCAAAGCTTTCCAAGCTGGAAAAGCCCTGTTGGTGCCCCGATGATGGCTCATTTGTTAAGTTGGATGAACATAAGCAAAATAAAGAACTAGAAGTTTGGAAAGATCGTTTTCTGAAGCACTCCCTGCATAAAGCCAAGCCTGTGATTGAGAGGAGAGTTAACCTAAATATCGTCCTTAAAGGGACGACGGCAGATGGACAGGAGGAGCTAAAGGCAGATGTGGTATCTGTCATTGTGTCTGCTGAAACAACTGATGAGATAATTCAGAGAAAGCCAGTTGAAAAGCTCCCAATTCTTAAAGCAAAGCTGCAGGAAGCAATGAAACTGCATCATACTGAAGAGCGGCAGAAGCGCCAGGCTTTGTTTAAGTTGGACAAGGAAGGTGGCCGTGAAGTTGAGGATGACGAGGGAAACATGGAGACTGTAGTAGATCTCCTGGGAGTTGAAGTTAATGAAGAGATTGGAAATGAGTACGGGCTCGAAGAGAGTGCAACGGATATTGTTATATCTGTACCCAGACATGTGACTACCGAGTCCATCGCAAGGCTGTTCGAGGACAGCGCTACAAAGTTGAGAGATTCACTCCTTCCTGATAAAGGCGACACACATGAAGGAGGACAACAGACCAGTAAGGAAATGAGAAGATGGATTTACAGGCGGCCACGATCGCAGCCTGCTACCTCAATGCGGACGGCACAGAACGAGGAGTTCTTGAGTGGTGAGCGACCCTACCGGATGTCCGGCCACTCGGCATGTCGCCCAACACCATGTTGTTGAGCTAAGGGGGGGGGGGGGTGTGATCGTTTGCTCCTCGGAAGTGATGACAAGCAAGTGGAGTGTGAGTTCTTGTCAGAAGTGAAGGAGTTAACACTTCTGAAAGAACTCCTAATTGGAGCAACGCCCCTTTAAAAGACTGGAAAGCAGACATGGAAAGGTGGAGGAGGGGCTGACTAGGCCCTAGGCAGCTGTACTGCTGAGAGGAACAAGCACAGAGTGGAAGGTGATCTGGTGTGGATATACAGTGAAGTTGTGAACTACCCTGTAAAGGATCGCCAAGTGACTGTTACTGGGAGAACGGGGACTACAGCAAGTTGTATGAGCTGGAAGATTGACTTCAGACTCAGGAGGAGAAGTCACTAGGAAGCCAAGTAAGTGAAGGGAATAAGTGAGGATTCCCAGGCAGAGTTTTGCCTTAAAGGCCTAGGCACGGTTGTTGCTGAAATATTATGCCCCAGGGAAGAAGTGAAGTTAAAGAGAAGTGAATACAAGTGAGTTTGTGTATGCAAGGGTCCCTGGGGTGAAGCATACGGGAGAGACGGGCGAGCCCTATGCTTCACCCGCAACCGTGTCCCAGAGAGGAGCGCCGTGTCCCAGAGAGGAGCGCCGTGTCCCAGAGAGGAGCGCCGTGTCCCAGAGAGGAGCGCCGTGTCCCAGAGAGGAGCGCCGTGTCCCAGAGAGGAGCGCCGTGTCCCAGAGAGGAGCGCCGTGTCCGAGAGAGGAGCGCCGTGTCCGAGAGTGGAGCGCCGTGTCCGAGAGAGGAGCGCCGTGTCCGAGAGAGGAGCGCCGTGTCCGAGAGAGGAGCGCTGTGTCCGAGAGAGGAGCGCTGTGTCCGAGAGAGGAGCGCTGTGTCCGAGAGAGGAGCGCTGTGTCCGAGAGAGGAGCGCTGTGTCCGAGAGAGGAGCGCTGTGTCCGAGAGAGTTATAAAGAAAATCACTTGTTTAGCTCATCTGCCATTTCCTGGACATTATTTATTAACTAGCGACTTGCCCGTCAAAAAATGACAGTCAATACAATTTGAAGGCATGGGAATGCTGTTTGAGACATATTTGAAACCGTTTTATACTATGAGGACCTTCGGTGCTCATTGCCAGGCTTGCGCTGAGCGCCTTTGGCGCTCAGCGCAAGCCTGGCAATGAGCACCTTCGGCGCTCATTGCGAGCCTCTTATGTTGTGTACTTTTGGTCCTCTGAGAGAGATACATAGTTCTATGTATATGTAGTTAAGTAATAATTATTTCTGCAATAAATAAATATACTTTAATTATTGATATTTGATAAATACAGCGAGCAATAGGCTGAAGAGCTGACAATCTGTTTGTATTTTGCCTCTGCATAGAATATACATATTGAGTGTTAGTGCCCTGCTTATAAAGTGTAATGAATGTTTGAACTTTGCATTCTAAATAGGCTGCATGCGCAAGGTAAAGCCTTGTGTAAAGCGGCATTGTATAGTCGTAATGTTAATAGTGTATTACGCGTCTGGTGAGCCTTTTCCGGCTTTTGTAATAGTGTATTTTGTAGGTCGTAGTGTGATGTGTAAAGTGCTACGCGTTTTGCAGTGTTTTTGCGCGGTCCAGGGTCGTGTAGCCTCGTTTTCATTTTTTGCAGCGGACATTTTTTTCCTCGCTTGGGCAATTTTCGTGTGGCGAAAATCGTCTAAATCTAGTTAAATTCACGTTCCAGCTCACTCACAGACGTCCTGGCTGTTGCCCCATGCTGTCTGTGATGTTTCTGTAATTTTTTTAAGTGTAGTTAGTGTTTTTTCTGGGTTTTTGGTTTGGCCGCTAATCTCGTAATTGTTTGCGTCTCGTATCTTTTTTTTGCTAAGTCACGCTAAAAGTGCTCCGGGTTTAATGGCTCGCCTCGCTACGCGAGTCTCGCCGGCAATGAGCGCCTTTGGCTCTCATTGCCTAAGTGCTCCGGGTTTAACGGGTCGCCTGCGGCGCTCATCGCTAAGTCATACGCACCTCGCAAAGCGTGACGACGTCTCGCAGTTTGACAACTATTATATGTGACTAGCAAATTGCCCGCCCAAAAATGACGGGCATGAAATCGTAAGGCAGGGAATGTTGTTTTATAGATTTTTTTAGCGTGAGGACCTTCGGCGCTCATTGCGAGGCTTGCGCTGAGTGCCTTTGGCGCTCATTGCATGCCTCGCAATGTGCGCCTTCGGCGCTCATTACGCGGCTGTTGTTTTTTTTAATATTTATTATAGGGGCTTTTTTGGTGTATATGTATTGTTGTATGGCTCTGAAATAATGAATAAATTAATACATTAATATACTTTCCCTATTCCTAAGTAATATATGCAGGAAGCATTTTGCAGAAGAGCTGACAATCTGCAGCATCCAATGTAGGTTTGCACGGTTCTGGAGCTGAGGTGTAAGTGTCAGCAATGTGTGCATTGTGTAGTGTAAATGTGGTGCGTGCGCGAGGTAAAGCCGTTAGTGTAGCTGTGTACTTCCGCATTGGGTAAGTTAGTGTTGTGAAATGGCGCAAACGTGTATGTGTTACGCTGATTTTCCGTCCTTAGTAAACGTGTATCTTTACCTCGTACTGCTTTTTGGAAAAGCTGTATGTCCTTGGTGCTGTTTTGTGTGTTTAGGGTCCTGTAGCCTTGTTTTTGTTTTTTTCGGCTGACATTTGTTCTCTCGCTTAGGGGATTTTCGTGTGTCAGAACTTGCCCATGCTTAGCTGCATTTCCAATCTGTAACAATAATTGTATTTCCTCACTTTCAGCTATATTTATAGCATACTCCTACTAATATTATTTTAGAATTTGCTGCTCCGCTATTTAACTCTACCCACAAACATTCAATATTATCACTAGCTCCAGCATAAATATCTTCTCCGACTAGAGGCTTAAATTCAGGCTTAACATACAGACAAATCCCTCCTCCCCCTTTGCCATTGCCCCTATCTTTCCTAAATAGGTTATAACCATCCAGATTAACAGTCCAGTCATTCATCCCACCACGTTTCAGTAATGCCTATTAAATCTCATTTCTCATTTACTTCTAATAATTCTAACTCTCTTTCTTTCTATGTTAGCCATTTTTTAAGCCTTGTTAAATTTGTTGTCTTTGCGTAAAGATGCCTTTGCTCCCTCTATCTTGTATAATGTAAATGCCTTCTTTTTACTTTGTATTTTGGTATTTAAATAACTGTTAACCAGTGGATGTGATTTACCACTTTTACTTTTATTTCCCCAAGGTGTGTGCTGATAATAATAAATAGTAAGGATTTAAATGTTGTTCATTCATGTTCAGTATGTTTACCTGCCAATTATTTGTCTCAGTCTATACTTTGTATTACTACCCTTAAATCATTAAAATCTGCCCTTTTAAAATTAAGGGTTGTTTTTGGCCTCTTATAACTTTTTTAAACACAATACCAAATCAGACTGTGTCTCTATTTCAACATTTGATACTATATCAATGTTATTTGTGATGCCTAAATCCAAGACCGCCTACTAGAAATGAGGCTCTTGTATAACTTGGGCCAGATAATGCTCCCCTTAGTTGAACTGTTGGTCTCATTCATCCAGTTTATTTCAGGGTAGTTAAAATCTCCCATTATTAGAACTTGACCATGCTTAGCTGCATTTCCAATCTCTGGAAACCCTTCTCTTTTTTGGTTGTCTCTATGTCCTCCCCCCCCCCCCTTTTCCAATCCTCTTTTTCCCTCTGCCATCACCCTTTTATCTTCCCGCCCTCTGAATCTCTCTCCCATACTCGTCTTCTCTTACTCTGCCTTTTTCCTCAAAATTTTCCCTTCTCTCCTCTGTCTCACTCCTTTGCCTCACCCTCTTCATAGAGCAGCGGGTTGCGACCCCATCGCGGGTCGAATGACAATTTGCCAGGGGTCTGTCGGAGATCTGTTGCCAACCCCTCCGCAAGCTGCAGCCACAGATGTCTCTCTGCCGCAATGCTTACTGATTGGCAGTGTCTGATGTCATCATAGCGTTGCTGTACTGTCTAGTGTAGTGCCTGATGCACGCGTTTCGTCTGTTCACTTCAACTGAGGCAATAGACATACCTTCTTTTTTACACACCAGTATATAAAGGTTAGTCAAAGTAAGAATCAATTCATACACCTATATATAATAAATCAAAGAATAAGAAACTTATATTTAGCCTCATATATATCTCCTATCTTAATTTTACTGTTAGGGGTCGCCACAACTTGGGAAATTTTATCAAAAGGTCGCGGCACTAGAGAGATTGAGAACCACTGTCATAGAGGGACAGTTGCGGAGTAGGATACCATATGTTAAAAATCTTACATGTATGAATACTTCCCACAAGACAAACCGTACATGTTTAGTTCATTTAGTTGCAAGTTTGTGAGTTGTTAATGTTTTAAGGTTCCTTGTGAAAGCACTTTGTATGATAGATTCTAAGCTCAAAAACAGTGCCATCTATTTGTTTGTATTGTGTTAAAACTGTTTTGGGTCCTTACCCTTCATAAACCACGGATAGAGTTGTGGAATATGTTGTCATGTTACACATAAAGGATAATAATTTAATTACTGTATGCCAGTTTGTTTGAAAGCTTACACCAAATAGTTTTCTACTAAACAAGCTAGTTTCTGGATCAAGTCTATTTGGAAGCCACATCCCGTCAGAACACTGGGGTATGCGGCTGTGCCACAGCACCACCTGGTGGTATAAAAAATGTACTGTGGGCAAAGAACTATTCCATCTTCCAACGTGTAGCATCTTGACTGCACTGAGTCGACAGCAAGGCCATCGCTATGTTCGGCGCGGGCACTTAACCCCCAAGGGACGCCTCTCATAGCTCAAGGACTCTTCTGTCGGCGCGCCTTATGAGCCAAATCGAAGGATGGAATAGTTATTTGTCTGCAGTACATTTTTACACCACCTGGTGTTCTGACGGGATGCAGCCTTCAAATAGACTAGGACCTGATTCCCATCTAAGAAGAATCACACACAAAGAGTAACTGCTGTTCACTGAATTCAACATTCGGTCCTTTTCTATTCGGAAGCTGCACAGATTCAGAACAGTGGGGTTGAGCTCTTTGCCACAGCACCACCTGGTGGTGTAAAACATTTACGGTAGGCAAAGAACTATTCCATCCTCTGATCTGGCTCATAAGGCCGCTGACAGAAGGGCCTGGAGCTATGAGAGGCGCGCCCGAGGCCCTGGGGGGCCGAGTGCCTGCCTTGAACATAGCGATGACCTCCCTGTCGACTCAGCACCGTTCGAGTTGGGCCACGTTGTAGGATGGATGGAAGATGGATTAGTTATTTGCCTGCACAGCCGCATACCCCAGTGTTCTGAATCTGTGTGGCTTCCAAATAGACTAGATCCCAACTTTCTTCACATTATTATTAAAATTCTTATTTTTGGGGCATTATTCCATTAGTGCACACTCTCACTAATGACACTTATTCAACACGAGGTAAATTAAATATGTCAAAGTATTTAATCAAACGACACCTGATCTAATTAGCATACATTTATTTATCTTGATAAAAAAAAACTCCCATATCAGAAGCCCGTTTCCCGACATTTTATTGTATGAATTCAGGACAGCAAAACTGTTTGCAACGCTCAGCAGTCCACAGTCCGCGCCTTTTCCCGCCCTAGTTCCTGATTGGTCCTTACCTCTATGCCCCGCCCGTCTGCTCTCTTGGCAGTTGGTTTGTAGGATTCTGTCAAGCGACATGAGGGAAGGTATGAGCACGGCTCCACAGCTGCTTGTCTGCAGTAGCACACTATTATTTATTGCGTTTTTCTTTCTAATAATTGATTACTGGTTCCATTCTGCAGTTGTTACATCATCTCCATTATCATGATACAAAGCTGTTATACACCACACCAGACAAATAGTTTTTAACGCAGTATTAATTAAATAGGATTTTAGCAGCGCAGAACGAATTGTTATACATCCATTATACTCCGCATGTCTATAACACTAATTTCAACACATGCAATGTAAATTCTAAACACAATTTCCAATTTCACATTCGTATATCTATTTCAATAAATCCTACATTGTTATTGATATATATCAATTCGATTACCTAAATTAATAATATTGCTTATACTTGTATTTCAGTCAAAGAAGGCTATTAAAATGGTCTAAATGTTGTGTTCATGCTGATGGGGAAACGTTTTTGTTATCCGCACCAGAAGATGTATTTTTATAGTACTTCATAGGTATTGTATATTTGTCCATATCTGGCAGCACATGCTCTAAACTTCTTAATACTGAGCCCTGTTTTAATAAAAATCTAGTTTTTAGGTTATTCTTAAAGAGCTTGAGAAACTGCCTATACGTTATGTTACCATTGTTTTCTAAAGTTACTATTATTGCGGTATTAATATGCAAATGAGCAGTTCAGATATAAGATAAGTTGCTTTCATGTGTTAAATTGTCAAATTAAAGACCTCTGGTGTTAACTGGCAGGTAGACCCGTCTGCCAACCCTTATCAATTACTCTGAGTAGCATATTAGCATAAAGGAGCAGAAAAAGGAATTCTAAATATTTTAAAAATGTCACTATTGAGAAAAAACGCGAGTACAATGTATAGTCAGTTCTTAAAGATATACCGTATATGTTTCCCTGTTCTTACTGCTCTCTAATCTAACACAAGCTACTTATATCAGACACACACATTACATGTAGTCATTCTATACACATACAGATTTATGTTTTTAAAAAATAAACTTGTTTTCCACACCCCCAGAGCTGCTTACATAGGCACAGTGTACCTACCAATAGAAACACTGCATTTGGGTAAGAATTGTAATCCTTTTCTAACATTCAAGCAAACAGCAGCACAATGCAGAGACCTATAGAACAATGTCTGCCCCCTCCTTTCTTCCTTGTGCAGAGGACTACACATTCCATGATTTACTCCTGCACAAACTGCTAACATAGATTGTTAAATTGTATTCGCCGCCTGTGATTTCCAAAAACGAATTGTGAATTTTATTCTAATTTTAGCAGATATATCCAGGGGTTTACATTTTGAAATCCACAGCTAGCAAACTCAAGAGATTTAGCAAACTTTGTGGTATATATAATAAAGTTTATTTTGGTACTTTTTCATAGAAAAATGTTTGCATACACTACAGATTATCCTCTCTCAGATTCATTCATAATCCATGAAACTTAAATATGCCTTTAATGCTCTTTGAAACAAATTCAAAGTCCCTTTAACCAAGTCATGTTGCATTTTTTTTCCGTTAGACCTTGCCCTTTCAAATTATACCTTTTGTTTGTTGCAATACTCTGATACGTGAAAAATCTAATGCCTAAAATGAAAGCACAAAAATAATTGAAAATACTAACAATATACATTGAAAAGAGCAGTATGTGAGTGGTTGTTCAATAAAGTTCATAAAAAAGTTTTTATGATTCTATGCTTAGCGTCAATTGTCCTTTTCTATTTTGACACCGCACACAAGCACAACAGTGGGGTTGAGCCCTGTGCCACAGCTCCACCTGGTGGTGAAAAAAATGTACTGCCGGCAGAGAACTATTTCCACCTTCGATGTGGCTCATAAGGTGTGCCGAAATAAATTTTCTTGAGCTATAAGAGGCGCGCCAAGTGCATGCGCCGAACATAGCGGTGACCTTGCTGTCGACTCAGCTTCAAGATGCGACACGTCAGAGGTGGAAATAGTTATTTGCCTGCAGTACATTTTTTGCACCCTCGGGTGGTGCTGTGGCGCAGCACTCAACCCCACTGTTCTGACAGGTTGCAGCTTCCAAATAGACTAGATCTGCATAAGTACACATTTTTAACATACTAACATTTTTAATTCTAAACATTTATTCCTCAAATAATCATAAATAAAAAAAAAAATAGATAACATTAATTTAAACTTGACACGTTATAATCAGAAACGTAAACATTTTTGTGTAAACTTTACAAGCTACATTAGTTTTTTTGTCTGTAGGCATTGAGGGTTCATGATACCCTATGTATATAGATAGGTACCTGCTAATATGATAAAAAGCTTGGAAGAAAAACATTTTTGTAGAATTTTTGAATAAAGAGATTGCAACCAATTCCATCAAAAGCTTTACAGTTCCAAATTCATAAGCAATTCAGCTTTCTAAAACACCATGATTTATGATTATACAAATCAAAGGGAACAAGTGCAGAAAAACAGCCTTGATGGTGTAGTAAAATTGGATAAATAATATTTATTAAAGACAGACAAATTTGCAATCACAAGGATAAGATTAAATCAGAATGATCTTATCCTTGTGATAACATACTTGCCTGTGCCATAGTAAAGTAAAACAAAATTAAAATAAAATATAGTGGAGGAAGAATGTCAATTATAATAAGTATCACGAGAATCCCTTTTATACAGTTGATATAAAAAGTCTACACACCACTGTTAAAATGTCAGGTTTCTGTGCTGTAAAAAAATGAGACAAAGATAAATCATTTCAGAACTTTTTCCACCTTTAATGTGACCTATAAACTGTACAACTCAATTGAAAAGCAAACTGAAATCTTTTAGGTAGAGGGAAGAAAAAATATAAAAATAAAATAATATGATTGCATAAGTATGCACACCCTTAAACTAATACTTTGTTGAAGCACCTTTTGATTTTATTACAGCACTCACTCTTCTTTGCAAAAACACTCCAAATCTGTCAGATTGAGAGGGCATCTCCTGTGCACAGCCCTCTTCAGATCACCCCACAGATTTTCAATCGGATTCAGGTCTGGGCTCTGGCTGGGCCATTCCAAATCGTTAATCTTCTTCTGGTGAAGCAATTCCTTTGTTGATTTGGATGTATGCTTTGGGTCGTTGTCATGCTGAAAGATGAAGTTCCTCTTCATGTTCAGCTTTCTAGCAGAAGCCTGAAGGTTTTGTGCCAATATTGACTGGTATTTGGAACTGTTCATAATTCCCTCTATCTTAACTAAGGCCCCAGTTCCAGCTGAAGTAAAACAGCCCCAAAGCATGATGCTGCCACCACCATGCTTCACTGTGGGTATGGTGTTCTTTTGGTGATGTGCAGTGTTGTTTTTGCGCCAAACATATCTTTTGGAATTATGGCCAAAAAGTTCAACCTTGTTTTCATCAGACCATAACACCTTTTCGCACATGCTTTTGGGAGACTTCAGATGTGTTTTTGCAAAATTTAGCCTGGCTTGGATGTTTTTCTTCATAAGAAAAGGCTTTCGTCTTGCCACTCTACCTCATAGCCCAGACATATAAAGAATACGGGAGATTGTTGTCACATGTACCACACACCAGTACTTGCCAGATATTGCTGCAGCTCCTTTAATGTTGCTGTAGGCCTCTTGGTAGCCTCCCAGACCAGTTTTCTTCTTGTCTTTTCATCAATTTTGGAGGGAGCTCCAGTTCTTGGTAATATCACTGTTGCGCCATATTTTCTCCACTTGATGATGACTGTCTTCGCTGTGTTCCATGGTATATCTAATGCCTTGGAAATTTTTTTGTACCCTTCTGACTGATACCTTTTAACAATGAGATCCCTCTGATGCTTTGGAAAGACCAACTAGAGCTGCTGAACTTTATTTGGGGTTAATCAGAGGCACTTTAAATGATGGCAGGTGTATGCTGACTTCTATTTAACACAATTTGGAATGTGATTGCTTAATTCTGAACACAACTGCATCGCCAGTTATAAGAGGGTGTGCAGACTTATGCAACCACATTATTTTTATTCCCTCCACCTAAAAGATTTCAGTTTGTTTTTCAATTGAGTTGTACAGTTTATACGTCACATTAAAGGTGGAACATGTTCTGAAAATTATTTATCTTTGTCTCATTTTTTTATAGCACAGAAACCTGACATTTTAACAGGGGTGTGTAGACTTTTTATATCCACTGTACATGCAGAAGACGATCATATGAAGAATGAAAGGAACAAGACTAAAATAAAAACATAATATACTATTAAATAAAAAGAAAACTGGAAAACATAAGCTGCATGCATCGTTTTAGAACAATAACCAGTGTTAAAATGCTAAAACAAATTTGCATGAAAAAATTCCAAAGTAAACCGCTAAACAGTTAGCCTGAAGTTTGCTGAATTTCTTGCTTTTGCAAACAGTTTTCTCTCAATGTTGACACCTCCAGAAATTCCCATGGAAAATTATCATATCTTATACAATGTTTCTTTTTTGCCTGGGTATTGTGCAGACACGCTCAGCACCTGAAGTCTGCTCTACTGTGGGAAGTCACATGATGTCAGACACTTTCCTTTACTTTATATTTCTGTCCCTTCATTCACTGATTGTTTTATCTACATCCCAGGTGATACTCCCCCCCCAGCCCCAGAGAATTGCCCTGTGACCTCCCGAACCGCAGTGAATTGCCCCCGAGCCCCA
Organism: Discoglossus pictus; assembly: GCA_027410445.1. NCBI lineage: Eukaryota > Metazoa > Chordata > Amphibia > Anura > Alytidae > Discoglossus > Discoglossus pictus. Next base: position 286,693,515 of record CM050163.1, read on the forward strand.
GAGAATTACCCCATGACCTCCCCCAACCCTAGTGAATTGCACCCCAGCCCCATAGAATTGCCCTGTGATCTCCCCACAACCCCAGTGAATTGCCTTGTGACCTCCCCCAACCCCAGATAATGGCCCCCAGCTCCAGAAAATTGCCCCCCAACCCCAGAAAATTTCCCCATGACCTCCCCCAGCCTCAGAATTGCCCCTTAGCCACAGATAATTGCCCCATAGATTTGCCCCAGATAATTGTCCCCCAGCCCCAGAGAATTGCCTCATGACCTCCCCCGGCCCCAGAGAATTGCCCCATGACCACCCCCAACAACAGAGAATTGCCCCATGACCTCCCCAACCCCAGAGAATTGCCCCCCAGCCCCAGGGAATTGCCCCGTGATCTCACCCAACCCTAGGGAATTGCCCCATGACCTCCCCCAGCCTTAGTGAACTGCCCCGTGACCTCCCCCTGCCTCAGTGAACTGCCCGTGACCTCCCCCTGCCTCAGTGAACTGCCCTGTGACCTCCCCCAGCCCCAATGAATTGCCCCATCACCAGCCCCAGTAAATTGCACCCTTCACCTCTGACACACACAGACAGAATTACTCACATACACTCACTCACACAGACACACTCACTCACACATGCAGGCACGCACACACTCAGGCACGCACACACACACACTCAGGCAGGAAGGCACTCGCTCAGGCCGGCACACACTCAGGCAAGCACTCGCTCACACAGGCAAGCACTCGCTCACACAGGCAAGCACTCGCTCACACAGGCAGGCACTCGCTCACACAGGCAGGCACTTGCTCACACAGGCAGGCACTTGCTCACACAGGCAGGCACTCGCTCACACAGGCAGGCACTCGCTCACACAGGCAGGCACTCGCTGAGGCAAGCACACAGGCAGGATCGCACTCGGGCACACACTTAGGCAGGCGCCCACTCAGGTAGGCACTCAGGCAGGCAGGAACACACTTACTCAGGCAGGTACACACTCACTCATTCAGGCAGGCACACGCTCACTCAGGCAGGCGCTCACTCAGGCAGGCGCTCACTCAGGCAGGCGCTCACTCAGGCAGGCGCTCACTCAGGCAGGCAGGCACTCAGCCAGGCACTCAGCCAGGCACACACTCACTCTGGCACACACTCACTCTGGCACACACACACTCAGGAAGACAGACCGGCACACACATGCAGACACACACTCACACACACAGGCAGGCAGTCACTCTCAGGCAGGGCAACACTCACTGAGGCAGGGCAACACTCACTGAGGCAGGGCAACACTCACTGAGGCAGGGCAACACTCACTGAGGCAGGGCAACACTCACTGAGGCAGGGCAACACTCACTGAGGCAGGGCAACACTCACTGAGGCAGGGCAACACTCACTGAGGCAGGCACGCACTCACTCGGGCAGGCACGCACTCACACACTCAGGCAGACAGACAGACACACAGGCAGGCAGACACTGTCACATAGACACTTGCGCTGCTTGGTGTTCGACAGCAGCGGTGATGTCACAGCTGACGTCACTGCTGCTTGCTGATTGGCTCAAATGCCAATCAGTATGCGCATGTGCTGCATAATGGATATTTCATTAAAAATTAGATATCCATTATGCAAATCGCAGTTGCTGGGGGTGTCTACATCACCCTCAGCACATTTTTTATTATATTGCAAGAACTGTTTGCATGTTTTAATTCAATTTGTTTTTGATAGGTGGGTTATGATGCATTCATAACCCACCTCACTTACATATACCTTTTAAACAATAAATGAATGAGGTTAGCAAAACTTTAGAACTGAAAGCTTTGTGAGCGAAGAGAGGACCGTAGAGGTAGGTGAACATGGAGCATGGAGTGAATTAAAACAAAACGTGAGCAGGGGAGGGTTTTTAAGCCCTTAGCTCCTCCCACAATTAGAGACCACAAGCCTTAATACACAGACACACACACATATATATATATATATATATATATATATATATATATATATATATACACTAGCGACTTGCCCGTCAAAAATGACGGGGCAATAAAATTGTAAGGTAGGTAATGCTGTTTGCCACAGAAATTAATTTTTGTGGTGGTCTGAGATCTCGGTGCTCATTGCGAGCCTTGCGCTGAGCGCCTTTGGCGCTCATTGCGAGCCTTGCGGAGCCTCTTGGTTGTTGTATTTTTTTTTATAAGAGCTGTCATAGTAAGGTTGGCGCTGATCTGCTTTTTGCGCTTATTGCAAGGCTGTCCCCTGGTGTAGTTTATGTGTTATGAGCAGCATTGGCGCTCATTGCGAGCCTTGCGGAGCCTCTTGGTTGTTGTATTTTTTTTTATAAGAGCTGTCATAGTAAGGTTGGCGCTGATCTGCTTTTTGCGCTTATTGCAAGGCTGTCCCCTGGTGTAGTTTATGTGTTATGAGCAGCATTGGCGCTCATGTGAGGCGCGCAGTGAATGTCTTTTGCGTTTATTGCGATAGTGTTTTTTTTTTGTGTTTATATATTTTGTGATGGTAATGAAATAAGTAATAAATTAATATACTTTACCTATTTGTAAGTAATCTATACAGGAAGCATTGTGCTGAAGAGCTGACAATCTGTTTTGATGTACCTGCAGCATACAATGTAGGTTTGCACTGTTGTGGAGCCGAGGTGTAAGTGTCAGCAATGTGTGAAGTGTGTAGTGTAAATAGGCTGCATGCGCGAGGGGAAGCCGTGTAGCTGTGTACTTCAGCATTCTGTAAGTTAGTGTTGTAAAATGGCGGCGAATGTGTATGTGATAGGCGGGTTTGTATGATGAAGCGTCCTTACTAATGGTGTATGTTGTAGGTCATACAGGTTTTTGTCAAAGCCGTATTTGCTTTGTGGAATTTAGTGGCTTTAGGGATCGCGTAGCCTCATTTTAGTTTTTTTCTGCTGCCATTTTTTCTCTCGCTTAGGGGATTTTCGAATGTCTAAACTTTGTAAATTTGACCGAATTTGAGGTTTAAGCAGTGTTGCAGAGGTCCTGGGTGTCCGCCCTTGCTGTGGGTAAGGTTTTTATTTTATTTTTGTGTTTTTTAATGTTTGCCGATGTGCGTTTTCCTTTAAGGTCGTATTTTTGCAAGTCCGTAATGATTTTTTTTTAAGTCCCGCAGGTCGAAGATGTTTTTGTGTAAGTCCGCAATTGATTTTTTTCTAAGTCCCGTGGCTCGTATTTTTTTGTGTAAGTACGTAGTTAGTCATTGCGTGTTTATTGGGTTTTTTCAAGTCCTGCTTGTGTGGTCGTTTGTAAGCGGTTGTGAGGCGCTGTAGAGCCTCCACCTCCACAAATGTGGCCCGAAAGTCATAGGGGGTCGTAGGGATGAGCGCCTATGGCACTCATCTCACCAGCGCAAGGAGCGCCTTCGGCGCTCCTTGACAGAAACTGCGGCCCTCACTTCGCATGCAATTTGAGTGCATGCAATTTACTGGGGCTGGGGGAGGTAATGGGGCAATTCATTGGGGGTGGGGGAGGCGATGGGGTAAATCACTAGGGCTGAGATGTAGGTAAAACAATCAGTGAATGAGGGGACACAGACCTTGTTCTGAGTATTACAGAAATCTAAAGGAAAGCTGCAGCTCAATCCCCGGGCCAAAAAGATATTATGTATGCTAATTTCAGCTGGGATTTTCAGGGGGTGTCAACATTGATAGAAAAACATTTGCAAATGCAAGAAATTTAGCAAACTTTTGGGTAACTTTTTAAATGTTTATTTTGGTATTTTTTATCATAAACTACTAATTCTCCTATATCAGATGCATTAATAACCCAGTTCACTTGAATATGTATTTTAACTCCTGAAGCCTTGTTATTAGCAAGACTACGTAGGGGCCATCTCACTTCACTCTCCAGGATGTCTGGCTCCAGATCATTGGACAAACCGTTGAGGTTATAAATGATGTTAAGATCTTTCCTTTATAGATCTTATGTATATTCCTCTTCTTTATCTGATCTGCTTCTGTTAAGTCCCCACTATTTTTTTGTCTTGTGTTACGCCCACTTTGGCATGAAAGGTTCCCTTGAGATCCCCAGTTTTCTTGAAGATGTCTCCTGACTTTCCCATTAGGTTATCTTCTATCTATTCACTCCTCCCATTATAGATTGTATCCTTGTCTTTTCTTGGTATCCTCTAGATTTCTGTATTCAGTTGGAAAAATATTTTCCTATCTCCAATATTTTTCTGTTTCCTGGGCTACTTACACAGCCAGTTTGCCTTCTTAGTTTTCTTTTGGGAATATTCTTTGTTGTTTTTCTGAACAGTGTCACAAATTTCTGACCAAAGTTCTTCAGGCATTCTGTCTAGCACCTTTAGTCATTTAAAACTATTATTTGCCTCTACTTCATGTTCAGAGGATATTATTTATTTCATATCTGCTTTGTCTGGTGATTTTCTCTCTTTTCTCCAGTTTAAATCTGAACTGAATAAGAAGCTCATGATCTGAGCGACAGTCAGCTCCAGGTCTTGTTTTTGGTTACTGTATAGATCTCTTCCGTCTTTTACAGTAAAGTATATAGTCAATCTGCTTCCTATATTGTCTACACATGGTGTTGCCCATGTGTAGAGAAGTCTCTGAGGCTGTTAGAAGAGGGTGTTTACTATGACCAGATGTCATGGCTCATTTTGGGGCTAGCGCCCCACCAAAAACAGGCTTTCACAACCATAGGGACATTGGGACTTTGTGGATTGTTACTGTTGCTTTTGGTTTATTGCAGAAAAGTAACTTCTGTCAGCGGATTTTACAAGTGGGTGAACATGCTGGACTGATCCTGTAATCCTTGGTTTCTGATCTCCAGAACTGGTGGTGGTGTTCCTTATTGAAAGGACTTGTGCCATCTAATTAACCCCTGCTGTGGTTCCAATTAATCACTGCTGTGGGGTCGAGATCTGGACCTCTTCAGCCCCTAAGTATTTAACCCTTGTAAATGTTAACCCCTCCCGATGAGCGGGTGCTTTAAGCCCTGCTGCAGGGGGACTATAAGTAACTGTGCAGCACCTATGTTAATCCCAGGTCACCAATGGAAGTCTCTACAGACCCCTGTGGGTCTGTCATTAACCTCCTATGTTCCATACGGGTCTATACAGACTACAACTATGAAGTGACATACCAGGGAGGTCTATACAGGCCTCCATGTTAAAAAAAAAAAAAAAAAATCACATTAAGTGCCATTACACTATTCAAATTACCCCCCAATAAACTAATAAATAAAAGTAAATCTAAATAAATAAAATAATCCCAACTAATAGTTAAAAAAAACACCCACTAATATATAACCCCCACTAAAAATAAAAAAATAAACCCCACTAATTAAAAAAAAAGAAACCTCACTAATTAAATAAATAAACTCACTAATTACAAACATAAACCAATACCAATCAATATATGTATTTGGATAGCAATCAGAAACTAGTGATGTCAGAGTTTGTTAACAAATAAGATAAATATATTGATCTAGACACAATGTCAGTTAATATCACCCTTGTACCTTCAAATTACAATCAAAATAAATGAATATAAAATTACCTAATAACCCTTGATCTTAATAACTTCATAACATTATCTGTATCTTAATTACATTTTGACATTTCAATGTAAAACTGTCACATGTTACATACCATAGACAAATATATTAATTGTGAACTTGACATTATGTCTACTTAAAAACATTCCTATCGATGAAAACTGTTAGGTGAATATATGTCTAAGTTGTAAACTTTCTATCTTGAATTTTAAAGAAAAATTAAGTAACGTGTCTTCACAGAAAACAATTACCAATTGAAATCCTATCTCTGGAAACTGGAAATTCTTTACACAGAAAATGCCCAAATGTGAATACATGCGCATATATATATATATATATATATATATATATTACATACACACACACACACACACACACACAAATATATAGAGGTATATAATATAGAATGGATATAATAAAAGGATATACCGCATTGTCCTGAATGTGAGCCGCACTTTTTTTCCAATCTCCGTGCTTGGAAATTACTGGTGTGGCTTATATTCACGGCCGTAAAAAAATCATTGCCGATTTGTGGGCTTGAGACTGTTGCACAGTTAATTCTAATGTCATTCATCGCTTTCCCTGTAGTTTACAGTGCAGTATTGATTTTTAATTTGCATTTACTGTGCTACATTTGAATCTATTTGGAACCCGTAGAATTTTATTTTACATTTGCCGTTTACAGGTGTGAGTGCCTGCAAAATTGTAGTAATTGAACAGCAATTTGCAATTTTAGCTATTGTAACATTTTGGCCTTTAGCCCGCAAAAAGAAGTTACCATAGATAATGATTAGAAAGCCTGTTTCTCTCTAGTTTTAAGGGTGCGTCTTATATTTGGATATTATCTTTTTCTCTTTTTTCCCTTTGAATTTCACAGGTGCAGCTTATAATCTAATATGATATTCCTATTACCTTATTGGCCTGAATATAACAACACCATAAATTGAGATTTTATGAGTAGAAAAGTCCTGACAATGGAAGACAATGAAAGTGGAAAAGTGCCATCAATGCTATGCATTTCTTTTTGTAACTGATAATTTGTTAATTTCAATGCTATGCATTTCTTTTTGTAACTGATAATTTGTTTATTTTAATAGAGTTGAGTTCTAATGTCCTTTGCTATGTTTAGCAGGGATTAAAATGGCAGATAATAAATATGCATGCAAACTAATCTTTATTCTTTAATTTATCAGCACTGACATCTTGCTACTTTTATTTAGTTTTTCTCTTTTCAGGATATAATGAATTTTCCTATGGAAACAAAGTGGCATAACAGTGAGTTAGTTCTATTGTGTTAATGCCTGAAGTACTTCTGATACTTGCACATCGCTTAGTATGATTGTATAATGGAAGGCAAAAAATGATCACATTTACAAAATGAATACAGGAATTGTTTTTTATTCTATTTATGCTTTGTGCTTCATAGTAGAAGCATCTGACCCCATGCCAAGGAAAACAGTTTACTTTAACAGTAAGTATCCTGTAGTTTAAGAAGTCGATGTATTACATTGTTGTGCATATTTAAAGGTTTTTTTGTGTTGCAGAAACACTTTAGGATTATATGTTGAATAGCCAAATATGTAAATTATAATTATTGTGGTAAGTGTGTAAGTCCGTACAGAGCTGAGTGCATGCACAGCTCTGTACGGATGCTGTGAGCGCATGGTGTGTGCGCATTGCGTTGCAGAGCCGAGTATGCACAGCCTGCGGTTGCCACAAGCTGGGGGGGGGGGGGGCAGGGGGGAAGAGACACTGGAGGAGAGAGGTGGGGGAAGAGACACAGGGGAGAGGGGGTAAGAGACGAGAGGGGAGAGGTGGGAGAAGACACAGGGGAGAGGGGGGCAAAGACACAGGGGGAAGAGACAGGAGAGGGGAGAGGTAGAAAGAGACACGGAGGAGGAGGGAGAGAAACCGGGAAAGGAAGGGGGGGGGGTATTAAAAATTATACCGTCATTTTTGGACATTTCGGGCAATTTACTAGTTATATAAATGGTTTGATTAATGTGAGTCTTTAAGCCTTTGACTAATTTCATTCTGATTATGTAAACATTTATAAACACCATCTCCATATTTATTTACCTGCCTTTTATGAAAGGTGATTGTTATTTAATCTTTTCAGTGCGATGGGTTCAAGCTACTTTTCTAACCCAGGAGGTAAAACATAAAATGCTTTTGTTAATGTTCTTCTCTGTACTCTGTAGGGCTTTCAAAACACACACCAACAAACACCTTTCTTTATTTATATACTGAGAGAGAGAGAGAAGCATGGTGGGATTATGAAAGGCCTCATTTCCTTTACCTATTTAAAACAACAAAAACAAAAATATAAATACATTTCTATTTGCTCCCTTTCTCAATGATCTAATCTTCATGGAGGAGGCGCATCCAACCTTTTTATAGGAATGTGGAACCGTCTTACCATGCATATCTATTTCTTGTTTTGTGTGTACAATATACATATCCCCCCCGCCCCCCACAACTCACGTATCCCTCTCTTCTGGGGTTATCAAGTTTATCCTTGTTGTCTAATGGGAGGAGTGTGATCCCTCCATGATCCGTCTCCATTAACTACCTATTCAGACTCTCCGTAGAACGTGACATTGTGGAACCAGGTCCAAAGGGGTCATGTGATGTAATGTGTGCGCAGCAATTTTATCAGTGATGTGATATGACCCCCTCAGACCTAAATTACACTGCAATTACACTGTTTGGGGGGGGGGGGGGGGGGGGATGGGGTTGCTGAACAGGGAGCCTGGAGGGACCATGCACCTTTCACTAGACACAAAGAATAACCCTTGCAGAGAGGGGAGGGGGTAAGTTTTGGGGAAAATACGTATTTATATTATGATACAAGAAATAAGTATAGATGATCAGACTGGACTACAGTCAGCTTAGTGTTGGATGAGTCCCCTCAGATATCATCAGATTAGTAGGAAAAGTTAGGCAAATAAAATATGTATCTATATGCTTTTTATAAAAATACTAGCGCCCGTCAAAAATGATGGCAATTAAATTTTAAGCCTGACAATGGTGTTTGCTTCACAATGTGAGGTTCTCCTCCTCTAACTTACGGGCCTTGCGGTAAGTGCCTTCGGTGCTCATTGCAAGCCCCCCCCCTCTACTTTACGGGGCTTACAATTAGTGCCTTTTGCCCCCCTTTTCACCCCTGAATCTCTTTCCCCCCAACTCCCTCCCCTGTTTCTCTTTTCACCCTCTCCTTCCCCTGTGTCTTTCTCCTCCCTCTCCCTGCTCTGTGCTCTACGGGTCTGAAACCATTTGGGGGTTGGGAATTGATCAATTTCCCCAAGCCCGAAATGGTCTTCCGATTTGCGGCCTTGAAAAAAAATGATGTCTTTACGGTCGCCATTTATTCTCTCTCTTAGCCGTTTTCAGACCTCAAAAAAACTCCAATTGAAGAACAAATTAGCTTTTAACCTCACTTACAGGCTCCCTGCTTCTACCCCTGGGCTGTGTGTGAGGTTGTTGGTTAATTTTGTAATAAGTTGTCGTCTTGGGGGCCTCCAAACAGCTTCCGAGTTATGGCCTTGAAAAAAATGGCGGCCGTTAAAGCTGTAATTTTTTCAAACTCTTGTCTTTTTCTAAGTTGTGCGGGGCGCCTATGGCATGCGCAAGCCCGTAACGTTTAACATAGCGTGACCGACTAATCACAATTACGACAACTATATATGTGATATAAAGGGCATGAGGGCCTTCTACCATAGCACCACTATACCACCAATGCTTCTGATTGCCAGGGCTTCACAAACACATACACCATGGCAGATGTGAACTCTCCTTTAATAGACGTGTTGGATTTGCCTTCCAATGTATGTTTATTACAAGGACCAATATGTTAAGTGTTCTGAATAAGAATAACAAAACTAGCTGTAAGAGCCCCTTTTATATTTTTGTAATTTAAATAAAAGGGTGGTAATTACATTAATTGGATAAGAAGAACAACAAAAGGTATGTCAGTTGTGTGTAGTGTCAGTGTCTTCTAACACTGTTTTTTTTTTTATTTCCCTCTAAAGGTAGTAACATACAATCCTTTTCAATGGATGGATTTGCCAACTTTTCAACATTATTGATCCATAAAGAAATGGATATACTGTTTATCGGAGCCAGAGATGCTATTTTTGGTGTTGACATGAATAATATCTCAAAAAAATTGCACAAAGTGAGCCAAAAACCATTATTCTTGAATTATATGCTGTAGAAAATGATTTCATTAGCTATCAACATTCATCTCAGGAAATGCTCTATGTCAAATGAGTGAGCAACAAATGAAAATAATTACATTGATTTCTGGGTAGAACATAAGTTTACATGTTTTAAAAATAAACTATTGATTTTGTATTCCGTTAATAAAAAGTGTTATCAAATGTTGCTGTTAGTGGTAGACACGGGAGTGGAGCCAAATAGCAGGAATGGGTCACAATATAAGTCAATACAAGAAGGGTTCCAGAGGCAAGAGCAAAGTTGTAATAGAGACCAATTTACAGCATAGGACGTGGCACCCATGCACACAAAAAGTAAGAGGGGATAAGGGTCTAAGAGTGGCCTAGCACAGGATGGAGAGCATGGCCCAGAGATGCAAATTAATATCTGTTGCTCAATTATAGATAGATGAATACTGTAAATCACATCTATTTCTTGGATTATGTGAAGTTGCCATTAACAAACTATTTCTCATAACAGACATTTAAACATTCAGTCCAAATAATGCCCAAACACCATTTTACGTTTCTGGTAAGGTTAAACATGGAGCTCTTATTGGTACTTTTTTGTGTATTTTTCCCCCTAAAGCCTCATAAACTGTAATCGTTGTAGGATTTGCATTGAGGCTGAGGATGATGCTGTAGAGGTGAGCTCCAGAATAGTTTTGGGTTATGGCATAATAATTCTTGGATTTTGGTTAGTAAATGTTGAATAACATTAAGTCATCCCTAGGTGGCATGGTCTAAAATTGTTTTGTACCTGCAGCACTTATTAGTAAAACTTCTACTTAAGGACCACTGTTAGGTTCAGGTAAGGTACATTTCCCTTGTAGATGTCTCATTATTGTACTGGAATCGCCTTCGAGGATAGTTACATTCTACCACCAAAGCTGTTAAGCACTCTATATTATATCAGATTTCTAGAACTCATGAGTGGAAAGTTTATGATACTTTTAAGTGAAAATGTTGCTGCCATTTCTTTGTTTTTAGGTGCAGTGGATGGTGACTGATGAGAGGCAACAAGACTGTATGCAGAGAGGCAAAGACAAAGAAGTATGAACAATGAATTTCTTAAATTTATTTTTTTGAACTTGAGCAAGTTTATGGGTGTGGAAGGTAAATTTAATTATTGAATATCAAAAAAAGAAAGAAAAGAAGGCATCCTTCAATTTATGCACTCACAAACAAAAAAAAGTAGATGCTGTTTCTGATAATGTAGAAATTAACATTTTATTAATTCTCCATAAAATACCACATGTAAAAAAATAAAAAGTCCAGATCTCTGAGATAAATATAGTGATCTATAGTTATTGGCACAGATACCATGCACTGAAGATAATAGTTTCAATCCCACTCCTCAAATGGGGGATGATCTTCCACTTATTTAAATCAATGTGCTGGATAGTATCAATATATTTGATAAACATAACGAATCAGTACGCACAAAAGTCACTAAGGCATTATGAGTTATATGAATCTCAATAAGTATTCAATAGTAGTAAAATTATTTTATTTATGGAGAATTAATAAATGTTCTTTTTTATATTATCAGAATCAACTTTTTTGTGTTCGTGAATGCATAAATTGAAGAATGACTTATTTTTATTTTTTGATATTCAATATTAATTCATGAATCCACTGCACCGGCATATATATTTATATATACAGTATGTATAATATATATATATATACAGTAAGGTCCATAAATATTGGGACATCGACATAAATCTAATCTTTTTGGCTCTATACACCACCACAATGGATTTGAAATGAAACAAACAAGATGTGCTTTAACTGCAGACTTTCAGCTTTAATTTGAGGGTATTTACATCCAAATCAGGTGAACGGTGTAGGAATTACAACAGTTTGTATATGTGCCTCCCACTTTTTAAGGGACCAAAAGTAATGGGACAGAGTAACAGTCATAAAACAAACTTTCACTTTTTAATACTTGGTTGCAAATCCTTTGCAGTCAATTACAGCCTGAAGTCTGGAACGCATAGACATCACCAGACGCTGAGTTTCATCCCTGGTGATGCTCTGCCAGACCTCTATTGCAACTGTCTTCAGTTCCTGCTTGTTCTTGGGGCATTTTCCCTTCAGTTTTGTCTTCAGCAAGTGAAATGCATGCTCAATCGGATTCAAATCAGGTGATTGACTTGGCCATTGCATAACATTCCACTTCTTTCCCTTAAAAAACTCTTTGGTTGCTTCTGCAGTATGCTTCGGGTCATTGTCCATCTGCACTGTAAAGCGCCGTCCAATGAGTTCTGAAGCATTTGGCTGAATATGAGCAGATAATATTGCCCGAAACACTTCAGAATTCATCCTGCTGCTTTTGTCAGCAGTCACATCATCAATAAATACAAGAGAACAAGTTCCATTGGCAGCCATACATGCCCACGCCATGACACTACCACCACCATGCTTCACTGATGAGGTGGTATGCTTTGGATCATGAGCAGTTCCTTTCCGTCTCCATACTCTTCTCTTCCCATCACTCTGGTACAAGTTGATCTTAGTCTCATCTGTCCATAGGATGTTGTTCCAGAACTGTGAAGGCTTTTTTGGGGGGTTGTTGGGAAAACTCTAATCTGGCCTTCCTGTTTTTGAGGCTCACCAATGGTTTACATCTTGTGGTGAACCCTCTGTATTTACTCTGGTGAAGTCTTCTCTTGATTGTTGACTTTGACACACATACACCTACCTCCTGGAGAGTGTTCTTGATCTGGCCAACTGTTGTGAAGGGTGTTTTCTTCACCAGGGAAATAATTCTACGGTCATCCACCACAGTTGTTTTCCGTGGTCTTCCGGGTCTTTTGGTGTTGCTGAGCTCACCGGTGCGTTCTTTCTTTTTAAGTATGTTCCAAACAGTTGATTTGGCCACACCTAATGTTTTTGCTATCTCTCTGATGGGTTTGTTTTGTTTTTTCAGCCTAATGATGGCTTGCTTCACTGATAGTGACAGCTCTCTGGATCTCATATTGAGAGTTAACAGCAACAAATGCAAATAGCACACTTGAAATGAACACTGGAGCTTGTATCTGCTCTTTGTAAATGGGATAATGAGGGAATAACACACACCTGGCCATGGAACAGCTGAGCAGCCAATTGTCCCATTACTTTTGGTCCCTTAAAAAGTGGGAGGCACATATACAAACTGTTGTAATTCCTACACCGTTCACCTGATTTGGATGTAAATACCCTCAAATTAAAGCTGAAAGTCTGCAGTTAAAGCACATCTTGTTAGTTTCATTTCAAATCCATTGTGGTGGTGTATAGAGCCAAAAAGTTTAGAATTATGTCGATGTCCCAATATTTATGGACCTGACTGTATATATATGTATATGTATGTATGTGTGTGTGTGTATATGTGTGTGTATATATATATATATATATATATATATATATATATATATATATATATATATATATATATATATATATATATATATATATAGCAATTATTTCACATATGGTGGGCTAAGAGTAATAGAAGCCCTCCACCGTACAAAGTACAGTAGTACAAATAAGGATTAGTACATTAGTGACTCCATTTGAATGTCTAAAAATAAGTTGATAAAAACTTATTTCCTGCTCAAATTTCTCAGAAATACAGTATATGCACTGCAGTCTGGGAAAACTGGGCGGGACATGCAAATGAGGCCACATAATGCACCATCACTCTGTCAATCCAAACCATTTTAAACATGGCTCCTTTAAAGCATATGCTTACTGTGTTTCACAGTTTTAGACCTAGCAACGGATGGATTTTTCACAAACCAGGTCACTTATATATAGCAGGGCTGAGGTGCAGAGGGGGACGCAAAGCACAGCCCCCTTGCCTTAAAAGGACGCTTTGGGCCACGCTGGGTGAGTGCCACCCAACATCTAGACCCTCTCCAAAGGGTCAAAACATGGGTAAACTGATAGTTTACCCATGTTTCCGTTATTCGCGTTTTTTGCACATTCGCAGGGACCCCAGGAACGGAACCCCTTTAAATGTGGAGGGTCTACTGTAGATATACCAGAACACTAATTTTGTTATTTTAGTCCTATTCTAAATTTTGTCTTAGGCAAATTTAATTAACAATGAAGCCCCATAATTTTGGTTTGCTCTTTTGAAGGAATGATTATGGGCTCAATTAGGTAATCAATTCTAGTTCTTAAAATTGGAATGGTACATCAGGCTAATTTAAAGTGAACATGTGAATGACACCACTGCCACTAATATAATTATTAATAACATATTTTTGGGGGTGTTTGCTTTTAAAAGAATGTAAACATCATATCATCGCTATGGAGGGTTATCAGTCATTGTCATGACCCACTAAGGCTAGGGTGGAATCCCTTCTTGCAAGACAGTTTCCTTTGCCTTGCAAGTATCTTGTATGCACCTGTAAATCTATGATATTTACAAACCAATAATTACTGCATTGGACCTTCCTTTATAGTGAAAAATCCTGGTCTAATGCGATTTCCTAAATTGGTACTCAAAACATTATGTTTATAATGAATTGTGTATTAACCTGAAAATGGTGTTAAACCCATCATTTCTATTTTAAACTGCAGATTGTGTTATATTTTTCATAGTGGTATATATACTAAGTTATGAAGAAAGTCATTAGTAATATAATAAATTGTGTATTAAGTAAACAATTTCATTCGTCCCTTTTGCTTTTATTCTTATCGAAAGTGTATGCATGTTTGATGTTAAATAACATAGTAATAGGTACCTTCCCTGCTTAAGCTGCATCATTTATATAGTCATAATTCTACAAAATGCCCACAATGCATCTTAAGATACATGCAATGCTAGGAGAGGATCATTATGAAAATAGATCAGTAAATGGAGAGAGATCTTCTTTCCTTTTGCTTTACAGGATTTTAGTGCTTTACCATTACACCATCTTCTATTAATGACCCAGTATTATCAATGCATTGGTGCGGTATATATTCAGAAATATTTTGGAGGGATAATGCTATTTTGCAACAACATTTTGCAATCTTTATATGTAAGTTAGGAATGGGTATTATTATTATTATTATTATTATTATGGTTTATTTATAACGCGCCAACATATTCCGTAGCGCTGTACATAAATAAGGTGCAGACAATGATAAATACAGATTAACATTTACCAAAGGAAGGAGGGCCCTGACTTTGAGCTAGGAATCCAATGTCCATGGTGAATTCCCAAAGTACTTATAGAATAGAAGATAAAAACTTGCAGACTTACAATCTAAGGTATAATAAGTGGTA